>CM060920.1:410980415-411605415 GCA_030737875.1 Allium sativum | reverse complement strand
AGGCAATATTATAAACATGATTATATGTTTAATTGGATATACATGACATGAAAATTGGGTATGGGTGAAATACGATTATTAATAAACCTTTTACACGAGCGCAATTGTGGCGTAAGACTGCCCAGAACCGCTCGGCAAATCCAGCTGCCACAATTGGACGTCTAATGTGAGAGGTCAAAGGAATGAATTGTATGCGCAACGGTTAACGACATGAGGTTAGACCCGGTTTGTGGCGTAAGACTGCCCGGAACCGCCCGACAAATCCAGCGGCCACAAAGCGTTCGGTTTAATGTGGGAGGTCATGCACCGTTCGTCATAAGGAATGAATTAAGGAATACTAACCATAATAAGACATGGGTATGGTTAGAGGGTTAAGTGGAGGGACATGTAAATATGGATTTAACCGGTATAAGATAAGACATGTAAATTATGACATGTAAGTATGGACTTAACCATAGCATGTGTAAGGCATGGACATTTAAATTAAAATGGTTAAGTGGAAGAAAAACCTAGTGGGGACCAAGCATAGGTGAGAGGCTTGTGTCGGATGGGGGACCCGTTTCAACCAGTAACCCGTTTGAGTATCTAATTGGGCCCAGTACTAGGCCGGGGTTGGGGCACGCTTACTGGACTTGAATGTAAGAGGTCAAAACGTGAATAGTGGTGGCAACGCGAGTCCAACGGGTTCATGTGTGTGCATGGGTCCGGGATGGTAGGTAAGACTTTGTTGCATCGTGTAGGTATGGCCGTGCATTTTATGTTGGTATCGAGGTTGCCACTTTGGGGAGTGATGCACCCCACTGTGGGGCTAGCACGGGTGCCTACGGGGTTTAGGGAGCCGATCGAATGGGTAGGGTAATGGTACCTTAGTGGTGGTAGGAGTAAGCCGGCACATACGATAGAAGCTAGGTACAAGTAACTATCAAGTTTGTCATGTGGGTACAGTTAGTGGGAAGGGATCAACCTTTAGTAAATAAAGACTAGTAGATGTGCGGTGTAATTAAGTAATGTGGTGTAACTTAGCAAAAGTGCGGTGTAACGAAATACATGTTGGTTGAGTTGGATAGTCCTTTGGGTGCTAATCTGATGTTGACTTCGGTCTTCGGGGTTAGTACTTGGAGGGTTGTTCGCTTAGCCAAGGTGTAGGATTGTCTTAGTACTTAGGAACGGAATCATCTTGTCCATCCTTTGTATCCACCTTATCTATGTTACAGCCATATCATGATGCCTATTTATGTCTTGATCATTTACCTTACCTATTATTTGTTAAAATTATTGGACTCGCCAGACTTTATGTCTGACCCGTTTTGTTTCCACCTCTTTTCTTTCCTCCCCCCCTCCCCCCCAGGTTTGCAAGAAGGGAATACTACAGCTTAGTGCCGATTTCTTTCAGTTGCTTGAAAAGAGTAGATGTATCGCTTTGGACTCTCTCATCTTTATGGCTTTGCTTATGCTCAGTGGGGATTTATGCATTTATGTTATTTAAGTATTTTCTTCTTTATGTACTTTGAAGTTTTTGGAAAAGACTATTGATCCTGTTGTAATGGTTTTGGAGACTACTTATGTAAGCTTGTTTTGAGTTAAGATGCTATGAAATAAGTTTTATCTTCCGCTGTGTTGTTTTATTTATTTATTCTTGTAATTTATCTGTTCTATACAACAATAACGCTTCATGGACATTGATGCATTCCCTTTGTGAGTGACATTAATGGACATGGGGTGTTACATAGTCCTTGTAGAACCTTGTCGATAGTTTCCACCAACAAGTAGACGATTTGCTTGACTGCATATATAATGCTTCATAAGAGGCCATACCAATTGTCGCTTGGTAACTGCTGTTATACAAAAACTCTACCAAAGGCCAGGGCTGCTCCTTCAAAGTCTAAGATGCATGATCTGACCAAATCCTCAAGAATTCTATTGACTCTCTCAGCCTGGCCGTCAGTTTGCGGATGATTGGATGTAACTCAACGTAGTTCTGAAATCTTCTTGAAGGCTCTTCCAAAATTCACTAGTAAACAACGGGTCTTTATAGCTGACTATTATAGTCAGAATCCCATGCAATCTAACAATCTCTTTAACATGTAACTGGGCTAATAATGCAGCGGTCCGACTCATTTTTGTTGGAATAAAATGGTGCGCTTTGTTAACTGATCCACTGCAACCCAAATGGCTTCATTTACCTTTTTAATCATCGGAAGTCCTTCAATAAAATCCATAGAAATGTGTTCCTATTTCCAAGTAGGAATTTTTGATGGTAGCAACCGCCCTCCAGGCTTCCGACTTCACTTTTTAACAAGTTAAGCATCTAGAAACAAACTCTGCAACGTCTCATTTAAATTAGTTCCAAGTAGATAACTCATAAAATTAATCGTTTTGAATATTTAAATAAATTAAAGATTAATTATTATAAATTCGGGTTGTTACGGTCCAAACTGGAATGGTATATGTTGTAGGAATTAGTAGCTATGACTCAAGTTATAATTTACTATATGTGATTTTTGAAGTTAAGATATGATGAAATAAGTGATCGTTGTAGACATATGGGCTCGGTGTACTAGGTATGTTGTATCAATGCTTAAGATGCTCTTAGCATTGCTTTAGTAGCAATAGTATGTCTATGGAAAGAAGTTGCAGAAGTTGCATTGCAATTCAAGTGGCAGTGCATGATGAATAAGTTTATATGTAACTATTTCTAAGGCTGACGCAAAGTGTAAAGATTATTATGTGGGTTTCTATTGGTTGTTTATATATTTCCTTGCTTCAATAATAAATAAAGGTCATTTTATTGGGGTGGTAATTGATGGTTTTTCAGTTATCGGTGGTATAGATCTAGTTGTGATGATGCAGTGTTTTTTTCAATTCTTTATGACAATTGTTTGACATCCCGGAGCAAGTTAGGTGGTGCATTTTGATTCAAAGTATGGAGGACTGTATCTACTGGGTTATTCTGATGCATGAAGGATGGCGGTTAGAGTTTTTGCACATCAATTCAGCTTGCTTTCTATTTTTTAATATTTTATGGAGAATAGGTTTTGGAGTTTAGGTAGTATTTCCTTTATTTTGTATTTCACAAGGTGGGTAATGCTACCTATAATATATTTTGATAGCTATATTTTCTAGTGTAGAATAAAAATATATGAGTGCACTTCTCTTAATAGAGGATCACTTATTACTCTTAAAAAACTATCGACGTGTTATCTAAAGATATAAGGTCCAATTTTTTTAAGTGCATTACATACTTTAGTTGTACCTATGCAAAGATACCCCTAAGGATGTCTTTCAAAATCATACTAAAAATTCCAAAAACAAGGCAATTCAGAATGCATCCAAAGCGATTAATTCGCTTCTAACATTTACAATTTTGGTTGCAAGTTCTACAACTCTCAAAAAAAAAATTTGTTGGAATCGTGTACACTTACATATGTGTTATGCATAACCAATATATATTATGTCAAAATATTTTAATATACAACCAGTTTAAACAAGTTCAAACACAAGGGATTCAATGTTCTTTCATAATGAATATCGGTATATGAACCATTTCATATTCACTCCAATTTCAAGATGTTGTCCAAACAATAATGTGTCCACAATGTCAAGGCCATTCCATATGTACATAGTCATAAAAGTAAAGATATAAATACTTGATTTATCATTTTGTTTCAAAAGATGTAAGGTCCAACTTGTAACATTAATTTGTAAAAGAACTTTGTATTTTTAACAAGTAAATCATATCACTTTACATATAATCAAATGGTGGGAAATTTCACTGAAAACTAGGCTAACATAAAATAAATAACACTATAATAAGCTTACTTTCTACTACAACCAAACCAGCCTCAAAACCCATTATCTTTGTTTCATTTTGCCTCAGTCGAGCTCCTAAGCTTCCTTTCAGCACGTGATCATGTTTGTACGGGGCTTATGCGCTCCTTTTCTTCCATACTTGAGTTGATATCGTTGCTTTCTATATTGCCTCAGCCCTCTAGCTAAAGTCTAGTTAAATTGACTCGATTTTCTTTGATTTTATAGATTAAAGAAAATATATGAGATTAAAAGTTAAGTGTTTTACTTAGAGAAAATTAACAAATGGGTCAAATGAAACTCATATGGCACTTTTGTAGGCTTTGCTAAGAGACAATGAACACCTCCTGTCTTCCAACATGGCCATCTGAGGAAGCCTCCTTCTCATGCTTAAACTTTATCACATCACATCACAATCCTTTTTTTTTTTAGGAAATTCCCAAACTATCTCCCTCGTATATATACCACCAGTAACATGAGTGATGTCACCAGACTTTATACATTAAGACAATTCCAAGAAGTTTGAACAAAATTTATCGATTATAAATGTGTTTATTGTTAAAATGATTTTCATTGATATTATTTATAATTCTCCAAAGTATATGTTTTTGTAAACAATTGTAGTTATTAATTGAAAAAGGGCATACTAGGTTATAATATCCATTATATCACATTAAAGCAATATTCAAATAGTTAACTAATTCTTAAATTTAAATATTAAATGCTCGAAATATCTAGTTGCCACTGGAGTTATCATATGATCTTATAATGTTTAATTTATTCTATAAGCTATTAGTCATAGATTTGTCTAATAAATCACAAAAATATGAAAATTTTCAATATTTATATCATATAAGTATTAATAGAAATGGTATAGAGTTTATATCAATGTATAAATAAATCAATCACATTAAGCAATTATATACATAAGTAATTACCACAAATTTAATTTATAATTTGTTTATATTAATTTAATGCATTGTATGGTAAAGTTCATTTTTAATGTCAATTACATATAATTTGAAATTTTTGTAGCAAAAACACTTCATAACAAAACCATAGCAATATTTGTGGCCATGGCTTCAGCGATATTTGTGCCCAGCGATTTTTATCTCCTTCTCTAGCTCGTCCTTCCGCCTCCATCTCCTCAACCCTTCGTACTCCCTCATGTCTTCACCTCATCATCTGCCTTCGTCCACCAGATCGGGACGCTCTTACTCAAACCCTAAACCTAAATTGTCTGCGTCGCCTAGGGCTGACAGTATCATTGACTTCCCATCGCTCGTAAGCTCTGCTCATACGTCTGCGAACCCCTTTATCTCACTGACGGCCACCCCGATCTCTGGTATTTTGGCTCAATCAATTTCTGCTTCCCCAATTTCGGATTTAGTGGCGCAATCGAACACTGCAGATCCCAATCTGCCTATCAGCGATGTAAGTATGGCAACTCCAGGTTTACTTAAAGAAAGCGGTGATGTTAATTCTGGGAATCAGAACGTGGACTGTGTTGCATCCATGGACAGTACGCCGTCGGTGATTGTTGGTTCGGGTTCTGTTGCAGCTGTGGCATCAGCTATTAATGACTAGGCTTCTATCACTAAATTACCCAATGATAATGTGATTATGGGAAAAGATGTTGTCTTGCCTACTGTTTTGAATCGACATGGTCGGTTTGCAGTTGTGAATACATCTGTGCACAATATAAACGTGACTACTCCGCAAATGTGTCTTAGAGGCTGCCTGCCTGGGTCTCTATGTTCGACAAATTGCCCATGAATGCGGGTGTCTTCACTCCTCCTATGGAATTTCCAGAAAAAGTAGTGAAGGCAGGTGTAGATTTTTGGTCAGATTATTTGGTGGGCTTCTTCTTGAGTCCTACACCTATTGAAATTGATGTATAGGAACATGTAAGCCATGTTTGGAAGATTAGAGGAGGCCTAAGAGTGAATTATGTAGATGAAATGTTCTACCTTAAGTTCTCTGATATGGAGGATTGAAGGAGAGTGCTTGAATCCAAGCCATCTATTCTTGCTGGAATGCCATTCATCATTACCTCGTGGTACCCATCGGTTGACTCAGCTCGTGAGCAGGTTTTCTCTATCCCTGTGTGGACCCAGTTCACACATGTACCTTCTGTATTGCAATCTTAACTGGGCTTGAACTGGCTAGCTTACCACACTGGAAAATTAAAATGCTTTGACGAGAACACTGTTGCTGGAAGGTAACTTTCTTTCACCAAGGCCTTGATTGAGATTACTCCAAGCAAGCTTCTTCCTCCTATAATTGAGGTGATAATTGAAGGTTGTATTGTGAAGATATATCCATGCTATAGCTGGAAGCCTGACATATGTATTTTCTGTCATTCGTTTGGTCATACCGAGAATAACTATAAACGAACCGTCGCTGGTTCCCCTCTTCCAATTCCTGAAAAAAAATCCACTTCCACGATCTCCGATTCGTCGGTGGGTCAAAAAAAATGCCACGACCTATTTCAATGCTAGTTCTTGTGCGTGTCCCTGCTCCCGATCCTGTGTCTATGCCAGGTGAAGATATTGTCTGGAGTTCGGAGGAGGAAGTTTGGTTACATGAAACGTCAGATATGAGATATAATCCTAAAGAGAAATGCTTTTATATGTATGTTAGCGAGATGGATGGAGAACTTAGGCAGTTTTATTATGTTGTTAAAGGTTCTGAACTTGTTCTCGATGAAGATGGAGTTTTTGGAAGCAATAACAAGGCTATACTGGAAGATGTGAGTTAGGACAAGAAACTCATGTATGACTAGAACTATGATAGATATGATCCCAAATTAGTATCGTACTTTTCAACTATTTGACAGGATATTGATTCAGTCCTTTATGGATCCCACAGTTGATCCTCTTTCGCTTAAGGAGAAACTGTTTGACATCTAGTGGTATGCCACTTTATTAGTAGTAGAAGTTTTTTGCTTCTCTCCTGTATTTTATATGTAGTGTGTTGGCACTTCAAATCAGCTTTGAGTTTCTGTGCCTGTGCGGATTCTTTTCTTTTTTCTCTATTTCTAATAAACAATGGCACGGACCACTACAAAAACCGGTTTGCCCTTCAAAAAAAAAACACTTCTTAATATCACCTAGTATTGTAAATTTAAGTCAATATATTTGAATTAATTATATTAAATTGAATTTAAACTACATGAAATAATTCAATTAACAAATTCTTGTTAAATCATATAGTAAATCCCAAAATACGGTGGTTTCAACATATACATATATATATCATATTCATACTAGCAATTGTTTTTTCGTACTTACATAAGTAATAATATATAAAGTACATAACATAAATAATATATATAATATGTAAATAGGAAGAAAGATAGAGCTTTATCAATTGGTCTTTTAACTACCATGATTTGGCATCTCCCGCTGGTACAGACCCCCATTATTTATCCATTAGTTGGTTATATGCCACGACTTGGCATTTGTCGTTGGTATGGATACCTACTATTTATCTATTGGTCGGTTATCACCATGATTCGACATCTGCCATTGGTATGGATCCCCACTAATTATCTATTGATAGTTTATCTATCACGATTCGACATTTGTCTGTCATTGGTACAGACCTCTATATTCATTTACTAGTCAGTTATCTACCATGATCCAACATCAGCCGCTAGTATGAGCTCACATCATTAATCCATTAGTCAAATATTTACCATGATTCGACATCTATCTACCGCTAGCATGGACCCTCAGAAATAATAACGCTTCCCATCTCAGTTCTTGACCTGAGTCTTATTTATTAACTTAATTCTTGATTTAATATTTATTTCTCTTGTCCCGGACCTAGATCTGAGCCCAATCTATTGACTCAGTCCCTGACCTGAGCCTATGATATTCTATTTTTGTTATAATGAGTTTTTTACTTTATCCTTCTACTTTGTTTTATTATGATGTTCCAACATATCAGCACAGTTTTCAATTATCATAGTAAGCTGTTCATTTTTATAACTTCCTTAATTATAGTACTTGTCATAAGTTACTGCGTTCTCCTACAGTTTGCCTAATTCAGTCTGATTTCATTCTATTACAGATCTGTTGTTATACAAATGTTTCTGCAAATTAAGTACTTTATTATTACATTATTTTTCACGTGAAAAAGTGGATTAAATCTGCATCTTTAAATTAGCATTTACAGATCTATGCATTTTTAATAATAAATATAAATAACTGTATAAAACTGTAAATAACTAAAGAAAGTAAAATATCTATAAGGAAAAAGAGTGAAAAATAAACTTACATAAATTTAGTAAATAATGTATGAAGGGATAGGAAATTAACTTAACTGTAAGAAAAACTACAATTATTAAGAACATTATTTCTTTAAATTACTTAAAAGTCTAAATAACTACAACACTCTCCTATAGTCCTCATTTTTATCTACGACCTTCCCAAATCTCGTCCTCAGTTTGTATGTTAATTTTACTCTTCCCAGAAATATTTATTTTTTAGGGCTCTACCTCAAGCAGAAGGTACCTTGAGGGAAAATATTTGTGTTTGAGAGAATAACTAGGTCTATGATCTTTTTTGTAGTGGACTTGGTGTACTAACTCAAATTTCAATGGGCCCGTATTTTTGGAAAAATGCTAGAATCCAAATTCACTGAAACCCGAGTTGGTTTGTTTGGTATCCTACAGAAAAGCAAAGATAAATATATCAGAGTTCACAATAAAATATCTCACAGTTGAATGAATAAAAATATAATAGTAAGTAAATACTCACCATTAAAAAGTGACATTGTCTAGCAAGTGTCTCTAAGCTATAAAATCTCTATAACCTATCTAACTTATGGGTTTGTTATGAGGAGGGGGGCAGAACTAAAGTTCTAGTGAATGAACAAATTATACTTTCTATAAATAACACTGCATATATCGTTGTATCATTATGGTACTTTTATTACGTTATTTCATTTGTTGCACATTACACTTCCAATTTCTTGCATAAATGGTTTCCATTTATTACCAAGTAGATTAACCTAATAAATCATATAAATGTAGCTATACTCCCTTCAACTCATGGTAATCCCCATAGTACCCTTCTCAAGTTGTCTTCATCGCCTCACTATGAAGACATACTAAATTTTTTATCGTCACACTATGAATGTGTACTAGACCATGCTACAAAGACGCGCTAAGTCTACGTCACCACGCTACGAAAGCGCACTAGGCTTTGCTAAGAAACCGTACTAAGCCTACATCGACACGCTACAAAAGCTTACTAGACCACGCTAAGAACACACAATAAGTCTCCATCACCACGCTACGAAAGATTACTAGACCACGCTACGAACACACAATAAGTCTCCATCACCACGCTATGAAAGCATACTAGGACATGCTACGAAATCATACTATGCCTCCGTCGCCACACTACGAAATCGTATTATCTTATATCTAAGTTCCACTATAGAACTAAGTCGGGGGATTTCTACATCTGTAAAGGACAGCTTCATTAGGCCTACAATACATATATATAAAGAATTGGTCTGTCTCTTTTCTCCATGTCAATGGCCTCATTCGACCCCTCAACTAATGAAAGACTATTTCAAGAGATAATTGGTCATGCCTCTAACAAAAAAGATAAACATTTAATTGGCATTGTCCCACATCCACAATCTCAATAGTGAAAGACAATTGCCCTATTGGCTTAGCTCCAGTCTTTGTACTACTCGCTCTGACTAACGTTGGGAAATATCTGACGACTTACTATCCTTATTGGGTCCTGACCATGAAGCCTACTCTCGGAACCGAGGGAACCATCGAATCCTATAAAGCATCCCATCGGTTTTCTGGCTGCCAAAAACATTAATAATGTAGCCAAGGCATACTCTATGGATGCAATCGTACAGACCTGCCTGTGGGTATATGACCATGGACATCCCCCAGACGGTCATCTCAAAGTATCCTCACGTCCCGTAGAAGTCTCGAACTTCTTTCCTCTGTGGCTCAGTTGGCCACCGCCTTCCCCCAAAGGTCTTTCTCTAGTCCTATCGAATATTAAGTTGGGCGTGCTTCCACTGTGTGTTTGAATCAAAAATGGTTCAAACACCAAAGGTGTGAAATCACACTTCACCAAATGGAATGCAAAATGAGAACAGGGCCACAAATGCAAATGCAAGTAAAAAGCGGGAAAAAGCAAGTAAGAGACATGGGTTTTTTATAGTGGTTCAATCTTAGAAAAGATCTTCGTCCACTTTTGAAGTGTTTTTCACTATCATGGAAAGAATTACATATAGCGCCATCTCAAGCATCTCATTCATTACACTTGATCACTCTTTATAATGATTCTCCACTTTTTGGTCTCTTTTCACTTTAGATCTCACTTGATTTCGAGAAGGAACGGATTAGATCTTGCGATTAGATTATTTTCCTTGGTTCCATTATGAAAATGGTGTTAGATCCGAGCTTTAAAGAGTAAAAATGGCGATTGGAGATCACTTGGAGTAAGAATCAATGGTGTTCGGAGAAGATGAGATCCACTTCATGTAGGAGGAAGAAGGAGAGAGCTTTTACGGCCATTAATGAAGCCTGAGAAGCTTTAGAATGGTGGAGGAAGGATTTGGGCAGCCCGTCGGGGTCGAGGAATCGGTCCCTTGAATTGTGATGAAAGGGGGTATTTATAGGAGAAGTTTGGACCAGTTGGCAAAGTCGTAATTATGGTGAACTCAGCTTGGGTCGCACGCACCTGTATTTACAGGAATGCCATTGGACAGCTGGTGGAGCGCACTTTATAGTTGTCGCTACGCTGTACCCAGCTGTCACGTGCTGCACGACCGATCCTTAACATGAACGAACGAACCTTGATCTGGAGCGAGCGTCTCAAAATAGTTTACATGTGAGTGGTCCCAAAAGCTAGCGAGCGACCCATTTTTGCTATGATTGTAACACCCCACACCCGCTAAGGTCACTCACTAAGGGAATGCCTTAGCTTCGGTGGAGTATTTAAGTGAATATAGAACTGAAAAATTACAACAAGACAGATATAAGTGATACTTGAAATTTAAAACATCATTTCATTGCAGTAGAAGGTAAACATGTTTGGTTACATATCAAAAACCCACAAGAGTCAAGTACAAAATATCCATCTCGTTAAAACATAAGTACATAATCCCACTACATACTAATAGCCATAATAGAAAAGATAACCGAGCTTTTCTTCAAGAGTCCAAGCTCCACAAGATAGATAAAGCAATCTGATCAAAGCCCACTAGTGCTAGGCCCACTCTGAGAACCTGAGGGTTGGGGAAAAAGATAAAAACAACGGGGTCAGACATAAGTCTGAGTGAGCCCTATAACTTTAACAATACAATCATTAAAGTAATTAGGGTATGATATAAACCTGGTACGGTACGACTGGGGATAAATGACTACTCTAAGCAGCCAACTAGACTTAGGATGAACTAAGATAACGGTAAAGACGCGCCTATCCACCCAAGGATAAATACTATTCTGCACCACACCAGATCTACCCACCCAAGGATAATTCCTACACTGCACCACACCAGATCTACCTACCCAAGGGTAATTCCTACTTAAAGGTTGATCCCACTAAGTGTACTTAGTAATTTTTAATAATAGTTTCGTGTACCCCTAGCTGACTACATAGGTGTCGTCTGCCCCTATCTCCACTAGGTGTACCCACAACTTAGTAATTTTAATAGTAGTCTCGTGTACCCCTAGCTGACTACATAGGTGCCGTCTGCCCCTATCTCCACTAGGTGTACCCACTACTCCCATTCGATCGGCTCCCTAACGTAGATACCCGTGCTGGCCCCACAATGGGGTGTATCACTCACTAAAGTGGCAACTCGATACAACAAATAGTGCACGGCTTATACCTACACGATGCAACAACGTCTTACCTACCAGCCCGGGTCCACACACGCATATGAAACCCGTTGGACTTGCGTTGCCACCGCTAACCCGTTTTGGCCTCTTATAATCAAGCCCAGTACGCGTGTCTCGTCCTCGACATGGGTCGAGCCCAATAAGATACATATGGGTTACTGGGTGAAATGGGCCCCCCACAAGCTACCACCTAAGCTTGTCATTTTTTTCTAGTGCATCCCACTTAACCCTTTTTAATAATCATGTCCACTTACATGTTCAAAGTTTGGTTAAGTCATCTACTCATATTTCAATTGCCACTCAAGGCACCCACTAGATTTCCCCATGCCACCCAAGGCACTTACTTGATTTCCACATGCCACCCAAGGCACTTACTTAACCCTTTAATCATGTTTAATTACATGTTCCACTTTGGTTATGTATTTTAATCTTATCTTCCATTGCCACCCAAGGCAACCACTAGATTTTCCCCATGCCACCCAAGGCACTTACTTAACCCTTTAATCATGTTTAATTACATGTTCCACTTTGGTTAAGTATTTTAATCTTATCTTCCATTGCCACCCAAGGCAACCACTAGATTTTCCCCATGCCACCCAAGGCACTTACTTAACCCTTTAATCATGTTTAATTACATGTTCCACTTTGGTTAAGTATTCTAATCGTATTTTCTATTGCCACCCAAGGCAATCACTAGATTTTTCCACATGCCACCCAAGGCACCCACTTAACCCCTCATGTCCCTCTACATGCTAATATGGTTAAGTGTTTCTTAATTGATTAAGAACGTAACCGTTGTAAAGACCTCTCACATTAGACTATCTTTTATGGCAGCTGGATTTGCCGGCCGGGTCCGGGCAGCCTTACGCCATAACCGAGTCTAACCTCGTATCTATACACTTGTCACGTATTTAGTTTGTGCCTAAGACCTCTCACATTGGGCCAATCATTTGTAGCCGCTGGATTTGCCGGTCGGTTCCGGGCAGTCTTACGCTACAAAAGGGTCCAACCTCGTGTCTTAGTCGATTAATTACACCTAATTAATCACCCCCATATTTCGAATTAATTTTCCCTAATTAATTCCAATTTTAACGATGTACATAATTGACTCAATTATGTCCATCTACTTTATGGTATGCATAATCATACCAACTTCACACCATTTCATTAACATGTATATTAACCCCATCGTTCCCCACGCAATTCGCTAACATGACATAAAAGGGAAGATTCATCACAAATACAATGGGTTCAACTTGCATAACATTAGCATCAACATGGGTTTAAAGGTGTCAACATGCATATAGCATCAACCCAACTAGCATAAATAATCAACCCAAACTTGCATGAATCACATATGTCATAAAGAGGTTAACTTGCATAAGTTATTTATGTCATACAAAGGGGTAAACTTGCATATGGATGTATGACATACAAAGGGGTTAACTTGCATATGTATGCATATCATACTAAGGTGTAAACTTGCACATGTTACTTGCATATAATCAAACACCAAACCTGCATAACATGTCATATATGAACTTGCATATAATCATACACCAAACTTGCATAACATATCATGTATGAACTAGCATATAATCATACACCAAACTTGCATATCATGGTGTCATAATGGATCAATGTTTCTCATATGACTTGCATATCTTGCATAACATCATAAACACATAGCATATGACTTGCATAACTAGCATAACACCACAAACACATAGCATATGACTTGCATAACTTGCATAACATCATAATCACATAGCATATGACTTGCATAACTTGCATAACATCATGATCACATAGCATATGACTTGCATAACTTGCATAACATCATGAACATGTATCATATGACTTGCATAACTTGCATAACTTCATGAACATATAGCACATAACTTGCATAACATCATAAACACATAGCATATGATAACATAATCTTACATTGATCCACATTCATAGCCATAACCTCATTATATCCTATCATAATCATTTCAACAATTGGTTATTAAGGCTATAGAAAACTCACAACTTGTTGATTAGCACTCCTAAGAAGAAGATTAAGTTGCTAGAGTTGATTAGAGATTGATTTGAGAAGCTATCTTCCTCTACAATTTGATGGAGGCTCCTTCAAGTTGCATTTTGACGGCATAACGGTGTTGTAGCTATTTTTAGTATGAATTAGGGTAGTCTTAGGGTGTATTTATAGAGTAGTTAGGTGTTTTAGGCCATTAGATTAACCCTAAATTAGATTAGAGCCGTCAGATCTCGTCCTAGCCACCAAAACACAGCCCAAAAGCCAAACTGATGCACCCAGGTCACCTGGGCTCAACCAGGGAGGTCGACCCCTAGGTCGACTCCCCAGTCGACCCCCAGGTCGACTCCCTGGGTCTGGCGGGATTTTTCCCACCACTTCTGAAATGTGAAATTTTCGTTTTTAAATCTGTTTTGAATTTTCTGAAAACTTCTTTGGGCCTTAACCGGGTCATACGGACTTAGATTTTCGAAAACTCGGACTCTATTTCGCGTATTTTTCCGAGACGAACGCAATGGCATAGCCCGTTTCCCCTGATTCAGATTTTAAAATTTAATTCTGCCCTGTTTTCTATTATAACAAGTTATTCAACATATGGGGTGTTACATTCTCCCCTACTTAAAGGATTTCGTCCCCGAAATCTCTAAGTCAAGAAGAACGTGTCCTACCAACCAAACAACCATCTACTAAACCATCAAGCACTGGCATCCATTGTCCTTAAAGTTTCTAATGTTGTATGAACATATGCAAAGAGTGTGTGTATATGTTCCCTGTCTAATGCAAAATCAGTCGGTTTACTGATTCAGTTGACCTCCTTAATGCAAACCATGATAGTGTCATGCATCCAATATGTATGCGAAAGAACCCTATCGACACATACTATTTCTTCATGAGTGCACAATCATTCACCAAAATGCATCATCCATATGATAGCACAATCATTATACATCCATTAATATAGCTACCTACACACAATTATATGCAATATGAAGTGATTGAGCCGATCTAGTGCCTAAAGTGTGTGTATATGCATCCACGAGCAACCACTAGCAACCACTTGCATCCACACGCATCCATCAAACATAACATGTCTCAAACACATGTTTCAACCATAGGTTTACCCTATCTAAAGGTCAAAGGTACTAATGAGAGGACATACTAAAGATAAGATAAGTACTAGACAAACGATAAAGGAGAAGTTAAAAGACATACCCTCAAAAAGGAATGGGTACAGTGAACGCATCTTCGCTTCTGTCTCCCAAGTAGCATTGCTTTCATCCTCTCCCCATTGCACTTTGACTAGCCGCACCTCTCTGTTTCTCAACTTCCTAATCTCTGACCCAAGGATGCGGGTAGGAGCTCGTCGAATAGTTGCATCACGCTCTACCTCCACTTCTTTAAGCAAGCTCAGCTCTACCACCTCTGCGGTCTCATGTAGGCACTTCCTCAAATGTGACACATGGAATACGTCATGTACCCCACTAAGTCTCTCGGGTAAATCCACCCTATATGCCATCCGTCCAATCCTTTCCTTAATAGGGAACGACCCAACAAATCTTGGAGCTAACTTCCAAACGGACCCAAAGCGAACTACATTCCGTAATGGAGATACTTTGACAAAGACCATGTCCCCAACATCAAACTCAAGATCCGTCCTCCTCTTATTCGCGTAAGATTTCTGCCTATCCTGCGCTGCTTTCATCCTTCTTCGAATTAAATCAATCTTTTCAGAAGTCTCTCTAACCATATCAGGCCCAAGCAAGATCTTATCCGTAGATTCCCACCAACATGTAGGTGATCGACAAGGCCTTCCATAAAGAGCTTCAAAAGGAGCCATACCAATACTGGACTGAAAGCTGCTATTATACGCGAACTCCACCAATGGAAGATGCTCTTCCCATGTACCTCCAAAATCTAAGATACAAAGCCTCAAAAGGTCTTCCAGAACACGATTCACCCTCTCGGTCTGGCCGTCCGTCTGAGGATGATATGCGGTGCTCAGACACAATTGAGTCCCCACTGCTTCTTGCAAACTCTTCCAAAACTCGCTAGTGAAGATAGGATCTCGATCGCTCACTATGCTAGAAGGTACCCCATGCAATTGAACTATCTCTCGAAGATAAACTGAAGCTAGCCATGGAGCAGTCCTCTTGCTCTTTACGGGTATGAAATGGGCACTCTTAGTAAGTCTGTCTACCACAACCCAAATTCCCGTATTACCCTTCCTCGATCTCGGTAACCCATCAATAAAATCCATCGAGATGCTATCCCACTTCCATTGCGGAACTTCCAATGGGTGAAGCAACCCACCTGGTTTCTTTTGCTCCGCCTTCACTTGTTGGCACACCAAGCATCTAGCGACATACTCGGCCACATCTTTCTTCATACCAGCCCAAAAGAAAACTCGCTTCATGTCTTGGTACATCTTGTCCCCACCGGGATGGATGGTCATCCTAGAACGGTGTGCATTATCAAGAATAGCCTTCCTCAAACCCTCGTCTTGCAGTACACAAAGTCAACCATCTCTACGCAAGCACCCCCTATCGTCTAGGGTGTACCTACTCAAATGGCTGGACGACTCCCCCTTATGAGCCTCTCTACTAACCCAATCAGTTGTGGGTCGTCCCTCTGTGCCTCGCCAATCCGCCCCAAAAGAGTAGGTCTGACCTCCAAGGATGCTAGCAAACCGGGTATATAGTCAACGGAAGGTCTGAAATCAAACATCGAGATAAATTCCAAGCTTTGTCGTTCCACGAACAATGGACTCAAGGACAACCTTTTTCTAGTCAAGGCGTCTGCCACCACGTTACCCTTGCCAGAGGTATACACTATCTCGAAATCATAGGATGCTAAGAACTCCATCCACCGTTTCTTTCTCAAGACTATGCGCTTGAAGAGTCTCCAACACTTCCCTAAGATGTAGGGCATGCTTTTCTCCACTTCTGGAGAAAACCAGGATATTCTCCCATACAAAATCGTCACAACTATCCATCTCTCACGCAGACCATCCTAGTCGAACTCGCCATCCCCCAAGTGCAAGCCCCAAAGGCCAAAACCAATATCAGACAAACACCCAAGGGACACCTCCTTCAAATTCAGACGACCTACGTGAGATGATACTAGTAAAAACGGCTAAATAATTAAGCCCTTGTCCAACTCTGGATGTCCTTGCCAATCTCGCTCCAAAACCACCGTTGATCAAATAACTGGCTTTGCTTAACTTATTCAGCACACACGAAAACTTATTTCGCTTTTTAGAAAAGACCAAGATGTCATCCACAAAGGCCACTACGAAGTTATTTAGGTACTCCCTGAACACCCTACTCATCAAATCAACAAAGTATGCGAGGGCGTTCGTCAAACCAAATGGCATCACCAGCCACTCATAGAAACCATCCGGAGTCCTAAAGGCGGTCTTCTCTATACTATCCTCAGTCACTCCAACTGATGAAACCCCGTGGCCAAGTCCCACTGCGAAAACACTGAGGCGCCAACCAACTGATCAAAGAAATCGTCAATCCTTGGCAATGGGTGTCTACTCTTCTTTGTGAGCTTGTTGAGTTCTCTATAGTCTACACAAAGTCTGAGGGACCCATCCACCTTCGTGGCAAAAACTACTGGAGCACCCCACTCCGATATACTTCGTCTTATGAACCCCTTCTCAAGCGACTCCCCTACTTGCTTATGGAGTTCCCTCCTCTCACGAGGAGCCATGTGGCGCACTGGTAAAGATACAAGTTTAGCATTATCCACCAGATATATTCGGAAGTCTATCTCCCGCTTCGGAGGTAAGCCCTTCACCTCCTCAAACACATCCGAGTATTCCCGGACCACTCTAACAGATCGCAAACTATCGACCGAAGCATCAAGCGATTCAAGATAACTTAGCATAACAGAATCCATGGGATTACAAGAGATCTCGAGAGGGTTTCCCAAGCGGGTCATGAGCCTAACAACTCTCCTTTCGCAATCAAGAACGGCACCATTACTGGATAACCAGTCCATGCCCAAAATCAACCCATAGACCGTGAAGCCCAAAACAAAGGCATCACACCTAAACTCAACGCTAAGTATGAGGATCTTCAAACCCAAACATATCATGGACAAATAAGCGGAGCCCCCAATTGGGTTTGAAACAACCACGGGATCATCTACTAAACTGGTGTCTAGGTGCAGTGACTCAACTAATGATGATGAGATAAACAAATGTGATGCACCAGAGTCGAATAAAGTTCGAATAGAGGACCGAGAGAACCAAATTTCAACTTAGACGGTCCTACCCCCATCAGGTATACCCGTCGTGAGGGAATACATCTACCCTCCAGAAGATCCTGAACTTCGTCCTTACCTCTTTAGACAACCCTAAGGTGTCCTATTTCTCCAAAACAACTAGCATTCCCCTTCTCATTCTCCTTTCGTGGCCTTCTTACCACGATAAGGTTTCGTCCTTTATTTACCTAACAACTATTTGAACCTTCCTCTCTCGTCCATCTTAAAGGTACCCATAAGCCCTCCACCTCCTTGGACTAACTTCTTAGCCTGGAAAACGTCTTAGTCCCTTGAAGTGGTTCTTCCGACCTTCATACGGAAGTCCTTATTTGTCTTAAAAAGACATCTATACGCGGAGGGAAAATTCAAAAAGAGAAAGAGGAAGAGATTCAAAACGGAGAATCGAAGGAAGGATACATGGCTCTTGAGGATTATGTTCTTTTCTTTCAAAAACTTTTCTCTCAAAAAACATGTTTTTGAAAATACTTCTTCCAAAAATGTTTTTAGAAAAATAATTTTCTAAAAGTTTTATCTGTTCTGGTAACCTGGCTCTGATACCACGTATAACACCCCACACCCGCTAAGGTCACTCACTAAGGGAATGCCTTAGCTTCGGTGGAGTATTTAAGTGAATATAGAACTGAAAAATTACAACAAGACAGATATAAGTGATACTTGAAATTTAAAACATCATTTCATTGCAGCAGAAGGTAAACATGTTTGGTTACATATCAAAAACCCACAAGAGTCAAGTACAAAATATCCATCTCGTTAAAACATAAGTACATAATCCCACTACATACTAATAGCCATAATAGAAAAGATAACCGAGCTTTTCTTCAAGAGTCCAAGCTCCACAAGATAGATAAAGCAATCTAATCAAAGTCCACTAGTGCTAGGCCCACTCTGAGAACCTGAGGGTTGGGGAAAAAGATAAAAACAACGGGGTCAGACATAAGTCTGAGTGAGCCCTATAACTTTAACAATACAATCATTAAAGTAATTAGGGTATGATATAAACCTGGTACGGTACGACTGGGGATAAATGACTACTCTAAGCAGCCAACTAGACTTAGGACGAACTAAGATAATGGTAAAGACGCGCCTATCCACCCAAGGATAAATACTATTCTGCACCACACCAGATCTACCCACCCAAGGATAATTCCTACACTGCACCACACCAGATCTACCCACCCAAGGGTAATTCCTACTTAAAGGTTGATCCCACTAAGTGTACTTAGTAATTTTTAATAATAGTTTCGTGTACCCCTAGCTGACTACATATGTGCCGTCTGCCCCTATCTCCACTAGGTGTACCCACAACTTTGTAATTTTAATAGTAGTCTCGTGTACCCCTAGCTGACTACATAGGTGCCGTCTGCCCCTATCTCCACTAGGTGTACCCACTACTCCCATTCGATCGGCTCCCTAACGTAGATACCTATGCTGGCCCCACAATGGGGTGTATCACTGCCCAAAGTGGCAACCCGATACAACAAATGGTGCACGGCTTATACCTACACGATGCAACAACGTCTTACCTACAAGCCCGGGTCCACACACGCATATGAAACCCGTTGGACTTGCGTTGCCACCGCTAACCCGTTTTGGCCTCTTATAATCAAGCCCAGTACGCGTGTCACGTCCTCGACATGGGTCGAGCCCAATAAGATACATATGGGTTACTGGGTGAAATGGGCCCCCCACAAGCTACCACCTAAGCTTGTCATTTTTTTCTAGTGCATCCCACTTAACCGTTTTTAATGATCATGTCCACTTAGATGTTCAAAGTTTGGTTAAGTCATCTACTCATATTTCAATTGCCACTCAAGGCACCCACTAGATTTCCCCATGCCACCCAAGGCACTTACTTGATTTCCACATGCCACCCAAGGCACTTACTTAACCCTTTAATCATGTTTAATTACATGTTCCACTTTGGTTAAGTATTTTAATCTTATCTTCCATTGCCACCCAAGGCAACCACTAGATTTTCCCCATGCCACCCAAGGCACTTACTTAACCCTTTAATCATGTTTAATTACATGTTCCACTTTGGTTAAGTATTTTAATCTTATCTTCCATTGCCACCCAAGGCAACCACTAGATTTTCCCCATGCCACCCAAGGCACTTACTTAACCCTTTAATCATGTTTAATTACATGTTCCACTTTGGTTAAGTATTCTAATCGTATTTTCTATTGCCACCCAAGGCAATCACTAGATTTTTCCACATGCCACCCAAGGCACCCACTTAACCCCTCATGTCCCTCTACATGCTAATATGGTTAACTGTTTCTTAATTGATTAAGAACGTAACCGTTGTAAAGACCTCTCACATTAGACTATCTTTTATGGCAGCTGGATTTGCCGGCCGGGTCCGGGCAGCCTTACGCCATAACTGAGTCTAACCTCGTGTCTATACACTTGTCACGTATTTAGTTTGTGCCTAAGACCTCTCACATTGGGCCAATCATTTGTAGCCGCTGGATTTGCCGGTCGGTTCCGGGCAGTCTTACGCTACAAAAGGGTCCAACCTCGTGTCTTAGTCGATTAATTACACCTAATTAATCACCCCCATATTTCGAATTAATTTTCCCTAATTAATTCCAATTTTAACGATGTACATAATTGACTCAATTATGTCCATCTACTTTATGGTATGCATAATCATACCAACTTCACACCATTTCATTAACATGTATATTAACCCCATCGTTCCCCACGCAATTCGCTAACATGACATAAAAGGGAAGATTCATCACAAATATAATGGGTTCAACTTGCATAACATTAGCATCAACATGGGTTTAAAGGTGTCAACATGCATATAGCATCAACCCAACTAGCATAAATAATCAACCCAAACTTGCATGAATCACATATGTCATAAAGAGGTTAACTTGCATAAGTTATTTATGTCATACAAAGGGGTAAACTTGCATATGGATGTATGACATACAAAGGGGTTAACTTGCATATGTATGCATATCATACTAAGGTGTAAACTTGCACATGTTACTTGCATATAATCAAACACCAAACCTGCATAACATGTCATATATGAACTTGCATATAATCATACACCAAACTTGCATAACATATCATATATGAACTAGCATATAATCCTACACCAAACTTGCATATCATGGTGTCATAATGGATCAATGTTTCTCATATGACTTGCATATCTTGCATAACATCATAAACACATAGCATACGACTTGCATAACTTGCATAACACCACAAACACATAGCATATGACTTGCATAACTTGCATAACATCATAATCACATAGCATATGACTTGCATAACTTGCATAACATCATGATCACATAGCATATGACTTGCATAACTTGCATAACATCATGAACATGTATCATATGACTTGCATAACTTGCATAACTTCATGAACATATAGCACATAACTTGCATAACATCATAAACACATAGCATATGATAACATAATCTTGCATTGATCCACATTCATAGCCATAAACTCATTATATCCTATCATAATCATTTCAACAATTGGTTATTAAGGCTATAGAAAACTCAGAACTTGTTGATTAGCACTCCTAAGAAGAAGATTAAGTTGCTAGAGTTGATTAGAGATTGATTTGAGAAGCTATCTTTCTCTACAATTTGATGGAGGCTCCTTCAAGTTGCATTTTGACGGCATAACAGTGTTGTAGCTATTTTTAGTATGAATTTGGGTAGTCTTAGGGTGTATTTATAGAGTAGTTAGGTGTTTTAGGCCATTAGATTAACCCTAAATTAGATTAGAGCCGTCAGATCTCGTCCTAGCCACCAAAACACAGCCCAAAAGCCAAACTGATGCACCCAGGTCCCCTGGGCTCGACCAGGGAGGTCGACACTAGGGTCGACTCCCCAGTCGACCTGGTGGGAAGGTCGACTCCCCAGTCGACCCCCAGGTCGACTCCCTGGGTCTGGCGGGAATTTTCCCGCCACTTCTGAAATGTGAAATTTTCGTTTTTAAATCTGTTTTGAATTTTCTGAAAACTTCTTTGGGCCTTAACTGGGTCATACGGACTCCAATTTTCGAAAACTCAGACTCTATTTCGCGTATTTTTCCGAGACGAACGCAATGGCATAGCCCGTTTCCCCTGATTCAGATTTTAAAATTTAATTCTGCCCTGTTTTCTATTATAACAAGTTATTCAACATACGGGGTGTTACAATGATGCATGGCCCCTCTGACATAGTATGCCCCACTTCCTTTAATATATCGGACTGAACACGTCCTCACTCCTTGGTATCAATCCACGTGGAGATAGCTTGCGCGACCCAAGAATCTCTATATCATGTTATCGCTTTTTCTCCTTAAACTGGTCCAAATGTATTGATTTTATATTGACTCACATAGACGCCCATTACAGGTTGCACACTTATATATCTACCACCTAGTGTGTGCTCATGCATGATTACATGCTCCAATAATGACTATTTTACCTTATGATTGCTGCAAATTGTCACTGTAGCCACTTTGTATATAATATAAGTGTTGTTCGACTGAGCAATAGTACTCGACCACTTCATATTGAACTGAACGAACCAGATAGAGATGAACAAGCCAATTTAATAGTATGCGAGCAACCAAAAATTGTGGGCCCTTAGTGACCCATACAAGAGTGTCTCCCTTCTTTTATACGCACGAGCGAATATCAGTTTGTGAGCGAGCGCTCCTCATTCCATTGTGAGCGAGAGACTGGATACTGTACGAGTATGAAATTATGTGCAAGCCAAAATTATCTGCTTGAGCGGACCCTTCTCCTTTAGATGCTTGCCACGTGCTGAATGAAGGAGTGACCGTCTTTTACAAAGACACGTAGCTGATTCGCATTTATATATATTACTCCACTCCAACATGTTTTGTGTTGCATAAAAATGATCCCATCCTGATAGCCCGTACATACTTTACGTTGAACATGACTCACACGTCTTTTACATTTTGAAGTTGTCTTTGCTAACGACTGATCAGCCCATGTTATAACCATGCCACTTTGTTTGATAGCACAGATCTATTTGTGCTGAACATTTTATATATTATGTTGTCACGTCCTCCTCCCACTATTGATGTTCTCAAATATAGGTATAAATATTACAAGATTGCCATTAGTTTGTGATATAGCCGATCCACGTGTACACCACTCTACTGATGGCCTGAATGTGCCTGACAACTAGGTTTATGACGTGACTCCATATGGCTTTAACGGTCTTATGAGCATGTACATGGACCATGCAGGCTTATAAGATGAACAAGCTTTATGTCTGATCGACCAGCCGTTACTATGAGCCAACAGAACTTGTGAACGACTGGAATTTGTGAACGAGCAACGCTCATGAGCGACCAAGAGGACCGCTCATAGAAGAAGATGATTGACCGGTGGTGCGCGACCACTTGAGATTGCGTAGTCAATGTATTATTTTCTTGCACCACGTTTTTACATTGGGGTTAACACCGTGTCTCTCGACACCTGCTATGATCTGCCATGTTAGGCTCTTCATTTAGAATTCCTTCGAACTGGTCCGAACACATCTCGCTATTTTATTAAACCCTATGTCTAACTTTTTGTTATGTGTTTACCTCACCTTTCTTTTCTCTAATTATCATTATTATTCAATTAATTAAATTCGAACTTTAATTACATGTTATCAAGTCTATTAGGAATCATAGAACTGATAATTAGCTATAGAATGCCTAATTACAAGGCCACTATTTAATAGAATGCCTTATCGCAAGGCCACCATAGAATTTTGCTTATTAAACTTAATCCAAGCTTTTAAGTTTATTCACAATAAGCTTTTCTTATTTCATTTCACTTTTAGTTACAACTTCCAGGTTATTATCTTACTTTTACCATAGAACCATACCCATAAAATTATGCTTATTAAAATTAATTTGCACTTTTAAGTTTGTTCATAATAAGCCATCTTTTCACTTTAAATTATAACCTTCTTGTTGTATTCTTGCATACACATATATCAAAACTGTCTATTATGATTCGTTTTCATGTTTACACATTTATCATAATATTCTTTCCAATATATTCAACTTGTCTTATTATGATTTTTTTATGTGTTCGTGCAATTATCATAATAGGTTACATTTCTTTCTAGTTATCAAGTATTTAACTTGATTTCTTATTCCCTTTCTGTACATAAAAACTTTTATTTATGTTTCCCATTTTCTTTTCGTCTTTGTAAATTTATTCTTTGGAAAGTTAGGCATGTTCCTATGTGATTGGTTATTGAAATCACACAATAATATATTTTTATAGTTTAAGGTAATTGAAGCAATAGAAACCATAAGTGCAAGGTATTTTTTTAAGCACATTTAGGCTATTTGAAAGTGTACAATACAACTAAATCTCTATTTCGTACCAATCCATACCTTTATTTCTTATTATGTTTGCAATTTTTTTTCCACTTTTCTTCCAAACCAAACTATGAAAATATATTCTCTTTTCCAAATCAATCAATCTAGGTTATTCTAACTAAAGTGGTTTCATCAAAAATGGAGGTCGTTTACAAAATTTCCATTTTTAAAGGCTAAAATTCAATAGCGACTATTTTGAATTTTCAACTGGACATAAATTTTTATTCCCGCTATGAAATTTCAATTTTTCGGATTCATTGGAAAGATATTTTCAAATAGATTTTAATATTTTTGGTTTCGCTAAAATCCGGTTTATTTTGAATCATGTACATTCATTTGAAATTTGAAATCGAATTTTCAAACTACCGCGCCATTTTAATTCCTTTTATAATTAAAATAAATATTTATATTCTAATGTCGATTCAAATAAATATATACTTTCTAATTCTATTCAAATTAAATTTCTTGTCGTTTTTATTTCAAATAAATCATTTTAAATATTCAAAATTCATTAAAATTGCCAAAATAAACATGTACTTATTTGTCGGGCAAACAATTTTATTCCTCTTCTCTAGCCTCCTTGTTATGACTTGTTCACACATATATATGTACATGCATGCATTTTCAAACCAATACCAATCCAGTTCAAAATTTGATTCAGTTTGACCTAATTCACCTTTCATTCACATGTTGGTTTAAATAAATAGTCACACAACACAATCATCAATCCATTAGTTGATTATCTTTTCAAATTCATAACTTTGAGATATATATACAGAAAATCATGTTTTTGATGCCAATCACAACAATATATTTTAACTATATTTTGGTTCTCACACTAGTCAATTGGAAATATATAGATCTCCCACTTTCGACACTCGAATATAAATTTTGATGATGATATATCAATCATCAGAATCACCCCCGGACGACTAGAGTGTAATTTTATATCCATCCAATATATTTGAGACTTCAAATACACGTAGATCAGACGTATATGAAAATCTCTATATACTGGATTGTCCAAATTCAATATAAAATAAATATTCAAATACGTATAATATGGTTTAAATTTTCAAAACAAAATTCGTTTTCAAATTTATTTTAAAAATAACTCTCTTTCGACTCGTTCTAGGATACTACCGATCCTATCTCTAACGAGCCATTCTCATTGGATATTACAATCCAATCTCTGATGAATTCTTTCGTTTGGTTCTAATGTGCTTTGTTCTCGAGCTCTGTAAACCAAAGCTCTGATACCAAATGAAGCGACCTGAACTTCCCCCGTGAAGGAAAGCCCGGATTGAATTGAGAACATGACGAATCAGAAGGCACAAAACAGAAGAACATTTCATTGCTTATTACAACAATTTCATCAGAATACAAGAATATACAGAGTATGAATAAATATTACACATTTACTAAATATCATAGATTTACAATTTACAATGCAGCAGGAAAATAATACAAAACATAACTGAAAGTAATACACGGATACAGAGCTTTCCGAGTATCGTTCCAGCTGTAAATCAGGATCCTGTGAATATAAATCTGCAAAACCAAAACTACAAGCTGCCCGTGTGGAAAATAGGGGCACCCAGAGTTTAGGTTAAAACAATAAACTCCAGGTCAGTCATATGACTGGTGTGAGAACTTAAACAGTTATTTAAAACTTTACTTTAAAGTTTGGTAAATCAAGGGACCACGTCGTATAGCACGGAACGGGTTTTAACCCCAAGAATACCTATGCATATAACAAATAGCGTAATGCTAAATAAAGAAAATGAAGCTATTATAAGACTCAGGTCCCATCACACAATGCAACGCAAGCCGGAGGATAGGGTTTTCCCTTATAATAGCCAAACATGCTTGGTACCTTTAAAACAAATCATTTGATATTATTATAAGTGCATAGTGTATAAAACAACTTCAAATATAAATGTATCAATCCTAGACGGCATGGGTACCATATATCATGTCGCCAATACTAGGCTCTACAATCAAAACCGCAAATGTCACGTATTGGAAGTTGGATTTCCATCTGTGAACAAAGGCAAGGGATCGTCCTTACCGCTTTGAGATAATCTAGCCTACCATGTCTCAGGCAAGTACTCAGTCAAGCCTTTGGGTCGTCAGGGCCGATCCACTCGATGTGGATTAAAATGCTTGAACACTACGTTTTCCCGCCATATGGGGCATAAACTGGTTATATCCCAACCAAACTATTGGCCCCGGAATGACCGATATAACCGAGGCGCCTCGCAATCCATCATCCACATATGTAAAATGTCAGGGCTAGTAAAACGCTGACACCACTCCTAGCTAGAAAGAAACACATGTCCTCCCTGAAGTCCTCTCCCATTTCTGATTCACATAGGGGTGCGAATCAATGCTACACAAAGCTACGCAATATCAAAGCCGTGCTTTGATCATAAACCACAAGACTCTGCTTTTCAACAGAAGCCTTGATCATTTGCATCTCAGCATACCACACAGGCAATCCACGCTACGCAACCGATGTATATCAATCACATAGAATGAAATCCAATGTCAGACACACATCCATTTACAAGTTCGTTCTGGGTCTGAACGAAACCGTAGGCACCTTATTCCTCCCCCATATGTCCAATATAGGGGAGAGGCTCTCGCATATCCGTCGATCTCCAAGTACATCTGGACGATCACCACTTATTACCTTGTCTTGGGTGTACAGCCCAATCAAGACATCAGTAATCATCCAAACGATGTGAAGACCTCCGGTCTTCCACCAGCATTTTCATCCTCGACACATCGTCGAATCAGTTATTCAGAATGGGATAAACCCGTCTTTCTGAATAACTCGCGTATATAATAAACAAGTGTTATAAAAACACAACATACGCTCATTCCAATCCAGAATATTCCTTTATTCAAATATTCTTACACTTTGGGAAAGGTTCCCATTAATTTTATCAAAGATAAATTCTTTAAATCTATTCTTTAATCTTCCTTTGGATATCATTTCAATCTAATTAAAGATGCATTAAAACTCCACTTGGTTTTAATCTTCCCAAAAATCAATATTAACGATTGTTTAACTTGGGAAATCATCTTGTCATTAACTGGGTTAAAGAACCAATGTCATTTAAAACACAGTTCACGATAAACCCAAAATCACATTCCATTCCATCAGTCTTTAACCGTAAATTAGCAAATGAACAATTCCCTAGGTATTAACCCCGAAGGCCGAAATCAACATCAGATCGATACCCAGGAAACCATTCAACTTAACTAATCTCCAGTTAGTTTCTGATTTTCTTAACTCCATTGAGTCTAAGAACAGTATTATTAAAGATACCATTCACGACAACCCAAAATCACATTCCATTAACAATGGAATCTTCATGGAAAACAAATCAATATATGTAATCGATATAAACTTTCATATCCAACCGATAATATCAATGGTATAATGGCAAGCCTTTTAAATTTCATATATATTAACCGTCTTCCTCTACATAAGCTTACTTCGATTATTACCAAATCGAATTCCATTCCATTTCAATTTAATATGTTAAATTGGAAGACTTTACTTTGGAAAATCTCCTTTAAATCTTAACAAAAGATTTATAAATTCCAAATCCCATTTCACTGTAAATCGGGTTAAAGAACGAATGTCTTTAAAACACAATTCACAACAAACCCAATTCACGTTTCATCGGTCTCTAACTGTAAATTAGTAAGAGAACAATTCCCTAAGTGTTAACCCCGAAGGCCGAAACCAACATCAGATCAATACCTAGGAAACCATTCAACTTAACTAATCTCCAGTCAGTTTCTAATTTTCTTAACTCCATTGGGTTTAAGAACAGTATTATTAAAGATACCGTTCACGACAAATCCAAAATCCAATTTGATATTAAATACAAGGCTCTGAATAGAAAATATATCGGCTTATATTCAATAACAAATTCTGAAATCAACAAATATCGTATTGGAATAATGATATATTTATATCTTCCAAATTCCTCCACAATATCCATATAATCACGGAATCCAATATCAAAATATTTCAAAGATAATTTCGATTTAAATCCATTCCAATTTATATATTAGAAGTCCTGGTTATTGTTAAAAACCGTTTCAAATCCAATTTATTTATTTAAATATTGGATTTCATAATTCTAGTTCATAACTAGTTCATTTCGATAAAAATATATTTTTATTTTTACAAATATGGTATTTTTCATCCTAATTCTTTCCAAATCATTTATTATGATTTTACACCAATTATTGATATTTTTAATAATTTTATCAAGGCCTATACAGTCGATTTCCATAAACGGCCATCGAACTGCACTTACAACAACCTTTTCCAAATTTGATTTGGACATAATTCCAAATCCAACAATTAGATTTCAAATCTCTAATATTCATTTAAAAATTCTCTTCGATATGAACCCAACGGTTCTGTTTTTAGGAGAATCCGACGATCGGATCTCCCGTAATGTCCATTCGAAGTCAATGGTCGAAATTCGCGAACTGCCACAGCGCGGCGCGTTCTATTCCGGCCATTATATTATATATAATATATATTTCGTCGATTCCCATGTAAAACGTATTTTATAAATCGTTTTAAATTCATTTTCTAAACGATCTCAACTTCATATTCAATTTCAAATCAAAACTGAATATTCCATATCATCGATATGTAAATGATAATATTTTCAAAACATTATATTTCTAAATTATTTCCTTTTCGATATTCATTATAGAAATGAATAAAATCTGTATGAATATCGTTCACATCAAAATGGTGTTAATCTAATCAACACGGCTATATATATTTAAATATATTCGTGTCCATCCCAAATCGGACATCAAAATCAAATTTTGATCTATTACTGAATATTATTTTAAAATATTCATTATTTTAAAATAACCGTTATTTCAAAACATTCATTCTTTCTGAACTGGAATCAGACACATCCAATTACCATATAATTAGATTATATGGATTTCATACAACACGTGTATACAACAATAATCAAACACAGTCAACCATCATCCATAGTGCATTCTACACTATATAAGCATCAAATACAAATATTTGACGCTTACACAGCCTGTCAATCAATCGATCGACACAGCTAATTATTGGGACTAGTGTATGTCCAATATCATCCCAATACCCGCGTGGGGTTTCAATCAACAAATACAGATTTATTTGTGCAGTTGGGCAATATGTAAAGTTTATTGTCCCAATCAATATCAGTCTATGTGTACATAAACAAATCGTCCGATTTGTTTATAAATATTTATTTTATTCATATACATGTTAAAAATTACATTTTTAACTATAAAATGTTTTATTCCATTCCACATCACACATTCCATTTTCACAACACAATCAAACAAACAAACAAGCCGTCCATGGTCTGTGGACGATGGGGTGTCGGGTGCTGCTAAGCACCATCTGCATCCTAGTAAGTATTTTAACTAGAAAATAAAATAAAAGTGAGAAGTTCTCACCTTTGGGATCCACTCCGCCGTTCTTTCTTTCTAAACTATTTGGATTTGTTCGAAATTCCAACGCATCTCTTTCACGTTGTTCATATAAAAAAAATCATATTTTTATCGCTTCATTCCAATAAATAAAAATCATGTTTTTATTTCTACTTCATATATTTTTACAATGCTTCTTTCTATATAAGAATTATATTTTTACTTCTTATATAAAGATCGAATTTTTATATTATTACATACACATGACAAAATTTGTATTTTTATCTAACTAAAAAGAATAATTTCTTATCATTATTCATATTATAAAAATCATATTTTTATTACCTATATAATATAAAAATCATATTTTTATTATCTTTATAATATAAAAATCATATTTTTATCATCTTTATAATATAAAAATTATACTTTTATTAACTTTATAATATAAAAATCATATTTTTATTATCTTTATAATATTAAAATATCGCCTTTCTTTATTTTCTTCTAACAAAAATCCTATCTTTCTATTCCCTAAAAATCTACTTCTTATTCACTATGAAAATCAAATTTTTATTGCAAATACAATCAATTTACTTAAAAGAGGATAATAAAAATAAATAATGATAAAAAGAAAAGGGACTTACAATTTTTAATCGGGAAAAGGGGGCTGGTGTTGTGAACTAGAGGTGGAGGAGGTGCGCTCGCTGACCGGTGGTGGCGGCAGGCAGTGGCGGCGGGTTTTCAGGGGGGGCGCGTCGGTTGAAGGAAGAGGGAGGGAAGAACGGAGGGGGCTGGAGCAAAGAGGAGAGGGGGGCGATGCATGGGGTGCGGCACCTGAGGGCGGCACGACGATGGCATCACTGGGGGGGAGGGGGCTTCGGAGGGAGGACTACGGGTAGTTAGGGTTTTTTTTTTCTTCTGAAATCGATTTGAGTCAACGGAGGGAAGGGGAGAGAGATAAAGGGTGGGATTATATATAATATATTATATTTATTTAATTAATTAATCCCCTAAAGCAACTTTTATTTTGAACTCAAAATCGAATCCATCGACTGTCATCCCTAGCGTATTACCCCTATTTTGAACACAATGGGATATGTTTCGTAATCCAATTCGGCTGTTACGACCAGTTTTCATTCAAATCACAATATAAATCTGTTAGATAAAAATTTGGACCTAACACCCAAATCGTTCTAATTCTTAAAGAATTTTAATTGGAGAATAAGGAAAAAGTAGAAAACACACAGAATTTATAGTGGTTCGGCGTTAACGAGCCTACGTCCACTTTATATGTTGTCGATTATACTTTGAATGCTAGTACAATCAATTATCTCTCTCAAACTCACTCTTACAATTGTGATTTCTCTTAGTAATCTCGTAGTCAAACTGACAAGAAATGGTGGTATGACAATAATGGCGGAATCAGTACTCAATATTGCCAAAGGATCCTCAAAAATGCCAAGCTCTGGGCTATTTATAGCTGATTTTGTCAGGCGGATCGCGGTCACACGTGGCATGAATCCCGAGAATATCGGATCGTATCGCAGCCGATGAAGAATTAGTCAAATTAGCCGTTGTGGACAGGTGTCGCGATCCCCTTGAATATCGGATCGAGCAAAAGGGGAGAATCAGTCAAAATGACAGTTGGGGACACGTGTCGCTGGATCCGTGTATCTCGGATCGCCGAAGACTAGCTCATGCTTGAACGGATCAGAGGCTTCGCCGCGCATCAGGGGATCGGATCGGTCTGTACTGGGCAGTAGTGTATGTACGGATCGAGCCGCATAACAGTGGTCGTATCGCTGATGCAATGGGGACGATCCGATGAGGTGCGATCCGATGAGGGGCGATCCGATGAGGGGCGATCCTCTGGTTCGATCCGTTCCTTCATGTACCTAGGGAACGTAGTTTCATACTTTCTTCTTGTGAGTGAACCTGGGTGGCTTGGTCAAAAACTAGCCAACATTTTGCCCCCTCGAAGTATGTTTTATCGATGATGGAACATGCTTCGAAACTATAAAAACGTCTCTTCATAAAGAGATGTAAATCAGTGGACAATTCTTTTTCTGGGATCTTTCAGAGTCTTCATCATCGAATCTGTCAGGTGCATCTTTGAATTTTCATTTCTGTCGATCATTTATCGGTTCGGATCGCATGCGCGAGTCGCGGTCCGTTAGCGAGTCATTCGCCTCGTCCTTTGGTGAGCACTTGGGCCTCTTCACGGAACGGAACGAGGTAGGCTTCTCTTCGAGACGTGGTGGGCTTTTGGTTCGCGGCCCGTCTATTTTCGCGGATCGAATAAGACAAAAAAGGGGAGACAAACGGTCGCCCTTTTGCCTATATAAATCGACCCTCACCTTCATTCTCCTCTTCTTCTTTCTTTGTTCACAGCCGCCGCCAATTTTTTCTGAGAGAAAACCCTAACTTTGATTTTCGAATTTCCAACCAATCTCAAACTTTAAAAAGGTAATTAAACTGCTTTTCTTTAGTTTCTAGCTTGTTCGCACTGATTCAAAGAGGGGAGACAACGGAAATTCGTAGGATTCGACGATAGTGAACGCGAGAATGCCTGGTGCGAAGAGGAGAGTTGGGGAAGAAGAAGAAAGGGATGACCAGGTCGGTTCGTGGAAAGTTGATTTGGCTAGTGGATCGGATCGCGGAAGGTGAAGCTACGATTCTTGGGGAACTAGGCGTAAGTGTCGGATCGCGGAGATACCGGAGCTTCGGATCATGGAGGGTGGGGGGCGATGCGGATCGCCAAGATACCATCGCGATCCGTTCAGGATGAATTGGTGCGCCTCACGATTCGAATCTTTTTCATGACCTAATACCCTTCCGCGTATCGATTCCTTCACCACGATCCGTCCACATGTTGCGATCCGAACCTGTCCTGCGATCCGACTGACGAACGATCGGATGCACATGCTGACTAAATAATATGATGCAACTCTAACAAATCGATGAACAGTTAGGTTAGAGCCCTTGAGACGAACATTCCAGATCGAATAAATGCATAATCTATCAACCAAGCGATGACCAATGTCTGGATGATTTTATTGACCCTTGTACTTTTCTTTAATGCATGCACAAGCACACACACCGTCACTTGCACACATGGGGGATGGGTAGTTTTAATCTCATTTCTCATGTTTTCTCGCCTAACGGTAATGTCGGATAATCATTCCTCTTCAAGATCCATTACAGAAGCGGAGTCTGAGGTTCCTGAGCAATACAACCCCGAGGTCCCTCCAATTAACCCAGGGGGTGAAGATTCTGGATCCGAATACGAGGAAACGGAATCGGATCCGTCTGAAAGTACTTCACTTAGTGAAGAGTCTGAAGCAGACATGCGAGCTCCCGACGAGATTCCTGGCGCGCTCGGGATAGAGAAATTTTCTGATTCTTTAGCATCTAAACTCGATGATATAAAGCTTAAAAGAATTTGCCTGAGACATGGGATCCCTTGGGATGATGTGAGGACACCCGTTAGCGAAGATAGACCCCACTTAGCCCCGGAAGGGTATATGGCAGTCAGCCGAACCATGTGCTTGGTAGGGGCTATTCCTCTGTTTCCTCCAATCGTCATCGAGACCTTAAAACGACTGGGTATCGCTCCGATGCAGCTTCATCCTAACGCTTACGCATCTCTATACACCCTATGTATTGCATACGCGGAGATCCTGCATACCGAACTCACATTTAGAGATTTAACATTCTTTTATCTTTTCAAGCATCGCTCCTCGGCAACCCCAAATTTCTCTTTCTTTGAATCGGTGGCGAATAGGAAGGTTCTGTATGACGGATATAGCAATATAGGGGATCCCAAGTCTGATTGGTTCTATATAAAGAAACAGGCCGGGTGCTCAAGAAGATGGCTTAAATCAAGTAAACTTTAATCTTTCGATTGAATATCTTGCTTAAGAAACCGAAGCATTAACATCCCCCCCCTTTTTTTAAGCAGATCACGTCTTCCCCAAGACAGAAGGCCCGTTATACAATAATCGATTGTCTATTCTTCTTCAAAGCAGATCCGATTTTCTAAGGATCAAGAAGTGCATCACTGACGAGAATCTTCATAAGCATCGCCTTCTGGATATAAGATTTGGACTTGGTGCTGGCGGCAAACCCTACAAATACGTGCCCCCAACGGAGGGAGAGGGAACATCTCGGGCAGCAGAAACAACTAAATTCCGTAAGAGTCCTTCTCCGATAATCATCCAGGATGACGAGGACCTGAACATATATAGAGGAGATGAGGCTCGTGGTGACAAGCCTAAGGAAATCCCAGTCTCTCCGCGGGGTTTCCCCTCCAGGGCTTCTCTTCCGATCGAACCTGCTGCTCCCGATAATTTGACAGATGAACAGCTATTTAAAGAGCTGAGCAAAATTCCTCTGCCCGATGATGTATACACAGAGGGGGACTTTGAAGGGGAGCCATTCTTCCCTGCTTCTGAGGAGACCACCGTTCCAATTAGAGAACAAGAAACTACTCAGATGAGCCTGACTTCAGGCCCGGGTCCGTAAGGGGGAATTATATGGGATGCACAAATCACACACACTGCCTGACCCCGCACTTTTATATCAACAGTATTCAAGGTTTTAATATGCTCTTTTCTCCTTTGCAGGAAAGATATCTCGCAGGCGGTCTTATTCTTATCGTTCTCTTCGTAAGGGCACACCCAGTCTCCATCCGAGTACCGAGCGCTCTCGCGGCCTTTCTCACAAGCCGACTTCTTCGCAACCCCGGTCTCCACCGAAATCGACATCTGGCAAGTTTCCCAGTTATCCGGTAGCTCCTGCAGGGGGAAAACAACTTCCTAAAGAGTTAACTCCTCCAAAGAGTGCACCTTCTCACAGCAGGTCATCAAAAAGACATTATGAGCCTAAGGATAAAAGCAAGGATCCAATCAAAGATTCTGAAAAGGAGAGGAGTGACATTGTCCCTTCCAGCCAGCCAGAGTTGGCTGCCCCCGGGTCACGGGATTACATCCATGGTCCCGAGACTCAAGGTAGGCTGGAAAAGTTGCGGGAACAATTCCCCAACATCTTCTTCGAAAGGATGACGTTTGTTCCAGACTTGGAGCCAGTCCCTAGGAACTGGGATAATGAAGTTGTCGGGCACATTCGCCATGTAGCCAGGCAGTATGAGATGATGAAGAAACACGCGGTTAATCTTTCAGAAGTCATTCGAACGCTTGAAATGGAAGCATATAGATCTAAAGTGAAAATTGATAACAACGAAAGGGCCAGGACAAAGATGGAGAAGGACTTGGAAGATGCTCAATCCCAACTCGCCTTAGCTCGGAGAGATGCTGAAAATTATAAGATCGAATTGGAGAATGCTAAGAAGCGCTTTCATTCGGAACTTGACTCAAATAGCCAAGAGAAGATGGCCTTAAAGAAGGAGGTAGAAGATCTTAAAATGGCCAACATTGAGTTGAAGACAGCACAAGGCCATTTTGAAGCTGAGAGAGCTGCCTGGGAGGCAGAAAAAGCAAGTTTGAGAGAAAGTTTAGCTTTGGCTGAAGCGGAAAAGGTGATTTTGAATGATCAAGTCGTGGATGCGGAGAGACGGGCGGCTCTCGCCGAAAAGAATGTTGAAAGTTCCATTGAATGGCTACTGCTTCCAACAACAAGCTCCTCGAGAGAGAAAAGGATGTCGAAGGGTTTGAAGAGATGATCTTTGACTTCCTGGGACAAGTCCTCAAAACCCGCAACATCTCGTGGATCCCGGACTACCACGTTACTTTAGCCAATTTATGGGATGCCATCGTTGAGGGTGAGAAGCAGAAATTGGGAGTCGAAGAAATTGATGAAGATGAGCTGATGAAGACCATCCTCAGGGATAACGAGCCTGAGGATCTGGCAGAGGTTCGTCGTCTAATTCAAGCGGAAATGGAAAAGGAGAGGGTCCTGGCTAAGGGCAAAAGCAAGGCTGACGAAGGTTCGAGCTCAGCTGTGGAGCCCAAGACCTCCGGAGTTGAGGAATACCATCCTGATGATCCATTAATCCCTTTGGGCCTAACTCCTGTGGTTGTTGGAGCTCCTACAGCTAGCCTAGATGGAGGATCTGCGGAAGGTATCTCCCTTTTTTCCCCACAATTTGTTAAAGCAATTGTGAATTGTCGTCGTCTGGTAGAGCAACCAATTGAATTAGTAACATGTGTCCCCCATAATACAGGTTGCGAGCCCGTCGACAAGGATGTTGAGCAAAGGAAAGAGGCGGAGAAGGTTGTCGTCTCGCCAGGTGTCGGTGTTGATATACCGAAGCAGGCTGAGGGTACAACAGCAGAGAAAGGCATCCTGGCACCCAGTGCTGATGTTCCCAAGGATGATGAAACCATCGAGGCCTTGAAAGATATGGATGGGCGCCATGTAGAGGATGAGGAGGATATCATTAGCGCCAAAGAAACTGAAGACGATGACGACGAATCTTTGGCCAACAGAAAAGCTAGGCAGGAAAAGGAGATGGCTTTGAAGAAAGTGGGACAAGAGCCTTTGAACATAGTCCCTATCGCGGAGTTTGATCCCAAAATTGGGATGGTTTTGAAACTCCAGCCCAAATCCATCAGCAGACAACTTCATTTTGCGAATCCTGATGATTTCCCAGCTTCCCTTACTGATAAAAGGAAGAGAAAGGAGGCGGAAGAGGAATCTTCTGAAGAGTCGGACGTTCCTCTCATAGACAAGAGGAAGAGAAAGAAAGGTGATCAATCCGACGCTGACAAGGCAAAGCTAGAGAAACAGAAGCAGGCGAAGCGGTCAAAGCGTAAATAGGATATTGTCGCTTGTTTATATTTTGTCTTTAGGTTTCCCACTGGCCAGGAAATGTAATTACGAGACTGGCCCACTTTTTGCTTTCTAGGTTGTTTTTCACTTTGTAGGCTTGCAGTATATAAATGAAAGTTTATCTCTTTTTGCACCATTGTGTACCTGTATTCAATAAACTTTTCATGCTTAGTCACAGACCATCTAATTATAACTACATCAAGCAACAGAAAGAAAATTTTAACAATTTCAGTGCTGCATCGAAGTTCATGTATATATGTATATATGTATATGTGCCCCCAATCAATCGTTAACATAGCGCCTAACTAGGGCTTATTAAGGATTGATTAGCATTGTCGGCACGTTGCCCCCTATTTCTGAATATGGGGGACTTAGAGAATTTAGCAAGATAATTGTCCTTATGGTGCTGAGTTTCTGGCACCTTTCTCAGTGCTTAACCATAGACTCCTTTACAGTCTCTCGGCGGCCGCCGAGGTTAGAGTTTGAATTCAGTAGTTCAGTTGGTCCCCGTTCCTTCAGCGGGGAAGAAGTCCTTTCTCTGCGCTCAATCGGAGACGCTTTTATACTCTCTCTCTCTCTCTGGAGAGTTAGAGTTCGAGCTCAGCAATTCAATCGCTCCCCGATCCTTCAGCGGGGAAGGAGCTCTTTCTCAGCGCTCAATCGGAGACGCTTTTATACTCTCTCTCTCTGGAGAGTTAGAGTTCGAGCTCAGCAATTCAATCGCTCCCCGATCCCTCAGCGGGGAAGGAGCTCTTTCTCAGCGCTCAATCGGAGACGCTTTTATACTCTCTCTCTCTGGAGAGTTAGAGTTCGAGCTCAGCAGTTCAATCGCTTCCCGATCCTTCAGCGGGGAAGGAGCTCTTTCTCAACGCTCAATCGGAGACGCTTTTATACTCTCCTGGCGGTCGCCGAGGTTAGAGTTCCGTCACGGCGGTTCCGATCATGGTACATCGTCATGACCTACGGACATCGCTTTCATGTCCGTTATCCTCAGAATTTTGACTGGTGATTACATTCCATTCTGATGGATGGCACCTATAATTATATGCTTCTGGGATCGTTGCATGATTCACAGCAATTTCCATAAAAATAGAAAGACAGATAAATAATGCAATAAAGGTAAACGACACACAATATTTTTATAGTGGTTCGGTCGAATCATGACCTACGTCCACTTTATAATTTTTTGTTTTAAGGAATCAGACTATTCTAGGCAAGTCGTGCCTTGTACATGGTTCTCAACAAAGCAAAAGAACAGATTTGAAATTTTTATGTTAAGTATGGCCGTAAATGTTGGGCATTCCACACTCTGGGGATTTCCTTTCCATCTACGGTTGCCAGCTTGAAGGTTCCATTATCAAGCTTGCTCAGAATGGAGTAAGGTCCTTCCCACTTCGCACCCATATGAGTTAGGGGTGGAAAGACACGCTTCAGAACCAAGTCTCCGGGTTCCAAGGTTCGGGATCGAACCTTTTTGTTGTAATATCGAGCGACCTGTTGTTTGCATCTCAAGGTACGCAGATCTGCTTCATCCCTCTTTTCTTCGATCATATCCAGGGATTCAAGGAGCAATTCGTTATTAGTCATCGGATCGTAATAAGTCACTCGGTGAGAAGGTACTTTTATCTCAACCGGGATGACTGCTTCTGCTCCAAAAGCAAGGGAGAAGGGGGTATGCCCTGTTGCCGATTTATACGTTGTCATGTAGGACCATAGTGTCAAGGGTAATTCATCAACCCACATGGCTCTGGCCCGCTTCAGACTTCTTTTCAGAATGGACTTAATCACTTTATTCGCCGCTTCGACTTGTCCGTTCGATTGCGGGTGCGCCACTGAGGTGTATCGTTTCTCAATGTGGTATTTCTGGCAGAAGTTTCTGAATTCAGTGCTATCGAACTGAGTTCCATTATCAGTTATAACAATCTTTGGAATTCCAAATCGGCAGATGATGTTTCTAACGACAAAATTGATCACTCGTTTGGTTGTGATTGTAGTCAGTGGTTCGGCCTCGACCCACTTAGTGAAATAATCTACGACTATAATAGCGAACTTCGCTCCGCCCCTAGCTATGGGGAGACTTCCAATAATATCAATTCCCCACATAGAGAAAGGCCATGGGCTCGTCATTGTTTTTAACTGATTAGGAGGTGCTCTAGGTATCTTTGAAAATCTCTGGCACGCATCACACCGTCGTGCGTATTTCGCCGCATCCTTGTTTATGGTAGGCCAGAAATAACCATGCCGCAACACCTTTTTCGCCAATGTTTGCCCTCCAGTGTGATCGCCGCATTCACCTTCGTGTACCTCCTGCAGCACACGTTTGATGTCGTCATGAGCTATACACCGAAGAAGGGGCATCGAAAATCCTTGTCTGTAAAGAACTCCGCCTTGTAGAACATATCGGGCAGCTTTACGAATTACTTTACGCCTCTCGCTTTTCTTGGTCGGAAGCGTTCCATTCATCAAGAAATTCTTTAAAGGGGTCATCCACGACTCCCTTTCCGGTTCCGTCTCTAGTACTGGATCAATTTCCATCTGATCTATACTAGGAGACCGAAGTACTTCAACGGGGGCTAGCCCGGTCTCTTCAGGGTCGTCGGAACTAGCCATCTTTGCCAACTTATCCGCCTGCTGATTCTCTGACCGCGGAATGTAAGATATGTTGTAGTGATCAAAGTCGTTCAGCAACTCCTTCACTTTCTTCAAGTATAAAATCAATCTTGCACTTTTGGCTTGGAATTTTCCAGTAACATGGTTCACAACTAACTTGGAGTCGCAAAAGATATCCAGCTTTGTGACTTCTAACTCCTTTGCGATCCTTAGTCCGGCTATCAGGGCTTCATATTCAGAGTCGTTGTTAGTGGCGTGAAACTCCATCCGGATAGCATAGGATATCAATCGTTTCTCGGGAGTTTCAAGCGCTATTCCAGCGCCGGATCTCTTGTCATTCCTAGCGCCATCAGTATACAATCTCCAGGCACTGGGATCAAGAAGTAATTTTGAGGGGTCAACTTCTTCGTTTGTTATATCCTCCTCCGGGACGGTAAACTCGGCTATGAAATCGGCTATCACTTGCCCCCGAATTGACCGTCGGGGCTGAAAGTTCAGATCAAATTGACTTAACTCAATGTTCCATTTGAGTAATCTTCCAGACGCCTCTGGTCTCTGTAGAACTTGCTTGAGTGGATGATCAGTGTATACGGTAATGGGATGCGCTTGAAAATAATGTCGAAGCTTCCTAGAGGCGATCAGCAAACCATACGCCAACTTTTCTATCCTTGGATAATTACGCTCTGCTGCCATCAATTTTTCGCTCACGTAATACACAGGTCTTTGGACCTTAACTTCTTCTCTTACCAACGCTGAGCTGATCGCGTGGGATGACACTGCCAAGTACACGAATAAGTCCTCGTGATCCATCGGCTTAGATAATATCGGAGGTTTCTCCAGGTGTCTCAGTAAGTTCTGAAACGCTTCTACGCAGTCGGGCGTCCATTTGAAGTGGCGTTTTCCTCGCTTTATCAATTCGAAAAATGGGATGCATTTGTCCGTAGCCCTGGAGATAAATCTGCTTAGTGCGGCTACTTTCCCTGCAAGGCTTTGCACATCCTTAATTTGCCTAGGTTCCTGAATGTCTCTGATTGCCGCGATCTGGTCTGGATTAATCTCAATCCCACGAGAACTGACGATGAACCCCAAGAATTTTCCGGAGGCAACACCGAATGAACATTTTGTTGGGTTGAGTTTCATCCCGTACTTTCGAAGAATGCCGAACATCTCTGCCAAGTCCGTAGTGTGATGGGAGGATTGCTTGGACTTAACCAACATGTCGTCGACGTATACTTCCATTGTTTTCCCGATCTGGTTATAGAACATTATGTTCACTAGCCGTTGATACGTAGCGCCTGCGTTCTTCAAGCCAAAAGGCATCACTACATAGCAATATAATCCCAGATCCGTAATAAAACTAGTGTGTTCTTGATCTGGAACGTGCATTGGAATCTGGTTATATCCTGAATAAGCATCCATAAATGAGAGAAGTTCATGGCCCGCCGTCGAGTCCACCAACTGGCCTGATGCGCGGTGAAGCCTCTGATCCGTTCAAGCACGAGCTAGTCTTCGGCGATCCGAGATACACGGATCCAGCGACACGTGTCCCCAACTGTCATTTTGACTGATTCTCCCCTTTTGCTCGATCCGATATTCAAGGGGATCGCGACACCTGTCCACAACGGCTAATTTGACTAATTCTTCATCGGCTGCGATACGATCCGATATTCTCGGGATTCGTGCCACGTGTGACCGCGATCCGCCTGACAAAATCAGCTATAAATAGCCCAGAGCTTGGCATTTTTGAGGATCCTTTGGCAATATTGAGTACTGATTCCGCCATTATTGTCATACCACCATTTCTTGTCAGTTTGACTACGAGATTACTGAGAGAAATCACAATTGTAAGAGTGAGTTTGAGAGAGATAATTGATTGTACTAGCATTCAAAGTATAATCGACAACATATAAAGTGGACGCAGGCTCGTTAATGCCGAACCACTATAAATTCTGTGTGTTTTCTACTTTTTCCTTATTCTCCAATTAAAATTCTTTAAGAATTAGAACGATTTGGGTGTTAGGTCCAAATTTTTATCTAACAAAATCCATATATATTTAATTTCAACGTACATTTCAATTTACTGGGGCCACATACTAACTCTAAAAATTCCAGAAAAATTATTTCTAGCTTCGTATTGACGATACGGTCCTAACGAAACTAATTTTGTCAAATTTGGAGACCGTTCGAAAAATGGCCATTTTCTGGTCGATCCAAATTGATTGAAACTATCAAAACACGTTTTTCTTTTCCACGCTCACATATTGATTCAGAAAATTATGAATTTTGGAATGTAGCAATAACTTGACATTACGGATCCAACAAAAGTGGTTTCGTAGAAAACGGAGGTCGTTTGCAAAATTTCCATTTTTAAAGGCTAAAATTCCATAGCGACTATCCTGAATTTTCAACTGGACATAACTTTTTATTCCCGCTATGAAATTTCAATTTTTTGGATTCGTTGGAAAGATATTTTCAAATTGATTCTAATATTTTTGGTTTTGCTAAAATCCGGTTTATTTTGAATCATGTATATTCATTTGAAATTTGAAGTCAGATTTTCAAACTACCGCGCCATTTCTAATTCCTTTTATAATTAAAAATAAATATTTATATTCTAACGTCGATTCAAATAAATATATATTTTCTAATTCTATTCAAATTAAATTTCTTATCATTTTTATTTGAAATAAATCATTTTAAATATTCAAAATTCATTAAAATTGACAAAATGAAAATTTTAAATTGTTTCGGATTTTCCAGCTTGTTACACTAGTTACCCTCCAATCCCAGTCCTCGTGATTGAGTTTATCTGTTGGACTGTTATCTACCACGATTCAACATCGACCATTGGTACGAACCCTCAGTATTTACCTATTGGTCGGTTATCCACCATGTTTCGACATCTGCTGCTTGTACGAAACCTCACAATTTATCTACTATCTGTTATCTACCGCGATTTGGCATCTGTCGTTGGTACAAACCACCACTGTTTTTCTATTGGTCATTATCTACCAGTATTTGACGTCTGTTTGTCACTGGTTCAGACCTCCATATTCATTTATTAGCTAGTTATCTACCAAGATTTGGCATCTTCCGTTGGTAAAGCTCTCATCGTTCATCTATTGGTCAGTTATTTACTATGATTCGGCTATCTACCACAGGTATGGAACCTCGGAAATAATAATGCTCCTCTATCTCAATCCTTGACCTGAGTCTTATTTATTAACTTAATACGTGATCTAAGTTTTATTTGTTTTGTTCCATCCCAGATCTGAGCCAACCTATTGACTTAGTCCCTAACATGAGCATCTGGTATTCTATTTTTATCATAATGGATTTTATTCTTTCTTTCTCCTCTATTTAATTATGATGTTTCAATATGTTAACATAGTTCTCAATTATCATAATAAGCTATTTATTTTTCTTAAGACTTAAATTATAACACTTGTCATAAATTACTGTTAATTCCTACAATTTACCTAATTCAGTAAAATTCTTTTTTATTACAAATCTGCAATTTATATAAATGTTTTCTATAAATTTAATACTCTATTATTTAATTCGTATTCGTGAAGTTTACATTTTGTACATTATTTCTGATACGCAAAAAAAAAGGATTAAATCCACGTCTTTAAACTAACATTTTCATATGTATGCATTTTTATGAACAAATGTAAATAATGCTAGAAAATTGCAAACAACTGTAAGGAAATAAAATAACTACAAGGAAAAAGACTGGGAAACTAACTTATAGAATTTATTAAAAGATGTGAGGAGAGACAAAAAAAATAACTTAAAACTATGTGAAAAACTACAACTATTAACACCATATTTCTTTTAATTACTTGAAAGTCTAATAATTACCAGACTCACCTGCAGTCCTTAGCTTTAATCTGCGGTATCCGTAGATTCCATCTGTAGGCTGTATATTAATTTTATGTAGTTAAATCTCAAAAGAAATGAATATGACAAGAAGCAAGAAGTACGAAGCACGTCCTTCCGCTGGGCAAACTTTTTGACAATGGCTAATTGAACTGTGTATGGTAGGTACCGCTAGCACTTTTGGCAGTATGGTAACGGGTAGGTGAGGTGAACAAATATTTTTCTGCATGTTAGTGTATCTCCAATCTGGATATGTTATTTCTATTATGTTAATTCTGTAAGTTAAGTTACTTCTTCCCTACGTGAAAGTGTGTTGTGCTTTATAGCTGATGTGTGTTTTATATCACCTGAACTTCATGTATTATTATTTTTTATAATAATACAGTGTTACGGACCACTCTAAAAACCGGTCAGTCTTGCCCTAAAAAAAATCTCTTCACCAAAATATTTAGTTTTCAGAGTTCTGCCTCAAGCGAAAGGAACCTATAAGGAAAAGATTTGTGTCTATGAGAATATATGGCTTTAGTGTCTTATTTATAGCGAAGCATGTGGGAATTCAGTGCATAGGATTAGCCGATTAAATCTAGTTCGATCATGTCATGGACTCAGATTCAACCGTTATTGAATAAACAATACTTAATCTCCACGAAATAATTTTTTAAATTCGTTGGCCTCTTACCTGGACGTTTTCACGTCCAGGCATTTTTGTGGATCGACCTATACATAGCTTTGGTCAACCTTGTGATAGGTGGGGTTTCTATATTAGGGGTCTTAAGTACAATTGGGAACAACCATGTTTTTTTTCTTTAGTTCATATCTTCTTTTTTTCAACTCGGATTTGGACGTGCTATACATGGAAATTGTCCAAAAAATGGCCATGGATACAATGAAATTTTTTATATCTGTAAAAGTTTGTTTTAAATTTTTTTTAATTTAATTCTAGACTCCATTTTCCAAAAGGATAGTCTATTTAGACACAAAATTAAACATAAACAGCCTTAATTATTAGATCTCTCTTGAATTCCACTTACCAAACACAAATGCAATGGTAATATCATTTTTGGGGTTTTACATTCAATGTTGTTTTTTCATAAGTATAATCTTAGCTTGGAACAATCTAAATTACTGACTCCGTTTCTGTATTTGTTATTCTACGATTGTTAAAATGAACTCAAATTTTGGATATATGATAATATATGTGGATTAAAAATGTTGTTCGATTTGGATTGGTATAGCTCACGGTACATGTGCTAAATGGGTGCTACAAAGCATGATGATCCAACAATGATTGTAATTCAGTCTTTTGACGTTTGTTTGCGAGGCTGGTCCAAATTTATTACGAATAGACAAACTTTGTCGCAAGTGGCGAAACATAGAATACACGCGTATATACAACAAAACTGAAAACAACATGACAAGTACAAATGTACAAATCATCCAAGCCACTAAACTAGAGTGACCATAACGTTCCAACAACGTTCCTTTCGTTCAGACAGTGTAAGTGAAATGAAATAACTTGATAATTGAGTATCAAAAGTAGAAAACCGATGTTAGATTGGTAATTAAGAACTGCTAATGGTTGTAATTTGTGGCCAATTAATCTCGGTGTTCGGAATTGAGTTGAATGTGGAAATAATAATAATAAATTGCGTCTGCCAACGACGAAGGAAGATAAAGATGGATATTATGGTGCCATTTTCGTTTGTTTGCCATAAAGGCACGTTATGGTGGACACGTTTAGTTTGTAGGTGGAAGTTTGTGCTGAATTAGATCATAGATGCAGCCGAATAAATGGAGTAACGTAGGTGAAAGTTTGTGCTGAATCTAGGTTTTAGATTCAGTTGCACAAGATATAAGTCGTCCATTCAGCCGAATAAATGGAGAAAAATATGACAATTTGGAAGAGACAAAGGTTGCTAGTGCTTCAGAATAGTCATCTATTTATGGGCAATGATAAGGGTGCGTTTTTCACGAATGAGAATGGGGTATTTGAGCGTGTCTTTTGAGCGGGAAATTTAAGCGTGGTATTGTAGCAAACGGAGAATGTATTTTTTGTTGCGAACGGGGGTATTTGAACGTGATATCTGAGCGGGATATTTAATTGTTAAATAAATTATTTTGAATTAATTAAATAAAAATTGCACAAAACAAAACAACATTTCATTACATGAACAGAAATACAAACATAAACACAACAACTACACTGAAAATAAAACGTTCTTCTCCTTTTATTTTTGGTTATTATAAATTTTGTTCTTTACACAAACCATGTGCATCTACCAACCAAGCTATGTATACTTCTATTACTAAGTTGGATTAGTTAAATTAATGAACTTGCGTCGGACGCATCCGACACGTCCGATGCCAACTTTTCAATTTTTAGCAACAAGCAAACGTTCCATTTGGCCGGATGGGAGCGTTGCTGGAGTCCGACGCGTCGGACGCAAGTCCAATTGCCTGTGGCATGCTGGATGACTACGAACACACCCTAAGTCTGTTGAGCTAAAGCAATAAGCAAAGTATAGAAAGCCCGTTTTCGTCGCTAGACAAAAATGTGCCCACTTATACATGTACACACTCACAATGCTCAACAAATGTGCGATGCTTAGCTCTGTTTTGCTGACTTCTCGGTGGTACTCCACTTTGTTTTGCTTTCAATCACTTGTGAAATTGCTTGAAGTGATTGTTCGAATTGAGTTGGTCATGGTTCAATGATGTATGTTGTAGGCTCTTCCGCTGGAGTTTTGAGGTTTATGTTTTCTTTATTGCTGAAGAGGTCATACTCAGTTGTTCGTCCTTGGTTTGCCTATATCTTTTGTGTATGGCCATTCATTTCACGTCAAAGTACTATGGTGGTGATTTCTGGTCGCTACAAGGTGTTCAATGTCATACTCTGATGTCAGTGGCTTTGTGCCGTGTCAAATTCACCATGTCAAGCTTTTTTGTTCAGTGGCTATTGTCCTAGGGCGTGATGTTTTCTTTGGCCTCCTATGTTGTCCTATGGTGTACCTTATGGGTTGCTTTTAGTATTGGGCAAAAGTGACATTACTTCAAGTTGTGATGTGCCTTTTGCAATCTATGCTACCATGCCCTTATACTGATGTACTATGTCCTGTTGTAGGCTTGTGTAGATTGAAATATAGTTGTATGTGTTACAACATGTAATCTAATCTTTGGTCTACTTTTTTGTATGCCTTAGTTAAGTAATTTGCCTCCCTGTGCGCGGGGTAAGTAATATTGTAGTCTAGAAATAGTTAGGATGACGGTGGACGGTCCACCTTAAAAGCCGTGATTGTAGTAGGTTGATAACCACCAACCTCATTTTTTACTTGTATTTATTATTGGTTATAATAAAAATACGTACGGTCATGCCACCATTAACTCAAGTACAACGGGAATCGTCTTGTGCTAGGATGCTAGTATTGATGAATGGCAAGATTGTCTCGTGCGGTTCTTCTTGGACTCTCCTCTGTCGTACACTGCAATTGTCACTCAACTTTTCAGACACTGGAAACCTAGAGGCTCAGTTAAGGTTAAGTCAAATGGTAGTATATTTTTCTTTTTTGTTGCAAATAAGAAGAATAGGAAACACTCATTGGGGGCTGACCAGATTGTGATAAGAAACAAAGTATTTATTATTAAAAAATAGGATGTTAACATGGTGCTATCAGGGAAAGGTGATCACTTGGTCGTAGATAGGAATATGTTGGTTAGCCTCTCACATCGGCAAGTTTCTCTGTATGGATCAGGCTACAGACGACCTGGATTGGTTGGGGTTTGCTAAATGTTTAGTCGAGATAACTCCAGATAGCAAACTACCAGACAAGATCGCTATACTCCTACCTGATGATTCTGAACATGATATTAGCATCGGCTATGTATGGAAGCCGGACCTCTGCTTACGTGTAAAGTTTTCGATCATTTGAGTACTAAGTGCCCTACTGGCAAATGCGATGATACCCTAGATATGAATGTAAGCAATAGGAAGATTGGTGCTGTTGTAGGTGATCAAAGGACTGAGGTAAACATTCATGATGCAGGGGTTGGTGCTAGCATCTAAGCTGCTACGAAGTGGCAAGGGAAAAGAATACCAGTGAGAAGGGGAACCAAAGTGAGTATTAACCCCATAGGTAATCAACAGAAATGGAAAAGAATTGAGCGTAGCACAACATGTCAACGAACTAGCGATCCTCTTCCAACTGGCAATAGATATGGTATTTTAAATGAATCATCTGGAAATGATGATTTCTCTATAAACGCACACAATCCTGAAGAGGGTCATGAGATAGTAGATGCTATGGAAGAACGTGTAAAGTATACGAATGTGGATAGCAGTTTGGATAATAGCGTTGAAGGTTACAATAACGTCACTTCAAGTGGTAGTGATGATGACCAACCAGTTGAGGAAACAGTTGTAGAGATTAATCCAAACCAATGCAGTGTAGTAGGAAAGTCTGCCAGTCCCAATGATAAAGTCGGTGGGCTTCTTGTAGGGGAAGATAACACGGATGCCATGCAAACAATCTTAAATGATGTAACAGAATTGGAACAAACAATGAACTCAGGCGGTTATAATGTTCATGTTCCCATAACTGGCTCTGATTTTCAGCTGAACAACGAATTTATGTTCAAGACCGGTTTTCTACAAGTATCTCCCACACTCGACAAGCAGCAAAAGGTAATACAATGCAAAGTTCAGTGACAGGACAAACTGAAGATGTCGTGATCGCTGACCGCCAATCAGCTTCGATCACTACTACGCATGAAACAGTTGATAATCTTGATAGCTTTTTACAGAACAATTTCGACTTAATGCCAGGTTCAGGTGAACCCAAAGCAAAGCTGCGATGACCAACCACAACCCCTCTGCACCAAACAAGAGGAATGATGCGCTGAAAGGTGTGCCAGGCAGCTGTGGACGATCATCAAGGGAATTAAACCCCAAACGAAACCTGTCGTATTAGTCACAACGCAAGAATGAAATATAATAGAACATATACAACAGGTAAGAATAGTGAAGCATATGTGAGCAGAAAACTCCAAACTTTTGTAACAACTCGAAGATATATCCAAATGCCAGGGTTACAACATAAGTTTGTACAAATTTGCCTCACTACAGCACTCAGAGAAGAATAACAAACAACAGAAACAGAAATATTAGATAGTAATAAAACTGTTACGTAAGCCTCCAGCTCGTCACCGAACTGCAACATCGTCCTTACCAAGATACACATGTCACCTGCCACATAGTTTGCTCATCCAAAATCGGATGAACAACCCAAGGTAATAAGAGGAAACATAAAATCTTGAGTCAGACAACAGTCTTATTGAGCGATAAAACAGCTAACAAACATCATCAATAAAGTATATGAGAATAGGCAGATTAACCATCAATCTTGTCAATCCCATTACCAAAGAAAAAATCCAAGCCCAACTTCCCACATTAGACAGTGATAGCCTTTATAATAAACAGTTCAACCATACATCCATAGAAAACAGAATGACCATTCATTCCTATTAATCAGAAGCAAGCAAACAATAGTACTCACAACATCCAGATTATACATCTCACATGAACCATCCAAATCGAATTCAACATCCCTCAAGCCCAAGCCCCAAAGGCCCAAACCAATATCAGACAAGCACTCAAGAAACATCTCCTTCGACGTAGGACAATCTATGTGAGATGGTACAAAAAAAAACGCACATGACTGACTTTGGCTATCACCACCAATCCTGCTTTGAAACCATCGTTAATCGTATGACTAACCTTGTCATCATGTCATCCATCAAGGGCTAATGGTAACCCCAGTTCTATAACCCCAGTTCTAAACAGACTACTGCACTTCCAACGTATATTTGCCTCCCAGAGACAACTAGGCTCATCCAATGGGTCCAGGGTATTCGACTAGTTCAACTAGTCTTTTAATTGCCTCTACTATACCCTTGCTTTGAGCCCATTAGAACTTACGACATCGATAATCCTTTCATAACTCTAGTCGGCATCGTCAGCGACTATCCCAAACTGAGACCAAGTCTCGAGCATCCATTCACTACAACAAAAACACCATATTACAACTTTAATTTTACAACGGTGGTAAAATCACCGTTGTAATAAATGTTTTTTTACAACTTTTTTCCAGAAAAGTTGTAATAAACTTATTTTTAACAACTGTGTTATTTTGACAGTTGTAATAAAAGCATATCACAACTTTTATTTTTTGTCTGTTGTAATATATAACTACATACAACAAAAATACCATATTAATAATTAATAAAAATAATTCAATAATTAATAAAATATTAATACTCAATAACTATTGTTTAATAATAATAATAAATAGTTTATTTGAAAATATGTAATAACTAATATTAATAATTTCTTTTCGCTATATAATAATTAATAAATAATAATTATGTATTATTATTAGAAATTAAAAATAAATAAATAAAAAATAGTTTTTTGTAATGAATAATTAATTTTAGTAATCAATAAATAAGAAGTAAGAATCACTAATTAAGAAGTAATAATTAAATAATTTAATAAAAATTTCAATCAATTTATATAATATTCTATTACATTTTTTCATTAAAAAAAAGAAAAATTATAAGATTAATAAATAGCTATTATATATTATTTAACTTGCCATATTAAATAACTTTCAAAATAGTAATTAGTGGACGAGATTAATGGTCCACCCATCCGTAATAAAGTCCTTTTACATCTTTTTTCTGACCGTTGTAATAAATTATCATATTTAACACCTTTTTAATTGTTCAGCGCTGGTAATATATTATTTACAACAATGGACCTCCAAATTTTTAATTCCCTCCTTCGTTTACAACATTGGACCCGCCTTCGTTCCTTAAATTTTTCGATCAACGCACCATATCTTTAATCGCTGCATCTTTATCTCGTCCCTTCAATTTTCTTCCTTCATGCTCCTCATTCCCCAAAAAAAATCGTTCTCTTTTTTTTTCATCTCAACTCCATGGCAACAAACAGAGACCCTCACCCGCAACATCCTCGCTACCCAAATTCATCGCAAGCCAACCAAAATCCATGTCGCACCCAAGCCTCTCAGATCCACGAACGACGAACGACGAACGACGAAGAACTCGACTCGACTGAAAATCGCGTGAAGGAGAAAGAAGAACTCGCACAAACACAAGGTGAAACGAAACGCAAGATGCAAAATAAAGATCGAATTTGACAGATCTGAAATAGGTAACTCTATTTCAAAATTATCCTCTTTAGTTCGCTCTTGTTTTTTTTTCAGCATCGGAGTAGTTATTAGCCATGATTCTACAATTTATTGTTTTGACCTCCATGATTAAGAAACAAAGCTACATGCTTTTTTTTTATTATTGAACTGAGCTAGAAAAAAAATGCAAGAGGATAGAATTTTCGTCCATGTATACAAGGTGTTTGGTGAATTGCTTGACATAACCATTAACAAATTTGTTCATGTTTGTGGTTTTTTTTAATTCTAAGAGTTTGAAATTACTGCCAAATACAGTTCAGCATAACTGGTTCAAATAATTACATATCTCTCGGACCTTGCGATTATATTCACGCTTGTTTTCACTGAACATTCTTTCTTCTTCTGAGTTTGCAGAAGAGTTCGGGTTTGGGTCGCGGAGAAGAGACTGTATGTTTGTGGTAATTTAAAAAATACTCAAATAGATAATGTTGTTGTCATCTTGAATCTTGCATGTTGAATTTGAAGGATTTGGACCTTACAGACTGCATGTTGCATTAGTGTGTTTCTTTCATGAAAAAAAAAACAAGAACCGGATACAAAATATTGAAAGTGTTGCTGCGCTTGTGGGATGAGGAGCAGGAGAGTTCGGGTTTGGTTTAGAATTTCCTTGCCCAAAATAAAATGTTTGTTCTTGATAATTTGTACATGGTTTCATGGCATTTTTCACAATTTTTTTCATTTTTGTGTGTTAACGTTCAATTAAAGTCCTTTCTCATATAGTTGGCTCATTTATACTTTTTTCGGTTTTATAAGGTTTCAAGTTCATGGAAGCCTGAAAATATTATTCAAAAAGTGATTGAAGGTCGGTTAAAGAAATACTATGAAGATGTATTACTGGAACATAAGGACATTATGGATGATGGTGTAAAGATTCAGGTAACTTGTACATAAGATTTGTAGTAGATTATGGATGATGGTGTACTCCTGTAGGATATGCATTTTTTTGTGGATAACTTGTGCTTGTACTAAGTTGCTTTGTAACGGTCAAGTATGTAATAATATAGAAAATGTTGTCTAAAACTTATTATTTGTAATACTGAATATTTGAGTATTTTAATAAATTAGTTTGCAAATAATTGTAATATCGGATTTGCTTATGGAGTATTGCTTTATTTAGTGTATTGTTCTTTTCAGTTGCAAAAGATGTATATTTTTTTTAAAACCCAAATGTCAATCACAAACGGTGTATAACAGTTGTAGTATATTTTATTACAACGGTGCTTAGCTGTTGTAATAAAGTTTATTACAACGGTGGAAAAAAGTTGTAAAATATACATATTACAACGGTGTTGCAACAGTGCAAAAAAGTTGTAAAAGATATTAGTCTATTACAACTTCTTAATACACGACGGTTTGTCCACCGTTGTAAAATGTATATTACAACGGTGTTACACCGTTGTAATAGGGTTATTTTGTTGTAGTGATTATCCACAAAATCAAGTCCAACTTGAGTCGTCTTCCTATTCGTTACATCTCCAGGATCAACGAACACATCACATAATTTTGAGCATTCCTACTTGAATTCACTTTGAAGTCAAAATCATTGCTAAACTGAATATCATCAATATAAGGTTCAATACAAACCATAACGTTCTATCCATTTGCCATGAAAACAAGTCACGATGTTTCTACCATCGATCATGACGTTTGAAGGGGCTACAATAACCGAATATGGTCGAGCATCCTTTTGGTCGGCTATAGAGGTCGAACATCACCCTGGTCGTGCACACACTTCTGGTCAAGCGCACACGCTTCCGGTCAAGTGCACACGCTTCCGGTCAAGCGCACACACTTCTGGTCAAGCACCCCCTGGTCGAGCATACCTTGGTCAAGCACATCCTGGTCGAGCACACACATTTATGGTCAAGCGAACACCTGCCAGACAGCTGACACAATGACATTTTCGTAATTATGACAGGCCTGATCCGAACCTTCTCCAAACTTGACCAAAACTTCGTCAACCGATTCCAATGACGAATTCAACTCATCCAATCCTTCCAATACGATTATAATCATGTCATGAAATTGCTAACATCATGAAAATAATAACTATCATGAAAAATTCACCAAAATCTTGTTAAATGATCATATGAACTAAAATCATGGATCTAACTTGCATATACATATGGAATGACATATCACTCACCAACTCCCCAAAACAACCCAAAAACACTTAGATCTTGATCCAGACAACGAAGAATTTTCTCTAAACTCTTTGATTCGGTGAACTCTCTCTGGAAATGGCGTAGATCTAGCTTCAAACAAAGTAGATATTCGATTCTCTAAGCTTTAATGGTGAGAAGGTGAAGAGAATGGAGAAATGGAGAAACTCTAGGTCTTTAAAATGAGATAATGGAGAAAGTAAACTATTCTCCATGCCTCCTACCTTCTATTTATAGCCTCTACCTGGCCACTAATGGGCCTCTCCAAATCAGCCTATTATGGCTTACCAGACCTGAACAACCCACTGTAAAACATTAAAAACAGTGATTTATTCCAAACAGCTAAGCCAAATCTTTAATGTGACAACTCTACGGAAAGGGAATCATTAATTCATTTCCAAAGGCACAGGTTTCAACACCTGATTTGATCCGAGTCAAAAGTTATTCCCTATACAAGGCTGACAGAGGAAAAATGGTCACAAACAAAACTGATAAAAATTATTGACATGTCTCACATCCCCATAACCAACATATTAAAATATGAGAATGATCCAACCCTTAGGGAATAAAATAAAAATATTTTACGATCCTCTGATGCGTAAAATCCAAGCTGTTACATTATCCTCCCCCCTCCCCCGTAGGAATTTCATCCCCAAAATTCCAACAAACACAAGCAACTAAAACAATTACCAAAATCCATTAGTCTTGGTCGCAAACACAACTGGTGCACTCCAATCGGATACACTTCTCTGAATGAATCCTTTTCCCAAAAGGTCACGTACTCGCACCTCTAACTCTCGTTGTTCGTTAGGCGTCCTCCACCTAAGAAGTATAACGATGAGTCTAACACCTTTGACCCAATTGATTCCATACTCGGTCTCTCGATGTCGCTACAATCCTCTGACCTCGTCAAAGACATTCTCAAACTCATTAGCGGTCGGTACTGATGACAAGTCTCCTCGTGGAATCCCAAGCGATTATAAATAGCTTACAAAGACCTAGTCCTCTCGCTTACATCTGACCACAACCATTCGCCCTTCCACATTTTTGACTGTCACCCTTAGCTTCTCGCCATCCACTTTTTCCACATACCTCTCGAGCCAATCCATACCCAGTATGATTTCAAACTCTGCGAAGTTCAAAACAAAACAATCACATACAAAGGAGAAGCCATGACTCGACAACACTAGACTGATAAAGCATACACAATTTAGACGAACCCCCAAATGGATTAGTTACGATCAATGGTCTACCCCTACCTTGGGTTCCAAACCCAAGTGACAACTCAACCCATTATAATGAATGAATGCGATGCCCCATTGTCGAACAACATATGTACCAAAACATCTCTAATCGGGGAGATTACCTTGAATGATGATACCCTTCCCTTTCTCCTCCACCATAGGAGCCCTCGTAGAAGATGGCACAACTTCCATAGCATATATCTTCCCAACCTGCTTACCATTGGCTGGTTCCGAACAATCCTTCTTACACTACAAGAACAAGACCTTTTTATAGCGTTTAATAAATGCTATAAAAGGATACGAGGGTGTTTTTATAAACGTTGTATATCAACATGTTGTAACATGTCCGGAGTCTACAATATCAACCGAATAATCGCTAAAAAACATGTTATAATTGATGTTACTCATAGCATTTCAGAATTGCTATTAAATGACTGATTTGTAACATACAGAATACTATCCGTAGCTTTTGTTGCTTGCTATAAAACTTTTACGCAGAGTTATGGTTGATGCTTCTAGTATTTATGACGTCATTTAATTACTATTTATAGCAACTATAAACGTTGTAGATAAAAATGGCTTGATTATTATAGCAACTACAAACGCTGTAGAATTTTCATAGCCTGATTATATAGCAACTATAAACGCTATAGAAACACTATAGAAAGTTTAATTTAGTATTTTGTAGCAATATTTACTTGCCATGAAAGTTGTTTAATCATCGCAGAATATTTTTACTGCACTAACATGATGCTATAGTATGTATAGCCATTATTAAAAATATTTCATGCACAATATAAACAAATATTTATGTCAAAAATATGTCATATAAAGTTCAAAACATATAAATATTTATAATCAAAAGTAACAATTCTTACAATTGTTGCGAACCAAAACAATATATACTAAAAAAACAACCATACAACCATAGCTAACCAAAACGATACATGGTAAAAGTAAAGATGTATGTACATCGACGCAAAATACATTTGAAAAGAGAATGAGTGCAACAACGTATTCTTTCATGCCTTTCACCATAGCATAAAATTCCAGATGGATCACATTCACACTAACATTCCTGACAAACCCAGCTTCCCAGTAGCTTCATTTTGCTCCATAAGTTCTGCCACAATATAGAACCAATTTTAAAATCTCTACTGAAATTCGATACAACTTGATGTTATAATATTTAATATTTTTTCATTGTGATATATCATATAATTGATAGAACTTAATGTTATAATATATTGTAAATGAATACGCATGGCATTGCATATGAAAGGCATTGCATATGCCAGGCATTGTATATGCATATGCCTGGCATTGCTTGGCAAATGAAATGCATCTGCAAATTCCTGGGGCAAATGCAAATGCATGCATTGCATGGCAAATGCAAATGCATCTGCATATGCCAATGCATGGCATATGCATATGCATTTGCATGCCAGGGGCATATGCATTTGCAATATGCCATCCTTGGCATATGCCTGCATTTTCAAGCCATGGCATGTGCATCGGCATATGCCTACATTTGCTTTCATATGAAAATCTTGTCCATGCCCTTATTTGAGTTATTTGCATCCTTCCACTTTCAGCAAAGTAATTCTTTATTTTCTGAGACAACCACAAACCAATATCATGGAGTAGCTTATTTCCAGATGGATCTTGGTCACCTATAGATTTCTTAAGTTCATCAATGAGCTCCTGACCTGCATCCTCAACAACAAGAAGAATAACGCGACCATTTCCAAAACTTATTTTTATATGGATACGTGCCATTTTCAACTTGTTCTATATAAAGCAAAATAAACATTAGGTCTAAGAGCTGTTACCTAAGAGGAAGCATTTGTTAGACGCACGGAAGCTTGAACATGGAGTGAACAAGGATGAAAAGGATGCACGACATGTGCAGCATCAAGGATAGAGCCATAAGCTGGAACTAGGGCAGCCAAGGTTGAAGCACGAACATATGTGGAAGGGTTATAGGGTCCAGATCATTGGACAAAGTCAAGAATTATTATTTTTTAAGTTTAAAGTTATAAGGTCCATCCTAACTTGCAATTAAAATCAGTTTTTCTTGTTGTTCCATCACCAAATCTCATCTTCTAAACAAAACAAAACAATTTCCTAGTGCTAAAATATAACTAAAACATGAAGCATAGCATCCAGTATACTTATTTATTCACCCTGCCAAAAGAACCACAAAAACAACATAAATTACTGGTAACCTCAAGAAAAGAAGAAGAAAAGCAGTATAGAAACTTAAAATGCTAAAAAAAACAGCCAACACTCGACTGTTAGTTGATGAAAGTTATTGCACCCTGATGAGTAAAGGGTTTATGCAAAAAAGCCACAAGTACACTATTTGGTAAGCACATCATAGTCGGTTAATACAACAATAAAACCAAACATTATCCGGATTTTAAATAGTAATGTCTAAACGTGAATTTTACTACTGTTGGTATAAATCGTAAAGCCTGTTTTCACTTCTGTTGGTATAAATCAGTAGGGTGCAAGCTTGCAAATTAGTAAAGAAGAAACCAGGTACAAAACGTGAATTTATTAACCCAAAATCTAACATATATCATAAATAACAAAGTCAAACTAGAAAAATAGAAGGTGCAATTAACGCAGGAGAAAGCTTGAATAATCACAGCTCATGGTTCATAACTAATACTCGCTGATTAGGCATGAAATTTCTAAAGTCAAATCATATAACAAAACAATAAAAAAAACAGCACGAATTAATTGTGAATTACCTGGCTCTTCTACCGTTCTTCAACTCTGTTTCATCACTAACCCTCCTCCCTCAAAATCCAAACAAATAAAACCATCAATCATTTGTACTAATTTTAAATTAGCACTAAAAACTAAATTTGCTTCATGAAACATCATCCTGAACAAGGATGCCACACATATCCTAAATACTAGCAGTAGGTAAAGAAATCTATATGCATTTCCACTCTATTTTGGTTTAACTATTGTTGTAACTTGTAATAAATTTTCCCTAAATTTGAGTTTGGCGGGCATGATGATTTTGTATATGTAATCATCTAACCAACGGATGGCTACTTATAAATTATAACTTATTTGTTGATGAAGAGATAAGTAATTCTAATGCCATTTACGTGTAAGAGATTCACAAAAGCGAATCAAGGTTTTTGCTTAGCGTAATTATTATGAGAAAGGGTTTTCAATTTGAAAAATTAGTTTATGTTTTACCCATTATCGCATATGTTATATGTCTTATCGTCTTTAGATATATGTAGTCATTGTTTTCTACGGAAATATCACTTTTATTTTGGTATGTGCAGGTTTTCGCTTCGTCGATAATTTCCCTCGTAGATTGCTCTTTGTTTCTTCCCCTCTGATCCCATATCAGTTTCCTGTTAAATCACATCGACAATGAAATGATCCCCCAAAGCCATCTCTTGCAGAGAAGCGACCACTGCAGTACGACAGTTGACTCTGTTGCTCGCAAGATGAACGATTGCTTATACCCATTGCTGCACATCACCTGCTCGCAAGATGAAAGATTGATAGGTGAATTTGTCACTTTCCTATTATTTTTCCTATTTTGAATAGCTTAAAACTGCACTGTTTTCTTTACTAATTTCATGCTTCCAGTCTTATTACTGCACTTAATTCTTATTTTATACAGTTAAATATTATAATATTCGGACATTAAAAATGAAGTAAATTTTGTCATATGATGTTGGTGCACATAAAAATTTTTTATTACGTTTTGTTTTACATTCTTTGTTTTTTGAAAAATCATCCTTCTTATGTGACTGCCTTTCATATGACCTCTGATATGCAGTACCTTAAATCTACTTGGAGTGTTTTACAATCTTAGCAGCAGGAAAAAGGTCATTTCCTGCCATATGTGAATAAATAGTTGTTCAGTAACCACAAATATTTAGCATTAGCTTATTGAATATTTTTTAAAAGTTGCTCATATGATCGTATTTAGTTAAACATGATGTACATTTCGTAGGTGAATTTATAGTTAAAAGTTGCTCATATGATCGGATCCTCTATTGGATGTTAATATTATGAAACATATGGAATGAAAACAGTTGTACAGACAATGTTTTGAGTTTTCGATTACGATATGGATCTATGCTACATGGATTGAATGTCTTTTCTTAATAAATTTTTTGGTTGATTATACTATTTATTTGGTTTGTTTTAGGAATCGGTGATCATGAAAAGAGGATTGATTTGTTTAGTTAATTACGTTTTGACATACAGGACACTAGAATTCCATTCCATCTCTAAACCAGGTATTCACTTTCTTTCAGTACCTTTTTACATGATGTCTGACAATGGTTACTAGCAAACACGATAATTATTTTTATCAGATGTTCTATATATATATATATATATATATATATATATATATATATATTATAAGTTAAATAAAGAAAGTATATTTAAAGCATATTTTCAAATACGTATGAAATATTACATATGTAAAATCAGTAATATAGGTTGGTTAAATATAGAAAATTTTGCATATTAGATCTTTAGGCCATTATCATTATGTCTTTCGTGCATATGTAGAAGGTTATTCCTCACTATGTGCATTTTTTTGTGACCTGCTATGAATATGCTTGAACCACATTAGATAAATATATAAACTCTTTGTTTAATATGTTAAACATGAATTATACATTTTTTTTAGTTCTAGTGAATGCATTTGCTATATATGTATGTGATGGCATACAAGACGCGTTAAGTGTGTACAACTGCTAGGCCCTACCAAAACTTGAATAGAATATTAACATTGGGAAACTATCAATGATCAAATTCTTCTTAAAGCCATAAATTAGGCAAGTGGAATTTGCACATATTCACTTGATAAGCATGCATTCCTAAAGTGACAGTTGTGGAAAACTTCCATGTCTGTGTAAATTTATTGTAATAGTATAATGACTAGCCAATAAGAAAACAGTCATTTCCTATTTTTATTTCCTAACATATGTTTGTCAAAGTTGGTCTTGTTTACTACCGTATTTCATGATGAAACTTTTATTGTCTTACAAATATTTAGTTTAGTTTATTTCACTCATTTTTTTATTCGCTCTTCAATTTTCATGCTGAAAAGGAGTAATCTTTTCCTCTTCTCCCAATACCATGTCGTAGAAGCGACAGCCTGAAATCGAAGATGAATCCGACATCGATGAAAAGAAGCAGAATGTCAAGGAATGATAAGTTTAGTTTTAGAGGATTTTGCAAATAATTATAATTCATGATTTGTGCATGGACATAATCTTTAACTTATTATTTTTTCTTTTATTTTCTTTGGCATAGCTATATTGGACTTTTAGAAAATGATAAGTGCGGAATTTGTTAGGTGCTTTGGAGCCATTGGTTAAGAAAGCGTAAGTTTATCCTTTCACTTTCACTAATTTCTGAGTTTTCTCATATATATTTTGTCAAATTATATGCTCTACACAAAGAATAATTTCACAACATGCCAGTATTTTTTGTTTGTGGTGAATTTGTAATATAAGCCCTCTTTCTTTCTTTTTTCTTTTTTTGCTGTAATAAAAAATATGAATTAGTAACATTATATTTTATCTGCGTCTTTATCATCTCTGTTTTGATTTTCATGATATTTTGATATGTGAATATGCACATTAGTTTTGTATGGGATTGAGTTGGGATCCTAAGCAGTAAATTTAGAAGGAACCCAAATAAAAAAATGACAATTCAGCATTTTCATTGTTTAGTTTTTCCTTGATCGACTTCAATTACTAAATTTAACTTCATTTTTTTTTCAAGATCAAGAGGAGTTGATGCCGAAATTTGGACCCAGAAAATGATGTACACGATCAGGCCTTTAATGCTTACTGCTCCTTTTTGGTCTTCCATTCATCATGTCATGTGTCACCGCCGTACATGCAATACGATCCAGCTTAACAATGACCAAATGAATTATTTTTTAGACGGAGATCGGCTGCGTCATAGTTTTTTATTTTCTGTTGTTACTTGAAATTTTGTTACAAGTTTGTGCTTTTAGGCACACCAGTCCACACGCGAAGCGCGTGCCGTGATCACGCGCGAAGCGCGTGCCGTCATCACGCGCGAAGCACATGTCGTTACGCTGTTATATATAATGGATGCCATGATTCATGACTAACAAACTGCAAATTAATACCTATGTGCAATCAATGCTTATTTTACTTGGTTTGAAATTAAAACAGCAAGTCAAAAAGAAGAAATTTATAAACTAAATGGTATTTCAAGCTACTAGCAACTTTGCAGGCTAGAAAATTTTCTAACATATGAAAGCAAACAAGTTTGACCAATTACAATTAAATGGCAGAACAAAGCAAATAGTAAAAAATGTTACCAATTTGCAATGGTTGCTAATGAATAGATAGCAAGCTTCATCTGACTATGTTCCAACAAAAATCATACTATGCAGGCCTACAAATCGCAGCACCGAAAGTTTCAACCTAAAGGACAACAAAATCAATGAATTAAAATAAAGTTAAATTAGTGGCAACAATTTGCTGTTAAGAAGAAGAGTATAAAATTAAAGCCTAGCACGTTTTGACAAACTTACAGCAACCTTCTCGCATCAAATCTGCAGCTTCAGCAATAAGGCCTTGACATACTTACTTTTATCTTTACAAGTTTCTTTATCAGGCGTGCTCTCTATTTCAACATATATTTAAAAGGAAAGGACACCTACATTAAAAATAAAAGTACTCAAAAGATAAAGGAAAATAGATCAACTAACCTTCCCAGCAGTCACATTGTTTAATGTTTTGATTAGCTCCACGCATGTTTCAATATCCGGCGTCTGGTCAATATACTGCGTGACTTATTTTACCATGGCATTTACAGCTTGTGGTTTTTTTGGAAGAAAGATACGGGGTAAGTCAAAAACTGAGCAAAAATTCCCATGAAGAGTATTGATAAAGAAAAAACAATTAGTATTGACAAAGAAATTCGATACGAAATATTAAACGATATATTATAAATAATAAAACTCTTAAATATTTCTCTAGTGAGAAATGTATCAGTTGGTATAGGTGCGACTTATCTTTCTATATTTAATGATATCGAAAATGAATAATAATATAAGAGGAAAGCTTAGCCAATGGTTATAAGAAAAGAATATATGAATAAAAGAACATATGCTTATAAGTAGTGTAATATAAGATGTATAGGTGAAAACTTAGTCATGGCTATAGGTTGTCAACAAATGCAAGTATAAAGAAACATGGTATTGAAAAATCCAACCAAAGGTATCTCTAACTGTACTCCCACTTGTTAAAGAAGTGGAACAGATCCACAACATAAAATTATCTAACTTCTATTTTATTATACTTTTCATAGGCCACATAGGTTAACCGAATGACCAATCATCGCATATATGGAACAAATATGAAAGCTGGGTGAACTAAATCGGTAACCCAAATCTATCTCAATAAAATCAGAATTCCATAATTTCTTATTGTGTTGATGACGGGTTCATTCTAATTTGATATAAAATTTAGCTGAAGCTCAATACTTGAATAGTTGCTTCTAAATTTTTGCTTATGTTTTTATGATAGGCGCAGTGAGTTACTGCAAAATATATGCATGTGTTCACGTGCATGTTTTTGTACACAAACATATACACATATATAGGAGTGTGAATGTATGAGGTGAAAGACACATGTGTAAATGGTATATTTGTGTATTTGCAAACATTCACACAACCACACACACACACATATGCTTTTGTGTGTGTGTGTGTCTATATATATATATATATATATATATATATATATATATATAATAAACAAATATATATGCACAAATAGACACATACATATAATAACAAACACATTCTCATAAATGCACACACATATAAATTATTGTTTAAGACTGGGTTATATACAGTACTACTGAAATGTAAAATAAGTTTAGGTGATATCTTCATTTAATTATTTAAATCTATAAACCCCTCAATGTACCTACAAAAATGTTCCATAAAAATCTTCAGAGGCAGAGGAATTGAATGGCCGAGAGAATATCAAAATTGGGTGTAAACATAGTACTGAGTCATATTAAAATTAAATCGTATACCTCGAATTATCATTAATTTTAGGATACTTAATGTGAATCACATCGAATTGAGTTATGATTCTAATGACACCTATATTTTTAGAGTGAACATACACCGAGCTAGCCTTAAATTAGTGTGTGCACTAAACTAATAATATAACATATGATCAGTTGAGGTGTTACACAAATTTTGGTCAAATCATGGAGCCGGGGCGGTGATTAATAGATAAAATTAGTTAAAGACAATGAATCTGATAAGCGTAACATGACATGTGTAGTTGATAGCTATAATACTACTAGCACATCTGATAGATTGTAATAATATGAAGCAATATTAACAGAGTAGTTGAAAAATCATGCCTAAAGCTATTTGAAATACACTATCAATTAGGTTTAAGTACAAACTACAAACTATAATTCCGAGCAATAATAAAAATAATTGCATACCTTAGATAGCTGGAGGCCAACATTGATCGTTTCCACTGATCAACTATTTAATCGAACTTTACTGTGAAGGTCGATTTGACAAAGATACTTTGTAGCTATAGTCGTTGTGTACTAGTTGTAGAAAGGAAAAAAGTAGCTAAACGATGTCATGGCTTCATTCACCAAGCAGTATGACCTGCTCCATATGCATTTGTATAAGATATCTAAGAGCTACTTCAGTAGTTAAACTATGCAATTTTGGTATTTGAACTATACACTCTTGTCAGCGTTATCATTGTAGAACAAAAACTGAAGATATGAGGGTTTCCCCTACATAAAAAAATGAGGTTAATAAAATATATAAGGACTTTTTTGTAAAAGGGTTCATATTGTGAATCATGGTTATTATTATCTGTGAGATCGACAATTACCAAAAAAGTTTCAATTGAAAAATCATTGAGAAATCTTATGACATGTCAAATTATGAGCAGAAATACCTGAGATCAACCATTTATTGGTCTGTGTTATATTTAGCAAAAGTTGTGCATTTTGTGATAGAGAATCGTCATCCATTTTTATGGAAGAATCCATAAAATGCACGTAAAAAAATATACTATCATATTCACAACTGTACCAACTACACAATATCATATCAATTTAGACAACATAATACAATGCAATTGCACAAAATATGACATGTTTAAAGGGTTTGTATTTTGTTATTAAGCATGTCGAATGATAGACTTACTGTTGTTACTACCTCATATATGTTTGAATTTTGAATATCGACTATGATCTGAAATTTTATGAGCAAAGAAAATGCTGATATTCTCCTTAAGTTGACTATAAATACAGTTCATAGTATACATCATACCTCATATAAATTCCTTTTAGTTCGATATAATGAACATCAATGTCTATCGTTGAGTTTGGTGCACAGTTAAGGCAAGTCGTACATAACGTTAATGTAGGAATAGTATTAATAACTCAACCTGTCTACATTAACCAATCTATAATCCAAATCAATTATTTATACATTTTCAAGCCAAAAATAAAATATTCGAAGAATGTTTACAATAATATTAGGCTACTTATAGATACAGTTCACAATATGTATCAGACCTGTAAGGAAATAAAGGAAACCACATAGTCTAAAATTGAAGGAAACCACGTTGTTATTAATGATTTTTGGTCCTAAATCAATGGATGTCCTAATTTGCAAATGATTATTATTTTACTTTCCTCCTTGATCATTTTACCAAATATGAATAGATAAATGTGATAATATCGTATATATGATACTAAAAGTTATCCAAGCTAAATAGACAAAAAAACAAGTTACCAAACTAATTATTAATATTAAGTTTTAAGATTGATGAACAAAAATATATTAGTGTTTTATAGATTTATAGAAAAAAGAGCTAGCCTGCAATGTTTGTTTTATATTACCATTAAAGAAAAAGTCAATAAATATTATGGTTTATGATATTGAAAAGTAAGAGGAATTTAAAAAATGAATGTAATAACATAAACAGGGAAAGCTCAAAAGAGTTAAAAGGCAAGGACAAGTCTGATTATATTTCTTTCCCTAGGGATCAAATGCTTTATAATGATAACCCTATAATTAATCATTCCTGATGTACCGTTTAATTATGTTAACCACTAAGTAAAAAAAATCAAGGATTACAAATTTAAACTTAATCAACTCAAGGAGAACATAGATTCACGCATTACATGTTAAATAGAAGTTTACAGTACCAGCACATTTTTTAGTTTCTGATTACAAGCAAAACGTAGAAAAAACGAAAAAGATACAAAGCATTAGTTGTAATTGAAAGTCATTATTATTTATTTCACGAAATGCTACTATAATTTTAAAAAATCTGATAAGATAAGTACCAATTCAAAAAATAAAAAAGGGGTAGAAATCAGAACATATGATATGTGTTTATCTTACATAAACTGGGAGCCTGGTATAAGCAGTGTTTCGGTGGTTGTATATTAATTATCTTATGTGGTCAAGTCCATCAACTATTTCATACCCTGTCGCACACATTTAGAAGAAATGAAGAAAAAAAGAACCTATATTTTTTAGAATGGAACGAAAAAATAAAAATAAAAATATGATGAGTAAACATTAAGTATAGCACTAATTATATAAAATTAAGTAGTGCCTCACCTACAATCCAAGTGGAAGATAGGAATATGAAGCATCTGGCTCTATCCCATAGTTAGACTGAATGTAGAGGAAGAGATTTCCATAGGTGCGTAGCAGTTAACATATATTGACTATTTAAAAATATTATAGCATGCTTCCTAGACTAGAACGGTGTGTCTTTGTATTTAGGTTATGTAACCGGTTGCACCAGTTTTCCACTTATCTTTGTTTGGTTTACTGGGTTTCTTTCTTGAGCCCATCTTGCTTATACTTGCATAAATATGCATCCTGCACAACATTTTGAATTCAATTATTCAAGCAACGAAATAATAAAGATAAGAAAGCATTCTCTTTGTTAATTTGGTATCAGAGCTACCTGCCACAAGGCATTATTTCCTCATTATAGATCTGGTGTCTTTGGATCACTTACTGTTCGTTGCAGTGAATTTGTTGGGGGCGTTTATAGCAAAGCAAACCTAGAAGCAGGTTTGTAGTGCAGTTATAAAAATACACCATCACATAAGTAGTTAGAAATGTGGAAAAGGAATCATACATTAAGTCAAACAGGTAGTGTATGTAGACACATTTTCAACACAACCGTTATGAAAAACTGAAAACTTTGTGGACAACTGTGCGAGTTTGGATGAGATACAGGATAGATAAGATACCATATGTCGATTGCAGACGAAAATTGAAAGTTCATAAGCACAGCAGTAAGGGAAGACAAAAAGAACTAACCTTTGGTCATGGATATTGGAGTTGCATCTCTCGACAACACGGCAAAGCAACAGGAGATTTGTTGTAAAAGGATGGGAGAATAGTATAATTATGCTTTTGCATGAGTAAGCAGTATTGAAATCGAAGATACTATATGACTAAGAAGTAATTCGCGGGGAAGGAAAGAGGAAGGATGAAGACCATTCATGTTCCTTATATCCAGAAAGGGCACAAGCTTTCCATTCATATGCTTTTAGCGGAGTACCATTACTGGAGCAGTATTGGATACAGTGTAAATTGAAAAACCTAAAATTACTCCGAAACTAAATTGAAAACCGTTAGATAAAATAATCTGAGGAATGAAGAAGAAATCCCAAATTTTACAATGAATTTTAGAAGAAAGAGGAGATTGAACGGTGAACTTTTTTTTCTCTAGATTTTCTTTTATTACTGAAGGAGGGAACGAAAGGAAAGTAAACGAAGGATTGAAGGTAAAAGGAGAATCTCGCCGGCCTACGAAAATGAAGCGGGGAAATTTAGTATTCCACCGCCAATTTTTTCTCTCCGTTAATTATAGCACGAAATTAAGTTGTCATTTAATCTAAGTGAGCACTAACTATTTAATTATAGCAGCAAGTTTTCATGCAATCCTTGTTTGCTATTAATGTATCATTTTCTTGTAGTGCACTACAACCAAAACAACTTTTCACAGCGTTTAAAAAATGTTGTAATAAGCTATGACAGCGTTATTAAAAACGCTATATAACGACATGCTGTCGTTGATACAGAATTTCTCAAAGCAAAATAAAAACGTTGTCAAAAATTATTTTATACTGCGTTGTTTTTTTGCTGTAAATTTGACTTTTACAGCATCCATATTTTGCTATTCTAAAATTAACACAACGTTCAAAACACACTGTGAAAATGTATTTAGGGCATTTTTAAAATTGTCACCACCATTTACCATATGTTATGTATAGTTTTTCATATGTTTTTAACAGCACCTCGTAAACGCCGTTATTACTTGTTTCATCAGTTGTTCTTGCAAGTTGTTATTACAATATTCACATACCATTAATCTAGTTGTATTTAATTATATTTCAATTGATTAATATACAAAACATACACAATTCAATCTAAACACAGTAAAATAAAAGTATAATAATCAATCATTTCCATATAATAAATTGAACACAATATCTATTAATAGAGTTAACTCACAAACGATGAGATTTGTAAATCATCTTCATACAAGATTAGACAAAGACACAATATGTATAGAGTTTGTGTCAAATATTAAAGACAAAACATACAAACAATTTATTTTTTTAAATGCTAATTAGGCCAAACCTCCAGAAACCAAAAGAGTATCTTGTGCATTTTTTGCATCTAAAAACTTCACCCACTTGTAACAATAAAAATTAAAAATTAGCAATCAAAGACACATTTAAAATAACATACTTAACTTGCAACCACTAAAAAATTGCAACATACTAATTCACTTTACCTGCAGCTTATATAACTTCACATGAAGAATGACCATTAGGAAAGCTCTTATGTCCTTCCTTGATGTCGCTCTTATGCCCGTGACATATTGTATTTGAAGTAACGTTGTTATATGCCTATTTAACATAATGTAGTGAAGTACTAGTCCACTTCTTATATTTTCATCATCTTACAGTATACATACTGTGGAGTGTTTGGGGGAGAGTCTGTAGTAACTTGTCATGCCTTCATTCCAAAATATGTTTTCTGTGCTTTAACCTGCAGTCATAACTGATGCAATTAAAGATGTTGTTAGTCGACCACGTCCTGATTTCTTTTCTTTTGCGATGCTTTTCTGGTGGAGTAGAAGTTCTATACATATAATATAACGGGCATGTGTAAACTACTAAGTTTCGGTTTAAACTTCAAACATATAATACTGGGTTAGCAAGCATAGTTCTTAGTGCTTTTCATAACAAAATTCACATGAAGATATTAACTGCAAGAGCTCACGATATTTTCTAGAAACTATATAAAGTTATGCTAATTCAAATGAATTGTTCTTGAAAAAACAGTAACAACTTGTCGTAAGGTAGCAGCTCTAGTTGCTGCTATTAACAGTAGCAAGGCAGCTGCTGTTGGCTGGAAGCCACAAAAAGGCAGTGCAAGCTGCCATTGCAACGCAGCAATGTCGCTACTGCTGCACGTTGTCTCCAGCCTACATTGGAGGCTAAGCGAAATGGTAGCACACATAATGGGGGAAAAACTTAGAAATACTATTTATTTGGATTTTAAAAAAAGGTGGTGCAAGCTGCCACTTCAACGCAGCAATGTTGTTGTTGCTGCACGTTGTCTCTAGCTCACCAGAGGCTAAGCGAGCTGGCAGCACACATAAGAGGAAAAACTTACAAATATACTAAACTAATCAAAAATACAAGCAATATTTTCAATCATGTTATGCTACTTGAAATATGATGAGTAGATATTTATCGATAACGTACCTTTTAGAGCAACAATCCAAAATGTTTAAGTCACATCAACTAGGAGTGTTTGGCAATATTTTGTTCTAGTATACCTGTGACGGTAACACCTCATGACTTGCGGTTCCAGCTACCTGCACATATTCCGATTACTTCTTAGAAAAAATTTAAATATGAGGTAAGCAATAGCTTAATGGGTGCATTTCGCTTTATTATCAGTTGGGCCTGAAAATATAAATTAAGCAAATGTTTTGTTGTTCAAGGGGAGATAAAGATGAAAATAAGAATTTATACTATTTAGGGTATGCAAAGCACAAGGCATACTGAAAAACATGACTATCTCCTTTGCCTCCATTAATTAGTCCTTATGTTCAAATCCATGAATTAAAATAAAGTTCTATAATCTTTATTATCAACCACCTTCGTTTATTTTATAAATCCAAGAAAAGTTGGCAATATGAAACACTTGGTAAGACATTGCTTAATGCATCCATGTGGCATACTAGGCCCATGCAAAGCTGAATGCAGTCATTTGGTAGGGTACGGCTAGTTAGAAGTTACTAAAAGGGTGGTTTCTACCCCCAACTAATTTCGGAAAAACGGTGCTGTGATTTGTAGCTGATTTATACATTAAGTGCCAAATACTAGGCCCTTGCCGAGCAACATTCCGAAGTACAAGGTATTTAAAACATTTGCTTATGTTCTAGTGTTTAACATATTATGCTATTCTAGAATGGCCTTAGTAATGTTTGGATTGTCTTAGTATGACTGTTTATTTGGGAAAAGCAAATCAATTTTAAAATGCTAAAATTCCTAGATAGCTTATCCTTTTCATAAATAGTAAATGAGAATAGAACACACTGTACCTTACCAAAGTTTCTTATTGTTAGAGAATATCATAAATGGAATAAATGACCCTTGGTATAATTGTATTAACAAAACTAGTCTTATAAATATCAGTTTTGCAGACTATTTTTTAAAACTAGTTTCATAGATAAATGTACTGTATTGGTTGAAAAAATGCAACCGACTATAACTGTAGTTAAGTGATAGATGCTAAATGCAGTTTAACAAAGAATGCATGCTTTGTTTTTTGGAATCATTTTCTTTGTTTCAGGAAAAAGAATCAAAGAATAAAATCATGACATAACCATATACAAAAGAAGAAGCAAAGTTGAAAAGGACCTCCACAAAATAATTGAGTAATCTAATAACATCAAATAAATTTATTTGTTCATAATAGTTCTTCCATGAAACTGGTGTGGATCCAAAGAATTGTTTTTGAGTTCAAATTTCATAGATTCTAAACAATAAACCAAAAGAGTTTGTTTGAATCCCAATGCAGTCAATCAACCTCCAAAATTAATTACAAAGTGGTATGCTACAAGTCCACCTCTCACTACAACACACCTATAAACAAAGATAATTGAATCAACAATTAATGACTAACGACAATGATATACTGTTGAGTCGGTTATTAGAATTTAGAACATACATTGATAGAACTTACTATGTCATGTTCTCAATGACTGAATCCAGATAAGAATGAATTGAATATGCAAAGTCCATTCCAGATGCAAAGCTTCTGATCTTTGAACAAATTTACAGTTAGAGCATCCCCAACGCGGGGTCGGTTGAAAAACAACCGACCCCAACGCAGGGATCAAAGGGGGGGCCAGGGTTGCTTTGGCAACCCTGGAGGTTGCTGGAGCAACCAAATGGTTGCTCCAGCAACCGGCCATAGCCGGCTTGGGGAAAGCCGGCTATGGCATGGCCGGCTTCAAAGGAGCCGGCCATGGTGGGGGAGTTAATTTATCTCCCCCCACCCCATAGCCGGCTTCATAGTAGCCGGTTTAAATAATTTTTTTTTACTTGTTTTTTGACCGTTGTTTTATGTTACCGTTGTTTCATGTTACCGTTTGATTTTAATCTATATATACAGCATTTCTTTGTATATTATAACACACAACATTTCTACATCAAACCACACCTCTATTCGTTATTCAATTTCTGTTCAACTTATTTGCAATGTCAAACACTGGTAAAGGAAAGAAGGGTGTCTCCAATTGTGCACAGAAGAAACACCCTAATCAATCCAACAACAACCAGTTTCCTATCCATCCGTCGTTCCAGCAGAATCAACACTCCAGTTATGGTAACTTCCTGAATATTCCGAACTCTAATTATCCTCAACAGAGCCCGAATTTCTATCAATCCCAGCAAAACTCCAATCATTATCATAGTACTAAAAATTCTGGATCCGGTCAAAACGCGTATTTTCAGCAAAACTGTAGTGAGCATCACTATGCTTCTCCAAGCAGCCAACAACGGTTAGTCCCGCCTGAAACTTCTCCAAATCTGTCAAGAAATTTGAATTATATGTTTGGAGATAACAGTGGCTTGAATGAAGAAACAGAAGTCGATGATACTGAAAATCCAGATGTTTTTCCCAACAAACCAATGAGAAGATCAAACAAAATAGTGAAATGGTCTCCAGAAGAACAAGCAGAACTTGCGTTTTGTTAGGTGGAGTGCTCCAAAGACAATCTTAAAGGGACTAGTCAGTCCGATAATTTATTTTGGAGTTCTGTTTCAAGACTGTTTAACAGCCGTAGTCCCGAAAACCCTTCGAGAACAGTCGACTCTTTGAAACAGTCATGGAAGAGAATCAACGCTAACTGTCAAAGTTGGAATCAGATTATGGCTGGACTACTAAGTAGACAGCAAAGTGGTGCCAACGAGACGGACTTGGTAATTTATGATTACTTAAATAATGGTTAATATGGTTTACAGTATAATATTACCACCTTACGTTTCGTCAACACATACAGCTAAAGAGTGCGAATGAAGTTTATATGGCAGAGCACAAAAATCAACCATTCAATTTGCATAATTGCTACGCCATCTTATCTAGAGAGGAAAAATGGAGCACTATACGCCAAGAACATTCTGCAGCGTGATTTATGCCAAGAAGGCCAATGGCGGAATCAAGCCCGGGAAGTCCAGATCCTCAAGAAAACAACCCTTTTTCTACAAGTTCTGGTGGTAGGCCTCCTGGTAAATACAAAGGTAAGAAAAAAACAGTTGCAGATTACAGTTCGTACTACGAACAAATACACAGTCAAATGGTAGCTTCAGAAGAATCAAACCGACTTTTGGCGGAAGCGAGGGAAGCTAAGAGAGATGAGAGATCCAAGGAGAAGCAGCGTAGACACGAAGAACTTCAAATATCAAGAGAGCGTGACCTGGATGTTAGGGAGCGTGAATTAGCTCGCCTAGAACGAATTGATGACAGGGCACTAATGACTGTCAATATGGATACATTAAATCCGATGCAACGATTGTTACTGGAGCAAGAACTAGAAGTGTGCCGCAGAAGACGCATGGGATAGGACGTATTTATGTTTTGATCGTTTCCTTGTAGTTGTTTGTTGCTTTGTCGTTATGTAGTTTTTAATTACTATGTACCAATGTTGTAGGAGTAAAAGATTATTAAATGTGTGTGAAATTCCTTTTTTAATTGTCACTAGCAATCTTGCAAGCATGAACTTGTAATACTATAACATTAACGTAATATTTCATCACTGTAGCAAGCAAAGGTACATTAAAGCATTAAGGAAAACATATAACTAAACAACGAACGTAATTTAACTTAAACATCCAGATAGAGTTCACCACTTCCTAATGATTGCCGGCATGCTCCCAATAGTGTTCGACTAATTCGTCCCTTAATTGTAGATGTGCTTGGGGATCTCTAACGTCCTGGATACGCTGCAAGTACTCGGCAAAAGTATTCGGGTCCTTGTACGGCTTACTTCTAAACGCCACTGCTATATACGGGTAGTTTTTAAGTTGTAGTTCGAATCCCCCCCTTTCTTCTTCAACTATCATATTATGTAGTATAATACAACAGTACATGATATCTGATATAACTGCTTGTTCGTGATAGTGCACCTCATTTCTTAAAATATGAAACCGTCCCTATAGAACTCCAAATGCTCGTTCTCCGTCCTTTCTTAGACTCTCTTGCTGTTGCGTAAATTTCGCCTCTTTGGCATTGTTCGGCTTTTTAAATGCCTGCACCAGTGTTTTCCATTTCGGGTAAATACCATCAACCAAATAATAACCCACTGAATGATCTGTATCACCAATTTTATAGTTTCACGGCGGTGACAGATCGTTGTACAAATCATTAAACAAGTATGATTGACGAAGATCATTAATATCGTTTAATGACCCAGGAACACCAAAAAATGCATGCCATATGTACAAATCGAAAGAAGCGACCGCTTCTAACACCAACGTTGCCTTTTTTGTGTGGCCTCTGTATTGGCCTTGTAGTGCAACTGGACAGTTTTTCCACGTCCAATGCATACAATCTAAGCTGCCCAGCATACCCGGGAAACCACGTTGATCTCCCATTTTTAACAATCATTCGACGTCGCGTGCAGTGGGGGATCGTAGATACTCTTCACCGAATACACGAACAACTGTTTTGCAGAACTCTTTCAAGCATAGAATTGTCGTTGATTCACCAATTCGTAACTTATCATCTAACAAATCAGCTGAACTTCCGTATGAAATCATACGCAGTGCCGCTGTTACTTTTTGTAGAGGGGAAATTCCTAGTTCTTTGATAGCATTTCTTCAGTGAGTAAAAAACACATTGGACTCAGAAACCTTGTTGAGGACTCTATCAAACACTGTCCGCGACATACGAAATCTACGACGAAAGTAAACGTCGCCATATACTGGATTTGGCACAAAGTAGTCCTTCATCAACTGATTGTGCCCCCCTGGATAGTCACGTCCGTAGCGTATATCTCTTCTACCCACTTGGCTGCCTCCTTGGGTTGATTTGGAGCTCTCTGCTATATCACGTTGCATCGCGTTTAAAGTTTCTCGTTGGTACGTTAGCCGTTGTTTGTTGTACTGTTCTTCGACTTCATCTGAACCAGAAGACGAAGATGATGAGGAATTTGTGAAGCACCATAATCGCTTTAAACCATTCATGGTGTGAACGATGCTTTCTAAGCAATGATAATTGGATGAGTTGGAAGAACAGCACTACGGTTATTATAAAGCAAACCCAGGGTCCCAGTACATGACATAATTAAGTTGTTAAAAGTGTAGGAATTTTGGCTAATATGTTTATGTTTGAACAAGTCACGGGTGAAGAAGAAGTGTTGAATGAAGGGGGGCCTACAAAGGATGGTGGATAAAGTAAAAATGTTAACTAGGAGACGAAACATTGATTTGTTTTATATGCCAGTGTATAGTGCATGGTGTGGATTCCTATAGCATAAATGATGGCGTTACTTTATCTTTTAGTCACTGTACTACAAAGTTATGTTGTTTCACTATCATAGTGGGTGTATAGTGTATGGTGTATAGTGTGGATTCACATCTCCTTTATGTCACTTTATCACGTTTCTCCACAGCTTAGACCAGTCTTTATTGGAATTTGACATAACAAGGATTACATATAAATAGAAATGGAAATTAGTTAAATAGAAATGCAAAATAGTTAAATATCATGTTGACATAACAAGGATTACATATAACTCCAGATTCTACGTACTCACATCAAATTAAACATACATTCAAACATCATTAAAATCATAATACCGTAAGACTACTCCGTTCCATAGCGAGTCAACCAACTGTTGCGGAGTTTATACGCTTTGTAGCCAACAAATTCCTCACCGTACACGAAAAGGTAACGAGAATCATATGTTGCTTGGTTTGTTTTAAAAATATTTTCGTATTCAACAGTTTCGATAATCTTTGTGTACCGATCACAAGCGTCTGCAAAACGACGATTACCTGTTTGGAGTTTAACTGATGTTCGTCTAGTCGGCTGGGAACGATGGTTGTTGTACAGCCGCGTGATCAGTGCCCATCTTTCTTCATATGTTAAACCCCCTCCACCTTGCATTAGTAGCTCATCTCTTTTTTCAACGTCAATTTTGACTTTTACGAGGGCAAGCAAATCCTTGGAAGAAAATTCACGAGTTGCAGAATTCGTTGTTTGAACACTATCACTAGGTCGTTGATTTAGTGGAGATGGACGTGGAGCTGTAACCGCTCGATGCTGATTCGGTCCAGGCACCTCTTCGATTTGTGTATCTTGAACTACTCCAACTCCATTATCGGTGAGTAGGTTTCGTTCGTACTCATCAAAAATCCTTCCCATATGTTCATCACTTATTTCGGAATCGTCCATGTAACCTATGAATCAGCAAAATAACTGGATTAACTAGAAGTATGAAGTATTGCTGATAACGAATATTACCTTGCTGATAACGAATATTACCTTTCAAATTGTAATTGTGTGGTAATTTACTTATGAGTTAATACAGCATACAACTGGGACATATAAATAGATCTTCAAAGCCTATAGTGTCTAGTTACATCAATAATTATATCACTGCCGACATATGCTTTGATGTGTAGTGAATAGTGTACAGTGTATAGTGTTCTATGGATAGGGTGGATTCCTTCTACTTGGAATTTGGCGTTACTTTATCTTTATGTCACTTTATTACAAAGTTTGTTTCTATCACTTTCACCTTTCTGTCACTTTATCACGTTTGTCCAGCGAATGGACCAGTCAGTATTGGAATTTGAAACGATAAAGTTTACAAATTTAACACTGCAACGTTGAATGGTAAACGGATTCCCATAGTAGACAAGTCCGTATTAGGAATTGCAACATTTCATATTTACTCCCCATGTTGGCCCTATAAATATATACGGTTACTACGTTGTTGTTAGCTGGAACCAAACTTTTCATCAAAATAAAAAAATGCCTTCATGGTCATGGCCATCGTCAATGGATTCGAACTATGATCAAAACTTTCCAGAGCGTCCTCCTTCAAGTCCAAGAACAGATATTGATTGGAATATCGAGTACCAAGAGCGACACTATGAGGAATTGCGTCAAGTCTACCCGGAGTTCACCCGCATGACGATTCGTCCACCAGTTGCACCTGTTCCAGAGGTAGGTCATCAAGTAGTCCAAACTGTAACTGAAGAACGCTTATAAGCGTCTACAGTCCCTCGTACTACGACTGCACCAGATGTAGGTCATCAAGAGGTAAGACGAGTTTCAGTTAACCAGGCTCCTAACGAGCAGGAAGTTAACTCCTATCCCGTTTGTTGCCACTGCGGTTACGCGGTAGAGGTGGTAGTCCGAGCGGATGGAGAGAATATAGGTCACAGGGTCCATTTATGCTCGCTATGGCCTAACGGATGCAATTATTTTGAGTGGATAGACGAGCGTTTCCCTCAAAGGGCAATTTCTTACGCCAACGAGTTAGAGCAAGAGAATAGGCGACTTCAAACCGCTTTGAATGAGCGTAACAATTAATGTGTTTGCGTACTGAATCTACTACCGTTACCTGTTGTGTCTTTACAAGCTTTTGTATCTTTACGCTTATTGTTGAATGTATCGGTGTTCTATCCTTAAGTTTATTGTTTGATATATTTGTGTTATTATTAAAAAAAAAACAATACGAGTAATCTTAAGAACAGGATACGTTACCGAGTACAACAGAAAGAGACATGAAGATAACGATACAATACAACCACTAAACCCAAACTAGATGCTTTTTACACACATACAACTACAATACAACCATCACAGTCTAACAAATAAGATAACAACCAGATCGCACATACTACATAAAATTACAACTACAACACACTAAAGGATAACGTACGAGTACATATAGCAATACTAACATATCACGTAAACTGAATCTAAGGTATATCACCAAATATCCACGAATCATCCGCAAGAGGTGCTGCTTCTCCACTATAGCCATGGTCATCGTCATCATCATCATCGTCATCTACTCGTCGTACAGGATGATATCGCTCGTCATCCGCAGCAGTTAGTTCGGTTATGCGAGCCGTCAACTCATCAACTGTGCGCTTATGCTCTCTATACATCGTATCTCGAAGACCAACATGCATACGATATAGTTCCTCGTAGGGAAGAACAGCGGGATCTGGAAACTGTGTGACAGTAGGCCGTGAAATATCAACATACGTGTCTAGACCAGATGTCCCAGGAATGCCCACGGTCCAACCATAACTCGTCGGTGTAGTCGAGTAAGGTGGCTGAGGAGGGTGTTGACGAGGAGGCTGAGGGGGCTGAGGAGGCTGATGACGAGGAGCCTGAGGGGGCTGAGGAGGCCTATACATAGTAAGGGTACTCTGAGACATGTCGCGTAAAACACCTGGATCACCAAAAGGAGTGTAGGTGGAAGGACAAACAAAATCAACTCCGGCGGCATGTAAAAACGTTGCCATATTAGTAGGCTCATAAAAAGATCCCCAAAAAGTAATGTAATCTCTACCGGTAATGATAAATCTATCAACTGGCCACCAGTCACCGGCATACTGCTGTAAATCAACACTGGAATAAACCCGTAAATGACCTGTATCAAGGTGGGGATCATCGGGAACAACGTCGACATCGCGTAACTGTCGCAAACAGCGCTCACCCAAGTACCAGTAACATCCTAAACCAGGCGGGGCCGATACCAGAGTAAATCGTCTACCAGACAGAAATAGAGCGTGCTGCTGCGCTGGGCCTAGCAAGAACGGGGAATCGACAAAAGGACGCCACATAACTGACTCTCGTGTGGTCCTCATCTCTATCTGAGTACGAGTCACTGCAAATACATGACGGCAATCACCTCCTGGTACAACCCGCCGGTTATCGGGCGACCAAGCTTTCACACGAGGGTAGAAAAGTGATAGTGTAGGATCCAATATCGGAAATGTCATGTTATGAAAGTACTCAAAATACCAATACTGCAGAACCTCCCAAAAACCTGTAATCGACGACCCACGAGTCCTAATAGTGCACTACTGGTCCAAACCCCTATACAAATGAGCTAAAATCGGCGTACCCCAGTCATATGAATTAGGAGTACTGTCGAACGACATGCCGGCAACAACAGCTACATATCCACATGGCAATGTGTTTGATGAATTCGTGAAGAATAAATTACCCATCATATATAATACAAACAATCTAAGAATCTCTAAGTGGTGATCTGCAGGCTGACGTTCCACTAAGTCCATTACGGCTTGCTTCATGAAAGAGGTTCTGATATGATGTTTCTTTGTTAAGCCTCCCCCTCGTAAGTTCAAATGTGGAAATATACTAGCCAATAAATCATACTGTTGATATAGCTCATCATATGGTAAAGTGGCACCCTGACCAATTGGTATGCCAGTAAGCATGGTAAAATCCAGTGGCGTAATACCCATCTCTCCAAAACTAAAGTGAAATGTATGTGTCGTTTTCCACCAACACATGGCTAAAGCACCACATAATTGAACATCGTTATTGTACAGGTTTTCAATACCTAAGGATGCAAATTAAAAATATTAAAATCAAGAAAATATATTTCATTTTCTAACATACGTAATATGTAAGTGGGTTCATCAAAAATACGTACTCAAGAAATCTCCAAAACCAATACTTCTAAGATATCCTGCAATAATTCTGTCTATGTCGTACGCACGAATCGTCTTATACAAACGGACGATACTAACCCACGATCCTCATGTACGATCATTACGAGCCTAAAACATACAAAAAAATAATTAATGTTTGTACGACACACTTCTTGATCAAATACCGACTAATACACTAACCAGTTTAAGAAGTTATACCTCAAAATATGACTTCAAGTTATCGGTAAGGTATCTTTCCCCTTCAGGCAGTTCGCGAAAATCAGCCAACTTTTTCTCTGCAGACAAATTAACATCGATGTGTGGATCCAATGCAGCATAAACACCGGCTTTAGCAACCCGTCTTCTCCGAACAGGTTTTGAACGACGAGCGTCGGAAGGACTAGAGTCTTCAACCGGTTCATTCTCCCCTTGTGCATTGTTGTTGGAGGCATTACGACTTCCAGAACCAAATATAGCTTTACCCAATCTTCTCATTGTTTTTTTTAGAGGATTGGAGCTTTCGGCGGAGGAAGAAGGAAGAAAGGAGTGGCGGCTGCAAAGGGTTTCAAGGCAATTGAATACGGGTGCGAAATAGGGGAGAGGGGGCCCGACACGCGGTTAACGGGTAAAACCCTTAACCGGTGTTGAGAAAGCCGGTTAATATTAACCGGCTTTCTCAACGCCGGCTAAGGGTTTTACCCCTTGGCCGCGGTGGGGGGGGGTGCTCGTGTCAACCCCCTCGAATGACCACGAGCAACCCCCCTGTTGGGGATGCTCTAACTGAAATAGCAGCATTATTTATGTCTGTACTTGAGCATATGCTGTGATGATGCCATCAACTACATAATCAGTCCCTATGAGCATCCTATCTACCTTTGCATGAAAAAACAAAGTAAACAACTATTCACACTGCTTTTCTACTTTTGTTATATGAGCTTGTAAATGTATTTTTGTAATCAATAAGTTCTCTCAGCACGTTGCTGGTAACAAATACATAGAGATATGGAAATGAGCTTTATTATAGTCATTTCTAAATCATATACAAGTCCTTTAGTAGATGATGGGTGTAAACGGGTAACCTAACCAGGCTAGATTACAATGGATCATTGATGATTTTATCTTATTCCTTTTACTTAATGATCACAACACCGACGCTCCGCATCCTGGGAAAATTAGAACGATTTAGCTTTCAAGTTATGCGCTCTTTGCATGTTATTTGACAGGAATACTTGCAGTTGTGATTGAAACTGAAATTATATTATGCATTAGTTTTTTATTTACATTGTTTAATTTTCAACCTAAGAAACAAAGACAGTATAGACAAAGGCAATAGGAAAATATCTTTGTCAATAGAAAACATTTCTTTTTAATCTTATTTTTTGTTATAGAAGTAGAATTTACTACGTGTCATGCTTTTTTGCATATGTGTTCTTAGTATGGTCTTCTAAAATAACAGAGCACCTCGTTTCTTTTTATTCACATTAAAAGATTGCATGATTCAATATACATGAATGGTTCTCATATGAAATCTGATGCATATAAATCATTCATCTATTTGCATATTTAAAACTAAACCAAATCTTTTGTAACAAATGAAGAAGAGATATTGGATGAAGCACTAGCCATATATCAAACAGTATATAATCACGTTAACTCTCCTGTAACAAAGAAAGGCACCAGTTGTGCCTTTGCTTGGAAGGTTGCAGGCCATGCCCTATGCAAATTACACGCCAAAATGCAGATGAATTCAACTCAACGTACCAGTTTTTTTCTTCTTCAAAAGTAATAGCAACTCTAATGACTGAATATATGAAAATGAGCTACCAGATACATATACTACCAAAACACTTTCACTGATTGACCAGCATAATGAGAAACTTAGCATACCAGTCCTCTAGAAGTGTGATTTCTAGACTCTGTTTTGATTAATTGTTGATATTCAAATTGGTTTTAATTATTTGTTAGTTCAATTCAATATGAGAATATCTTAGTTTATTACCATACATGATAGGCTGTGTCTTCCTCACACTCCTAAGATTGTCAAATGGCTCCATTAATAATATTGCCAATTTGCACTAGTGCACCGGCAAGTCAGCTGCTTCACAAATTAGCGATTGCTTTGACAATCTTGATTTTTCTAAGTTACATTTTTTATTATTGAATACTTCGTATGCATATATTTTATTATGGATATTCTATCTGCACTGATATATGCTATCATTCACATGTGTGAAACATAATTAAGGATGTAAAATAATTACAGCTATATAGGTATTATTTTCTATCAAATGCCCAACTTAGTATATCTGCACTGATATCTGCAGTGGAACTAACAGTGGATTTACGCCTTCATGTCTATGACCTGCAAGCATTTGCTCAGGAGTATAATGCATATGCACAGCCTTCCTTTTCTAAATAGTTTTCTTAAATTTATATAACAGGTTCAACTTGCCTGATTTTATTCTCTCCAATTCGGTTATATTACAGAAAAATGCTTTGAATGTATCTTCAGATTTCCATAGTCCAGAATTTCAAGACAATGATAAATCAAAATATGAGTTGTACAACGAAGGGCACCGACTACTATTAGACTCCAAAAGTGCAGTTGGACACTTGGACTTGTGATAAATACTAAGAAAAGCTCGCAGAAGGATGCTGAAACAATCAGTGGCTGAAACTAAATTTAGCTGCATTCAAGAATTAACTTGCGTCTTCAAGGAACATCTAAAGGTTTCTATTCGGTCATTATGCATATATTTTTATTTCCTTCGCAAAATAACTAAAATAAATCTGTCACTGAATTTATGCGTGATGCATATATCATAAAACTTGTTGAACAATGATAACATTTTATACACATGTATCTATTACACATAATATATACATCAATCCATATAATGCACGATAATAAATGAAATACTAAGTTATTATACTCTTCTAAGCCCATAAATACAAGTTGGTCTCAATGTCCCTGAACCTGTAATGTTTCGGTCTGACCCAAATATTATATAAATAATAAACGGACCAGCCTATGTTTAAATCCATTAGAAGTAATATAAAATGTTTGGGTTCACAAAATAATAATAATAATAATATGTAATCTCACCACAATCAATCCATAATCATCATTTATATAATTCTTCAAAATATATTCCATAGAATCAATACAAGAGACCGATCATAAAATCCAAATCTCAACCAAATTCAAGAAAGATTTCTTACTGTATTAATGACCAATAAGTCAACAAATCCAAATATCACCTAAATCACTGTAAATATAATATCCTCCCATACATGAACAAATATCATTAAAAAAAATCACAGAAAGCCAAGTGAATTCGAAACATCATAGAAAACTGCATATGCTTAACTTCTTGACTAGTACTATATATTTGGTACCACCCATCGTGATGACTAAGGCCATGAACATCATAACATCTTAATGACTATAGCTGAAACATCTTGATGCCCTTGGTCACAAAAATCCGAGTAATAACATCATGGTGATTGGAGTCACAAACATCGTGATGGCTATAGTCAAACTCATCGTGATGACTCCAATCGAGTACTCGTTCATAGTACTAGTAATCATCTTAAATGTGTCTCAACCTCTCGGTTAGGAACCCATAAGGCGTCAACGTATGTCTCATACCATACGTTCGCACCTACCAGTTTACTAACCGTTAGTCGATACCACATCATAAAACATCATAAACAACATGAAATATATATTATGCCTCACTTCATCGGCGAATAGATATATACATTACTCGTATTGTCTCATTGACGAGTACTATTAACATTGTGACTTGTCTCATCTTGTCGACAAGTGGAAAATCATCATAAAATATCAAAATGTTATATAAATGAATTCATCATAAAACAACTTGCCTCATATCATTGGCAAGTATAATAAATGTCATGATGTTTATTTCTAACTATTATTACCAATAGGGATTTCTAATCATCAAAATTTTCTCACTTCATCAACAATTATAAAATGCATCTAGATTGGTTCGTCATTGAACATACTTCAAAATAGCAGTTCTCGAACCAATAATCTTCGCCAAGATTTGGCAACATCAATAATCATCACATCTAAAAATGATCCTTCATCGAATGTACTCCTAAATTGGAATTCTCAGACCATTAATCTATCCAAAATATAACATCTTAAATCATCTCAAATAGTTCATAAAAAAGTTTTGATCGTATAAGTCCGATATTAAACGATAAAGTAAAAACACATGTCATTCAATAATAATAAAAATGGAATAGTAATTTTCAAAGAATAATTTAATTATTAAAAAGACATAGATCTTCATTTTAATTTGTATGGACTCATGGATGCAAAATATATAGTAAACCACTAAGTGTTATTTTAATCGTCGTTTGAAAAATAATTTCATGCTATAACAACAATGTAAACCTCTTAAATGACTTACTCAAATAATAGTAAACCTTCTACAAACCCAAATTTCATGCATCCATCATGATTCGAAATTATTTGCCCAACAATCAAGTAAATCGTATGACAACAATTTACTCAAGCCATCAATTCAAACATAAGAATTTAATCCACCAATTTAATTACCCAAGCAATTCAATCATAGACTGAAAAAGGATAAGTAGTTAACTAAAACGGAGGGGGACATAGATGTGAGTGAGTGATACTTACATTAGCAACGCTGAATTTCTCCCAAACAATACAATTTTTTTTCAGTGCACCAGCAATAATTTCTTCATCATCCTCTAGAGCACCACCGTGTATGCTTATGACAGCAACAAACATCGGCCAGTATAGATCCATCATACGCCTTCCGCTCAACATCACCAAACTTCTTTTCCACATCCCCTAAAATCCTATGTGTCCTCAGCTCTTCACAAGCTCAAATCGCGTGGCACCTCCTCCCTAATTATCGCTCGACTGTGCGCTCGCCTGGGCGTGGTTGCACCCTCCAAGACTCGCGCGATCTAATCCCATTTTTTTAAGCTGCCGAATTTAGGGTTAAAAATGGAAAATGGGGAAAACTTGATTTTTCGTTGTTTTACAATTTGCTTGTGTAGTCGATAAGCCGAAGTGGCTTCCTGGAGAAGGAGCAAAAGGATGCGTTTTCTAGATTGTGGGCTCAGGGTCGGCCCTGAGTATTTATGGGCCTAGTGCGAGTCCAAATTTTGGGTCCTTAATTTTTTTTTAATGAAATTGAACTTAAATGAAAATGTGTTTTTTCTACTGTGCATCTCCATTGAGAAAATTGTGTGTTTCAGCAAATTCATAAAGTTTTTACCTACATTTTCAATCTGTCAACTAGAGATCCACACAAGCCACATCTCCATTTTAATATATTGATTGATGTCAACAAAACATACAATCATATCTACTTTTGCATAAATAAATTACTATCAACGTATTGTGAAGAAACATTCGGTTTTCCTTGTAGCACTTCTGGAGCCATTTATGGGGCCGGAAGAGGCCAACAAAGCCGTATTGACTCTTTGTTTTGGTGGTGCTCTAGCCAATGTGTCAGGGAAGGTTTGGACTCTTTGGGCCAAAGAGGTTTCGGTTCAGACTACCTTTGATTCAGTCCAACTCTTGTCTGTTGCTTGTTCTTTTCCTCCATTCTCCTCCAGTTTTCTTTTCTCTGCGGTGTACGCCAAATGCGATAGGCCTGAGAGATTGACCCTTTGGTTTGACATTCTATCTCTTTCTGATTTGGGTTATGGTGTTTCGGTCCTGGGAGGAGATTTCAATGTAATCGCCTGTCAAGCTGAGAAATGCGGAGGCATTTCCGCTGACCGCTCTTCAGTAGCGAATTTCAATGCTTTCATCGTCGATTCAGGTCTGTCTGAGGTCGCATTCGTCGGGTCGGCCTTTACTTGGTGTAACAACCAAGAAGGACCAAACCGAATTCTCTCTAGGCTTGACAGAGTGTTCGGATCGGAAGGTTGGTTCAACCTTCACTTTCTCCGTTTCTCACCTTCATCGTACGTTCTCTGATCATGCTCCTATGCTTCTCTGTTGTGCTCCACATACTCGATCTGGACCTTCCTCCTTTAGGTTTCAGAGTATGTGGATATCACACCACTCGTTCCTTAGAGTGGTGGAAGAATCTTGGCTCTCCCCATCAGCAGGTTCCCCGGATGCTATGTTCTCTCGTAAGCTAAAACGTCTCAAGATTTGCCTTAAGTCTTGGAATGTTCTAGTGTTCAAGAATGTTTTCGACCGTGTTCGAGCGGCCGAAGAGTGTCTTGTCCTGGCAGAAGCATCCTTCGACGAAGATCCTTCTTTTGCTAATAAGGAGGCTTGGGTTCTGGCCCAGTTAGCATTCTCATATGAGCTCCGTGTCGAGAACGACTATCTTTGCCAGAAAGTAAGGATCAAGTGGGTTGTCGATGGGGACTTGAACTCCAAGTTTTTTCATTCCTCCATTCGAAAGAAGAACAGACTTCTATCGATTCTTCAGATTCAGCGTCATGATCTGTCGATGGCCTCCACGCCTGAAGATGTCAAGGAGACCATCATATCTCACTTCTGGTCTTTCCTTTGCTCTCCTTCGGTGTCGGATGCTGATCCATCGTTGCTAGCCATCATTCCTAGACTGGTTCTCCCTGAGGAGAGCGCGGATCTTGCTGTACCTCCTTCCACGGAAGAGATACGTGCTTGTGTCTTCGCTCTTAGTAAGGACAATGCTAGTGGGCCTGATGGCTACAACGGGGTCTTCTACCATAGTGTCTGGCCGATCATCCAGTCGGACTTCTGTCTTGCTATTAGGTACTTCTTCTCCGGTGGAGACCTACCTCAGGGCTGGACTTCCACCAACTTGGTCTTTATCCCTAAGTGCGACAACTCTAGCACTTGCGCAGACTTTTGCCCGATCAGTTTATGTAACTTCTCTAACAAGGTTATATCCAAGGTTATAGCCAATAGGCTGGCTCCATTTCCCCGGCGCATCGTTTCCTCCTCTCAAGCTGGGTTTGTAAAAGGACGCTTGATTACGGATAACGTCCTTTTAGCCCAGGAGCTGGTTTCTCAGATTGACCGGAAAGTCAGGGGTTCCAATGTGATCGTGAAGCTGGACATGGCAAAAGCTTACGATCGCATGTCCTGGTTTCTCATCATCAGGGTTCTAAGGGCTTTCGGGCTTCCCGAGACCCTTATCGATCTTATCTGGAGGCTTATTTCTAGCTATTGGTTTTCAGTCCTCATCAACGGATCAACTAACGGATACTTCAAGTCGGGAAGGGGTCTTCGTCAGGGAGATCCTCTCTCCCCCTCTCTTTTTGTTATCGCGGCTGAGACTTTCGTTCGTGGATTACATTCGCTTAAGATAGCAAATCAAATTCAGCGTTTTGGCATCCCTTCGGGCTGCCCGCTCATTTCTTCCTTATCCTTCGCTGACGACATTATCATTTTCACGAATAGTAGTCGTCGTTCAGTTCGTCGCCTGATCGGTCTCATTCACCAATACGAGAGGTGTTCCGGCCAACTCGTTAACACTGCTAAGAGTTGCTTCGTCTCAGCAAGTGACATATCCCCTAGTAGGTCTACTTGGATTGAAACCTGCACAGGTTTTACAGCTTCTTCTCTTCCCTTACCGTACCTTGGTATTGTCCTCTATAGGGGTCGTAAGCTCAATGTCATTTTCGATCCTCTGACTGATAAGGTCAGGGGTAAGATTATCAGGTGGAACGCGGGTCTTCTGTCGCAAGCAGGAAGACTGGTCCTCATAAAATCTGTTCTTAATTCTATTGGATCACATGACTTTGCTGCTATGACGCCCACCGCTTCTTTCTTTCGGTCTTACCCGTTTTTGGCTTCGTCCTTTTTCTGGGGGAAAAAGGACAACGTTAGTCGCCATCATTGGATTTCTTGGGACATCATCTGTCGTCCCAAAGATGAAGGAGGTTTGGGCCTTAGAAACCCTTACGACATTTGTACCGCGTTCGCTTGCAAGCTTTGGGCAAGGTTTGACACGAACGACTCTTTATGGGCTTCGTTCCTCCATGCTAAGTATCGTAGACTTCAGGCTTCGAACTACGTCGGTGTCCCGTCCTACGCTAGTGAGACGTGGAAACGGATGCAGTCTGTGAAGGCCTTCTCGGAATCACATGGTGGTGGATCTGGTTGGGACGGCTGCCCCTTTTCAATTAGAGCGGTGTGGAGCTCGGCGAGGAAGCCCGCTCCACGTCTTCCTCTCTTCTCTTTCATTTGGGATGTCCGTATTCCACCTAAGGTTTCTCTGTTTATGTGGAGGACCCTTCATGGTGGTCTTCCGATAGACGAGAACCTCCAAAGGATTGACATTCCTTATGTGTCCCGATGCAGGTGTTGTGGATCTGGTTACTCAGAATCCATAGCACATTTGTTTTTCTTTGGCTTCTGCGCCAGAGCTGTGTGGAATTACTTCGGAAACCTGGTTGGTATTCGAGGTAATGCGCCTTCTCAGGCGGACTTTCTGAGATTTTGGTGGGACGGAAACTCAGGTAAATCTGTTCGGTCTATCCTTTTTAGGTTGATTCCTTGCCTTATCTGCTGGCATATTTGGTGCTCGTGGAATAAGGCAATTTATGATGAGGTGTCCATTGACTCTTTCTCGATCATTCGAAAGGTTAGGAATGACGTGTTCCTTGCGTTTCGTGCCAGACCTTTTAGAGGTTCTATTGGTTCCCGCTCGAGAAGATTGGCTGGAATGTTTGATGTTACATCGATTCAAACTACCACTCGACAGGGGATCGACTGACCTCCATATTGTTAGGATTTGAGGGACCCGTCCCACTATCCTAGCATCACCTTCACCTCCCCTCCCCTTTTATGATCTGATTTAGTTTGCTATTGCTCCAGGGTCTGGCTTTATAGGTTTACTAGATTGCCGGCTATGGTTTCATAGGATTACGGAAGGCTTTTTAGTTTTCTGACCGCTCGTCTTTGGAACTGTGAAGTCAGGAGCTTTAGCTTCCTTCCTCCTGTCTATTGGGGGCCTGGTTTACCAAAGTCTCTCGCTTTCTGCGGTGGACTTGCTGGAGAGGATGCCTTCTTCGCTAGATGTCATTCCTAGTCTTCGTCGGTATAGGCAGTTTATCTGTCTAGCGGTGCTTTCTTGTACTGCAGTTCTTTAGAGTATTTTCTTTCCTCCCGATGTTTTGTTCTTTTTTTGGTCCATGGTGTACTTTATATTTTCTGGAGGGACTATTGTACTGATTAGAAATAGATTTACTTCAATTTCGGGTGGTGGCCTTGCCGGAACTCGAATTTGAAGTAACATGGGCGGTGGCTTTGCCGGAGCTCATCAATCTATTTGTCTACACATACAAATTGTCTTTCCCCGAGTAGAGTTTCTTAGTTGGTTACCTGCCAGGCATGTTGGCAGTTTTGAGGACATTCTGTTCCTTTCTTATATATATATATATATATATATATATATATATATATATATATATATATAATATTAAAAAAACGATAAATTACTATCAAGTACATGCATCCTAACAAGAAAAAGCAGCTCTAGTAAAGGTAATACAGGTTTTTTATTTTTTTGGCCCCCGACCTAATGGGCCATGTGCGGTCGCACGGCTCGCACTAGGCCAGGGCCGGCCCTATGTGGGCTTTGGGCATTGAATGGTTTGGTCAGGGTATCTTGTTTTAATTACTATTGTTGTTATTTTCATTTAACACTCAGTTAGTTTCGCATATTCTGAAATTTAAGTTTAACCCTCAAAATGATTTTCACTCATATATACAAATTGATTTGTCCCCGTGGAAAATTTTACAATTTAATAATCGTCGATTAAACTCAATTCAACGGTTGTCTATTTTATTTATTAATTTAACATTAAATTAAAATAAAATTTGTTTCTCAACTATTTCAAATATATATACAATAATATTTCTTTTTCTGTATCGCATACAATTATATCTAATACAATCCATTTCTTTCAATTATTAAATCGTCATCAACCTAACCCTAGTATAAAACAATTCTCAACCTATGTACACGTTACAACTAGACAATTAACAATTTTATCTCATTTGACGCTTGTTTAATTTATTTGTCAATTAAATATTCAATCATTACAAACTTAATTATAAAATTAGTCGATATCGCAAATAAACTCAATTTAATTTAACAAACCACTAAACCAAAAACATACATATAATTTCGACGTGGAAAGTAGGGTTGTTACAGAAAGAGATTCTACTATATGTGAACATGTATCGGGATGGAGATATGACTTCCCCAAATCTCATTGATACTTTGACAAATATAGGAAATTTCAATTATCTAAGTTTGACGAAAATAAAATAAAAAATGAGAGACTAATTTATAAGGGAGTGGCTATTGGAACACAAAATTAAACACAGAATTTAAGACACAAAATCTGAACCATGGGATTTGTTTTGTCTTTATGTGTGAGGTGGAATTCAAGGGGAGATCTTGTGATCGAGATGATTGTGCCTAAATTTGTGTCAACATTTTGTGTCTAAATAGACTTTCCCATATAATTTAATAAAAACTCAAATATTTCATTGCATTGACTTTGTTGTGAATTTTTTCCCTTTCCTGCAAAATGTCAATTTTCTCATCATAATTTAAAATTTTCATCGAAACTTCTTAAGGATCGAACATAAATAACCAACACTTCTTCCATAGATTGATCCAATGAAACTCACTCGAAAAAAATCGTGAAAACGCGTAACAAATCAAAAAAAAAAAAAAAAAAAAAATCAAGATTATAAGTTAAGCAGTTTGTTTTTAGAAAAGCAAACGCAAAATAGGAAAATCAAAATTAATTTCTTTGTTTGAAAGATTCGAAAATTCTCACAAAATCATTTGTTAAGTCCATTTTATAAAATATAACTTTATTAGTAGCTGTACCACCTTTGACATCACATTTTTTTGATGTTAATGTAAACGACCAAAAACATCAACATGGACAACCAAAAACGTTTCTTTATAGATAAAATATCAAATCTTCTTAAAATCAAAATCTAATCAACATGCATCATTTATAAATATCAAATCTTCTTAAAAACAAAATCTAATCAACGTGCTTCATTTATAAATTCAAAACTTCTCCCTATAAATATTTTCAATTTTATATTCCTTAAAAATAAGACCTAACGTTAAACTCATTTCACAAACTCGAACGCTGCAACTATTTCCAAATTTTAATAAAATTTAAAAATATAATCTAATATATAAAATTTCTATATAAATACATTCTTCATTAGTGAATAGCAAAAGGAAAAATTCAGACAAAAGGAAAATAAGATATTACAAAACATAAAACTCAAAATTCAAACCACCTACATGTTATTTCAACATAGATATACATATAGCTAAAATTCGTATGAATAATTCTTTTGAACCCGTTAGGCCGTTACATAAACAATTGTAGAAAAACAGTCCATAAGCACATCATCAAAAGCTCGTAGATAAATATGAAACAGACGACATGAATTTGTTCAAACAAATTGTGCACATAAACCCATTATATAAAAAACCTGCTTTTAATAGAAAAAAAATTACAATTCTGATTTTATATTCATACAAATTATCTTCCCAAACTGTCTGAAATTTTGCAACTGATTTGCAAACGACAAAAACAAAGGTGAACCCATGTGCGTAGCAGGTGGCATAAGAAATGAAGGCACATCTTCGGAGAAGCAGAATCGGTAGCGAACTGTGATCATTTTTCGACAAATCCTCTTATATTCTTTAACCAATTCACGTACTCTCTCTCTTCCTTATTGTCCAGGTACTCATATAAGGAATCGAAAAGGGAACCTTTGAATCCTCTAACTGATAAATATCTTTTGAAGGCCTTTTGCAAATTCTCATCCAAATCACTGCATCCACCATATTAAGTAATTATTAGCACAGTTTTGCTTTCGTCTTCCCTTTCTGTACGATTGTGAAACATTCACTCAAACACACGCATATAGATATATACGTGCCTTAGTGGATATCAGCACTGGAAAACCTTGATCAAGGACATGTACATGGTAATAACTTGGGAATATTGGAATAGCACTGAAGTAATAATGTATGTTTGTTCAGAGCAGCCGGCCTTGGCATTGTGCCACGATATACTGTGGTATGACATGGTACCCTAATTTTTTGTATTTATGTTCAATTCATGGTCTGGCCCAAGTAAATTCATTATCTGAACATAACCTGATCTTGTAACAACAGCTCAGCTTGGCTATGTTACGTTTTCACATTGGAGGTTTTAAGATTCAACATCAGGTCCAATAAATTGAACCATTCAACTACGTAAAAACATAGAATTTTGAATTCAAAAGAAATATAAAGGAGAGATTAGATGATCAATTAAACAAAATAGGATTGGATTAAATTAAAAACAGGTTAAAAAAATGTAAAATTTACATTTAAGGACCACCCCCCTTTTTTAGAAAATAGAACAAAAATTGATTTTCGTTAAAAAAAAATATATATCTTATATGAAAAATAGTAAATTTGGCAAACCCATAATTTGAATGAAGTAAAGGAAAAACCCATAAATAAATAAGGATCAAAATAAACAGACCTATTTATCTACGATCGAATTATATTTGTTCGACACACCATTGTCAATATGAATAAATTGTTGAGAAAAAAAATGAAATTAAAAAAATATATATACTTTCTCTCTTTACCTAAAATTACATAGTTACATGTGTTCATAGAAGTACAATGCCTTCTCTATGTTTGTTAGACTTTTTTTTTTCAAAAAAAAAAAAAAAAAATGATAATAACAAATGATTAGAAAAAAAATAGAAATTAAACAACTGTTACATATTAAAAGTACAAGGGCATCCCTACATTAATTAATTATACAATGAAATCACAAAAGTTTGTTTTCTTAATTGATACCACCATCGTATGATATTAAGTACATATTTAATGCCCATTTCTAGAAAGGAAAAGATGATTGACGTGTACATGCTAATATTGGAACAGCACTGACGGTGCTACTATCATTTTGCCCGACCAAATTTCATATTTAACAATTGAAATATAAGCTAGCCGGATTTATGTTAAAGCTATATAGCAGGTGCTAGAGAATTGTAAGGGTATTTAACCAACAAGCAGAAAATAGTCTATAACTAGTGTTCCAATAAGCTTAATAATGGAGACAAAAGAAACTCACAAGAATTCAGGTCCAGTATAAGATCCATCATTTTCAAACCCATCAGGCTTTTTGAGTGCTATGGTTTCAATTCCAAGTTCATCTGAATTAAGGTTACAGCAAAATTCCAATGTGGGTCCATTTCCTTTGTCAATAGTTACAACCATGGAGATGGTTGAAACAAGAGCATTTTCGCTTTTTTCACCATCGCTATCTTCTTCACCCTCTTCGCCGACACCTTGCGCATCATCATTCAAATATATAGCTGCTTGAATGTTCTCGCCTTTGTATTCTCGCTTTACTACAATTGCATGGTCTCCAGGTTTGTCGATGATTTCAAAGGGAAAATCTTTTGGTATTAAATCTTCCTGTCAAATATTTAAACAAGTAGATGGTGTTAATGGTGTGTATCAGTATAGGTCAGTGAACTCGGTATCATTCGTATAATGCTAAGGATTTCTTACCAAATAACATGCTTTTTCTAGTCATGTGATTTGTTTTGCAAGTCTGAAGTTCATGCAGAACTCCACAACTCTTTCATTTTAGGTTCAATCATTAAGCCGTGTAATGTATGATAAAGCATGTATGATAAATGATTGTACGAACAATCATCTGAATTTTATTTTTGTACGAACAATCGTCTGAATGATTGTACGAACAATCATCTGAATTTTATTTTTGTGCGGTTGCATATATCCTTTCTGACCAAGTGATTTTTTTTAAAAAGGTTTCCGTTTCAAAATTTTATACAAATCCATTTGGATTTTGATTCCGAATTTCGGTACAATAACGATTTTGAATATACTTATACACACACGAATGTGCGTGCACGCGCACACATACAGATAAATTCAGAACCTAACTGGGTGGAGGAATCATTTGCAAATTAATTGAGCTAATTGGGCCAAAAATGCATTAGGCATGAACAATCCATTAATTTATCACCTGATCAAGCAGCCACATTCAAGGATGACAGAAATGTATCAGCAAAACAGTAACTTGTACACTGGGTGAACTGATACAGTTGCAGGAACATAACTAAAAGTCAGTACAACTTGAGGCCAGAAACAAATCATTGAACTTTGGTCATACATAGTGAAGAATCAACCTGAAAATAGGCAGACAATCACCTGCCACACCGAGGTCCAACCCAAGTAAGGCATTTTCACTTACATGTATTTTTCACATGATTACTAACCCCTCATGACTGAATTAGAATATTCCCATTTCCAATGGTTTTATTTTTATTCTTTCCCTTTCAATGCTGGTGCTGGACCAGAATGAAAGGCTTAGTGCAAGGATGATAGAAATGTATCACGCCCAGGCCTAACCCAAGACCAAGGCAAGTAAGGCATTTCCACTTATATGTATTTTTCACAGAAATATATCACACCCAGACACTCACCTGCCACACCCAGGCCCAACCCAAGACCAATGCAAGTAAGGCATTAATCTAGGGCTACGGGAAGCATAGGGGCGACCAAATAATGATCATTCCAACGCTACTCATCTCCTCTCTCCATCGCAACAATCCCACTATTCCCTTTAACAGCCCAAAGCTGCAGTTGACAATCACCATCGCCCAAAAACCCCAATGCCTGCTGCTGCCCTAATTTCTAATTTTCCATTACTGCTCTAATGTTTAATTCCAAATGATGCTGCCTACTGCTGCCGTAAATATCTGATTTCAAGTCATAGTAGTCAAGGCGCTAAGGCGCAAGCATTGAGCCTGGGGCTTTTTTGAGCCTTGGGCTTTTTTGAGTGCTTTTTATATGAGTTTGATCTGCTATTTTACTGACTACAAATTAATTTTTAAACCATATGTTATAATTCATTCAATTATCTACATATTTTATTAATAAGATTTAAATTTTAAACCATATTTTATAATTTATTGAACAATTAATTTTTTTTATTTAACTATTTATAAACAATATTTTGGATTTAGCAAAAAAAAAGCGTCTCAAGCTACAAAAAGGCGCACTCAAACTGCAAAAAGGCGCAAGCCTTGAGCCTTCGGCTTTTCTGCGCTTAGGCGCGTCTAAGCGTGCGCCTTGATAACTATTTCAAATGTATTGCCTACACTATATATGAATTTTCAATTTTGGTACAGTAAATCTTAACTGGTTTTGTGTGAGTTATAAATCAATTCATTTTCACTTTGTTAGTAAATCCTTCACCTTTTTCTTGTTAATATATGATGAAAGCAGTAAAAAAGTTGTTTTGGGAAAGAAATGGCATTGATTTCATTATTTTTGTGAAAAAATTAAATCCCTAAAACAGTAAATAGTACGTGATTTCATAAATTGGAAAATTATAATTGGATATGATTTCAATTAAGTGGATTGGTATTGTAACTGTTTCCATTAAATTGTAGTTGAATTAAATTATAAATTATGACCGAGCAAAACTAAATTGTAATTGAGTTCAATTATATTGAGTTAAATAGAACTGAGTTTAAAAAGCATAATAATGTGTCAAATGCTAATATCGTTATGTTAACAATAATATTGTGTTATATCTCAATTTGACATACGATTCAAAAACAAAATTCTAGCTATCAAAATAAGAAGAGAAACAATGTAAAAATGAAGAAGAAAAATCATTAGTATGTTCAATTTCAAACTTTTTTAAAAGCAAAGAAGTAATAAATCTCAAGCGTTAAATTTGAATCAAGTTGATGGAATTAATTTTAAGCATGATGGTATTAATTTCAATATAAAAATTAATGAAGACAAAGAGCCTACAAATGAGAATGCTGAAGATCAACATATTGTAGTTGTGAAACAGGGTAATAATGTTGATGTTGATGCCAACAATGAAGGCGTTGAGGATGTAAATGTACTTAAACCCAAAAACGATGTCGATATCTATTACGATATGAGATTAAGGAGAACAATTACCAATACCAAAGTAATTATGCTGACTCAACATGCCCCCCATCAAAGTGTAAAAGATAACAATATGTTCCCAGGAAACAGGATTAATGACAGGCCCCCTTTTCTTCTGACAGCAGCGGTCTATCCATATCGAGAACATGGAAAACAATATGGGTATTCCAACGAATAAGATAAAGTTTGTTGCTTTGCTGTAAGTTGCTTCAGATACACAAAAAGACATTTCAATTAGCCGGTGAATTGATTCACAATATTTCTCTAATAAATTAAGAGAGTGAAAGTAAATTCATTGCACATTATCAAATAAGTGGTCTTGCTTGCATAGAGGACTTCAATAAAAGACAACAATTGACGCGCAGAGGACTTCAATAAAAGACAACAATTGATAAAGCAATATAAACTACACCTGATCAAGAGAAATTTTTTTGGAAAAATGTACCCAAGCACAGAAGTGGCATCGTCATAGCACTTTGTAGAAATAGTTCACCGTTTCATGGATCAAGTGAGAAAAATAATGGATTTTTTCAACATATACAATCCGTAGTTGTAACAACTTATCAGAGGATCGTAAAATAATTTTATTTAATACCTAGTGGTCGTATCATTCTCATATTTTAATATGTTGTTCATAAAATGTGATACATATTCCTGATTTTTACCAAATTATTTTATGACCATATTGCCCCTATGAATTATTGTTTTGACCATAACTTTTGCTAGGGTTCGAATTAGATGCTGTGATTGGTCTCATTGGATCGGGATGGCAGTTGACCATTCCATAAAGTGGTCACAATAGGGATTTGGTAGAACGGTTTTTTTTTTAATATTGTTTTTAAGTTTTTATTTCTGTAAGACTAAGACAGGTTAATTAACAGCTAAGTGACTGATTAATGAGCTCATTAGACTAATAACCTGAATAAATAGAGGTTTTTGAGGAGAGAATATGGGTTCTTCTCTTCATTTTAAACATTAGGTTGAGCGTCTGTGAATCTTCAGTTCAACCTAATCTTTAAACTCTAATTTATTTCTCCAATTCATTCTATATCGCATCTAGAGGCAAGATCTACATCAAGAAGGATTGGATCTCGTCATTTTGCATCATATTTAAGGGATCTCTTCGTTGTTTAGATTTGTTCTCATCATATTTGCATTGAATCTAAGTTTTGGTGAGGGATAGAGACCTTACAAATGGTTACTGCGGATTATATGTGTTAATTAGGATCATTTTATACCCTATATGTTAATTTTACCCTAAAACCGTATAACATATGTTATTTCAGATCTAGACATCCCACGATAACCTAATTTGGTCATATAACGTGTAAATTGTTAAATCCATCGTGTTTTACCTATGTTTTGATCCAAATTGTGTTAGATCTCAAGTTTTATGATACAACTCATGTATGATTATGTTCATATGATTGTTCATGTTCAAAATAGAATGGATTACTGTTTGAATGAATGGATCGTATTGCTCAATTTGTTTATTTAGAATTGCGTGTTTTAGGACATAGCAGTGTTATTAAATGCGAAACGCGCACCGAAGCGCCAAGGCCCTTTGGAGCATAAGCGCAACGCGCAAACGCGCAAACGCGAAGCGCACGCTTCATTAAAGCAAAGTGCATAATATATAAAATTTTAGATACACACACATTGCACATGTAAACAATGTAAACATTATGAACTAATAGAAAATAACACATTCATGTAAACATTATGAAGAATATGAACTAATAGAAAATAACACATTCATATGCAAATCAAATTTTTACTACATCAAAGAAAGAGACTTTAAACATTAAAGAACATAAAATGTGATATTAGAAAGAAATGCATGGCGGTTGCTATGTTTATACAAACGAACAAAATTAAAGAAACTCGAGTAGTTGTGCTGCAAAAAACAATAGCTATGTCCTTGCATAGACAAAAGAAAACTTGTACATAACTTGTATATACATGTGTATCTAGTATACACACAAGATAAATTGTAGTAATGAAGAACCCCACTAAAAAAAGTAAAACAAAGTACCAAATATAACTTGTATATACGTGCACATGTAATATATATAAACACACACACGTATATGTATATATATACATACATATGTATTATGAATACGAACATATACATACAGTACTAAAGAACTCATGTCAATACCGAAGAAACTCAATGAGACAAATTGACAAGGACATAACAGACTATATACGTCACTAAAGAACGCATTTAGTACTGAAGAGATCCACTGATACTAATTGATAAACACATAGCAGACAAATTAAAAGAATAAAAAAGAAAACAGAAGAAGATAGAAGTTACAGATGAAATATATCAAAAAAAAAAAAAAGATTAAAGAAGAAGAGAAGTTTATTTAATCGTTGTACGAGTTGAAGCCGTTGTAAGAAGAAGATCTCGTTTGAAGCGACTGATAATTGAAACGGGTATGAGTTAAACTCATAATTAGTGAAAACATAATTATTTTAGACAATCAAACTTGATTAAAGCTTGTCAATTACATTTACTCTCTTCTTTTTTCCCATATTTTCGCACATCTTCAGCTGAGTGCGCATACTTTGCGCATTATTGCGTGTTGTGCATAGCGCATAAGCAAGAAAAACGCGTGCGTAGTTCAAGTCGCATCGCATACCTTAAGCGATGCGCTTCAAGTGCGCATCGTTGCGCGTATGCGTGCGCATATGCGCGTTTTAATAACACTGGGACATAGAATTGAAAATCAGAGCAAATCGGAAGTTCAGATGATCAAATTTAGATGAAACTTAGCAGAGAAGCTCTGGAGGTGGTCGGGAGGCAATACAAAAAAAATTTGAGCGAAAATTCTCTAAGTACATGGACCAGTACCGGTCCATATCCTATGAACCGGTACCGATCCATCATATCAACACTGATAGTACTGATTTTTGGTGCTCGGCATCTGAAGGCTTCGGGGAGGAGTTAGGTTATGCAATTGAACCGGAAGGACATACTTGAGGCCCTAGAAGGTAGAATAAATAAACTTGGTCATATTTTACTAAGTGTTTGGACCAGCACCGGTCCATAGCTTATGGCACCGGTCCATCAGGTCAACTCAAGGGGAGCTGCAACTACGTGTGTGACTTTGTAGGGTCTAGGATGGATCATATGCATGATTTGGTGGTAATCGGATGGGTCGAAGTGCAAAAACTCAAATACGCAACGGTGGACCGGCATACAAGGCTTCGGGAGAGTGTTTTGACTTGGAATTGGACCGGAGAGAAGCGTTGGAACCGAGAAGAGAATTGGTTCAACAAAGCCTTTTAGGCTAAGTGTATGGACCGGTACCGATCCATAGGAGATGAACCGGTACCGGTCCATCAAATTAATAAGTTGTGGCAACATGATGGTGGTCTATGTTAGTCGATAGGATCTACATGGTGGAAGTTGTCAACAAAGTAGTGTTGATTCTTCGATTGTGAACTCAGGCGATAGTGGTCGAAGGCGAAAGTGGAATGAGGTTGTGTGCTTATGGACCGACTCAAGTGGAACTCAAGCTAAAGGATAGAGTCGTGGATAGCTCATGTGATCGTAAGTGCCAAGGAATCATTGATAGTTCAAAGGATTCTAGCAAACTCAAAACGGTAGTATCGAGGGATGCTTATTAGGATTTGAAAGGTCAAGTAACATTGGATCGATGGGGAAGTGATATAGTTGTTTGGAAAAACAAACGTACGGGACATACGGTAGCCTGACTAAAACAGAGTTTTTCCATTAGCCTTTGACAGATGGCAGCGGTCAATCTTTCGGTACCAACGTATTCAAGTCTTTAGTCGGTGATAACTAGATCATTGCTTGAATGAATGTTATGATCGCTTGTGTGTCCTCTTCTATTTTTTTTGGTATGATATCACCATAGGATATTGAAGAAAAAAGCGGATTGAGAATCATATTCTGGCTAGTGTCTAATTCTATGTTGTTTTGAGTAGCATATTTTATGTGATTATTATGCGCTAATTTTTTTGTTGCAGGGGCAGTTCAAGTGAGGCTTGAACTGTCTAGTATCATATTTTCCTATGTAGTTGTTGATAGCTATTTCTCGTTTATACCAGACTGTTGTCTGACTCAAGGTTTTATGTCTTCTCTTATTAACTTGGGGTACTCATCGACGATGCTAACGAGTAGACTGAATAGTAGATGACAGGTTTAGTGACGACGCGGTTGTGCGATGACAAGCTGGAGGCTAGCGTATTACTATTCTTCTATTATATAGCTATTGGGATGATTTCTGTTGTTTTGATTATTATAGTATGATGAGAGATGTAGTGAGGCTTGTTGTATTCTGATATTGAGATGTATTGTACCTGAAATTTTTATCGAGATGAAAGGTCCAGCTGTACTATGCTTCACTACCATATCATGTTGTATGTTTTATTATTATATATTATCCATACGTTGTGAGCTAAACGACAGATTGTTTCGATTTATCTTTCCTTGATGATCGTCCCATATCGGCCTAGCATGTCATATAATACGCTTTTCCTATAGATTATATGGGAGGTATGAGGTGGGCGTCACATTTGGTATCAAGCTTTGGTTAATCGATTTTACCCAAAGTTCAAAAACGTAAAAGCATATAAGACACGTACTCGTAATTTGATTTGGATGATAACTGTATTATATGATATACATAGTACAGCAAATTAGTAAGCACTTGAGCACCATTGCGGCCTTTCTCTGATATGGATTGATCATTCATCTTTAAATCGGTATTCTGCCTAACCAATTTGGATCCACCTTCGAGAGCTACTAGTTATTACATCTAAATCAATGTTATATTTCATCCAAGCCATGAACTCCGTCCTGCAAACCCTCGATGAAACTAAGTGTGCATTTGATTTATATTTTTCAATTTTTAATTTGTGCACATACAAAAGTACGAACGACGCACATATATCGTGAAAAATAATCGTTTTGCAAAACGAATTTAACACACAAAACAAAAAACAACTTTTTATTATTTTTTATATTTTAAGAAACAACGGAAGGATGATAACAAATTCATCCATCCACCGTCCTTCCATCTCCTCCGTCACTCCCTCCACCTTTTATCCGTCACCTCCGCTATACTTCAAATCTTCGCAATTTTCATAATTAACGCTGAAAACAAAAAACTCAAAACTCAAAACATAAAATAAACCAAACACTACCTAAATCTCCGCAGAGAAATATTATGAACCATGCTTCAGGGCATGGTGCTAAAAGCCTAAAAAAAACCATAGGCGTCGAAGTATGTCCATCTCAAGATACATGTCGATGCATTTATTGAACTTTATAAATCTTTTCCATTTGACGAGTGATCTGATGGGTTCAGCGAATGCTCTTGATTTGAAAAACAAGTCACTTTTGATTGTGAGCAAATGAATGGACTTGTTGCATACTTACTAACCTAGAATCCGTGAACTCTTCTCACCGTCAAATGCTTGAAATGACTTATCATATATTCTTCAACTCCACCGAAGACTGTGGAGTGTACACTCAATCAACTCTGCCGAAGATAATAGATTATAAACTTATTCAACTCTACCAAAGGCAGTATGGTATAAATTCCTTCAAATCTGCCAACGACAGTGAAGTATAAACTCATTCAACTATGTTAGAGATAACGAAACATCATATTCAACTCTGCTGGAGACTGCATAGTATAAACACAACTTTATAAGCAATGGAGTTTAAACAAACTTAAGTATGCTAGAGTTAGCATAGTATAAACTTTCTAGCCACAGAGATAGGTTTCAACTTCATCAAAGACAATAAAGTAAAATACTGATCAACCTCGGGTATGAGGTATAGCTTCATTGGATACAATGAAGTATAAAATTGTTCGATCTCAGAGACAAGGCTCAACTCATCTAAGATAGTGGAGAATAATTCTAATAAATCGTCAAGATAGGACCCAGTTCTACAGAACAATAGTGAAGTGTAACTTTTCCAAAACACCCCCAAAGACAGGGTTGGCATCATCCAAATAGGAAATATGATACTCTAGAGACTGAGTAGCCTCTTTAATTATAGAGTTCTAATGTAAAGGTATGATTTAATTAAAAAAAACTTATTGGTTGGCATATTTGGTAAAAATGCTAAGCAGCATAATGACATTTTATCATTCAAATATGTGAAACCCAATATTTATGAAGAAATAATTTATGAGTGTTATAAAAATCCTTTTAGGCTCCTATCTAGTCCCTACTTAGACACTAGGTTAGCCTCACAGCTTTGATTTTTGCCAGTCCGCCTAGATATTTACTACATTATATACGCATATAAACGGATTTATGGACACCAACTTAGTCTTAATGCCTCTTATAATCATCAAAATGTTTGTTACTAGCAATTTTGTCCCAACGATTGCTCCAAAATCCATGATATACCATTGTGAATAAGTTGAAAATAAACAAAATACTAAAATTTTATTCAAAATACATGAATTTATCAAAAAACTAGCTCTGATTAATCCGCGTTTTAGTGATTAATTTATAATCCATGTTTATCGCCAAACGACTTTTACAATCTTGCTTATGGCTAGGCAAGAATGGATGTATCCGACCCCAAAGGTCGAATAGACATATTGATTTATAGGTCATACCAAGGACTACACCTAAGCACTATGGAATTCTACCTCAATTGCACTATTCCCCACTACAATTAGATTTCGAACAAAGCACACTTCGTGTCTATAAAACATACTTTGGAAGGCAAAGCGTTAGGGATAGATTTAGCGATTCCTAAATTCAAATCAATTGGAAATATGTTTAAGGTCGGCACTTTAATCAAAACGGCGTAAAAGGTGTCTTGATTTAAGCTATGTATTTAAAAAATGACTGATTTACAATTGATCCTCCAACTAAACTAAATTATGACCACTTGGACAACTACCATCTACGTCTCTTAAATGGAACATTTGAAGGCACAAGAGTGTTATACTCACCAAAATGAGGCTATCTATCCAGGTTTTGCTCAATTATGACTTAACATGAAGATGTTATGGTATAAAGAAAATAGGTTCGACCTTGATAATTATGTTAGATACCAAACATAATTATATTAAATATAACAAACCGATTAGAATATGTCAAATCAGGAAAAAGGCCCAGCCTGAATCTATTCAAAACTTAACAGAATATGTTGATAGGATTTAATCAAACAAAATCTACCTAACTAAATTTGCTAAACAAAAATTGTTGAACATAATATTTTACACCTATAAATAACTCAAAGATGGAATTTTCTGGAAGCTCGCATGTCGTTTCAAAATCCTAAAAGCACTTGGGAGTATTACTTGCAAGGTTTTAAATTTTGAATATCAATCGTGTTTCGTCTCGGGAATTTTAGAGACTTATCTCGTATAGGAGGAGATATTGGGTAGTATGAGTTTAACTTAGGAGGTTTGTCTCGGATTTCCAACTCGGGTCTGAAAGTTCATATCGGAACCATTTCGAGGAATATGATATGTTAAAAACTAGTAATTTTACACAATAATTTTTATGAATGTTATTATAAAAATTATAACTTAAACTTGAATTGTAAAATCACTTCATTGTTCTTATTTACGAAAAAACATTCATACCAAGGTTCGAGAACTCGGTTTCGATCGTTTGAAATTTTGTTAGTTCCGATTGGTTTCGTAAATTTCGGTAGTTTCGGTTTCGGTCCAAATTTCGATTTTTAGTATTTTGGTATTGAACTCATTAATGGTAAATGAAAAGAACAGGCCCACAAGCCCACAATTCTTTCAAAAGCAGCCAACTATTCCCGAAAGAACGATGCTTCAACTAAAAAACCCCACCTAATTTTCACCTTTAATTTCCAGTCCGCTTTGTTTTACTTCCTAATTTCGACCAGCTTAACATACCTCTTTACCGGATTATATAAATTTCCAACTTCCTACTGCATCACACCACACAATTCTTTCGAAACTGAATCGACTATTTCAAAATTGTCGCTGCTCCTCGAACAAAAAAAAACACGATGCTTCAATTGAATCGAATCTTTCGAAATCGATCGATCGATGCTTCAGCTCGTGCAAAATCAAGAAGGAGAAGAAATTAAGTAACTCACGAATATTTGTTGCTGAATATATAATCGATGTTGTTGAAGTATTCGATTTTTATCGGATTTGTTGCGGTATGTATAAATTCAATGCTGCGCCTGAAGAGATTCATTTTTTTTGTGCCCTAAAAACGAACCCGGTTTTGATGGACGGTTTTAGACCGTCGTCCACCGGCACCGGTCTGGTAACCCCGAAATTTCGGGGTGCCAGACGAAACCTTAAAGGCTTAAACCATGATTCATACTCATAAATCATAATATGCTTAGAATAAAAAATAACACAATACAACATGATTATAACTTACAACTTATGATCCATGAAAATGAATAATTGTTAACATAAAAAAGATCCAAAACATTAAATAATTCAACATAAGTAGAACGTAAAATACATAATTTCATTGGTAATACGCATGTAAAAAATGATGAAAATGAAAATCATAAATATTGTAGGACGTATATAAATATACGATATGTTACCATGCGAGATATAAAATAACAGGAGATTATTGTGACTAGATTTGAGTTTTTTTAAGTTTTGTTATGTTTCAAGTATAAGCTTAAATTTTAACAAGAAAAACCAAAATCTTGGTTAATATATCTATATCTCGTCTCAATCGATATATTGTCTGATATTGCAATATCTCGAACGATACATTCGAGACGAGATTTACAATGAAATTTCTCATTTCGAAAGAAGACCAAAACGAGACCTCGGACGAGATCAAGGGTGGTGATGTTTTAGAGATCTGAAACAGTCCTTACCTGATAGGAAAGATCCATCCAAAAACACCATTACAGACATAAATCAATCAGATTTACCATTTGGTAACAACCATTCTAGACTGAACCATTCTCTTTTAAGGTTTAGGAAAGCCAAAGCATTGTCAATAAAGTGAACTTGCTATTCAGTGTAGTATACAACGCATAGCGCAAAATAGCGCAAGGCTTGCGCTATGCGCTATAGCACGCGCTATTGCGTTCATTTAGAAGAAGAAAAAAAGTGATCAAGTATATTTTGCCTAACTGAATTTTTTTGTTTCTTTGTGCATATTTTGTGTCATATTCAAATAGTTAAGACTTCAAATACAAGCACTATCATACTTTATGCATGTATTAAATATTTTTTATGCAAATGTAATTATACTATAGAAAATTTGATAATTTCATATTGTACATTCAAAATAATTGATGGATATAATATATATGTATCTTACAAATATAAAATTTATTCTTATAATTGTGAGTTATATAATGAGATTTATTTCTATTTATCAATTATGATGATATAAAACTCAGAAAAAATGCACGAAAATACACTTTTGTACCAAATGTTTTTAAAAAAAAAAATCTACTAACAAGTACTGAGAAAAATAATTATAGATAAGAAAAGTTGTAAAGTGAAAAATAAGATCAAATGAAAATAGTATATTCAAAACCGTTCAAGACTCCAAATACAAGCACTACCATACTTTATGCATATATTAAATATATTTTTATGCAAAATGTAATTATATTACAGAAAATTTGATAACTTCATATAGTACATTCAAAATAACTGATGGATATAATATATTTGTATCTTACAAATTTAAAATTTATTCTTATAATTGTGAGTTATAATGAGATTTATTTCTATTTATCAATTATGATGATATAAAACTCTCAGAAAAATGCATGAAAATACACTTTTGTACAAAATGTTTTTAAAAAATCTACTAACAAGTACTGAGAGAAAAAATTATAGATAAGAAAAGTTGTAAAGTGAAAAATAAGATCGAGTGAAAGTAATATATTCAAACCGTTCAAGACTCCAAATACAAGCACTACCATATTGTATGCATGTATTAAATATATTTTATGCAAAATGTAATTATTGGTAATTTCATATTGTACATTCAAAATAATTGATGGATATAACATATTCGTATCTTACAAATTTGAAAATTTATTCTTATAATTGTGAGTTATAATGAGATTTATTTCTATTTATCAATTATGATGATATAAAACTCTCAGAAAAATGCATGAAAATACATTTTTGTACAAAATGTTTAAAAAAAATCTACTAACAAGTATTGAGAAAAATAATTATAGATAAGAAAAGTTGTAAAGTGAAAAATAAGATCAAGTGAAAAGTATATATGAAGTCTACAATAACAAGATTCAAATAAACAAAACTTAAACGTGATTCAAGTGTACAATAACAAAACATAGGAATTATATTATGCTTCTAAATTTTTAAACATAGTCACTAGTTTCATCTAAATCATAACCATTGATCATTATTTAAACGATCATCAATCTCTTCTTCTTTCGAGTCGTACTTTGGCATTTTTCCTCTGAGTCGTTATAAATACAATAGCGTGCTATTTTGGGCTTAGTTCATTGTTCAAACATTTAAAAAGGAGAAAAAACAAAATAGCGTGCTATTTAGAGCTATGCGCTATTTTGCGCTATGATAAAATAGCGCGCTATTTTGCGCTATGATAAAATAGCGCGCTATGTTTGCGCTATAGGGAACTCTTGCGCTATTATAAGTACAATAGCGCAAGCACTGCGCTATGCGCTATTTATTGCTATAGTGCACACTTTGATAACACAGTTGCTATTTGCAATTGTTGCGACTAATCTATAGAGATCTAGCAAGTATAGTAGCAATTGTAGAATAAAGAATCATAACAAAAGATATAAAGTAAATGCAGACCCGATGTTGTCGAATTACTATAAAAAATTGTATGTGCTATGATAAAACAGCATGTTATGTTTGCGCTATAGGGAACCCTTGCGCTATTATAAGTACAATAGCGCAAGCATTGCGCTATGCGATATTTATTGCTATAGCGCACGCTTTGATAACACGGTTGCTATTTGCAATTGTTGCGACTAATCTATAGAGATCTAGCAAGTATAGTAGCAATTGTGGAACAAAGAATCATAACAAAAGATATAAAGCAAAAGCAGACCAGATGTTGTCGAATTATTATAAAAAATTGTCTGTCGTTTACCTTATACGTGTCTGTATATATATATATATAATTTCTCTCATTTTATTATATCTGCATGTGACTTGAGATCCAAATTAAAGAACTCAACATATTTGATAAACAAAAATCTCACCTCCTAGACACTAGACACTAGAATTACACTCATGATCTTATGTTCTACCATACCTCTGTTTCTAGTGTGTTTGGTCATTTTTGAGGCAGTTAGCACAAATATATTGCATGAGTTTTAAAGCGATATAAAGAGTTAGTATGTTAGTGTTGCGACTACTCTTACTACTTCACTACACAAACAGGGCACAATCACTATGGAAAATGATGCTTGGGATAGCTATCTTTTCCATGAAAAGCAAGTTTGACACATCATAAATCAAGAAATATAATATTATATATAATAATTCATCAACGTACTAGGAATACCAAACCAAGATTTGGTAACCTTTTAACTCTGCAATTAAGTGTGTATTTCTCACCTCAATCTCGTTACTAAGGGCAACTAAAATGCATTGCAATGTTTTCACAATGGGAATTAAGTCATAAATCTTAAAGTTCAAATTTTAATCGAAACGGGGTTCAAACCTAAATCGTAACACATATAAAAAGGTTTGCACATAGTTTGAAATTTATTTTAATGTTTGAACATCCACAATTAAACATAGAACTCAATTTCTCTCTTATTCCATTTTTAGTTTTGTTTTGAAAGCATTATAATTATAATTGAGAATAGAAACTAGTACAATGAATATGTTAGTATAACCTTCATGTTTCTCTAATTTTTGTTTTTGATAAAGGTTAAATCAAAATGCAAATAGAATCACTAACCGATAAATTAAATCTATATCGCGATTTAAATCGTAAGATTTTAAGATTTTTAACAATACCGACTCATCTTTTAAATAGCAAGATATCACTACAAATTTCAGGAAATTAAATCGAAGACTTAAATCTACACACTAGCCCTAAGGCTATAGTTTGAGGTTTTGTTGCATCATTTATGAGTTTTGGATGTACTGGTTCTAATCATCAATGAGAAATTCAATTTTCAAAGAATTTAAAAGTCGGCTTTGTGTAATATAAAATCATGCTTGCAAATTCTATTTTCATAGGTCATGAAACCATTATGATATTGTGAAATTTTATATATCCAAATAAAGATATATATATGTATATCATACATATATATCCAAATAAAGAGATACATGTATAACAGAGAAGTGCATCGAACAGTATACACACCTTTTGATTTTGAATTTACACTGCAGTCAGTTAGCACATGCACATGTATTTGCAATTTAATTCAACAAGTTTTGTCACAAAAAAAAATATCATACTAAAAATAATTATAGAGAGTAAGTTTTCAAATTATAAAATTAGATTTTGAAAGTTGTAACATAAATCCATAATAAATTATGCCTTAGAAGAAAAGAAAAAACAAATTATATAATGTCAATCTCAAAATGACAACGATCGGAAAAATTACAAAATTGTAATAAATAATGAGCAATTTTATATTTTGTTAAATTAATGCTTTTCTAGTTTTCTTTGGAAAATAACATCACTACTGTATTATCAATATAGTAATATATTTTTTTACAATTTTATAAACTGGAAAATGATAGCAAACGGGGATTGTTACCGACATCATTTCTAAAAAAATCGTTTGCTATGAGGGTAACTAACTAAAATAACCCACTTATACAAATCAATAATTAAATGATAAATTAAACCTATCTGCAAGTGAAATTTTAAAAGAAAATGAGGTAATATTAATTATCTTCTAAGAAAGCATATGTAACGTATATTTTGTTCAACAAAACAAACAAGAATTATTCAAATCTTATTGTCTTACATGTTAATTTCACTGTCAACAACTCTAAATCAAATTAAAGTACGGACCCTTATTTACCAAAATTTTCATTTTTACTCTGCAGGATTTTGTCATTGTAAGTATTTTAATTAGACAATGTATTATCGAAGTTTTAAATTTAGTTCAGCTGCCCCCTTCAAAAGTTACACGTTTTAAATTTAAATTTATTTTGAATTGAAATGATATTGATAATGAATGTTAGGAACAAAAAATTATAAGTTTGAACTTACTATAAATTGTAAATGAAAAAGAAGATTGGCTAAAAATAAATGATGGATAAAATAGGAAAAGATATATAATTTGTACAACTTTGATTACCCCTTGTGACAATTTTAAATATAGTGGAGTTCAAGTAAAAATGTCGCTTATAACCAAAAGTGGAGTTTATACAGTTAAATTTGAACAGCATAAAAGAATTGGTATTTAAAAAGGGTAAGGTTGGAATGAAATATTGTCAAAAAACCACCAGGTGGTTGAAAAATTACATTAGACTGCTTTCGGTCAAATCTATAATAAAACACCTAAAACCAATACTTTGTATAACTTCCAAGCTTTGGTTCAAATGCGCCCTCCCACACCCCCCCCCCCAAACCACCATCCTCTCCCCCCCAAAACCACCATCCTCTCCCCTCCCACCACCACCCTCCTCCGCCCAAAAAAGTTCTGTTCAGAGCCGATCTAGCCAGTTGGATAAAAAATTTCCAGACAGAGCCTGAATCTATGATAATGCAAAAGTAACTAAAATGTTGGTATAATGGGCTATAACGAGTAGCAAACCTTCTTAGCCATATCCGCATCTTCAACACATTGGATCTCGCTGTCAAGAACTTGCAGCAGATCCTTGATTTTTGGGATATCTCTGGATACAGCTGTTGAAGAGGCGAACCGAAATGAGGAGCCAAAATTGCAACTTTTAATTATTCTTTGAGATTGGTGGTACCTAAAAATGGTTGGCGAAAGAAAATGAGGATTGCAAACTGTAGAGGTGAAGATCGAGCAGCGAAGAGTTCTTCGAAGAGCAGAGGAGGCCATTGATGAAAATGATTTTAGGGTTTTAACAGTTTGAGAATGAGAAAAGAAAGCCAAAAACCGTGCTGGGGTTTTGTTGTGAAAGCTGGAACGGTCCACGGGTTCATTTTAGGGCTGAATATTATTAGTACCACTACAACCACAAAACGCCAGAAAAACGACAATTTGAATATATCATTTAAAATAGGGAGCGGCTATTGACCACAAGATTTATTTGTTTTCATGTGTGAGGTGTAATTCGTGGGTAGATCCAATGGTTCAGATTTTATATGTTAAATTTTGTGTCCACATTTTGTGTTCTTTTAGACTTTCCTTTTAAAATAATATTCATCTTTGATAAATTAATTACACCAACAACAAATATACGTGTACACGTGTATATAATACATTTACATGTACATGTACTTGTATTGTTATTATTATTATTATTATTATTATTATTGTATATATATATATATGTATATATATATATATATATATATATATATATATATTGGAACATCTGGCCACCGTTCACTTTGAATGTCACATCGTCAAACCCGCCAAATCACAAATTGATTTCCACAAAAATACCACGGGTATAAACCTAAGAGAAACAAATTCCTCCATCGCCAAACGTGAATACGTTTGAAGATACACGGTAGATTAGATATATTCCGTCAGACATCTGTCCATACAAGTTGTGCAGGGACTGGACAAACCGAAGGCACTATTCTATAAATCCATCTAGGAAATTTCTACCTACGATCGCTAGAACAGTCCTTGCATAAACTCTGTCTTCAATTATCTTCATCGTATTTGATTCGCAACGCTAATGTCTATACGGAGTGGTTTTCAGATGAAAAATCTGATTCTGGTTTCTCTGTATTGACAATGGAAAATGGTCAAAACTTTGATAGCCGATTATCTAACTATCAAAGGAAAACATACATACAAACAATGGTCGTATTTCCAGATGGAAATCTTACCGATCAATCATCAATCAACACTGAGCCCTTTTAAATAGATTTATCAATAATCATTTCATTTCCCAATTTCTCTTAAGTATCTTTACCCAAATATTTTCCAAGTTACTTAGCCTCTCACGATTTCTTGGAAAACGTTCCATATATTCACAACTCCTTATTTCCCGTATTTCGAAAATATACGTTATTAATATTTGAAAACATTTCCAAATCTTATTCACGCATAACTATTCTTTCTCATCCATCAGTCCCTAACCGTAAACTAGTAAGAGAACGACTCCCTGAGTATCAACCCCGAAGGCTGAAACCAACATCAGATCGACACTCAAAAAGCCGTTCAACTTAACTAGTCTCCAGTCAGTTTCTAATTTCCTTAATCCCATTTTCTTAATTCCTTGTCAAATCATTGTTTATGCAACTCTACGATTCAATTTACAAATCTACTTCTTTAACGGAAATCATTGTTATAATCCCTACTTCTAGAATATTAACTTCAAAATAACTTTTATTTGTTTATTTGAATAAATATATAATTAATATATAAAATAATATTTAAATAAATCTTGATTAAAAATTGGAAAGTAAATAGTACTTTCCCGAGTTCGATAAAAATCGAATTTCAACTTATAACTCCCTTTCGAATATCCTATATTCATTAACGTTCCGAACGTAAGAATAAATTCACCATTTCAGGTCAACTCCATTTCTAAATTCTCTTTTGAATTTGTAACCTCCAATATTTACCAATTTGCTTTTATCATCATTCCAATTTGCAAAACGTTTGCTTTTAAAACCATTATCCATTTTAAACAGGAATATTATTCCTTTACCGAAAACTGGACTTGTTTTATCAAATCAAATCTTGATTTATATTTACATATGCCATTACAAGTTAAAATCTATTTATTGAGTTATTTTATAACTGCATATTCGTATTCCACCTCATAAACTCCATTTACACGTAAACTTATTGTTGATTATATACTAAGTTTATAATTTAGTCTCTATTACCTATTCGATTATTAATTATTGGTTATATACCAAATATTAATTACCTTGTCTAATTATATTAATATATAATTTCTAAAAATAAATTATTTTAATAATATTCGACATAGTCAAACTCTAATTATTAACCCCTTCGATTCATTTCCATCCTACTCATATTTCAAACATCGAAATAAATTCCATGTCTTCTCTTTTGAAACGATTTTTCCATTTCCCCTTTAAGTCATTCTTGAATTTACATTCCTAAAGTATTCAATAATAATTATACCGTTTATAAATCTCATTTATAAATCAAACTACTTGTTTCATATAATTAAACAATTTATTGTATATAGTCTAATCAAAATTCAATTTCTATTTAAAAATAGATTTTTCCTTTTTAAAACTCGATTTTTTTTCTAATATATTTCAGGGTCAATGTTATTCAACATCCCAGACACAAAATTATCAACCATTGAGTATTTATCACACCATATAATGCAATATATGAAAAACAACAATATAATTGTTGAGGAATCCAGTTGGATCCCTCTAACATGTTTTCGTGCATCCACATATGTTAATCAATATAAATATCATCGGTTTCATATAAATATGAAATATTATCATAAATAGAACCAGTATTCAATTAACGACTTATATATATAATGGTATATATATATATTATTTCAGCCAATTAATTAGCAAACCAACCAAACAACCATCACATGAATATTCATTCATTATTTATCAATATTAAATAACGTTTTTAAAATTATAAAACTGGACAGAGTTAGTGAGTTTACTCTCCTTGGTCGTTAATCGTTAAATAACTATTAATGGTCGATGGTCCGAATCAGACGCTTTAATCTGCCGTAATTTCTAATGAGCTCCAAATGGTTCTGAACCAGCTTCATAGCGTAGCTTGTGTCCGTACGATCCCAATGGATTAGACCGTTCACAATTTTGATATCGTACGCATAGGATATTATGTTAATAAGTTTATACGATATTTAAATTAAATTTAATCTAATATTATATAATATGGGACTTACCATAGCCCACCTACTAACGTAAAAATCCATCCGCATGAAATACTTATTAAGTATTATTAAATCAATCCTCACTATATACAGTATCTCGTCTTCTCTAATTTTCGCAAGAACCCAGCGCAGACCCATCAACACACAAGTTCTTCCTCTCCGTAGCCTTAATACTCAATGAAACCGCAATAAACACCACCATTATTTCCGCCCTTCAAGAACAATACCCAGTCTTCCTGTTAATATTATTTCTTCCACCGTTTCCGTGCGTAATCCGCACATCATTTAAAGCGTACGCATCCTCAACAAACACTATTGCTGAAAATTTCGAGCCACCATGCTTCGTTGTCCCTTCACTCAAACTTAAATCAAAAATTTATCCGCTTCAGACATCAACTTCAGTCATAACTTCAACGTTTGTCTTCCACTCCATTATTCTATAAACCGGAACTATTCTCGAACTCTACGCCATGAGCTCCTCGACTTCATCACATAACTTACTTGACGTTTGATCTGCTTTTACTGTTTACGTCGAAACCATCTTCCCCGTTTATACGTTTTGTTTCCGGATCCCACGCTGGCAACCACATAAACAAATTTCTTTTTTTATTTATTTGTGAAGCCATTAAAGATTCTAGGTTTTAAAATTTAACAATTTTCGCTTTGTTCTTTTACTTACTAAACGGGAATAATGAAGAGGAGGATGGTGCGTATTTATAGTGTTATAAGTCTTCATGGCCAAGTAATAGTTCGAGTAGGTTTGTAAATTAATTTTCATACCCATGTGTTCTAGCTTAAATTTCCAAAGTATAGCTTGGGCGATTCATTAATAGCCTGTAGTACGGCTTAGGGGAGAAGGAACCCATATATATATATATGTATATATATATATATATGTAATATTATTTGTTTTCTTTAATTGTTTGTTTAGTTTTTAGTTTAAATGTTTGGCAAGTTTGGTGTGTAAAGAAAACTTGTGTTTCTAAAACCATATGTAAGGGATATTTATTTCGAAACTATGCACAAATCAATATACTATAGGTGCTAATCGAGGTTAGTGCTACATATATGAAGCTTTGGTGTGTAAGCATGTAATAAACTGGGCATGGTGCAACCCTTTTTTTGGTTTATTTTTCAAGGGAAAATATTCCTACAAAATTTATCAGTACATCAACAGAGAGAAGATACATGAAGTTTGTTCTTGTTTTGGTGGCTTTGCTTATAATTCTCTTTTTAACATTGCAATCAATTAAAAACTGTTGATTTGTCTTTATTTTATAATTTAAAAGTTTGTTGTAACCTGTTACGTAAAACTCCGTTCACTTATGGACTGCTACCGACAAAAATAAAAATATTGTTGAGATGAGCAATGTGCCACGACCCCAACAGTATAATAAAATAGACAAGTTAACTTATTCTTTGGAATTTCAAAATCGTTGATATAGTGTGTAAAATACTTCGAACAAAAAGTTGTTTATTTTTTCAATTAAAAATTATGGAAAAATTCTATAAATTAAATTAACAATACGTCTTAAAAATCTTATCCAAATTCTAAACCAATATTTAATTATATTAAATAAATCGTTATGATTTATAAATGATTCCATAGCGACTATTTGAAAATTTGATTTGGACATAACTCACAATTTATAAGACAAAACCCCGATTTTTTACTTCTATTCGAAAAATACAATTAATTAGATTCGAATGTTTCTTGTTTCGGAGAAATCCGACTTATAAAGGATCCCGTATAGTCGTTTAAAGTTGAAAACGTAATATTACAAACTACCATAACGTTACGAGCTCGTTTATAATTATATTATAAAATAATACGTTAAATCGTCGTTTAATTAATTAGCTCGTTATACTAATTGAATTCTAAACTGAATTAAATCTAATATTAAATCCAATTCACAAAATATTGCCAATTCAGCTATTCTTGACTATTTCGGATTTAAATATATTATCCCATAATTTATGTTAATTAAATAATTAAAATTATTTAATTCAAATAATTTACATTGCCATGTCACTGTTCAAATAATTAAATAAATTAATTATTAAATTGCTAAAAATCAGGGACATTGCATCCCTTCCACTTAGAAGAATTTCATCCCTGAAATTATTAAGCCAGAAAAATGTTCCAACTCTATTAACTACTAGGTTGAAAATATTTTATTTTACTTCTTAATTTCAGTTTCTATTGAACTAATTAATTTTAATTAAAATATTAATTTATTTGTACCAAAGGAAATTTCCTAACACTCAAAATTTTCGAAAAATTTCGTCAGCGTCTCCTTTGCACAGCTCAATCGGTATAACTACAACTCGCCTCTCTAAGCATTCTCCAATCCAAATAAAAATCAAACAGCCAAGTGGCTTGCCAAACAGGCCCATAAAAATCTTGTACTCCATTAAAATATAAACTTGTACCTTTTTGTCGGGCATTCAACTTTATCTCTTCCATTTGCAACCCATTTCACCATATGACAATGTATTCACAATTTATCTATAATCAATTTATCCTCAAGTCCAGTCATTCTCATGTACCCAAACCCAATTCCATTTTAAATTATATTTCCAATCTCAATTCCAAATTCTTCCTCAATAATCCAATTCCGTTCCAGATTATCTCTAATTCAATCCAAATTTTATTTAACTTAGTTTAAGTTAAATTCTAATTCATTTATTCACTTTTACCACTTCAATCTATTCAACTTTATAAGTTAGATTTAAATTTCAAAAATTCAAATCCTTGAGTTTTATTTCAAATCAGTTTGAAATCATATATATTTAGATATAATAATAGCAATTCAAAACATTTGAATATCTAACAACTTGTTCCCTCAAAATATTCCAAAATAAAATCTTTGGTAGTAACCCGTTACTTAGAAAATCAAATATGAATACTGATGTGGTCGTTATCATTAGAATTATTTTCCAGTTATCGAAGTGAGTATAATACTATATCATTTCAAAAACCATTCTTAAACACTTCCATTACTTCAAAATATCCTTTTCGACACTTGGAAAACATTTCTGAATTCCCCTAGGATTTTAAGATTTCCATGTATTTAATCCAAAATTCATTTCAAACACCTTTCCCAGTTTCTGGGGTGGTAATTCCAAACCTGTTTTATATTCAGATTTAATTCATCTGATTTTACACTTATACGAATTCTGATTGATTATTTATAACCATCTCTGTTATAATCTAATTCGATTATATTAACAAATCAACACATCAATATTTATAATAATAATTCCAATATATATACTTTCTTGATATCAAAATATATTTCAGGAAAGGTTATTTTATTTACCCTTATTTCAAAACATACTGTGTCGAATTACTCTGTTCAAGAGTTTAGGAAAAAAATTTGCATGTAGTGTGCACTACCATATCGACCATAATTTTTAAACCACTCGACAAACCAGTCAACACAATATAAAACCATTTTTTCAATTAACAAATACGCGCTCATATATATACACTCAAACTCAATATAGGGTATTACTAATCCCATCTTTATTGAGTTATGCCACAGAGCCAAGGTAATCACTTAACCTTCAGCTCTGATAACACTGTAAAGACCCAAGGATTTTTGACACCGAACATCGACATAAATTCCAGTGTCGACTATTCAAGCATCGGAAATATTCAATCATTAATAGAAAGAATTTAGAGGGTGATAAATAGAAAGAAAGAATATTAGAATAGAAGAAGAAGAAAAAAAACACAACAAAACAGAATCAGAGTAAACACGAATCTGTTTATAGATTTAGGGGGAGTTATATAAATTTATAGAGAATTATAGATTAAGGGAGAGTTATATATTTATGAGGAGTTATATATAGAATTAGAATATTATATAGGCATAAATTTAGGGGGAGTATTTTACTTTAGGAGTTATAACGATAGATATAGGATTTAGGGGGAGTATTTTTAGAATTTATTTTTGATAATGCCAAAGGGGGAGAAATTATAAAATATAGAATTAGTTTATAGGATTCATATAGACATGGGGAGTATTAGAAGGATCATCATCAACAGGGTATGTGCGGGTATGATATTTTATAAACTAAGGCTTTCATCATCAGAAGGGGGAGATTGTCGGAAAATGGAGTTTTGATGACAACAACCTTATTTCAATAATAAGTGATTATAAAATATACTAACACTTTTGTCTAGAATATATATATATATATATATATATGCAAAATTCATATACAAGAATTATTACTGAAGACTATACAGTTTAAAGATATTAGAGATTCTGAATTCATAGATGATTCAAGACTCATGAATATTCAAGATTTCAAGAGTTCAAGATAAATATAGTAATAGAGTCTAGATTATGTAAGACTCTGAGCACTCCAGGTTCAAATTCAAATTTAAATTCAAATTATGTTTTTCAATTTCTGATTTCAAATTCTATTTTCAAATTTCATATTTAATCTCTATCTTCTCTATTTTATTTTCTTTACTTTACTTTTGATTTCAAACTCAAGATTTATAAGTTTTATATATTTATACTTTTATCTACTTTATATTTATATAGTTTTAATTCTATAATTTTATAAATATGTTTATATAGTTTATATTTATGTTTTCATATGATTTCCTACTTCATAATATTCATTTATAACACTATGTTTAAATACAAGAATTTCCGGAATTATATATATATATATATATATATATATATATATATCAAAACACTTGAATATGATCAAAATTCAATTTTAATACATGAAATGTCGACATACATTTATATACATGTCGACATATAACTGTCATTTTTTCAAAATTGAAAGGAAGTGTCTTTTCACTATTTGTGACAGTTCAGAAACGTTGCAACCTTTCAAATGTTACAAATAGGGACTGATTTCGAATTTTTTAATCATTCTTCTTCTCCGTCTTCATTCCCTTTCTTTACACCATTAAATCTTCTCATTTTTATGATTTCTACATTTATACTTTGCTAAATTCAATTCTGTTTTCATTTAAAAAAATCTCTTTTCACTCTCTACTCATTACTCTCTAAATCAAGTGCAACTGAAGAGTTATAGGGCTGTTTTTAATTATTTGGATTGTGTAAGTAATCGGTGGTATCTCTTGTAGTCGTGAAATCAAGGATGGGTAATCGGTGGTATCCCTTGTAGCCGTGAAATCAAGGACGGGTAATCGGTTGTATCCCTTGTAGTCGTGAAATCAAGGAGGATATACTTGATCAAGTGTGTGTGGAATCAATGGTACCCCTTGTAGCCGTGATATCAAGGAGGATTGGAACTGGCTATTGATATAGTAATAAAACTCTGCGCAATCCAGCGTTGCGTGGGACTAGACGTAGGAGCAATTCTTAACCAGTATAAAATCTGGTGTGCTCTTTCCGTTTCTTCACTTTATTTTTGTTTATATTTGTGTTTGTGTTTGATTCTGTGTCTGTGATTGTTTATGTGGTGTTTTATTCATATAGTAGTTCACATAAGTTTTAGATTTTGTTTAAATTCTCAAAAACACTATTCACCCCCCTCTAGTGTTTGTTTTTCTTTAGCGGTCCATTCTGCAATCCCTAACACATACATCATCAGAGTACATCACATATATATCACAGCGGAATAAACTTTATATATATCTAACATTGAAACCTCCTGCTCCAAGCTTCTTCAAAGTATCTGAAAAATTCCGACTACTTGACTGCCCGTACTGTAACACCCCGAATTTTCTATTAACACTAAAGTTGCTAAAATAATAATAAGTGTGTAGAAGAGGGGATGTATCTAATATGAATATAAAAATATTAATAAGTATGTAAGAGAAGGGATGTATCTAATATGAATATAAAGATATTAATAAGTATGTAAGAGAGGGGATGTATCTATTATGAATATAAAAATATTAATAAGTATGTAAGAGAGGGGATGTATCTAATATGAATATAAAAATATTAATAAGTGTGTAAGAGAGGGGATGTATCTAATATGTATATAAAAACAATAATAAGTAAAGGGGGATGTATCTAATATGTACATTGTAGAAAATATATATATTTATGACATGAATAGAAGTTTATTAATATGCTGAGTGTTTGCTGAGTCACTTCTGACTCATTGCTGAGTCAACAAGATAAACCCCATCTTGTCTGAACGGCTGCGGTTATTTCTAGGTTAAATCTAATGGCCTAAATGAATTCTAAAATCTATAAATAAGTGGGTAGACCCTAGACCTAAATCACTTGTAAAATTAGAGAAGCTACCGTCATGCTGCTGCCATGGAGTTCAGCATAGCCGTCACAAACTAAGAAGAGGAAGCCTAATCATCTACAACTAAATCTACACAAATCAAAAGATCTCTCTTTCTCTAATTCTTTTCTTTTATTGGTGAGTATGATGATTCTCACAAGACTATTACAAACTAATTTGACTCAGTTATGAATGGATCACAAGAAAGTGATGTGATTTGTAATTGTAAATTCTATATATTGTGGATCTCTTATTATGTTATTATGTTGTCGTATGATGTAAATTATATATGCTATGTCATGCTATGTTGTAAATTCTCTTATGCTATGTCGTGCTATGTTGAGAATCATGTCAAGCTATGTTATACTATCATACTATGCCATGTTATAAATCATGCTATATTATGTTGAAAAATCATGTTGTTGGATCATGCTTAAAGTTATGTTTTTTTTTTCTTAATTTAAATGGATCTTGTTTATGGGAATTTGCCTATTAGGTTAGGTGTACCCATAAACTTGAAACTATAATTAAATAAAACTTGATTATGGGAATTTGCCTATTGAGTTAGGTGTACCCATATAAAACCATGTTGTTAAAAAATTAGATGATGTTGATTCACACATGTTCATATGTAAGTTTATGAAAATTGATTGAGATCATATTAGGTGAATTTTGAACAAGTTGACACCTTTAAATCCATGACATGTATAATCTATGCAAGTTGGACATATGCAAGTTTCACCCCTTATTATGATTCATTTGGTCACATATACATGTTGTTATTATGATAATCTCTTTTATGCTATGAGTTAGGCTATTCGAGTCTAACATATATTTTGCGAATAAACGTTCAAACGTGGGGTAGGGGTAATATTAGGAATTAATAAATTGGGTGCAATTTTGTAAGATGTTGCATACCATGAATGAATGTCCATAATTGAGTCAATTATGGACATTGTTAAAAATTGGAAGTAATTAATAATTCAAGTAGGGAATTATTAAAATTGGGGGAAAGTGGATTATTATTAATAATCAATGCTTAGGACACGAGGTTGGACCCGTTTGTGATGTAAACCTGCCCGGACCCGCCCGGCAAATCCAGTAGTCACAAATGTCGGCCCAATGTGAGAGGTCCTAGGCCCAAACTAAAGCATAACAGTTGTAAAGACACGAGGTTAGACTCTTTTATGGTGTAAGACTGCCCGGACCCGCCCGGCAAATCCAGCTGCCATAAATGCCAGTCTAATGTGAGAGGTCTTTATGAGGTTATGGCCTTAATGAACTAAGAAATACTTAACCAGATAATCATGTAAGGTGGGACATGGGGGTTAAGTAGGTGCCTTGGGTGGCATGAGGAATCTGGTGGTTGCCTTTAGAGGCATTTGAAATACGATTAGACTTAACCAAACACACATGTAAATGAACATGACTAAGTGGGTTAAGTGGGATGGACTAATGGGGACAAGCTTAGGTGGAATGCTTGTGGTAAATAGTGGGGGCCCATTTCAACCAGTATCCCAAAACGTATCTTTGTGGGCTCGACCCAAGTCGAGGACGGGACACGCATACTGGGTTTGACTATAAGAGGCCAAAACAGGGAGCGGTGGCAACGCAAGTCCAACGGGTTTCATATGCGTGTGTGGACCCGGGCTGGTAGGTAAGACGTTGTTGCATCGTGTAGGTATAAGCCGTGCATGTCCGTTGTATCAGGTTGCCACTTTAGGGGAGTGATACACCCCACTGTGGGGCCAGCACGGGTATCTACGAGTTAGGGAGCCGATCGAATAATGGGAAGTAGGGTACACCTAGTGGAGATAGGGGCAGGCGGCACCTATGTAGTCAGCTAGGGGTACGTAAAGCCATTGGGAAAGTTTCTAAGTGAAGCTAAGTGGGATGAATCTTTAGGGTGACTGGTGTGGTGCAGTATAGTGTTTATCCTTTAGTATTTAGGAGCGCCTATAACGTTGCCTTTAGCGATTGTCTATGTCCTTAATCTGCTCTTCATAGACATTTTCTTGTTTTCCAGCTTATGCCTTAGTCCAGTTATTTTGGTAATAGTATTGTAGAATTATCATATTCACCAGACTTTATGTCTGACCCCCTCTTTTCCGTCCTTTTTCTCCCTTCAGGTCCGCAGGTTGGGCCAAGTTCTAGTGGAGTCTAGTTGGATCGCTTATCTTCTGGAAAGCTTGGACTGCTGAAGTAAAGTCCAGCTTGTTATCTTTCTTTTTAATGGCTATTCATGTAATGGGATTATGTACTTGTTTTATCAAGATAGATATTGTACTTGACATTGAATGTGGTGTTATGATGTAATCAAACATGTTTTGACTTCTGCTACAATGAAATAAAGTTTTTGAATTTCCAAGTACTATTTTATATCTGTCTTGTTGTAATTTTACTGTTCTATATTCACTTAAAACCTCCATGGAAGTTAATGCATTCCCTTTGTGAGTGACATTAATGGACGTGGGGTGTTACACGTGGTATCAGAGCATAAGGTTACCAGAACAGATAAAAAAAAAAATTTAGAAAAATATTTTTTTTTCTAAAGTATTTTTGGAAGAAGTGCTTTCAAAAAAAAAAACATGTTATTTAAAGAGAGTTTTTATGAAAAACATAATCCCAAATAGCCACATCCTTATCTTTATCTTTCGAATTCTCCATTTTGAATCTTTCCTTTTTCGTTTCAGCATGGCTGAAGATCTTAATCTCCCAGAAGGTGTGACGATTCCAGGGTGGTTTAGGAGATACTTGGAGGCTAGGGCCACCACTGCAGGCCCAGCGGATACTCCTCCACCCCTAGTTGCACCCATTCCTCCTCCTCCTCGTGTTGACACTTTTGCAAAGACGTGCAAGGAATTCAAGGCTATGGGAGGAAAAACTTTTCAAGGGACTGAGACGTTTGTGGAGGCCAGAGATTGGCTTAAGGAGACTGAGGAATTGTTGGATATCTTTGAAGTGGAAGATGGGAGGAAAGTCCGTTTAGCTGCTTGGTTAATGAAGGGAGAGGCCTCGTTTTGGTGGGAGGTCACTAACGGGGAACGTCCAGTTGATTCATGGGCGGATTTCAGACGAAGGTTTGAGGCAAAGTTTCTTTCAAGGGCAGAGGAGAACTTAAATATGGAAAAATTCCTGGCACTAAAGCAAGGGAGCTCATCAGTAAAGGAATATGTCAATAAATTTAATCAGTTAGCAAGGTTTGGCTTGGAGTTGGTGAACACGCCAGAGAAGAAAGCTTTGAGGTTCGTTAGAGGCTTGAATGAACCGTTGCAAGGGTTGGCTATGACCCACATCCCTATGGGAGCCACCTTTGAAAAGCTAGTAGAAATGGCACTTATGCATGAGGATAAGGCAGTTGAAAAGAAAGGGGATCAGAAGAAACCCCAACAGCAAAATAAGAAGGGTGGTAAAAACAATAATGGCAAAGGGAAGAAGAAATGCTTCAATTGTGGGACGCCTGGCCATCTCAGCAAAGATTGTAGAAAGAAAAAGAAGACTGGTTGTTTTCATTGTGGAGATGCGGGACATTTAGTGAAGGACTGTCCAAAGAAGGGGCAGAGGGCAGGGTCTACCTCGGGAGGACAGGTGCAGGCTCTTATGGCACCAGGGCAGGCAAGGGGGCAAGTTCAGGCTATTGCGGCCCCACCGCTGCAAGAAAGAGGTAGAACAATTTCTGTTGAAAGCTTAGTTTTTCTGTTTGATCATCATGTCCGTACCTTATTCGATTCTGGCGCATCTCATTCGTTTATCTCTGCATCATTAGTTGAATCACTGCACTTGAACACCAGTTTAGTAGAGGATCCCTTGGTCGTTTCAAATCCAATTGGGGGTTCGGCTCATTTGACCATGATATGTTTGGATTTGAAAATCTCTATACTTAGCGTTGAATTTAGATGTGATGCTTATGTATTGGGCTTCACGGGCTATGGGCTAATTTTAGGAATGGATTGGTTGTCTAGAAATAGGGCCATTCTTGATTGTGAAAGGAGAGTAGTTAGGCTTGTGACTCGCCTTGGTAATGCTCTCGACATCTTTTGTAATCCCATAAATTCCGTTATGCTAAGTTATCTTGAATCGCTTGACGCGTCTGTAGAGAACCTGCGATCGGTAGAAGTGGTCCGGGAATATCCGGATGTGTTTGAGGAGGTGAAGGGCTTACCTCCAAAGCGGGAGATAGACTTTCGAATTTATCTTGTGGATAATGCTAAACCCGTATCTTTGCCAGTGCGCCACATGGCTCCTCGTGAAAGGAGGGAACTCAATAAGCAAGTAAAGGAGTTGCTTGAGAAGGGGTTCATAAGACGTAGTATATCGGAGTGGGGTGCTCCAGTAGTTTTTGCCACAAAGGCGGATGGGTCTCTTAGACTTTGTATGGACTATAGAGAACTAAACAAGCTTACTAAAAAGAACCGACACCCACTGCCGAGGATTGACGATCTCTTTGATCAGTTAGTTGGCGCCTCAGTGTTTTCGCAGTTGGACTTAGCCACTGGCTTTCATCAACTGAGAGTGGCTGAGGATAGTATAGATAAGACTGCTTTTAGGACTCCTGACGGATTCTATGAATGGCTAGTGATGCCCTTTGGTTTGACAAACGCCCCTGCATATTTTGTTGATTTGATGAGTAGGGTGTTTAGGGAATACCTTAACAAATTCGTGGTAGTCTTTGTGGATGACATCTTAGTCTTTTCTAAGAATAAAGAAGAGCACTCCCTACATCTTAGGGAAGTGTTGGAAACCCTTCGAGCGCATAACCTTAAGGCAAAATTTTCTAAGTGTCACTTCTGGAGGAAGGAAGTACGGTTCTTAGGGCACGTGGTTTCCAAAGAAGGGATAGCAGTGGATCCCGCAAAGGTGGTGGCCATCCAAGATTGGAAGGTCCCTAAAAATGCAACCGAAGTAAGAAGTTTCTTGGGGTTGGCTGGCTATTATAGGAAGTTTATCAAAGACTTCGCAAAAATATCAGCTCCATTAACACGGTTAACGAAGAAGAACCTGGTTTTTACGTGGGACAAAGATTGCGATGATGCGTTCCAACGTTTAAAGAGAGCCTTAACTTCAGCCCCAGTCTTAGTGCTGCCAGACGGGAATAAACCGTTTACCATCTATACTGATGCTTGTGGGACGGGACTTGGCGCGGTCCTCATGCAAGAGGGAAGAGTAATAGCCTATGGTGGGAGGCAGTTGAGGGTTCATGAAAAGAATTACCCCACACATGACTTAGAGCTAGCCGCAATTGTTTTCGCGCTTAAGTCTTGGCGTCACTATCTTCTTGGTGAGAAATTCGAACTGTTCACTGACCACAAATCATTAAAATACTTATTCTCTCAGAAGGATTTGAATTTAAGGCAGCAACGGTGGATGGAATTCTTAGCCTCCTACGATTTTGAAATAGCATATACCCCGGGCAAGGGTAACGTGGTGGCAGACGCCTTAAGTAGGAAAAGGTTGTCCTTGAGTCCGTTGTTTGTTGAACGACAAAGCTTAGAATTCATCTCTATGTTTGACTTTAGACCCTCCGTTGACTTAGTACCCGGTCTGTTAGCATCCTTGGAGGTTAGACCTACACTTCTAGGACGGGTTGGTGAGGCACAGCGAGACGACCCACAGTTGGTTGAGATAGTAGAAAAGCTCAAAGGGGGGAGTCGTCAAGCCATCTTTGTAGGTATACCCTAGACGATAAGGGTTGGTTACGAAGGGATAATAGACTTTGTGTACCACAAGACGAAGACTTAAGGAAGGCCATTCTTGATGATGCTCATCGCTCAAAAATGACCATTCATCCCGGCGGGGATAAGATGTACAAAGATATGAAGCGGGTTTTCTTTTGGGCCGGTATGAAAAAGGATGTGGCCGAGTACGTCGCTAGATGCTTGGTGTGCCAACGAGTTAAAGCAGAACAAAAGAAACCCGGTGGGTTGCTTCACCCATTAGAAGTTCCACTATGGAAATGGGAAAGCATCTCAATGGATTTTGTGGATGGATTACCAAGATCAAGGAAGGGTAACACGGGGATTTGGGTTATAGTAGATAGACTTACTAAAAGCGCCTATTTTATTCCCGTGAAAAGTAAGAGGACTGCTCCGTGGTTGACTTCTGTATACATTAAGGAGATAGTTCGTTTGCACGGTATTCCTTCTAGTATAGTAAGCGACCGTGACCCCATCTTTACTAGCGAATTTTGGAAGAGTTTACAAGAGGTGGTAGGGACTCAGCTATGTTTGAGCACCGCATATCATCCTCAGACAGACGGCCAGACCGAGAGGGTGAATCGCATTCTAGAGGATCTTTTAAGGCTTTGTATCCTAGACTTTGGGGGTACATGGGAAGAGCACCTTCCGTTAGTAGAATTCGCATATAATAATAGCTTTCAGTCTAGTATTGGCATGGCACCTTTCGAAGCTCTTTATGGAAGGCCTTGCCGTTCGCCTACATGTTGGTGGGAATCTACCGATAAAATCCTACTTGGGCCCGATATGGTTAGGGAAACCTCGGAGAAGATTGAGTTGATTCGAAGGAGGATGAAAGCAGCACAAGATAGGCAAAAATCGTATGCTGATAAGAGGAGGACAGATCTTGAGTTTGACATTGGGGACATGGTTTTTATCAAAGTATCTCCGTTACAGAATGTTGTTCGCTTTGGGTCCGTGGGGAAATTAGCACCAAGGTTTGTAGGGTCGTTTCCTGTAAAAGACAGGATTGGGAAGATGGCATATAGGGTGGAGTTGCCTGAGAAACTTAGTGGAGTACACGACGTATTCCATGTATCACATTTGAGGAAGTGTTTGCACAAGACCGCGGAGGTGGTAGAGCCGAGCTTGCTTAAAGAGGTGGAAATAGAGCGTGATGCAACAATTAGACGAGCTCCTACATGCATTCTTGGGTCGGAGATCAAAAAGTTGAGGAATCGAGAGGTCAGACTGGTTAAAGTGCAATGGGGAGATGATGAGAGCAACGCAACTTGGGAGACAGAAGAGAAGATGCGTTCGTTGTACCCTTTTCTTTTTGAGGGTATGTCCTTTAATTTCTCCTTTATCGCTTAGCTTATCTTATCTTATCTTTAGTATGTCCTCTCATTAGTATCTTTGACCTTTAGTTAGGATAATCCTATGGTTGAAACATGTGTTTGAGACATGTTATGTATGATGGATGCAAAATGGATGCAAGTGTTTGCTAGTGGTTGCTCGTGGATGCATCTATACACACACTTTAGGCACTAGATCGGCTCAGTCACTACATATTGCATATTGCATATATATGGATGTATTTAGTAAAATGGATGAACGATGGTTGTATTATCATGTGGATGCTGCATTCAGATGATGGTTGTGCACACATATAGAAGTATTATGTAGCATTAAGAATCTTTTGCATACATAATGGATGCATGGCACGATCATAGTTGCATTAAGGAGGTCAACTGAATCAGTGGACCGCCTGATTTTGCATTAGATACGGACATATACACACTGTGCATTTAAACATGAAAGCATTAGAAGTCTGTAAGGACAATGGATGCCTGTGTATGATGGATGAGTAGATGGACGTTTGGATGGTAGGATATACATTCTTCCAGACTTGAAGATTTCGGGGACGAAATCCTAAAAGGAGGGGAGAATGTAACACCCCGAATTTTCTATTAACACTAAAGTTGCTAAAATAATAATAAGTGTGTAGAAGAGGGGATGTATCTAATATGAATATAAAAATATTAATAAGTATGTAAGAGAGGGGATGTATCTAATATGAATATAAAGATATTAATAAGTATGTAAGAGAGGGGATGTATCTATTATGAATATAAAAATATTAATAAGTATGTAAGAGAGGGGATGTATCTAATATGAATATAAAAATATTAATAAGTGTGTAAGAGAGGGGATGTATCTAATATGTATATAAAAACAATAATAAGTAAAGGGGGATGTATCTAATATGTACATTGTAGAAAATATATATATTTATGACATGAATAGAAGTTTATTAATATGCTGAGTGTTTGCTGAGTCACTTCTGACTCATTGCTGAGTCAACAAGATAAACCCCATCTTGTCTGAACGGCTGCGGTTATTTCTAGGTTAAATCTAATGGCCTAAATGAATTCTAAAATCTATAAATAAGTGGGTAGACCCTAGACCTAAATCACTTGTAAAATTAGAGAAGCTACCGTCATGCTGCTGCCATGGAGTTCAGCATAGCCGTCACAAACTAAGAAGAGGAAGCCTAATCATCTACAACTAAATCTACACAAATCAAATCAAAAGATCTCTCTTTCTCTAATTCTTTTCTTTTATTGGTGAGTATGATGATTCTCACAAGACTATTACAAACTAATTTGACTCAGTTATGAATGGATCACAAGAAAGTGATGTGATTTGTAATTGTAAATTCTATATATTGTGGATCTCTTATTATGTTATTATGTTGTCGTATGATGTAAATTATATATGCTATGTCATGCTATGTTGTAAATTCTCTTATGCTATGTCGTGCTATGTTGAGAATCATGTCAAGCTATGTTATACTATCATACTATGCCATGTTATAAATCATGCTATATTATGTTGAAAAATCATGTTGTTGGATCATGCTTAAAGTTATGTTTTTTTTTCTTAATTTAAATGGATCTTGTTTATGGGAATTTGCCTATTAGGTTAGGTGTACCCATAAACTTGAAACTATAATTAAATAAAACTTGATTATGGGAATTTGCCTATTGAGTTAGGTGTACCCATATAAAACCATGTTGTTAAAAAATTAGATGATGTTGATTCACACATGTTCATATGTAAGTTTATGAAAATTGATTGAGATCATATTAGGTGAATTTTGAACAAGTTGACACCTTTAAATCCATGACATGTATAATCTATGCAAGTTGGACATATGCAAGTTTCACCCCTTATTATGATTCATTTGGTCACATATACATGTTGTTATTATGATAATCTCTTTTATGCTATGAGTTAGGCTATTCGAGTCTAACATATATTTTGCGAATAAACGTTCAAACGTGGGGTAGGGGTAATATTAGGAATTAATAAATTGGGTGCAATTTTGTAAGATGTTGCATACCATGAATGAATGTCCATAATTGAGTCAATTATGGACATTGTTAAAAATTGGAAGTAATTAATAATTCAAGTAGGGAATTATTAAAATTGGGGGAAAGTGGATTATTATTAATAATCAATGCTTAGGACACGAGGTTGGACCCGTTTGTGATGTAAACCTGCCCGGACCCGCCCGGCAAATCCAGTAGTCACAAATGTCGGCCCAATGTGAGAGGTCCTAGGCCCAAACTAAAGCATAACAGTTGTAAGGACACGAGGTTAGACTCTTTTATGGTGTAAGACTGCCCGGACCCGCCCGGCAAATCCAGCTGCCATAAATGCCAGTCTAATGTGAGAGGTCTTTATGAGGTTATGGCCTTAATGAACTAAGAAATACTTAACCAGATAATCATGTAAGGTGGGACATGGGGGTTAAGTAGGTGCCTTGGGTGGCATGAGGAATCTGGTGGTTGCCTTTAGAGGCATTTGAAATACGATTAGACTTAACCAAACACACATGTAAATGAACATGACTAAGTGGGTTAAGTGGGATGGACTAATGGGGACAAGCTTAGGTGGAATGCTTGTGGTAAATAGTGGGGGCCCATTTCAACCAGTATCCCAAAACGTATCTTTGTGGGCTCGACCCAAGTCGAGGACGGGACACGCATACTGGGTTTGACTATAAGAGGCCAAAACAGGGAGCGGTGGCAACGCAAGTCCAACGGGTTTCATATGCGTGTGTGGACCCGGGCTGGTAGGTAAGACGTTGTTGCATCGTGTAGGTATAAGCCGTGCATGTCCGTTGTATCAGGTTGCCACTTTAGGGGAGTGATACACCCCACTGTGGGGCCAGCACGGGTATCTACGAGTTAGGGAGCCGATCGAATAATGGGAAGTAGGGTACACCTAGTGGAGATAGGGGCAGGCGGCACCTATGTAGTCAGCTAGGGGTACGTAAAGCCATTGGGAAAGTTTCTAAGTGAAGCTAAGTGGGATGAATCTTTAGGGTGACTGGTGTGGTGCAGTATAGTGTTTATCCTTTAGTATTTAGGAGCGCCTATAACGTTGCCTTTAGCGATTGTCTATGTCCTTAATCTGCTCTTCATAGACATTTTCTTGTTTTCCAGCTTATGCCTTAGTCCAGTTATTTTGGTAATAGTATTGTAGAATTATCATATTCACCAGACTTTATGTCTGACCCCCTCTTTTCCATCCTTTTTCTCCCTTCAGGTCCGCAGGTTGGGCCAAGTTCTAGTGGAGTCTAGTTGGATCGCTTATCTTCTGGAAAGCTTGGACTGCTGAAGTAAAGTCCAGCTTGTTATCTTTCTTTTTAATGGCTATTCATGTAATGGGATTATGTACTTGTTTTATCAAGATAGATATTGTACTTGACATTGAATGTGGTGTTATGATGTAATCAAACATGTTTTGACTTCTGCTACAATGAAATAAAGTTTTTGAATTTCCAAGTACTATTTTATATCTGTCTTGTTGTAATTTTACTGTTCTATATTCACTTAAAACCTCCATGGAAGTTAATGCATTCCCTTTGTGAGTGACATTAATGGACGTGGGGTGTTACACGTACAAATTTGGATACCCAAGAGTTTAGGATAAAACAAAATAAACTCTGGGTCAGTCATGGAACTGGTGTGAGTAAACTCCAATCACTTGGTTTAACATTTAGAAATCCTTTTAAAAGAAATGATAATCGTAAGACCGACCCACACATAAACATGGATGGTTTTTACTTTACGATAACCCATAACATTTCCTTAAAAATAATACTTTCTGATATTATAAAAGTGTCTAATACAAGTAAATAACAGTCTAGCAGAACACTTCCATCTCATGCTCCACATACATAATATACAATCAAAAATCGCGAGCTCTTATTGGGGAATGGATTTCCAACTATAGCGAGGTATGGATACACCTTCCAGTCAGTGTACTCTAGAGGGGATACACTAGATTTCATAAGAACATCTTGCAACTCGGCCACACATGACCGACCATTCATTTCGCTTGAATGTTCCGAATATATTGTCACCTTATGGTTGGTATACCAACATAACCATCCCTGGGAGATACAGAAGCGAAAAGAAGAACAATAATGAATATTCTCTAGATGGTGATAATATACCTTAACTGGGAGCGACCCACTTAGCCATGTTGCTTGCCCAATTTTTGTTATTTCGTGGTTGATGAGGCTTGAGGTCAAAACGTATCTTTTGGAACATCTGGCAATCATTCACTTTGAATGCCACATCGTCAAACCCGCTAGACCACAAATTGATTACCCTAAAAATACCACGGTATAAAGCTAAGAGAAACAAATTCCTCCGCCACCAAACGTGAATACCTTTGAAGAGATCAACTTGCACGATCTATTAGATATACTTTGTCGGACATTCGTCCATACAAGTTGTCCAGGGACTGGGCAAACCGAAGACACTATTCTATAAATCCATCTTTGGCAATTTCTACCTAGGATCGCCAGAACAACCCTTCCATAAACTTTGCCTTCAATTATCTTCATTGTATTTGATTCACAACGTTAATGTCTATACGAAGTGGTTTTCCGATAAAAAAATTTGATTTCAATCTCTCTGTATTGACAACAGAAAAATGGTCAAAACTTTGATAGCCGGTTATTTAACTATCAAAGGAAAACATACGTACAAACAATGATCGTATTTCCAAATGGAAATCTTACCGATCAATCATCAATCAACATTGAGCCCCTTTAAATAGGTTTATCAATAATCATTTCATTTCCCAATTTCTCTTAAATATCTTTACCCAAATATTTTTCCAAGTTGCTTGGCCTCTCGATTTCTTGGAAGACGTTTCCATATATTCACAACTCCTTACTTCCCATATTTCGAAAATATACGTTATGAACATTTGAAAACATTTCCAAATCCTATTCCCGCATAATTGTTCTTCTCATCCATCAGTCCCTAACCGTAAACTAGTAAGAGAACAACTCCCTAAGTATCAACCCCGAAGGCCGAAACCAACATCAGATCGACACTCCGAAAGTTGTTCAACTTACTAGTCTCCAGTCAGTTTCTAATTTCCTTAACCCCATTTTCTTAATTCCTTATCAAATAATTGCTTACACAACTCTCTGGTTCAATTTACGAATCTACTTCATTAACGAAAATCAATGTTATAATCCTTACTTCTGGAATATTAACTTCAAAATAACTTTTATTCATTTATTTGAATAAACATATAATTAATAAATAAAATAATATTTAAATAAATCTTGATTAAAAATCGGAAAGTAAATAGTACTTTCCCGAATATGGTAAAAATCGAATTTCAACTTATAACTCCCTTTTGAATATCCTATATTCGATTAACGTACCGAATGTCAGAATGAATTCACCGTTTCAGGTCAAATCCATTTCTAAATTCACTTTTGAATTTGTAACCTCCAAAATTTACCAATTTTCTTTTACCATCATTCCAATTTGCAAAATATTTGCTTTTAAAACCATTATTCACTTTAAACAGGAATATTATTCCTTTATAAAAAACTGGACTCGTTTTATCAAATCAGATCTTGATTTATATTTATAAATACCATTATAGGTTAAAATCTATTTATAGAGTTATTTTATAACCGCATATTCATATTCCACCTCATAAACTCCATTTACACGTAAACTTATTGTTAATTAAAAACCAAGTTTATAATTTAATCTCTATTACCTATTCAATTATAAACTATTGGTTATATACCAAACATTAATTATCTTGTCCAATTATATTAATATATAATTTCTAAAAATAAATTATTTTAATAACATTGGACATAGTTGAACTCTAATTATAAATCCTATCGATTCATTTCCATTCTACTCACATTTCGAACATCGAAACAAATTCCATCATCTTCTCTTTTGAAACGATTTTTCCATTTCCCCTTTAAGTCACTCTTGAATTTGCATTCCCAAAGTATTCAATAATAATTATACCATTTATAAATCTCATTTATAAATCAAACTAGTTGTTTCATATAATTAAACAAGTATTGTCTATAGTCCAATCGAAATTCAGTTTCTATTTAAAAGTAGATTTTTCCTTTTTAAAACTCGAATTTTTTTAAACTATTTCAGGGTCAATGTTATTCAACATCCCAGACACACAATAATCAACCACAGAGTATTTGTCACACCATATAATGCAATATATGAAAAACAATAGTATAATTATTTAGGAATCCAGTTGGGTCCCTCCAACCTGTTTCCCTGCATCCATAGATGTTAATCAATATAAATAACATCAATTTCATATAAATATGAAGTAATATAATAAATAGAACCAGTATTCAATTAACGACTTATATATATAACGGCATATGTTAGACCAAATTTTGGTGCTAACACCCAAACTCTATGTGAAAACCTCACAATCACAGAATAAATGCAGAAAAAACAGTAAAATAAGAGGAGACACACGAGATTTTTATAGTGGTTCGGCTCAATCCAAGCCTACGTCCACTTTATAGTTTCTTAAATCCTAAGAAGCTATTACAATGTTGTTTGTTTGCAGCTTATACACGAAATCCTCGTGTTGTAATGTGGAATTCAACTTCTAGGTTATGCAATACCCTTGCGAAGAACCATAGTTGAAGCCATGGAGAGTTAGAGTTCCAAAAGTCCCTTGAAATAGCCATGTTGTGGTGTATTTATAGGCGTAGAGGAGCCTCTGGGAGTCCTGAATCGGATCGGATCGGAGGGGCACGTGGCAGGCCCTGAGGTGATCTCGGAAGCAGTGGAGAAATGGTCTTCAGATCGTGCTAGGACAGGTGGAGCTCGATCCGGATTAATAGGAAGTAGTTACTCCTTGAGAACAGGTCAAAGTTGAGGTGTAGCAGCAGGTCGAAGCGGTTCGGTTCGGGTCCTCTTTCTTCCGAACCGATCCGGAGCATTCCAACCGAAGGCGAGACGTGTTGCTATACATCTGGTGCAAGGCGGGTCGGTTCGGACTTCCGATCCGAACCGAGTTGGTGTCTTCGATCCGAAGAGTGGAGGCACTTCAGTGCAGTGTGTAAGGCGGGTCGGGTTCGGATGATCCGATCCGAACCGAGGTGAGCTGGAATTCAAGTATGAGCATCTTCGAAGTGTGGAGTCGGAGCGGGTCCGATTCGATCCGGGAGGTCAAGCCAATTTCCAAATTCCAAGTTTCCAGTTCTACATGCGTTCACAGAAACGGGCATAACTTTCAAACCGTAAGTCCGATTGAGCCAAACCAAAGCTCAAACTGAAGCTAATTCAGATATCTACAAGAGTTATAGAGCTCAACTCTGTAATCGCTGTTTTCGGGCCCAAAAAAGGTCATCTGGTAGGAGTTCCGGGCCTTTCTTTGTTTGCGATGCGACTTTGCCCAAATCACTTCATGTCTTCTGACGATATTCCCAACGCTTGAGTGTATTGTTGAGAAGAGATTCCATATGTGACTGCTTTGACTAAAAAGCAGGTCAACAGCATATATATTCTTTCAACCAATTAGTTAGCAAATCAACCAAACAACCATCACACAAACATTCAATCATTATTTATCAATATTAAATAACGTTTTTAAAATTATAAAACTGGATAGAGTTTGTGAGTTTACTCACCTTGGTCGTTAATCGTTAAATAACGATTAACGGTCGATGGTCGGAATCAGACATTTTAATCTATCATAATTTCTAATGAACTCCAAATGGTTATGAACCAGCTTGATAGTGTAGCTTGCATCCGTACGATCCCAACGGATCAGATCGTTCACAATTCTGATATCGTATGCACATGATATTATGTTAATAAGTTTATATTGTATTTAAATTAAATTTAAACTAATATTATTTTAAAATGGGCCTTACTATATAAAGATGGCCCATCTACTAACGTAAAAATCCATTCGCATGATATACTTATTAAGTATTATTTAGGGGTGAGCATTATTTGGTTACACCAAATAAACCAACCAAACCAAATTATTTTGGTCAGTGCAGTTTGGTTTTGAAATTAGATCGGTTTGTTATCGGTTCTAAAAAAATATTTAGTTCGGTGATCGGTTTAACCAAATTAACCAAACTTTTGTTATATTTTCAAAATTATCGATATTATAATTAATATTTTATGTTAGATTAGTTATCCAAGTAAATTATAATCATTATGTTTGTGTAAAAAATACTTTCAGAAAACATAAGAATCATAAATAACAATGCAGTACTGTAATCATATATTTATGATTTATTTCACATTATAGGTAATATTACAAACTTAAGGTCTAAAATATTTTAGTTCGGTTAAATCAGATAACCAACCAAACTTAATTTGGTTGGTTTCGTTTGGTTTTCCTTTTTGTTGGTTTTTGTTTGGTTTGAAAATTTTCATCATCGGATAAACCAAACCAACCAAACGCTCACCCCTAGTACTGTTATTAAGTCTATCCTCACCATATACAGTATCTTGTCTTCTCTAATTTTCGCAAGAACCTAGCCAGACCCATCAACACACAAGTTCTTCCTCTACATAGCCTTAATACTCAATGAAACCGCAACAAACACCACCATTATTTCCGCCCTTCAAGAACAGCACTCAGTCTTCCTACTAATATTATTTCTCCCACCATTTCCATGCGTAACCCCCATCATTATTTAAAATGCACGCATCCTCCACCAACACCATTGCTGAAAATTTCGAGCCACCATGCTTCGTCGTCCCTTCACTCAAACTTAAACCAAAAATTTATTCGCTTCAGACATCAACTTCGGTCGTCACTTCAACGTTTGTATTCCACTCCATTATTCTATAAACAGAAACTATTCTCGAACTCTACGCCACGAGCTCCTCGACTTCATCGTGTAACTTGCTTGATGCCTAGCCTGCTCTTACTGTTTGTGTCGAAACCATCTTCCCTGTTTATACTTTTTGTTTCTAGATCCCACGCTGGCAACCGCATAAATAAATTTCTTTTTTATTTTATTTGTGAAGCCATTAAAGATTCTGAGTTTTAGACTTTAACGATTTTTGCTTTGTTCTTTTATTTGTTGAATAGGAAAAATGAAGAGGAGGGCGGTGCATATTTATAGTGTTATAAGTCTTCATGGCCAAGTAATAGCTCGAGTAGGTTTGCAAATTAATTTTCGTAGATGTGTTTTAGCTTAAATTTCCAAAGTATAGCTTGGACGATTCATTAATAGTCTATACTACAACTTAGGGGAGAAGGAACCCAAATATATATAATATTATTTGTCTTATTTAATTGTTTGTTTAGTTTTTAGTTTAAACGTTTTACAAGTTTGGTGTAAAGCAAACTTGCATTTCTGAAAACGTATGTAAGAAATGCAGGGATATTTCTATCGAAACTATGCACAAATCAATATATTGCAGGTGCTAATCGAGGTTAGAACTACATATGTGAAGATTTGGTCTGTAAGCATGTAATAAACTAGGCATGGTGCAACCCTTTTTTTTTTTCCTATTTTTCAGTGAAAAATATTCTTACAAAATTTATCGGTACATGAACGAAGAGAAGGTACGTGAGGTTTGTTCTTGTTTTGGTGGCTTTGCTTCTAATTCTCTTTTTAACAGTGCAATCAATTGAAAATTGTTGATTTCTCTTTATTTTATAATTTAAAAGTTTGGTGTACCCTGTTATGTAAAACTCCGTTCACTTACGGAGTGCTACCAACAAAAATAAAAATATCGTTGTGACGAGCAATGTGTCACGACCCAAAAAATATAATAAAATAGACACGTTAACTTATTCTGTGGAATTTCAAAATCGTTGAAATAGGGTGTAAAATACTTCGAACAAAAAAGTTGTTTATTTTCCCAATTAAAAATTATGTAAAAATTCTATAAATTAAATTAACAATACGTCTTAAAAATCTTATCCAAATTCGAACCTAATATTTAATTATATTAAATAAATCGTTATGTCTTTTAAACGATTCACAGCGACTATTTGAAAATTTGATTTAGACATAACTCACAATCTATAATACGAAACCCCAATTTTTCACTTCCATTCGAAAAATATAGTTAATTAGATTCGAACGTTTCTTGTTTCGGAGAAATCTGACTTATAACGAATCATGTACAGTTGTTTAAAGTTGAAAATGTAATAATACGAACTACCGCGACGTTACGAGCTCGTTTATAATTATATTATAAAATAATACATTAAATCGTAGTTTAATTAATAAACTTGTTATATTAATTCAATTCTAAATTGAATTAAATCTATTAAATTATCTAATTCACAAAATATTGCCAATTCAGCTATTCCTGACTATTTTAGATTTAAATATATTATCCCATTTTTTATATTAATTAAATAATCGAAAATATTTAATTTAAATCATTTACATTGCCACATCATTGTTCAAATAATTAAATAAATTAATTATTAAATCGCTAAAAATTTGGGACATTACATCCCTTACCCCCTTAAAATAATTTCGTCCCCGAAATTACTAAGCCGGAAAAATGTTCCAACTCTATTAACTACTAAGATAAAAATATTTTATTTTACTTCTTAATTTCAGTTTCAACTGAACCGATTAATTTTAATTAAAATATTAATGTATTTGTACTAACGAAAGTTTCAAAATTTTGAAAATTTTCTAACACTCTAAATCTTCGAAAAATTTCGCCAGCGTATCCTTTACACGGCACAATCGGTACAACTACTACTCGCCTCTCTAAGCCTTCTCCAATCCAAATAAAAATCAAGTATCCAAGTGGCTTGCCAAACAAGCCCATAAAAATCTCATGCTCCATTAAAATATAAACTTGTACCTTTTTGTCGGACATTCAACTTTATCTCTTCCATTTGCAACCCATTTCAGCACATACAAATGCATTCCCAATTAATCTCTAATCAATTTATCCTCAAGTCCAATCATTCCCGTGTACCCAAACCCAATTCCAATTTAAACTCTAGTTCCAATCTCAATTCCACATTCTTCCTCAATAATCCAATTCCATTCCAGATTATCTCTAATTCAATCCAAATTTTATTTGACTTAGTTTAAGTTAAATTCTAATTTATTTATTCACTTTTACCACTCCAATCTATTCAACTTTATAAGTTAGATTTAGATTTCAAAATTCAAATCCCTGGGTTTTATTTCAAATCGGTTTGAAATCATATATATTTACATATAATAATAGTAATTCAAAACATTTGAATTTCTAACAACTTGTTCCCTCAAAACATTCCAAAACAAAATCTTTGGTAGTAATCTATCACTTAGAAATTAGAATATAATTATCGATGATGCGGCCGTCATCATCAGAATTATTTTCCAGTTATCGAAGTGAGTTTAGTACTATATCATTTCAAAAATCATTCTTAAACCCTTCCATTACATCAAAATATCATTTTCGACACTTAGAAAACATTTCAAAACTCCCCAAGGATTTTAAGGTTTCATATATTTGACCCAAAATTCATTTCGAACACCTTACACAGTTTCCGAGATTTTAATTCCAAACCTGTTTTAAATTCAGATTTAATTGATCTGATTTTAAACTTATACGAATTCTAATTGGTTATTTATAACCATCTCGATTATAATCTTCCAAACTTCCACTGCGCATAAAACCCCAACAGTTGATATCGGAACTTAGATCATCACATAACTTGGAGTGATTTTGGATTGAAGATTGTGGATGTCGGAGATGATGATGTTTTCGAAGATGGCTATTTTGAATGGGAAGTATTGAGGTATATGGAAGCCGAAAATGGAGGACATTATATATCTCAATGATCTGCATGATCCCATTGATGGAGATGGGGAGAAACCTTCGAATATAGATGAGGGAAAGTGGAAGAAAATGGACAAAAAGGCGATTGCGTTGATTCGCCAATATTTGGATGATTCAGTGTTCCACATTGGGCTACTTGTGAATCCGTGAAGGTGTTGTGGGACAAACTAGTATCGCTATATGAGTCAAAGAGTGCTACAAGTAAGGCTTTTCTGGTTCGAAAGCTGGTCCGGTTAAGGTTGGATGAGGAAAAGTCAGTTGTAGAGCATTTGAACAAGTTTCAGGATGTCATCAATTGATTGGCAAACATGAAGGTCAATTTTGTTGATGAGTTGTAGGCTCTTTTGTTGATGAGTTCTCTTTCAGAAAGCTGGAAGACTTTGGTGGTTTCATTGAATAATTCTAATGCTAATGGAACTATCTCTTTAGAAATGGTTCGAAGCAGTCGTTTGTATGAGGAGCTAAGGAGAAAAGGGTCGGAGTTGAAATCGGTACAAAGTGAGGCGATGGTAGCAAGGGATTCGGAGGATACGGTTTGAAAGAAAAATGGAGCCAATGGTAAAGGTGTAATCACTTGTTTCCATTGCAAGAAGGAAAATCACAAGCTCAATGATTGTTGTTCATATATACAAGATATGAAGAAGAAGGCGCAAGGTGATAATAATAGTGATGAGGCACAGGCAGGCTTTGCTGAAGGTACCAAAAGAGATTCTTCATGCGATGTCCTATTTAGTGTTGTGGAGCCTTGAAAGATGGATTCAGGAGCCAGTTTTCACATATGTCGAGATGTGAAAGGTTTTCTTCATATGAGAAGAGTGTTGGCATGATAAAGACGGCCAATGGTGCAGATCTACCAATTTGTGGAGTTGGAGCTGTTAGGTTCCGGATGCATGATGGAGTGGTGAGATAAGTTGCAGGTGTGAGGCACATACCCACTTGTTCGCATAATCTCATATCTCTCGGTCAGTTAGATCATCGTGGTTGCACTTATGAGACTCGAGGTGGAGTTTTGAGTGTGAAGAAGGGTGGTTGTGTGATGATGCAAGGAGTTTTGGAGGAGGGAAACCTATATAGTTTGGTCGGTTCGGTAGTCGACGGTGCAAGGCGGGTGACGGTTGAAGAACCTAGTCCACAACAAGGTGGAGAGGTTAATATGGTCACTACTAATGGTCCTAAGGTGGAGGATCATGGTATCGACAAGGGTCTAGATGTTAACGATTCTCGAGGGATCCCGGAGATGAAGAGATCATGTCAAACGGAAGACGGATGTCGAGTTGTGAAATCAAAAAAGACAAGATGGCGGTCTTTGTGGTATTACAAATACTTTTGAAGATCACTATTGGCGTGGTGCACGGATGAGGAAGGTGCGTCATTAATGGGAGATGGTGGAGGTTTGTAATGATGTAAGATGAGAAAAGAAGGTTGAAAGTGAGAGCTAAGTTGGCTGGTTTTGAGTGGAGGAGATGTTGTGATTTGGTATCAAGGTGGAGTGTTGAAATTTGTGATACACAAATCGCAATTGTAGGCAACAAATACCCTATGCAGACTTCGTGGAGAGATTTATTCTATATTTGTGGGATATTTAAGGCAAGGATTATTTGGTGCTTATCCAACTAGTTTTTTGACATATATGAAGATAATTTGGGTGTCAAGTTTACATGAGTATGAAGCAATTCACTCTATAAAAGGCCTAGTTAACATCTTCATTAGGTGTGGAAAATTTGCCATTGTTCTTCATTATTTGTTTCCTCAAATTGTTTAGCCATTGGATATTCTCTACCTATTTCTCAATAATGTTACTGGTTCAAGTTGTATTTGTTTGTAGCGATAGTTGAGATCGGTTATAAACAATTTTATATTGGTGAATCAATAAAGAGGGTGGTTGGGTGGTGTAACACCCCACGTCCATTAATGTCACTCACAAAGGGAATGCATTAACTTCCATGGAGGTTATAAGTGAATATAGAACAGAAAAATTACATCAAGACAGATAATAAATAGTACTTGGAAATCTAAAACTTCATTTTATTGCAGCGGAAATTAAACATGTTTGTTACATCATAAAACCAAGTACAATATCCATCTTCATAAAAACAAAATACATAATCCCATTACATAAATAGCCATTAAAAAGATAACAAGCTGGACTTTACTTCAACGGTCCAAGCTTTCCAAGAGAGATGAAGCAATTCAATCAAACTCCACTAGAGCTGGGCCCAACCTGAGGACCTGGAGGGGGAAAAAGGATAGAAATGGAGGGGGTCAGACATAAAGTCTGGCGAGTATGATAATTCTAACAATACTATTATCAAAATAACTAGACTAAGGCATAAGCTGGAAGACAAGTAAACGTCTATGAACTATTAGGTATGGAGTGAGCAGATAATGATAACGTGAAAGATAACGTCAAAGGCACACCTAATTACTAACGAATGATTGCTACACTGCACCACACATTACTACACTGCACCGCACATTACTACACTGCACCGCACCAGTCACCCTAAAGGTTGATCCCACTTGCTTCACACGGAAACTTTATAAATAGCCTTGCGTACCCCTAGCTGACTACATAGGTGCCGTCTGCCCCTATCTCCACTAGGTGTACCCCACTACCCACTTTCGATCGGCTCCCTACTCATAGATACCCGTGCTGGCCCCACAGTGGGGTGTATCACTCCCCTAAAGTGGCAACCCGATACAACTTGAGAATGCACGGCTTATACCTACACGATGCAACAACGTCTTATCTACCAGCCCGGGTCCACACACGCATATGAAACCCGTTGGACTTGCGTTGCCACCGCTCCCCGTTTTGGCCTCTTACAGTCAAACCCAGCATGCGTGTCCCGTCCTCGACTTGGGTCGAGCCCACAAAGATACGTTTGGGATACTGGTCGAAATGGGCCCCCCACAAGCTACCCACCTAAGCTTGTCACTAGTATATCCCACTTAACCCTCTTAGTCTTGTTCATTTACATGTGTGTTTGGTTAAGTCTTACTAATCGTATTTCACATGACACTAAGGGCACCCCCTAGATTCCTCGTGCCACCCAAGGCACCTACTTAACCCCCATGTCCCACTTTACATGTTTATCTGGTTAAGTATTTCTTAATTCATTCAGGCCATAACCTCATAAAGTCCTCTCACATTAGACTGGCATTTATGGCAGCTGGATTTGCCGGGCGGGTCCGGGCAGTCTTACACCATAAAAGAGTCTAACCTCGTGTCTTTACAACTGTTATGCTTTAGTTTAGGCCTAGGACCTCTCACATTGGGCTGACATTTGTGACCACTGGATTTGCCGGGCGGGTCCGGGCAGGTTTACGTCACAAACGAGTCCAACCTCGTGTCCTAAGCATTGATTAACACTTAAAATCTTTTAACCCAGTTTTAATAATTCCCTATTCAAATTATTAATTAAGTCAACTTTTAATGATGTTCATAATTGACTCAATTATGGCCATCCACTTATGGCATGCAAAATCATGTCAATTGCACCCCAACTTCTTGTTATTAAATCCTTAATATTACCCCTACCCACGTTTATACGTTCGCTTATTCAACGCAGAATATACGTTAGACTCGAATAGTCTAACATATTGCACAAAAATAAATTATCACAATATATGGACAATTAAAATGAATCTAATCATAATAGGGGTGAAACTTGCATAAACTACACATGTTAAGGATCTAAAGGTGTCAACTTGTTAAAGGTCACAATTTACATGATATGATCATAGACCAAATCTATACATAAACTTGCATATGGGGTTTTTAGGCAACATAATGATGGTGTGAACTAGCATAGGATATCACATATATCATAGCATAATTCTAAATGTCATAATAGATGTCATGGGATATGTTCATAGCTTTTCTAATCAATCTAACTTGCATATGTAACTTGTCATATAGATCAACATAGCCCAAACATGATGATTTAATTAATATGAACTAACTAGCATAGATGGTAACATCATGGCCTTTTTAACATGTATGATTTATCACAACTTGGCATAGAAACTTTCAACATACATAACATCACCATAGCATGATTTACAACATATAAGATATCATCATCACATAACATTGGATTTACAACATACATGATAGCAAAAAGGGTTTACAACAACATATATGATAATTCACATCTTCTACTCATAATCCATTCATAACTCAATCTAATTAAAATAATAATAATCTTGTTAAGATCATCATACTCACAATTTAGAGAAGAAAAGAGAGAGTTTTGCTTTGCTTTAGGGTTGAGAGAATTAGAATTGAATTAGCTTTTCTTCCTTCTTAGTTGGAGGCGGCTCCATTGATTTCCATGGCGACGGTATGACGGTAACTATTCTATTTTTCTTATGAATTAGGGTGAGAGACTACCTAGGTATTTATAGAGTTAGGGTTTATTTTAGACCGTCATATTATCTCAGAATTAATCCTAGCCAACCAGATTAGGTCAGAAACCCAAATGGGTCATTAGCCCATTAAAAATAGGTCAGCCAGAAACCCTAGCAGCCAGACCAGGTCGACACCTAGGTCGACTGCGCAGTCGACCTGGTCCCTGGGGTGTCGACTGCCCAGTCGACTCCCCTTGGGGTGTCGACTCCCCCTAGGGTGTCGACTGCCCAGTCGACTCCCCAGTCGACCTGGGGCACTGGGCGGGAAATTTCCCGCCTAGCCTATTTGACTTCAGATTTTGAATTTTAAATTTCCTACTAGCTGTTTTAAATTTTCAGAAACTTCCGATGGCCATAACTTCTTCATACGAAGTCCAAATCACGCAAACTCGAACTCTGTTTCAACTAGAATTCTGAGACGAACACAATGGCGCAACCCGTTTCCCACAATTCTCACGTCTGAGATTAGTTATTCTTTAATTTGTGAATATTAATACTATCTGAATTACGGGGTGTTACATTCTCCCCTCCTTAAAGGATTTCGTCCCCGAAATCTTCAAGTTAAGAAGAATGTATATCCTAACATCCAAACAACCATCTACTCGACCATCAAACACAGGCATCCATTGTCCTTATAGACTTCTAATGCTTTTATGTTTAAATGCACAGTGTGTGTATATGTTCCTTGTCTAATGCAAAATCAGGCGGTCCACTGATTCAGTTGACCTCCTTAATGCAAACCATGATAGTGCCATGCGTCCATTACGTATGCAAAAGAACCCTATCGATACATATTATTTCTACATGCGTGCACAACCATTCACCAAAATGCGGTATCCATATGATAGCACAACCATTATACATCCATTTTACAAAATACAGCCATTTATATGCAATATGTAGTATGAAGTGACTGAGCCGATCTAGTGCCTAATAGTGTGTGTATATGCGTCCACGAGCAACCACTAGCAAACACTTGCATCCACTTTGCACCCACCATACATAACATGTCTCAAACACATGTTTCAACCATAGGATTATCTGAACTAAAGGTCAAAGATACTAGCGAGAGGATATACTAAAGATAAGATAAGTACAAGCTAAACGATAAAGGAGAAATAAAAGGACATACCCTCAAAAAGAAAAGGGTATCGTGAACGCATCTTCTCTTCCGTCTCCCAAGTAGCGTTGCTCTCATCATCTCCCCATTGCACTTTGACTAGTTTGACCTCTCGATTCCTCAACCTCTTGATCTCCGACCCAAGAACGCGCGTAGGAGCTCGTCGAATCGTCGCATCACGCTCTATCTCCACCTCTCTAAGCAAGCTCGGCTCTACCACTTCCGCGGTCTCGTGCAAGCACTTCCTCAAATGTGACACATGGAATACGTCATGTACACCACTAAGTCTCTCGGGCAACTCCACTCTATACGCCATCCGTCCAATCTTCTCCTTAATAGGAAACGGCCCTACGAACCTTGGTGCTAATTTCCCAACGGACCCAAAGCGAACAACGTTTCGTAATGGAGACACTTTGACAAAGACCATGTCCCCAACTTCAAACTCGAGATCTATCCTCCTCTTATCCGCATAAGATTTCTGCTTATCTTGCGCTGCTTTCATCCTCCTTCGAATCAAGTCGATCTTCTCTGAAGTCTCCCTAATCATATCGGGCCCAAGTAAGATCTTATCCGTAGATTCCCACCAACATGTAGGTGAACGACAAGGTCGTCCATATGCTCTTCCCATGTACCCCCAAAGTCTAGGATACACAGCCTCAAAAGATCCTCTAGAATGCGATTCACCCTCTCGGTCTGGCCGTCCGTCTAAGGATGATATGCGGTGCTCAAACATAACTGAGTCCCTACCGCCTCTTGTAAGCTTCTCCAAAATTCGCTAGTGAAAATAGGATCGCGGTCGCTCACTATGCTAGAAGGAACACCGTGCAAACGAACTATTTCTCGGACATATACAGAAGCTAACCATGGAGCAGTCCTCTTACTCTTCACGGGAATGAAATGGGCGCTCTTAGTAAGTCTATCTACTATAACCCAAATCCCCGTATTACCCTTCCTCGATCTTGGTAATCGATCCACAAAATCCATCGAGACACTCTCCCACTTCCATAGTGGAACCTCCAATGGGTGAAGCAACCCACCGGGTTTCTTTTGCTCCGCCTTTACTTGTTGGCACACCAAGCATCTAGCGACATACTCGGCCACGTCTTTCTTCATGCCGGCCCAAAAGTAAACTCTCTTCATGTCTTTGTACATCTTGTCCCCGCCGGGATGAATGGTCATCTTCGAATGATGTGCTTCGTCAATAATAGTCTTCCTTAGGTCATCGTCTTTTGGTACACAAAGCCTACCGTCCCTACGTAACCAACCCTTATCATCTAGGGTATACCTACGGAGATGGCTTGATGACTCCCCTCCTTTGGGCTTTTCTACTAACTCAACTAACTGTGGGTCGTCTCGCTGTGCCTCGCCAATCCGTCCCAAAAGTGTAGGTCTGACCTCCAAGGATGCTAGCAAACTGGGTACGAAGTCAACGGAAGGTCTAAAATCAAACATAGAGATGAACTCTAAACCTCGCCGCTCAACAAACAAAGGACTTAAGGATAGTCTTTTTCTACTTAAGGCATCGACCACCACGTTACCCTTGCCAGGGGTATATGCTATCTCAAAGTCGTACGACACCAAGAACTCCATCCACCTTTACTGCCTTAAGTTCAAGTCCTTCTGAGAGAATAAGTATTTTAAAGATTTGTGGTCAGTGAATAGTTCGAATTTCTCGCCAAGAAGATAATGACGCCAAGACTTAAGCGCAAAAACGATAGCGGCCAACTCTAGGTCATGCGTGGGGTAATTCTTTTCATGCGCTCTCAACTGCCTTCCGCCATAGGCTATTACCCTGCCCTCTTGCATTAAGACTGCGCCTAGTCCTGTCCCACAAGCGTCAGTATAAACGGTAAACGGCTTACTCCCGTCTGGCAATACTAAGACTGGGGCTGAAGTCAAAGCTCTCTTTAAACGTTGGAACGCATCATCACAATCTACGTCCCATGTGAAAACTAGGTTCTTCTTCGTCAAGCGTGTCAATGGAGCTGATATCTTTGCGAAGTCTTTGATAAACTTCCTATAGTAGCCAACCAACCCCAAGAAACTTCTTACTTCGGTAGCATTTTTAGGGACCTTCCAATCTTGGATGGCCACCACCTTCGCAGGATCCACAGCTATCCCTTCTTTGGAAACCACGTGTCCTAAGAACCGTACTTCCTTCCTCCAAAAGTGACACTTAGAAAATTTAGCTTTAAGCTTATGCGCTCGAAGAGTATCCAACACTTCCCTAAGATGTAGGGCATGCTCTTCTTCATCCTTAGAAAAGATCAAGATGTCATCTACAAAGACTACCACAAATTTGTTAAGGTACTCCCTAAACACCCTGCTCATCAGATCAACAAAGTATGCGGGGGCGTTTGCCAAACCGAAGGGCATCACTAGCCATTCATAGAAATCGTCCGGAGTCCTAAAGGCAGTCTTGTCAATGCTATCCTCAGCCACTCTCAACTGATGGAAACCAGTGGCTAAGTCCAACTGTGAAAACACTGAGGCGCCAACTAACTGATCGAAGAGATCGTCAATCCTCGGCAGTGGGTGTCTGTTCTTCTTAGTAAGCTTATTAAGTTCTCTATAGTCCACACAAAGTCTAAGGGACCCATCCGCCTTTGTGGAAAATACTACTGGAGCACCCCACTCCGATATACTTCGTCTTATGAACCCCTCCTCAAGCAACTCCTTCAATTGCTTATCGAGTTCCCTCCTTTCACGTGGAGCCATGTGGCGTACTGGCAAAGATACTGGTTTCGCATTATCCACAAGATATATTCGAAAATCTATCTCCCGCTTCGGAGGCAAGCCCTTCACCTCCTCAAACACATCCGAATATTCTCGAACCACTCTAACAGATCGTAGATTTTCCTCAGACGCGTCAAGCGATTCTAGATAACTTAGCATAACCGAATTTATGGGATTACAAAAGATTTCGAGAGTGTTGCCAAGGCGAGTCACGAGCCTAACTACTCTCCTCTCACAATCAAGAACGACCCCATTTCTGGATAACCAATCCATTCCGAAAATTAGCCCATAGCCCGTGAAGCCCAACACATAAGCATCACATCTAAATTCAACGCTAAGTATGGAAATTTTCAAATCCAAACACATCATAGACAAATAAGCTGAGCCCCCAATTGGATTCGAAACAACTAAGGGATCCTCTACTAAACTGGTGTTTAAGTGCAGTGATTCAACTAATGATGTAGAGATAAACGAATGCGATGCGCCCGAATCGAATAAGGTACGGACAGGATGATCAAACAGAAAAACTAAGCTTTCAACCGAAATGGTTCTACCTCGTTCTTGCAGCGGTGGGACCGCGAGAGCCTGAACTTGTCCCCTGGCCTGCCCTGGTGCCATAAGAGCCTGCACCTGTCCTCCCGAGGTAGCTCCTGCCCTCTGCCCCTTCTTTGGGCAGTCCTTCACTAAATGTCCCGCATCGCCACAATGAAAACAGCCAGTCTTCTTTTTCTTTCGGCAATCCTTGCTGAGATGGCCTGGGGTTCCACAGTTAAAGCACTTCTTCTTTCCCTTGCCGTTATTGTCTTTTCCACCCTTCTTGTTTTGCTGTTGTGGTTTCTTCTGATCCCCCTTCTTCTCGGGTGCCTTTTCAGCTTTAGCGCTTTTCTCCTCATGCATGAGCGCCATTTCTACTAACTTCTCAAAGGTGGCCCCCATCGGGATGTGGGTCATAGCCAACCCTTGCAATGGTTCATTCAAGCCATTCACGAACCTCAGCGCCTTCTTCTCCGGCGTGTTCACTAAGTCCAAGCCAAACCTTGCTAACTGATTAAATTTATTGACATATTCTTTCACTGATGAGTTTCCTTGCTTCAATGTCAAGAACCTTTCCATATATAGATTTTCTTCCGCCCTAGAGAGAAACTTCGCCTCGAACCTACGTCTGAAATCCGCCCAAGAGTCAACAGGACGCTCCCCATTAGTGACCTCCCACCAAAACGAGGCCTCTCCCTTCATCAACCAAGCTGCTAAACGAACTCTCTTCCCTTCTTCTACTTCAAATATTTCTAGCAATTCTTCCACCTCCTTAAGCCAATCTCTAGCTTCCACAAACGTTTCTGACCCTTGAAATGGTTTTCCACCCATAGCCTTGAATTCCTTGCACGTCTTTGCAAAAGTATCTACGCGAGGAGGAGGAGGAGGGACAGGTGCAACTGGTGGTGGAGGAACATTGGCTGGACCCGCAGCGGCCCTAGCCTCTAACAACCTCCCATACCATCCTGGTATCGCTATCCCGTCAGGTAGGTTAAAATCTTCAGCCATGTTGAAACGAAAAAGGAAAGATTCAAAATGGAGAATTCGAAAGATAAAGATATGTGGCTATTGGGGATTATGTTTTTTTTTTAAAAAACTTTTCTCTTTAAATTTCTCATTAAAACATGTTTTTGAAAACACTTCTACCAAAAATAACTATTTTTCTAAAGTATTTTTTATCTGTTCTGGTAACCTTAAGCTCTGATACCACGTGTAACACCCCACGTCCATTAATGTCACTCACAAAGGGAATGCATTAACTTCCATGGAGGTTATAAGTGAATATAGAACAGAAAAATTACAACAAGACAGATAATAAATAGTACTTGGAAATCTAAAACTTCATTTTATTGCAGCGGAAATTAAACATGTTTGTTACATCATAAAACCAAGTACAATATCCATCTTCATAAAAACAAAATACATAATCCCATTACATAAATAGCCATTAAAAAGATAACAAGCTGGACTTTACTTCAACGGTCCAAGCTTTCCAAGAGAGATGAAGCAATTCAATCAAACTCCACTAGAGCTGGGCCCAACCTGAGGACCTGGAGGGGGGAAAAAGATAGAAATGGAGGGGGTCAGACATAAAGTCTGGCGAGTATGATAATTCTAACAATACTATTATCAAAATAACTAGACTAAGGCATAAGCTGGAAGACAAGTAAACGTCTATGAACTATTAGGTATGGAGTGAGCAGATAATGATAACGTGAAAGATAACGTCAAAGGCACACCTAATTACTAACGAATGATTGCTACACTGCACCGCACATTACTACACTGCACTGCACATTACTACACTGCACCGCACCAGTCACCCTAAAGGTTGATCCCACTTGCTTCACACAGAAACTTTATAAATAGCCTTGCGTACCCCTAGCTGATTACATAGGTGCCGTCTGCCCCTATCTCCACTAGGTGTACCCCACTACCCACTTTCGATCGGCTCCCTACTCGTAGATACCCGTGCTGGCCCCACAGTGGGGTGTATCACTCCCCTAAAGTGGCAACCTGATACAACTTGAGACTGCATGGCTTATACCTATACGATGCAACAACGTCTTATCTACCAGCCCGGGTCCACACACGCATATGAAACCCGTTGGACTTGCGTTGCCACCGCTCCCCGTTTTGGCCTCTTACAGTCAAACCCAGCATGCGTGTCCCGTCCTCGACTTGGGTAGAGCCCACAAAGATACATTTGGGATACTGGTCGAAATGGGCCCCCACAAGCTACCCACCTAAGCTTGTCACTAGTATATCCCACTTAACCCTCTTAGTCATGTTCATTTACATGTGTGTTTGGTTAAGTCTTACTAATCGTATTTCACATGCCACTAAGGGAACCCCCTAGATTCCTCGTGCCACCCAAGGCACCTACTTAACCCCCATGTCCCACTTTACATGTTTATCTGGTTAAGTATTTCTTAATTCATTCAGGCCATAACCTCATAAAGACCTCTCACATTAGACTGGCATTTATAGCAGCTGGATTTGCCGGGCGGGTCCGGGCAGTCTTACACCATAAAAGAGTCTAACCTCGTGTCTTTACAACTGTTATGCTTTAGTTTAGGCCTAGGACCTCTCACATTGGGCTGACATTTGTGACCACTGGATTTGCCGGGCGGGTCCGGGCAGGTTTACGTCACAAACGAGTCCAACCTCGTGTCCTAAGCATTGATTAACACTTAAAATCTTTTACCCCGGTTTTAATAATTCCCTATTCAAATTATTAATTAAGTCAACTTTTAATGATGTCCATAATTGACTCAATTATGGCCATCCACTTATGGCATGCAAAATCATATCAATTGCACCCCAACTTCTTATTATTAAATCCTTAATATTACCCCTACCCACGTTTATACGTTCGCTTATTCAACGCAGAATATACGTTAGACTCGAATAGTCTAACTTATAGCACAAAAATAAATTATCACAACATATGGACAATTAAAATGAATCTAATCATAATAGGGGTGAAACTTGCATAAACTACACATGGTAAGGATCTAAAGGTGTCAACTTGTTAAAGGTCACAATTTACATGATATGATCATAGCCCAAATCATACATAAACTTGCATATGGGGTTTTTAGGCAACATAATGATGGTGTGAACTAGCATAGGATATCACATATATCATAGCATAATTCTAGATGTCATAATAGATGTCATGGGATATTTTCATAGCTTTTCTAATCAATCTAACTTGCATATGTAACTTGTCATATAGATCAACATAGCCCAAACATGATGATTTAATTAATTTGAACTAACTAGCATAGATGGTAACATCATGGCCTTTTTAACATGTATGATTTATCACAACTTGGCATAGAAACTTTCAACATACATAACATCACCATAGCATGATTTACAACATATAAGATATCATCATCACATAACATTGGATTTACAACATACATGATAGCAAAAAGGGTTTACAACAACATATATGATAATTCACATCATCTACTCATAATCCATTCATAACTCAATCTAATTAAAATAATAATAATCTTGTTAAGATCATCATACTCACAATTTAGAGAAGAAAAGAGAGAGCTTTGCTTTGCTTTAGGGTTGAGAGAATTAGAATTGAATTAGCTTTTCTTCCTTCTTAGTTGGCGGCGGCTCCATTGATTTCCATGGCGACGGTATGACGGTAACTATTCTATTTTTCTTATGAATTAGGGTGAGAGACTACCTAGGTATTTATAGAGTTAGGGTTTATTTTAGACTGTCAAATTATCTCAGAATTAATCCTAGCCAACCAAATTAGGTCAGAAACCCTAATGGGTCATTAGCCCATTAAAAACAGGTCAGCCAGAAACCCTAGCCGCCAGACCAGGTCGACACCCAGGTCGACTGCGCAGTCGACCTGGTCCCTGGGGTGTCGACTGCCCAGTCGACTCCCCCTGGGGTGTCGACTGCCCAGTCGACTCCCCAGTCGACCTGGGGCGCTGGGCGGGAAATTTCCCACCTAGCCTGTTTGACTTCGAATTTTGAATTTTAAATTTCCTGCTAGCTGTTTTAAATTTTCAGAAACTTCCGATGGCCATAACTTCTTCATACGAAGTCCAAATCACGCAAACTCGGACTCTATTTCAACTAGAATTCCGAGACGAACACAATGGCGCAACCCGTTTCCCACAATTCTCACGTCTGAGATTAGTTATTCTTTAATTTGTGAATATTAATACTATCTGAATTACGGGGTGTTACAGGTGGAATATCGTGTGTTCATATTTTCGATAATTGTTTGTGTTGTTGTTTATTTTCAATCAAATTCATCTTCAAGTGATTGGGTGAAAAGATCATATTTTTCTGGGTATTTTATCAAACTTCCGCTGCACACAAACCCACAACAGTATATAGCTACTGTTCGCTAACTCAAGAAGCTTTTTTCTCTTCATAGACGAAGAACTGAAAATAAGAGCAAGAGATATTAGTTTATTGTTCTATCCATTGGAAGGAAAGAACATTGAACCAACACCGAAAATGACAAATATAACAATACCTTCAGATTGCAAAGATTTTGTCACAAGAAATTTTGCATCAGCATCATTTATTATAATAAACTTAACAGAAAAAAGAATCAAACAAGAAGTGGGGAAAAGGAAGAAGCATCATGAGGAAGACCTACCAATTCTTATCATTATGGAGGTACTTCTCATATTTTTCTTCCCCAACAACTAGTAAAAACTACAATGGAGATTCTCGCCATTCTTATTAGATTTAGAAAAGATGAAGACAGTCTCATGGTCACAAACAATTCAAAAATATTCTAAATTTTCAAAAAATTTATTTATAAATTTAGGAACATGTCAAGATGTTCGATGCTTCCTCTGCTAAGATAAGTTACTTAAAAAATTCTTATATATAATGCAAAGACAAAAAATTGTTTTCATGGTTAGTTTTTTGTTTTTATACACAGTACTGCATGTGTGAGAAGATGAAATTAATTAAACAAAGAAGGAGTTTTAACGATACACTGCCACGATTTGCAAGGTAGGGTCTCGAAGGTCTAAAATTAATTTTTATCAAAGATTTCTTGAATCAAATTTAAACAATGACAGGTATGAAGTTTAAAAATAACTTACTATTTCGTATCTAGTCTAATATATAACACACTGTTATTCAAAACCGATACCTCGATTAATTCAAAACTTATATGATTTTTTGTAAAATTGATATCGTGTTTCTTAAAACCGATATCTAAGTTAATAAAGAACTGATACCTAATTACTGTGCAATATTGATATTTTTTAAAACTAATACCTAAATTACTGTAAAATTGATATCTTATTACTAGATAACAGACTATTGTACAAAACTGATACCTAAATTAGTGTAAAACCGACTCCTTAAAGCTTGGTAGGGTATTTTTATTCAAAAATAATACCTAAATTACTACTGAACTGATACCTGGGTAGCATATTCCTATATAAAATAGATATCTAAACTATTACCAAAATGATACCACATTATTGTGCATAATCATTTAATTCAGTACACAGTATCAATTAAATGTACACAAGTTATAACACTTTATTAAATTTTCAATATATATTGGTACAAGAAATAACAAATATTCAATCGCATGAGGCTAAACTTTTAGAAATAGTGGAAGCATTATCAACAAGACCAAGAAAAAGAAAAGCAGTGGACACAAAAAAACTTGGGGAGCATCAAGAACCACTTGGATCATTAGAGCAAGATGTATCGATTAGAATATTACAACTGCATATTCAGTGGTTTAAGAGAAGAATAAAAAGTTAAATGAGGAACTGAAAAAAGAAAGAACATTTAGAAAAGAGGCAAAACAAGAAATATTCAACCTCAGACGGCAGCTAAAATCCAAAAACTCAGGTTCTAAAGACGAGAATATAGAGGAAAAGGTGGATTCTGAAGCAACAGTGAAGGTTGTTTCAACTATGGACAAGGGAGAGGATATTGAAAATGAGAAAAATGATTTAAATATAGAAATAGAAGAGCGGAAAAAAGAAACAGAGAGTATGATAGTTGATGAACAAAATACAGCTAAAAAGGAAGAAAAATCAGCTGAAAAGCAACATGATCAAACTCCAAACAAATGAAACTGAAATTGAGAAGGACAACGCCACAAATGAACAAACAATTCCATCAATTCTCGACCTCGCTCCTCCTAATTTCGAGTTGAATATCACTCAAGCTTTTGCTAAAGGAAAAATAGATGAAGGTAACAAAGAAAAACCAACCCCCAAAAAAACCGCCAAAAGAAAAACAACTTCTTATGTGAGAGAGTGAAAGGAAGAACAAGGAAACCAAAAAGGAGTGCTTCATTTGAGTATTCAAAAAAACCAGACAAAAAAGGAAAGAAAACAAACATTGGAAATCAAGAAGAAATAGTTGAAGAAACAAAACAAACACTAGAACATACAGTGAAAAAAAAAGATAGAAAAACAACAAAAAAACCAGAAATAGAAGATGAATCCAAACTAGAAATAATAGTCACTTACAGTAATAGAACCTACATGGAGAGAATTACAATATCACACTGCAAAACTGTCCATCATCTGAATCTTGAACAACAAAGAATTATTATTTTTTAAAAAAAATCTCCATTGCAAAATTAGCAGAAAAGCAATTGTACTATTTTACTTTGTCCTGTTACATTTTGTTTACATATATATTTGCTGTTTTTTTAGGAAAAAACAGTCATACTACAAAACAGGTCATTTGCATCAATTGTTTACCCCCATATAACATCGGTTCAACAAACATGCAAATGTAGACGATGCAACAAGCTGAAACTTTTTGCATTGGTTACGTAACTGATGCTAAAAGTATTTTTTTGCATCGGTTACAATTAACAATTGATGCAAAAAGGTTGTATTTTTCATCGGTTATTACTAAGACCGATGCAAAAAATGGTTTTTGGCTTATCTTTCCCCCTATTTATCATCTATTAGTACCAACAATTGATGCAAAAGGTGACTTTGTGCATCGGCCATTAACAACCATAGATGCAAAAAGGCTGTATTTTGCATCTGTTAATATTAATAACCGATGCAAAAAAGGTTTTTGGTTTGAAAAATGTATTCTAATTCACATCAATTGATACTAATAAACGATGCAAAATATAACATTTTTGCATCCATCTTTTTGTAAAAACAATGCAAAAATCCTTTTTGTTTGAAAAAGGTTTTTTCATTTGCATCAGTCGGTACTAACAACCGATGCAAAATATAACCTTTTTGCATCCACAATTTGTAAAAAAAACGATGCAAAAAGCTACTTATAGATTCCATAATACTAGAATCGGCAATTATATATATACACACACACACACACACACACATATATATATATATATGCATATATTTATATACCATAATATTATTTTAATTTTTACATATTAAGAAAATGGCGTACTCTTCTTTAGGTCTCCCGCCTAAACCACCGACCAAACCTCCTAGATATCCTCCTCCAACAGTGAAGTCGGCTGCGCCGTCTCCAAATTCTACCGTTAATACTTCTCCTGTTAAGGATTCAGATCCAACATTGCTTAGATCTGTCAAACAATCTGGTTATCATGTTTTCATTCCCGAAAACATTTTTAAACTTTCCACTGATTCATTGCTTAATACGATAGCACTTCATCCTATTGATTTCAAACTATCAGTGGTTAGATTGAAGGAATATATTGGTAAGGTTTGGAAGCCTAAAGGTAATTTCATGATTCATATTGTGCTTGGGTTTTATTTTATTGTTCAATTTGAGGAAGCTTTTGATTGTTCTTCAGTGCTTAAATCGTCGACATATTCGTATTTTGGTAAATTGTTGATGGTCTTTACGTGGTATCTAAGTCATGTTTTTTAGTCAATTTTGTGCTAGAAAAGTTCTGATCTGGGTTAAACTGCTTAATTTAGATATGGAAATGTGGTCGAACCAAGATTTGTCAATTATTGCTAGTTTTATTGGAGAGCCTATCCGTATAGATGTTAATACTATAAGTAGGGAAATCGTAAAATATGCTAGAGTTCTTATTGCTATTGATTTGGATTCTAAGCTATTGAATAAGATACCAATATTGCTTCATAATGGTCTTAAGAGGGTTATTTCAATTGAATATGAATATTTTCCTCATAGATGTGAACAATGCAAAATATTTGGACATAAAACTGCGTTTCATCAAGTATCTACAGATCCTTCATGGGTTTCTAAACAGTCAATGGATAAAGCTTCTTCTTCTACGTCTTCTGTTCAAGTTGATGTTGTAAATCCATCTGTTTCTGAAGTGTCTGATAAACATAATGAGGCAGATGATCTGGATTTTTAAATTCTACATTACCACATGACATTCTTCCAGAATATCTGAATTATTTAGCTGATAATTTAACTGAAGAACCAGCTGCTAAAGACCATAGAGATGTGTCTGAATTGGTTTCAAAAAATGTTGAATACTTAGCACATTTGAAAGATAAGGGTAAGATTGTTACTTCCACTTTTGCTCCTCCTAAAAGGCAGTAAGGAGAAATTGGTTATTAAATGACAGTGATCACCTGGAATGTCAAAGGGATAAACACTTAACATCGTACGCGTGAAGTGTTATCTCTACTGACTAAATTCAAACTAATTATTGTTAGTTTGGTTGAAAACAAAGTTAATAGAGAAAATTTGAGGTTATTCAATAACTTAACTCCAAGTAACTGGGAGTTTAATCCTAGTGATTCTACTTCTTATTTTGGTAAAATACTGCTTATGTGGAATTCAGAAGTTTGGTTTATTGTTATTATTTCTTCTTCTAATCAACATCTAATTGTTCAAGCCAATAATGTAGGAGGGCTTTCTATATTTCTTACTGTGGTATATGTATGATAGACAAATTTTAGCAACATATTGTGCAAGAGGTGGCTCAAATGAATGGTGAATGGTTTTTCATGGGTGACTTTAATGATTCAACTTCTCCTATAGATAAAAAGGGAGGATTACCAATTCCTTTTCAACAACTAAGAGCTTTTAATAATTGCTTAACCCAATCAGGTTTAATAGAGATTAAAGCCATTAGTTTTAAATATACTTGGAGATTCAGAGGAATGGCTCATAACATTAATAAGGTATTTGTTAATCATACTTATTTGCTAAAATTCAAAGATCTTAAGGTTCTATCATTGTCTCAACTCTCTAGTGACCATAATCCATTGCTTATGGATATTATTTTTGCTAATTCAACTAAGGGATTTCCATTTAGACACTCTAATGAATGGTAGCCTAAAGAAGGACATGGTAAATGTATCTCTAGGGGATTACAATATGAGGTTTAAGGGTATTCCTAGCTATACATTTCAACAAGAGTTGAATGCTTACAAGATAGAATTGAAGTGTTGGAATAAAAATAGGCTAAAGGATGGTACATTATTAAGTGAAGTTGATTCCAAGTTTAATGAGAAGGCGATTGCATCCGATCTAGACCCAGAAAATTTGCTGCTATATGAGTAAATGGTAGAGGCTAAGCATGCTTTTATGGTACAAAAGCAGATCAAATTTTGGAGTTATAAGCAAAAATCTAAAGTCTCTTGGTTATAAGAAGGGGATACAAATACAAAAAATCATTCGAAATTGTCTACAAGGAGGTATAGCAACAACTTAGAAGCCTTAACCAATTCGGATGGGGATTTTTATATAAATCAGAGGAAGTTGCAGATGAAGTTATCAATTATTTCCAGACAATGTTCAATGGTTCAAGTGGTAGTGAGCTCGTTTCTTTCCAATCTGTATTTGTCATAAATAATCAAGGACATCAGGTACTTCTTAGCCATATTTATTTAGATGAAGTTAAGGCTGCTATTAATTCTGTGCATGATGATCCTAGTCCTTGTCCAAATGGCGTAAATGCTAAGTTTTATAAATTACATTGGGACGAGTTTAAATATGACTTACTGGAAGCACTTCAAGATATATTTAATTCCACAAAACTTCCTAAGGGCAGCAATAACACATTCATTACATTGAACCCTAAGATGGATAGGCCTACATATATCTCACATTATCGTCCCATATCATATTGTAACATGTATTATAAGATATTCAGTAAGATTGTATGTAAAAGAATTAAATGGTTTCTACCACATCTCATATCATCAAATCAGTGTGCGTTTATCCCCACTCGTTACATTGGAGATAATATCTTACTCGCACGTGAATTATCAAGGGATTTTTAGAAGCTTGGGGTTAGTGAATTTTGTGTGAAAGTTGATCTGCACAAAGCCTATGATATGATAAAATTGAGAGTTTATATGTCACACTATGATGAAAATGGGATATCCTACACATTTTATTAATGTGATATACAAGTGCATCTCAACTCCTACATTTTCCATTTTGATTCAAGGAGTTCCTAAAGGTTTTATATCTTCAAATAGGGCTATACGACAAGATGACCCATTATCCCCTATCTCTTTTCTATTGCAATGGAGTTTTTTACTTATAGTATGAATGAGATGTTAGTACAAAGGTAGTTTGTTCCTGTTCATAATTTTGAGCTAGTGGTTACACATCTATCATATGTTGATGATTTATTGGTGTTTAGCAAGTCATCATTTCATGTGCAGCTGCTTTGAAAACTTTTTTTTGATAGATTAAGTTAGTAAAGTGGATTAACTATAAGTGTTCTTAAGACTAAGATTTAATCTTATGCACTTCAATCAAATGAAATCTCCTATATTCTTTGTTTTCAAACTGGAATGCTTCTTGTTAATGTTGGAGAATGGAATTTTGATGATAACAACCTTATTTCAATTATTATTGATTGTAAAATACATACTAACATTTTTATCTAGAATACACACACACACACACATATATAGGATTTGTATACAGGAATTAATACTGAAGACTGTACAGTTTAAGAGCTTTTAGAGATTCAGAATTCAAAGTAGATTCAAGACTCATGAGTAATTAAGATTTCAAGAGTTCAAGATAAACATAGTAAGAGAGTCTGGTTTATGTAAGACTCTAAATAGCACTCCAGGTTCTAATTTTCAAATTTTGATTTTCAATTCTATCCTCAATCCTCTCTATTTTATTCTTCTATTTATTTTTATTTTATTCTTCTTTGTTTTCCAAACTTAAGTTTTATATATTTATATACTTTATATTTATATTCTTATACTTTATATTTATATAGTTTAAAATCTTGTAATTTTATAAATATATTTATATAGTTTAAATTTATGTTTTCATATATTTTTCTATCATATAATATTAATTTACAACACTAGAATTTTACTCAAGAATTTCTAGAATTATGTTTATGTCTAAACACTTGAAAAATGCTTTAAAATTTAAATTTTCAAAGGAGTATGTCTACATAACAAAAACTCCACGTCGACATATAACTGTCACTTTTCCTAATTTTGAAAAGAAGTGTCTTTTCACTATTGAAACAATTCGGAACCATTGCAACCTTTCATACTCTATAAAAAGGGGTTAAAACCGATTTTTTTAACATATCTTCTTCTCTAACTTCATCCTCTTTCTCTCTACCATTATTCTTAATCATTTTTATGATTCTTACACTTATACTCTGCTGAATTCAATTCTGTTTTGATAAAACTTCTTCTCTCCACACTCTCTACTCTCTGAATCAAGTGTTATTGAAGAGTTATAGGGTTGTTTTGTAATTGCTTGGGTTGAATAAACCTTGTTTGTAAGTCAAAGAGGAATCGGTGTATCCTTGTAGCCATGAAATCAAGGAATAAGAGTCGGTGTGTCCTTGTTGAGCCGTGAAATAAAAGAATAGGAGTCAGTGTCTCTTGTTGAGCCCAGAAATCAAGGAGGGTGTATTTGATTGTTGGAAATAGTAATAAAACTCTGTGCAATCCAGCGTTGTGCGGGACTGGACGTAGGAGTAATCCGAACCAGTATAAAATCCGGTGTGTTCTTTCATTTTGTGTATTTTTATTTCTATTGATTTTGCATTTGTGTTTGAATCTATGTCTGTGATTGTGTTTGTAGTGTTTGATTCATCCCGTAGTTCACTTTAGTTTTAGGTTTTGTTTAAATTCTTCCAAACACTATTCACCCCCCTCGAGTGTTTCTTTGCCTTAACGATCCATTATGCATTCCCTAGCAATTGGTATTAGAGCAAGGTTTTTCAAAAAAGTTAATAATCTGATTTTTGAAAATGTTAAATGGCAAATTTTGAATTCTAGATTTAATTCATGCATTGCATCAAGTATTAGATGAGTCTGCATTCAATTTTATTGAAAAATCAAGTTACTATGATTAGATTTTTGAAATTTGAAATTTTGAAATTTGAAATGTTTTTTACTTTTGAAATTTTTGATCTATGGATATGTTACAAAACCTTCATGATATTATTGTAGTTAGTTATTTTGAAATGTCATTTTATTATTTGAAAAGTCATTTGAATATTTGAAACGACATTTGAATTACTTGAAAGTTATTTGATTATTTGAAAAGTTGTGTTGTTACAGGAAAATATGTGTTATATGGCTATTAGATATTCAAAATCTTAAAAGATGGGTGATGTGGCTGTTGACAATTCAAATTCCGAAATGGTGGCTATTGAAAATTCAAATTCTGAAAAGAAATCAAAAATAGGAGTAATGACGGCTGGTGAAGAGTCATCTAGAAGAAATAGTATATATAATGTAAATCAGAAAAGAAATGGGTACCAGATCAATTTACAACTTTGGATTTTCATCTACATCTTTTCTTTATATTGTACTTCTCTTCATTTGCTTTGTAATGTCATTGATTTCATGAGATTCCGTCAAGAGTTGACCAAGTAATGATCAAATGAAGTTTTGGTGAATAAAGAGAGAAGGAAACCAAAACTATCGACGGTTATCTTCAAATTGCATCCACATTTAGACTATTTTGTCTCAAATCCTTTTCCAGATTATAGTTCTCGTTCTTACGGTCGATTTGATGGGTAGATCATCAAATTCTGATCAAAATTGAGTGTGATATGGTAGTTTGAAGTTGGCGATTCAAAACTAAAAAACTGTTACGGGATTTCATGCATACCTCTTACTGTTTCGACTTTCTACACCCTAATACCATCCAAATTGATTCCGGACTGCTACTAGAACGTAGTCCTCGAATTCCTCTTCGATTTGCCACTGATTTCTTCCAATGCCGTTAAGAAACGAAGAAGTTATGCCTCTTGAAAGTTTGATTAAAAGTGAAAAATGAGAGGAAGAAGAAGAGGAGGAGTAGTTATGAAGAGACATGACTTTTGGGCCTTTATATAGTAGTTGAAGTGTCCATTCATTCCAAATTCAAATTCAAATTTTCGCGCCAAGTTGGTTGAACTGCTAAATCTTCAATATATTTCTCATATGGTGCTCAAATTCAACAAATGAATACACTGTCCTGATCAGAAAAACGAGCCCATCGCAATAGAGCAAATCTCATCATCAAATCTAGAAGATCAATTCAGAATTCAGAGAATATTGAAGAAATGGGTCTAAAAACTGGGTATGCCTTAATAAGTTTTCAAACTTTTGGTTGAATGGATGTTTTGCTTGCTTTGCTTTAAATTTGAAATTTAAACTTTAAAATTCAATTTTGGAATTTAAAATTCAAATTTGAAATTTGAAATTCAAAAATAATTATAATAAAATTAATATACTAATAAAATAATTTTTGGATGTTTGTTAGGATTATTATTATTTTAGTAAATAGTTAAACCTGAAATATAAATCGATATTTTAAAACCAAAGCATAAAACCATATTCTCTTTGAAATAATACATATATGTTAACATACATATATCTATATATTAGTCTATAGAATGAAATTCAATTTTTTTTTATCTCAAAGATTTAAACTTTCAAACTTCCCTCCATCTTTTTCAAAGTTAAAATTCTAGTTATTAAATTTATCTGTATACTTATTTTCTTATATCACGTTTCAATATATATATATATATTAAAATATATAAACATATTAATATGATATACAGAGTTAATATAACTTTTTGATATTGTTATAAAATATAAATTTATTCATCTTTTAGTTTAAACATGCATAGTTCAACTTATATATTATTCTTATGATTTCATAATAATTTTAGGTTACATTATCACAAATACTATTTCTAACTTAATACTTATTTTGACTTTCTATTAAGATTTATAAAACTTGTATATTTTACTTAATATAAAGAAATATATATATATATATATATATATATATGATTTTTTAAAGTAGTTTAAATTTAAGAAGTTTTGTAGATTACTTTACAATGTTTCCTTCTAAAGTATAAATGGTTTTTTAGCAAATAAATATGTTTTGATTTCTAAAGTTTAAATTTAAAATTGATTTGTATCAAAATATTAATGTATATCTCATAAATTAAATTTTAAGTTCTTTTTAAATTAGTTTTATATATACTTATGAATAAAAGTTTATATAGCTTACTTTATATTATACAAATGTTATATTCTCTTTAGAAAGATCTTCAATTTTTACAATATTTACCCTACTAATATAATTTAACTTCCTGATTTTTCTGAATATTTTACTACTTATCATGAATATTATTTTTAATTAAACTCTTATCTTTATTATTCTTTTAATAAAATTCATTAATACAACTAATATAATTCTAGAAATTAATATTATCTTTGTTTGATTCAAATAATTCATAATAGTTAAATAGTACTTTGAATATATGTTATCTAAATAAATATAATTACCAAATCATTCTGCATACTATCATTACACATCTTATTTCATATCATACATCATTATTAGAGTACATCTCAAATTAAAATCATCCACATCCAAGTTGCATTTCATTCAATATATCACTTCATATAAACTTGCATATAACATACTGCACTATAACCAACACACTACATTACATGTCAACCTTAACTTCACACATAACAAGTATATTGTAACAAATCGGAATTTCAGAACCAATTTAAAAAAAAATTAGCAATTTTAATGGATTTTGAATATTTAAAATGATTGATTTTAAATAATAATGACTAAAAATTTATATTAATCGAAGTTAGAACGTATAAAATTATTTTAATTATAAAACGAGTCTGAAATGGCACGGTAGTTTGAAAATTCGATTTCAAAATTCAAATGAATGTACAGGATTCAAAATAAATCGGATTTCAGTAAAGCCAGAAATATTTGAATCTGTTTAAAAATATTTTTGTAACGAATATGAAAAATATAGATTTCATAACGGGAATAAAAAGTTATGTCCAGTTTAAAATTCAGAATAGTCGCTATGGAATTTTATATAATATATAGCCTTTAAAAAAAGCCATTTTACAAACGACCTCCATTTTCGACGAAATTATATTTATTGGATCCAGAATGTCAAATTATTGCTAGATTCCAATTTTCATAATATTTGGAATTAATTTGTGAGCGGGGTGGATTTAAACGTGTTTGGTAATTTCAGTTTGAATTTACTCGACTGGAAAATGAGCGTTTTTCAAACGGTCTTCAAATTCAACGAAATTAGTTTTGTTAGGACCGTATCATCAAAACATAGCTAGATTTATTTTTCTGGAATTTTTGGAGTCAGTATGTGGCCCCGGTAAATTAAAATGTACATTGAAATCAATTTTGAACGTTATATTAATTTATATTTTAATTTTGATGAAAACTGAGCGAAACAGTCGAATTGGCTTACCGAATATATCCCATTGTGTTCGGAATGGGGGTATTTGGTTAGGGACAACAGTCATTGGGTCTCATTTGTAGGTCGAATAAAAAGTCAACTTTTTTTTGAAATTATTAAATATAATATATATTTTTATAAAAGCCCTACCCCCTTCCTTTTTTTCTCTCGTTCAATTCGATTAAGAAGAAAATAAAAAAAAAACTGATGGTGGAACCTCATTGCCCTAGCTTCCTCCACGCCGCCACCGCGGCCAGCGCCGCCGTCGCTCAACGCCGGAGTAGCACCACCGCCCTCCCCTCCTCCCTCTCCTCTCTCCTCCCTCCAACGCAGCCCCCCTTTCTCCTTTAACTGGAGACCTTGCCCAAATCGCACCGCCAGCACCCCCCTACCACCACCTGTGCAAGCCTCCACCACCACCAGACCCCGGCGCCTCTCCTTCAACCCCCAAAACCAGAAAACAATGTGTCTTTTTATTTATTTATTTACATTTATTTTATTTTCAGTTTGAATATATAAACTGTGTTTAAAAATCTAATTTTTATTATATATGACCGTGTATAAAAATATGATTTTAACGCTATAAAAATATGATTTTAATCATATAAAGATTTGATTTTTAATTATATAAAGATTTGATTTTTAATGATATAAAGATTTGATTTTTATGCAGACAACATTGGAATAAAAATATGATTTTTATTATCTAGAGAGCGAAATAAAAATATGATTTTTTTTACATTGAGAGTGTTATAAAAATATGATTTTTATAAATAAGAGCATAGAATAAAAATGCGATTTTTATTTAAATAACATTTCTATAAAAATTGGATTTTTATTTATATGAATGGCATATAAAAATTGGATTTTTATTTATATGAATGACATATGAAAATTGGATTTTTATTTATATGAATGGCATATAAAAATTGGATTTTTATTTATATGAATAACATACAAAAATATGATTTTTGCATATGTAGAGAATATAAAAATATGATTTTTATATATGTAGAGAATATAAAAATATGATTTTTATATATGTAGAGAATTAAAAATATGATTTTTAATGTATACATAGCACTGTAAAATATTATTTTTATATATATAGCGATGATTCAAAACCGGATTTTTATTACGTAAAGGATTAAAAATATGATCTTTATAATGTAAACATCGTTTTAAAAATGTGATTTTTATACGTATGACATTGAATTAAAAAATGTGATTTTTACTATGAACAACATGAAAAAAATTACGTTGGAATTTCAGGAAAATCCAGACTGCTCAGAAATTTAGAAATAAAACTGGTGGAGTGGATCCCAAAGGTGAGAACTTCTCATTCTAAGTTTGTTTACTGTTAAATATATACTAGGATGCAGACGGTGCTTAGTAGCACCCGACATCTTTGATTGAAACCATGGATGTTTGGTTGTTTGTGTTGATCGATTTAATTGGTTGAATTTGGTTTAGGATGTGAATGGAATTGACTAAATTTGGTTTGTGTATGGCATGAGCCAGTATTAGGCGAGGGATAAGGCTAGACCTTATTCCGGTTCTAGTATCGCACCATTATGCTGCCAAAATTTTCTAAAAATGTTAGAACAATAAAAATATAATTTTTTATTGAATGAATGACCTATATAAAATATTCATGTGTTGAAATAAATATTTTATAGTTAAAAATATAATTTTCAACGTATATATGAAAGGCCAAAATTCTCCTGAAATGAAAATAAATATTCATATACAAATCAGATGATTTGTTTATGTACACTCATTTAACTGACATGGATTGGGATGATATATTTTACATATCGCCCAACTGCACAAATAATATTCAGTATTTGTTGGTTGAAACCCCATACGGGTATTGGGATGATATTTGATGTACACTAATCCCAATTGTTTAGTTGTATGTCAATCGATTGGTTGACAGACTGTTGTAAGCGTTAAATATTTATATTTGATGCTTATGCAGTTGTGTAAGGCACTCTGGATGATGGTGTATCATGGTTGTTGTATACATGTGTTATCTGAAATCCATATAAATAACATTATATGGTAATTGACTGTGACTGATTCCAATTAAGGAATAGGGGATATTTTATAATAATATTCAATAAAGGATTAAAATCTGATTTTAATGTCTGATTTTGGATGGACACGAAAATATTGAAATATATGAAGCCGTGTTGATTAGAGATGCGGCATTTTGACGCGAACAATATTTATATCGATTTTATTCATTTTTGTAATGAATATCGGAAAGGAAAATATTTCAAAATCTGATATTTCGAAAATATTATCATTTATATATTATAATGATAAGGAGTATTAAATTTTGATTTGAAATTGAAAAAGAAGTTGAAATCGTTTTTTAAAACGAATTTATAAAATATGTTTTAAATGGAAATCGACGAAATATATATTGCCTGAATAGAATGCGCCGTGTCGCGATTGTTCGCAAATTTCGACCATTGACTTCGAATTAACATTATGGGAGATCCGACCGTCGGATTCTCCTAAAACTGGAACCGTTGGGTTCGTATCGAAAAGAGCTTTCCAACGAATATAAGAGATTTGAAATCTAACAGTTTGATTTGGAAACATGTCCAAATCAAATTTGGAAAAGGTCGCTGTAAGTGCAGTTCGATGACAGTTTATGGAAATCGACTGAAAGGCCTTAATAAAATTATTAAGAATATTAATAATTTGTGTAAAATCATAATAAACGATTTGGAAAGAATTAGGATGAAAATTTCCCTATTTGAAAAGATAAAAATATATTTTTATCAAAATAAACGAGTTATTAACTAGAATTATAATCCCTTTATTTTTAAATAAATAATTTGGATTGAGAATGGGTTTTAATGTAACCAGAATTTCCAGTATATGAATTGGGATGGATTTGAATGGAAATCATCTTCGGAATATTTCGATGTTGGATTCCGTGATTATACGGATATTGTCGAGGAATTTGGAAGATATATATATATATACATATATATATATATACATATATATATATATATATATCGTTATACCTAAAACAATATTTGTTAGTTTCAGAATTTGATATTGAATATAAGCCGATATAATTTCTATTCAGAGCCTTGTATTTGATATCAAATTGGATTTTGGGTTTGTCATGAACGGTTTCTTAAATAACACTGTTCTTAAACCCAGTTGAGAAAAGAATAAATCTTTAATTTAAGATTTAGTGATGTTTTCCAATTAATTAATGCTTAAGTGGAACTGAATAAAAGCATTGGATTTTTGGGTTTATCGTGAACTGTGTTTTAAATAACACTTGTTCTTTAACCCGATTAACAGTGAGGAGATGATTTGGAGTTTATAAATCTTTTTATTAAGATTTAATGGAAATTTTCCAAAGTAAAGTTTTCCAATTTAATATATTGGAATTGAATGAAATTCGATTTGGTAATAATCGAAGTGAGCTTCTGTAGAGGAAGACTGTTAATATATATGGAATTTAAAAGGATTTATCGTTATTCCATTTAAATTATTAGTCGGATACTGAAATTGATATCGATTATATATTGATCTGTTTTCCGTGAAGATTCCATGATTAATGGAATGTGATTTTGGGTTTATCGTGAACTGTGTTTTAAATGACGTTAGTTCTTTAACCCAGTTAAAGACAGGATTACATGTCCATCATTGTATTTTGAACTGTATTTGTTGATCTCTGCTAAATATATATCTGTTTGGTGGCGGAGAATTTATTCTCTTGCTTAACACCCTTCGCATAGACGTACGAGCTCAGAGGTTATGTATCGGCAGAAATCAATGGTACGGTGCAGATCGTCGATGCGACATGTTTGATTTCCCAAACTTAAATAATCATTAATATTGATTTTTGGGAAGATTAAAACTAAGTGGGGTTTTAATGAATCTTTAATTAGATTGAAATGAGAATGTGATAATTTAAATTATCATATTCGGGAAATGATCGAGAATGGAGTACCACCAGTTTTACTCCAGGTGATAGTTAAATCTTTAATTAGATTTGAACGTGAAATGGTAATTAATTTTACCGATAACACCGTGGTGTTGGATATGGAGTATTACCAGTTTTGCTCCATGGGATGAATAAGTTGGGATTGGGATAATAAAAGAAATGATTACTTCGGTATGGTTAAATAATCCCGACTAGTTTGGATAAACCTTAATTTGGTTTGAATTGATATCCAAAGGAAGGTTAAAGAATAAATTTAAAGAATTTATCTTTGATAAAATTAATGGGAACCTTTCCCAAAGGATATAAATATTTAAATAAAAGAATATTCAGAATTGGAATGAGGCGTATGTTGTGTTTTATAGCACTTGATTATAAAATACGTGAATTATTCGGAAAGGCTGAGTTTATACCCATTCCGAATAATTGATTCGACGATAAGTCAATGATGAAGACGGTAGTTGAAGACCGGAGATATTCACATCGTTTGGATGATTACTGATGTCTTGATTGGGTTGTACACACAAGACAAGGTAATAAGTGGTATTCGTCCAGACGTGCTGGGAGATCGACTGGATATTCGAGGACCTCTCTCCTGTATTGGACATATGGGACAAGGAATAAGGTGCCTCCAGTTTCGTTCAGACCCAGAACGAACTATTAAATGGATGTGTGTCTGACATTGGATTTTATTCTGTGTTGATTGATCTCTATTAAATATATATCTGTTTGGTGGCGGAGAATTTATTCTCTTGCTTAGCACCCTTCTCTGAGACGTATGAGCTCAGGGGTTATATATCGATAGACATTAGTTGCATGGCGTGAATTGCCAGTGTGGCATGCTGAGATGCAAGTGATCAAGGCTTCTGTTGAAAAGCAGAGTCTTGTGGTTGATGATCAAAACACGGATTTAATATAGCACAACTTTGTGTATAGCGTTAGTTCGCGAGCCTCACACCTCGGTGTGAACCAGAAATGGGAGAAGGGCCCCAGGAGGACATACATTTCTTTCTAGCTAGGAGTGGTGTCATGGTATGGAGCCCAGACATTTTTACTTATATGGATGATGGAAAGCCAGGTACCTCGGATATATCGGTCACTACGGGGCCGATGGATGACATGGTCGAATACTGACCAAACTTACGCCCCATAGGGTGGGAAAACGTATTGTTCAAGAATTGCCAATTCTCAAACGTAAGGGAGGACCGGCCCTAGCACTCATAGGTGCAGTTGCGGCTGTATCCAGAGACATGGGCTAGATTGACTCAAATTTGGTAAGGACGATTCCTTGCCTTGGTTCATGTTGGAAATCCAACTTCCAATACATGACATTTCAGTTTTATTGTAAAGCCTAGTATGGCGACATGATATATGGTACCCATGCCGTTTATGATTGATACATTTATATTTGAAGTTATTTTATACATTATGCACTTATAATAGTATCAAATGATTTGTTTTAAACATACCAAGCATGTTTGGCTATTATAAGGGAAAACTCTATCCTTCGGCTTGTGTTGCATTGTGTGATGGAACCTGAGTCTTATAATAGCTTCATTTTTTCAAAAAGCATTGCGCTGTTTATTTTATGCACTGGTATTCTTGGGAAGAAACCCATTCCGTGTTATACGGCGTGGTCCCTTGATTTACTTTTAAAGTAAAAGATTTAATAACTGTATTTAGTTCTCACACTAGTCACATGACTAGCCCGGAGTTTATTGTTTTAACCTAAACTCTGGGTGCCCCTATTTTCCACACTGGCAACTAGTATTTTTGGTTTTGCAGATTTCTAGTTTACAGGATCCTAGTTTACAGTTGGAGCTATATTCAGAACGCTCTGTATCCGTGTATTTCTTACAGTTGTGTTATGTATTATTTTTCCGCTGCTATGTAATGTATTTTAATCTCTGATATTTTCCAATGTGTAATATTTATTCATACTCTGTTATATTCTTGTACTCTGACGTAAATTGTTGTAATAAGCAATGAAATGTTCTGTTGTTTGCATTTCGATTCGTCTTGTTCTCAAAGCAGTCCGCCTTCTTGTTCGGTTTAGGTCGGCCGAGAAGTTCGGGTCGCTACATATATAGTATGAAAAGTTTTTATCTAAGATTATTAATCAAATACATAGCATATTTACTTTGTCTTGATTAACTTGTTTGGCTTGGTTGAATCGACTAAATTGACTTACTGGTTGAATTGATTGACCTGATTGGATTAATTGATTTGTTTGGTTTGTTTGATTTGGCTAACTTGTTTGAATTGTTTGACATGGTTGAATTTCATTAGTGGTTAGTAGGTGTGTTAGAAATATAATTATGCATTTGTAGTCAATAGAGCTTTATAGGTTTTAGGATAAATAGAAGTTACAATAAATGTTTGGTTTTATGTTTAATTAATTGACTGTTTGGATTAAATTGCTTTTCTTATATCATAATTTTAAGGATATCATATTAAAGTTCTTTCTTATTCTAGATTAAAGTCCTATTATAGTTTTAAGAAATTAGAGTTTAGGATAGGTTTAGTCTTGTAATAAATTAAGGGGGAGTTTTAGAGTTTCTAAGGATTAGTTGAAGGTTCAAGAATGCTTTGGTTGATTTAATTGTTTAAGATTACTTGTTTGAACTACTTGATTGTTTGAATTGCTTGTTCGGTTGAATTACTTGTTTGTTTAGTTGAATTGCTTGTTTAGATTGATTTACTTCTTTGAATTGATTGGTTTGCTTAGTTTATTATCCTTCTATTTAGTTTATTAGACTAGTGTTGTTGTAGATTCAAGGAAAGTTACACATAGAATTAGGATATTATATAGGGGGAGTATTTCATAAGCTATAGATAGATTTAGGATTCATGAGGAGTACTTTATTTTAGTACATGAATTACATAGATAGTCATAGGATTTAGGGGGAGTAGTTTTAGAATTTCCTTTTGATTATGACAAAGGGGAGATATTATAAAATATAGACACAGTTTATAGGATTCTTACAAATAGGGGTAGTATTAGAAGGATCGTCATCAATAGGTGTAATGTCCCGTATTTTTACGGTATAATAATTAATTTATTTAATTATTTAAAAAGTGATTCAGAGAATTAAATGGTCATGTAATTAAATAATATTGAATATTTAATTAATATAAATAATAGAATAATATATTTAATTTCGAAATAGTCAAAAATAGTGAATTGACAATATAATGTGAAGTGGACAATTCAAAATATATAATTCAGTTTAGAGTTAAATTATAATAACGAATATATTATTTAAATGAAGTTTGAACGTAGAATTATAATATAATTATAATCGAGCTCGAAATGGCGCTGCAGTTCGTAATTTGGCGATTCGAACTTTAAATGAATATACAACGTCCGTTTTAAATCGGATTTCTGTGAAACAAGAAACGTTAGGAGCCGGTGAAGTATATTTTTCTGATGAAAGAGAAAAATCAGGATTTCGTCGTGTAGATTGTGCATTATGTCCAAATCAAATTTTAATACAGTCGCTATAGAATCGTTTATCGATCGAAATGGTTTATTCGATATAACTAGATACCAGTTTCGAATTTAGACAAGATTCTTTTGAGACGTAGTAATAATTTAATTTCTAGAATTTTATTATAGTTTTTAATTAATTAAATAAGCAACTTTTTATTTGGAGTATTTTGCACCCTGTAATCAACAATTTAAGGTTTCACAAAAATGAGTTAATCTACCGATATTATTATATTTTTGGAACCGTGGCACATCGCTCAATACGACCGTATACTTATTTCTGTCTGTAGCAGTTCGGACATGAATGAAATCTTATGTGACACGGTATACTAAAACTCAAAACAAGCATATGGATACCCATTCCCTCACGTGGCCGACAAATCCTGTATCTACATATAAGTGAACACAACCACTCCTTTCTTCTGGTTTCAGTAAATACACCACTCTTACTCTAACCTAGACCATTTACTTCCTCAATCAAAAAGAGTAGCCGCCGTTGTTTTCTTCAGAAAAGTAAAATGTGAAAGTAAACCTCCTCTCGAAAATCAAATAAATTCTTATAAATCACAAAACTTGTATTCCCGTAATCCTCAAAGCTTACTCTGTGTTCATATACCCTAGTTTTAGGTTTCGATCTTCATCTGTGTTCGTTTGAGGGATGGAATTTTGGGGATTTACTGATCAACGAGGAGGAATTAAAGGGTCAGAGTTGTGGCGTAGGAGAGAACGGAGGTTCGATCGATGGTAGTGGGTCAACCTCGGCGGTCCCTGGTGCGAATGGAGGATGTGTTAACTGTACGGTGAGGAGGTAGGGTTGTTTAAATCCAATGAAGGAAGATGTAGCACAAGATGACCGTTGCTTCTGGAGTAAAGTACTGGAGTGGGATTTTACTGAGAGAATGATGCGGTTTATAGTTAAAAGAATGAGGTCTTAGGGTATTTTCGAACTAGGTTTGAAAATAGTACATTTCTAATGGTAAGCAAAAGGATTTAGAGATGGACTAGTTTTAAACGGAAGAGTTAATTAAAGTGGTTGTTTGAGTTAGTGAAGGAGGGTTTGAACGGAAGTCTGGGAAGTGGATTTTCAGTTGATTAAGAGGTGGGGATAAGGGCTATGATGGTCAGTGAGGGTAGGACTGGTTATGGCATAACGATAGTGTGATGGGTGATGACCAAGGTAGAGGTGATTGGCGATAAATGGGTAGGCTGCTTGTTGGGTGTTTTATTGAGAATGGTAATATATAGTACCTGCACCATATTTGTCGACCAATTCAACGCCCTAATTAGAGTCAAAGATGATGCCATTCAAACTTGAAATTAAGGTTCATTGATTTAAATATTACAATAACTAATAATATTCGATAGTATAGAATCTTGTAACAATTATAATAACTTTATGTTTGAACAGAATTGAACAATGTCACTTTCGTTGGGATCGTACAGACGACAGCTACTCAATGGAATTGACTGGGAGTGATTTGAAGTCTGTTACAATTTATAGTAAAATAAATTGTCCGTCTGAATCAAGCAATGGTTATCATTATTAATGATGATCGTCCAATGTGAGTAAAACTCACCAACTCTGAACAGTTATATTTTTATAACATATTTTTAGAACAGCTAAATGATGATTGATTTCTTTGTGTTGATTGTTTGGATGAATTGCTATTCAGTTGGTTGAAATTATAGATAACGATATATGTATAAATCGTTAATCAAATATTGATTCTGTTTAGCATAATATTTCATATGGAAATGAAATTGATGTTATTTATGTGTTTAACATCTGTGGATGCAGGGAAACAGGTTGGAGGGATCCAACAGGATTCCTCAACATTTATTTTACGGTTTTTCATATATGGTGATATATGATGTGATATATAATCTATTGTTGATGATGTGTGTTAAAATGATATTGATCATTGTTATTTGGTATTTTAAATACCATAAAAAAATACTGGAATAGATAAAGGAAATTTTCAATGTTGAATAGAAAAAGAAATATTTGTGAAACAAATTGAAAAAGGAAATATTTGTGGAACAAATAGAAAAGGAAATATAATAGATTTGAAAAGGGAATATTTGTAAAACATTTACAAACAGAATTGAAAAGGAAATATTTATTTAGAAAATAAATAGAATTGAAAAGGAAATATTTATTTAGAAAATAAATAGGGTTATAAAAAGGAAATATTTATTTAGAAAATAAATAGAGTTATAAAAAGGAAATATTTATTTATAAAATAAATAGTGTTGTAAAAGGAATTTACTGGGAAATGAAAAGAATGTCATATAAGGAAATATTTGGCAAATGAATAGAATTTTACACTAAGGAAAATTTAAACCTGTGCTTCACACACGGGTATAACAGAATATGAATATAAAGTAGATTTTGAATAAAATCTATTTTAACAGATAAGTGGAAAAGATAAATTTATAAATAATATTTTGTAAATTAAATAAAATGTTTATCATTGGATAAATATAATATATAAGTCGGGACTTATATAAAGAAGGAAGAATCGATTTCAACATCGATATTTGAAACTGAACATAAACGTAGGAGTTAATCAGTTAGAGTTAACCAGTTAGAGTTAATCAGTTAGAGTTAATCAGTTAGAGTAAATCAATTACAGTTAGAGTTAAATCGATTAGAGTTAGAATTAATCGAATTAGAGTTAGTTGAACATAGTTAATCAGATTAAGATTTAATAGAATATTATTTATTCAATTAGAGTTGATAGGGTATAGTTATTTGAGATAGAGTTAGTCAAACATAGTTAATCAGGATGAGTCGCCATTTCGTACGACTGCTAGAGTAATTCGCAGGGCTGTAGATAGCCTACGGCGGTTAGATGTTTCCTGAGGGAGTCAGGCGTAACCATTGTGATCGCTGCGATCTAGAGTCAAGCGAATGGAGTTAAACAGAATATTATCTATTCGAAATAAAATTAAAACAGACATAGTTTACTCGAATATAATTACAAGAGTTAATCGAATATAGTTTATTCAAATAGAATGAAGGAGTTAATCAAAAGAAGTTAATCGAAATTAGTTAATCGAATTAGAGTTAATCGAGTTAGAGTTAGTCGAGTGTTAGTTAATCGAGTTAGAGTTCGTCGAGTATTGATTAATCGAAGATAAGAATTTATCGAATAGAGTGATTCGAAATGAGTTAATCGAATATTAGCTATTCAAAAGGGGTTATCGAATATTAGTTATTCGAAAGGAGTTATCGAATTAGTTATTCGAAAGGGGTTATCGAATATTAGTTATTCAAAAGGAGTTATCGAATTAGTTATTCGAAAGGGGTTATCGAATATTAGTTGTTCGATGGGGTTATCGAATATTAGTTATTCGAAGGAGTTAAATCGAATATAAGTTATTTAAATGGACTTAAACCGAATATAAGTTATTCGAAGAGAAGAGATATCAAATATTAGTTATTCGAAGAGAGTAATCGAATATAAGCTATTCGAATTGAGTTAATCGAATGTTATTTATTCGAAGTGAGTTAATCGAATATTAGTTATTCGAAGAGAGTTAATCGTCGAATTCGGGAAAGTACTAATACTTTCTGATGTTTAAATCAAGGTTTATTTATTTATAAATTAGGTGTTTATTTATTTATTCAAATTAAAGAATAAAAGTTATATTTGAAGTTAGATTTTTTGAAAGCAGGGATTATAACGTTATCGTTATAATCAATGTTTTTAAAAAATAAATGGATTCGTAAATAGAATCCATGAGGTTCACAAGGAAGTTGTTAAAGGTTTAAAAAGATAAACTTTGTCTATTCCGAAGTTAAAACGTTGTTCAGTTAAGGTCTAAGAGGTAATTATACCCCAACTTGATTGACTTCCTTCTTAACTAAGGAATGGTTAAAGTTTGATAGTAAAGGTTGGTTAAGTGAATTTAGTTAATGAGCGTAATGGCTTGTGTGGCATAGCGATGTTTATTTAAGCATCAGTTTAAATCAAATGAAGGAGTTTTGGAAATGTTTTCCAAATAAGAATCAGAAATGTTTTCTGATAATAGAAAATAAGAATTTAAAATATATGAAAATAGGAGATAAATAAATTAATGAACCAAAGAGATAAATGTTAAATGATGATTGATCGATATAATTTCCATCTGGAAATAATATCGTTGTTTGCACACGTGTTTTTCTTTGATAGTTAAATCACAGACTATCAAAGTTTTGACCATTTTTCCGTTGTCAATACGGAGAGACCGGTTGGATTATTATCCGAGAACCACTTCGTATGGGCGTTATCGTTTCGAATCAAATAGATCGAAGACAAATTGAAGACGGAGTTTATACAAGGGTTATTCTGGCAATCCTAGGTAGAAATTGCCTAAGATGGATTTACAGAATAGTGCCTTCGGTTTGTCCAGTCCCAGGACAACTTGAATGGACGAATGTTTGACAGAGTATATCTGGTAGATCATGTAAGTTGATCGTTTCAAACGTATTTACGTTGGTGGCGGAGGAATTTGTTTCTCTTAGATTATACCCATGGTATTTTTGGGGAAATCAATTTGTGATTTGATGGGTATGATGATGTGGCATTCAAAGTGAATGAATGAGTAATCCGTTGAAAGATATGTTATGACCTCCAGCCTCATCAACTAGGAAATGACAGAAATCGGGCAGGCAACATGGCTAAGTGGGCCGCACCCAAGTAGGGTATATTGTCACCATCTAGAGAATATTCATATTTGTTACTTCTTTCAATTCTGTATCTCCCGGGAATGGTTATGTTGGTTTACCAACTGCAAGGTGATAATATGTTCGATACACTCAAGCGAAATGAGTGGTCGGTCATGTGTGGCTGAGTTGCAAGATGTTCTTGTTGGACTCCAGTGTATCGCTTCTAGAGTACACTGAGCGGAAGGTGGATCCATACCTTGTCATAGTTGGAGTCCATTACCCAAATAAGAGCCCGTAGTTTTGATTGTATATTATATATGTAGAACGTTAGATGCAAGCATTTCTACTAGATTGATATTACTTGTGTTAGACATTATTATAATATCAGACTAATATTGTTTTACAAATGATTTGGGTTATCGTAAGGTAAAAACCGTCCGTGTTTATGTGTGGATTGGTCTTACGATTATTCTTTCTTTTGAAAGGATTTTTAAAAGTTAAACAAATGATTTGAGTTTACTCACACCTGTCACATGATTGACCCGGAGTTTATTATTTTTTATTTTCCCTAAACTCTTGGGTGCCCAATTTTGTACGGGCAGTCAAGTAGTCGAGATTTACAGATATATTTGGAGAGCTGGAGCAGGAGGCTTCAGAATTATATATCTATTGTTGTTTCCGCTGTGTTGTAAGTGTTATACTCTAATAATGGTATTGTATACAGATACTTTTTATTTCAAAGTTATGATATGAAATATATTTATTCATTCCGCTGTGAGATTCGTGTTTACTCTGATGTTGTATGTTCTTCTTATTCTTCTATTCTAAGTTTCTATCTTATCTATTCTCACCCTCTAATTTCTTTCATGGACTATCTGGTGTTTCCGATACTTGAATAATCGACATGGTGTTATATGTCAATATCCAAGATCGCGAAAACCCCGGGATGTTACTGTTGGTATCGGAGCTTAAGGTTAAAGTAATTACCATGGCTCCGTGGCATGACTCAGTAGAGATGGGGTTAGCAATACCCTAGATTGAGTTGAGTGTATATATACGAGTGAATGTATTTGTTATTTGATATAAAAAAAATTTATAATGTGGAGATTTATTGGTTGAGCTGTTTATGAGTTCTGGTCGATCAGTTTGATCCACTGTATCGGTAGGGGTTTATAAACACTTAAATACGATGGGTCGACATGATATGTTTTGAAAAGAGGGTAAATAAAAATAATTTTACCCAAAGTATATTTTGATATAGAGAAAATATATATATCGGAATTATAATATATTGGTTGTTATTATAATCGAGTAAGATTATAAATTAAATGGTTATATATATAACCAAGTAGAATTCGTATAAGTGTAATATATGAAATCGAAATGGATTAAATCTGAATTTAAATCAAAATTGAAATTACAACTCTGGAAATTTGGAAAGGTGTTTGTAAATGGATTTGGACTAAATATATGTGAATTTTAAAATCCTAGGAGATTTTAAATTGTTTTACAAGCCGTGTGAATGGTATTTTGAAATGAATTTCAAAATGGAAGTGTTTAAATATGGTTTTGAAAGGTGATACAGTATTGAACTCACTTCGATTGCTGGGAAATAACCCTGATGGTGCTGGCCACATCATCAGTGTCACTTTCGAGTTGCTAAGTGACGGATTACTACCAAAGATTTTGTTTTTGAATTGTTTTGTGGAAAGCAAGTTGTTTTGGATCCTGAAAGGGAAGTTTGATTTTTGATATGGTAAACTGTTTAAAAACTCCCAGAAGAAGATTTTGTTTGAGTTAAAACAAATTCAAAATGAATTTGCGAAAGCAAATAGAAATTGAATGAAAGCCAGTAAACTGGAAATTTAATTGAAATAAAATGATATCAAGTAGAATCAGAATTTGAATGGTGAGATAAGAATCTGAAATGGTATTGGATCGAATTTGGAATGGATAATGGATTTTGAGTCCAGAATGGGAATTGGCTTAGTTATAAGACAATGGTTGGATTTGAAGATAAATTGATTGAAAATCGATTGGTATAGATCGATATATGATCAGTAGGTATTGAGTAGAAGCAAGTACAAGAAATAAAATGGTATGTTCAATAAAAGTTACAAGTTTATATTTCATATGGTATTGAGGTTTTGATGAGCCGAATTGGCAAGCATCTTGGCTGTTTGATTTTCTTTTGGGTTGGAGAAGGCCCAGAGAGGCGAGTTGGAGTTTGAGCTATTGACTAGTACGAAGGAGGTGCTGGTGAAATTTTTCGAAAATTTCGGGTGTTAGAAAATTTTCAGGATTTTTTTGAAAATTTTCGTTAGTAGGAATGAATAAATATTTAATTGGAAATAAATTGCTTCAGTTAAAACTAAAGTTAAAGAAGTGAACAAATAAGTTCTAACCAATCGATAGGGTTTGTTTTCTACCTTAGCAATTTCGATAACAAAATTATTTTAAGGGGGAAGAATGTAATGTCCCCTATTTTTATGGTATAATAATTAATTTATTTAATTATTTAAATAGTGATTCAGAGAATTAAATGGTCGTGTAATTAAATAATATTGAATATTTAATTAATATAAATAATAGAATAATATATTTAATTTCGAAATAGTCAAAAATAGTGAATTGACAATATAATGTGAATTGGACAATTCAAAATATATAATTCAGTTTAGAGTTGAATTATAATAACGAATATAATTTTTAAACGAAGTTTGAACGTAGAATTGTAATATAATTATAATCGAGCTCGTAATGGCGCTGTAGTTCGTAATTTGGCGATTCGAACTTTAAACGAATATACAGGGTCCGTTTTAAATCAGATTTCTGTGAAATAAGAAACGTTAGGAGCAGGTAAAGTATATTTTTCTGATGGTAGAGAAAAATAAGGATTTCGTAGTGTAGATTGTGAGTTGTGTCCAAATCAAATTTTAAAATAGTCGCTATAGAATCGTTTATCGATCGAAATGGTTTATTCGATATAACTAAATACTGATTTTGAATTCAGACAAGATTCTTTTGAGACGTAGTGATAATTTAATTTTTAGAATTTTATTGTAATTTTTAATTAATTAAATAAGCAACTTTTTATTTGGAGTATTTTGCACCCTGTAATCAACATTTTGAGGTTTCACAAAAATGAGTTAATCTACCGATATTATTATATATTTGGAACCGTGACACATCGCTCGATACGACCATATACTTATTTCTGTATGTAGCAGTTCGGACATGAATGAAATCTTACGTGACACGATATACTAAAACTTAAAACAGGCATATGGATACCCATTCCCTCACGTGGCCGACAAATCCCATATCTACGTATAAGTGAACGCAACCACTCCTTTCTTCTGGTTTCAGTAAATACACCACTCTTACTCTAACCTAGACCATTTACTTCCTCAATCAAAAAGAGTAGCCGCCGTTGTTTTCTTTAGAAAAGTAAAACCTGAAAGCAAACCTCCTCTCAAAAATCAAATAATTCTTATAAATCCCAAAACTTGTATTCTCGTAATCCTCAAAGCTTACTCTGTGTTCCTATACCCTAGTTTTAGGGTTCGATCTTCATCTGGGTTCGTTTAAGGGATGGAATTTTGGGGATTTACTGATCGACGAGGAGGAATTAAAGGGTCAGAGTTGTGGCGTAGGGGAGAACGGAGGTTCGATCGATGGTAGTGGGTCAACCTCGGTTGTCCTTGATGCGAATGGAGGATGTGTTAACTATACGGTGGGGAGGTGGGGTTGTTTAAATCCAATGAAGGAAGATTGCGATGACCCCATTTCCCGTATAGACGGAGACAAGGGTAATGTTTAGAATATAACACAGAAACAGATAACAGCAGAGCAGAATTAAATAAATACACCAGATAATGAACAATAGAATATACTGGATAAAAGTAATCATCAGAGTTACACAGTATACAGGATCATACTTAGTACAAATACAGTTCAGCTATACATAAATGTCTACAGCGGAAAAACAAACATAATGTATAATAGGAGCTGAACAGCATAAAAAGAGATAAATAATAGAATCCATCTTCAGCTCCAGCTATTCGGATAAAGCCTGCTAAACCTGAATACAAGGCTGCCCGTGTAGAAAAAGGGGCACCCGAGTTTGAAAGTGAAACAAACTACGAGTCAGTCATGGGACTGGTATGAGAAATCTACTCAACACATTTAAAATATGGCTAATCACAGGACCACGCCACTTTCGTGGAACGAGTTACTCCATTGGATTGCCAGTGCTTTAAAAACAAATCATTCCTTTAAACATCGCAATGCTTTTCATCAAAATGAAGCCATTATTAGACTCAGTTCCCATCACACAATGCAACGCAAACCGGAGGATAGTGTTTTACCTTATAATGGCCAAAATATGCTTGATACGAATAAAACAAAAGCATTTGATATTATTACTAGTGTTTATATGTTTCAAAAACAATTTCAATCATAACTATCAATCATAGGCGGCATGGGTACCATATATCATGTCGCCATATATATATACAATCAAAACCGCACAGTCACGTATTTGGAAATTGGATTTCCGTCATGAACCAAGGCAAAAGATAGTCCTTACCGACTTCGAGACTCTTTAGCCCGAGCCTCAGGAGCCAGACACAGGTGGGCCCTTGGATCGTCAGGGCCGGTCCACCGATGTGGATTAAAATTCCTGAACAATGCGTTTTCCCGCCCTATGGGGCGTAAGTGAGCCAACAAATGACTCTATCGGACCCGGATTGTCCGATCAAACCGAGGCGCCTCGCAACAGTAACAACCACATAAGTCAAACTCGTCAGGGTGTGTAAAACCACTGACGCCACTTCTAACTAGAAAGAAACGCATGTCCTCCCTGAGGTCTGTCCTCCCGTTTTTGGTTCATACCGGGTGTGAGGTTCACGAATTCACGTTATACACAAAGCTACGCCACACAGGCGGTGCTTTGATCATCACCACAAGACTTTGCTTTTCAACAGAAGCCCTGATCATTTGCCATTTAGGCATGTCACACTAGCAATTCATGCCATGCGACTAATGTCCATTGATACACAACCTCTGAGCTCGTGCGTTTCAGAGAAGGGCGTTAAGCAAAAGAATAAATTCTCCGCCGCCAAACAGATGTATATTTAACAGAGATCAATCAACACAGAATAAAATCCAATGTCAGACACACAGTCCATTTACAAGTCCGTTCTGGGTCTGAACGAAACCGGAGGCACTATATACCTCGCAAACCCATCGATCACCACATACGTCTGGACGATCACCACTCATTATCCATATTTCGGGATGCCTCCCAATCAGGACCTCGGTTACCATCCAAACGAGGTGAAGATCTCCGGTCTTCGACCACCGTCTTCATCTTCGATTTCTTATCGTCGGTTCAGTTATTCAGAATGGGATAAACCCGGTCTTTCTGAGAAACTCGCGTATATAATAAACAAGTGCAACACTAATATACACACACATCATTTCGATTCATTAGTCACTAACCGTCAATCAGTAAGAGAACGATTTCCCAAATATTAACCCCGAAGGCCGAAACCCACATCAGATCAACACCCAGGAAACCATTCGACTTAGCTAACCTTCAGTTAATTTCTAAATCACATCCATATCGTTTATAATATTTTATAACGATTTATCGCTATTTTTATTTATTTTAAAATAGCCAATTTATTCAAAACGACGCTTCGGGCCATAACGCGACCGTGGCGCTGTTTTTCTTCAGATTTGATTTACACATATATGAAAATCTAACCGTTGGATCTTCAAAAAATTTATATCATTAGAAAGATCTTTTCAAAACGAATCCAACGGTTCCAGTTTCGGGAAAATCCGACGGTCGGATCTCCCGGTACAATCGTTTGAAGTTTCGATTTCAAAATACAAACTGCAGTGTCGTTATTCGATTAAATATAATTATATTTATATATATATAAATATAATCGATTCTGGCGCTATTTTTCTTCAGATTTGAATTAAACATTCCAGACAATCCAACCGTTGGATTTTTACAAAGTTGGTGCCGTTGGAAAGATTTTTCCAAAGCGAACCCAACGGTTGCGATTTCAGGAAAATCCGATGGTCGGATCTCCCGGTACAATCGTTTGAAATCACGGTTTCAAAATACGAACTGCAGCGTCGTTATTCGTTATGTTTTAATTCTATTTATATATATATATATATCGATTCTTCGATTTCAAAGCTACATTCTTTTCATAAATTTGATAAAAATGATATTTTTATCTAACGGTCTTCTATTTCAACGCTTCACTATATTTAACAATTCATGAATATAATAAAAATGTGATTTTTATTTTAAAACAATTCACTTCAAAACTCTATTATTTTAGATAGTTCATATAGGTAGTAAAAATATGATTTTTATTATGAAACAATTTCTTTCAAAACAAGATTATTTTATATAGTTCATATAGATGATAAAAATGTGATTTTTATATTTAAAACACGAATACCATTCAACACATAAATTTCTAATCAACGAATGTGTTTCAATTCAACACATGAATGTTTTCTATTCAACGAATAAATATAGTTTCAACAAATGAAAATAATTCAAACACATGAATATTATTCAAAATTTCGGCAGCATAACGGCAGGGTAGTTAAAACCGGGACCGTCCCTTGTACGGCTCCTCGCTCTACCTTAAAACCTCGTGGTTTTTGACAATGGGGAATCATGCATCTAGTTCGCACGCAGGCAGCATGTATATATTTATTTCATTTCCACAAACTAATCCTATGTGGTTTCAACCAAATATTTCTCAACCACAAACGGGTATTTTTCAACCATAATCAATCAATATCAACCACAAACAATCCCAATCAACCATTCGCTATCAATCAATTTTCATACCAATCACAACCAATAAATATCGTCCATGGTTTGTGGATGAGGGGCGTATATATATGTATATATATATAGCAATTCACTTCTATTTCAACATATATATAATTTTTACAACGCATATATAACTTATACATCGAACGTACAACTTATACAACGCTTATACAAGAGGTGTACAACGCTTATATAACTCATACATCGACTATATAATTTATACATCGTCGTTTTCCATATCGTTTATAAATTAGAAATCTCACATTGGGTTCCACTCCACCAAAAATAGCAGAAGGCTCAGAAAAATATGCGGTCTCTTCTAAAATGTAGAAGACGTCCACACGAGTCCACTGCCTCTTGTTTCACTGAATTTCGATAACACAGCAAAAAGATATGATTTTTTAAAGTTTGCAACGGTTTAAAGGTGTTAAAACTGTTGAAAATATACATAGCCGTACCTTTCAGAAATCGTTCAAAACTAGGTCGCGATTTATCTTCCAATCCGTTGATTGTTGCTTCGATCGGCTAGCGCCTCCTTGTCGGGCTAGGAGAGGCGCACGTGCGCAGGAGGTGGGGCCAGTTCGGTTGTCCCAGGCGGCGGCGGCGGCGAATTGAAGTCGTCGACTTCAGGGAGGTGGTTCTCTCAAAATACACAATGAAAAAATCGAAACCAGGTATGGATTTGAAGAGCTCGGGAAGATCTTCAAAAAGTTCAACTGTGGCACGAGCTAATTCCTCCTGGTTTGGTCGGAATCGGAGCTGGAAGGTTTGAAGCCTCTTCCGCCTTCGATCGGGGAGAGAGAAATGGGATTTTTTTTTTAAAAAAAATATGTTTGGCCGGTGGGTTTTAAAGGGGTTTTCTGACACGACCACCAATCTAAACCCAATGACTGTCGTCCCTAGCGTTTTACCCCCATTCCAAACACGATGGGATATGTTTCGTAGGCCCATTCGACTGTTTCGGTCAGTTTTCCTTCAAATTAAAATATATAACATTCAATACTCAATTTGAACGTACATTTCAATTTGCCAGGGCCACAAACTGCTTCGAAAAATTCCAGAAAAATAAATCTGGCTATGTTTTGACGATACGGTCCCAACAAAACTAGTTTCGTCGAATTCTGAGACCGTTTGCAAAAATGCCCATTTCTGGTCGAACCAATTTAACTGTAATTGACCAAAACACATTTTCCTTTGCCACGTTCACATACTAGCTTCAAAAATTATGAAATTTGAAACCTAGCAATAACTTCACATCTCGGATCCAACAAAAGTGGTTTCGTCGAATTCCTAGGTCGTATGCAAAATGGCCAATTTCACGGGCTATTTAAATTCCATAGCGACCTTTCTGAAAATTCATTTGGCCATAACTTTTGCTTTCCGCTATGAAACTTCGATTTTTCAGATTCGTTAGAAAGTTATTCACTAACAGAATTAAATATTTTTGGTTTTGATCAAATCCATTTTGTTTTGCACCCGGTATAGTCCGACAAAGTTTGAATTCAATTTTTGAAACTACAGCGCCATTTCAGGCCTTGTTTATAATTAGAATTAATTATATTCATTTTCAAACGTCGACTCAAACTCACTTTTCATTGCTATTATTTAAAATATTTATTTTAAATATTTAAAATCCATTATTTTAGCCAATTTAATTTTTTTAAATTGGTTCAGATTTTCTGGGTCGTTACAAAGATGTAGTACGAGATGACCGTTGCTTCTGGAGTAAAGTAGGAAGATGTAGTACGAGATGACCATTGCTTCTGGAGTAAAGTACTGGAGTGGGATTTTACTGAGAGAATGATGTGGTTTGTAGTTGAACGAATGGGGTCTTGGGGTATTTTCGAACTGGGTTTGAAAACAGTACATTTCGAATGGTAAGCAGAAGGATTTAGAGAGGGATCAGTTTTAACAGGAAGAGTTAATTAAAGTGGTTTTTTGAGTTAGTGAAGGAGGGTTTGAACGGAAGTCTGGGAAGTGGATTTTCAGTTGATTAAGAGGTGGGGATAAGGGCTGTGATGGTCAGGAGGGAAGGACTGGTTATGGCGTCACGATAGTGTGATGGGTGATGACCAAGGTAGAGGTGATTGGCGATAAATGGGTGGGCACCTTGTTGGGTGTTTTATTGAGAATGGTAATATACATACTATCTGCACCATATTTGTCGAGCAATTCAACGCCCTAATTAGAGTCAAAGATGATGCCATTCAAACTTGAAATTAAGGTTCATTGATTTAAATATTACAATAACTAATAATATTCGATAGTATAGAATCTTGTAATAATTATAATAACTTTATCTATGAACAGAATTGAATAACGTCACTTACGTTGGGATCATACAGACGACAACTACACAATGGAATTGACTCGGAGTGAATTGGAGTCCGTTACAATTTATAGTAAAATAAATTGTCCTTCTGAATCAAGCGATGGTTATCGTTATTAACGATGATCGTCCAATGTGAGTAAAACTCACCAACTCTGAACAATTATATTTTTATAACATATTTTTAGAACTGCTAAATGATGATTGTTTTCTGTGTGTTGATTGTTTGGATGAACTGCTAATTAGTTGGTTAAAATTATAGATAACAATATATGTATAAATCGTTAATCAAATATTGATTCTGTTTAGCAGAATATTTCATATGGAAATGAAATTGATGTTATTTATGTGTTTAACATTTATGGATGCAGGGAAACAGGTTGGAGGGATCCAATTGGATTCCTCAACATTTATTTTACTGTTTTTCATATATGGTGATATATGATGTGATATATAATCTGTTGTTGATGATGTGTGTTAGAATGATATTGATCATTGTTGTTTGGTATTTTAAATACCATAAAAAAATACTGGAATAGATAAAGGAAATTTTCAATGTTAAATAGAAAAAGAAATATTTGTGAAACAAATTGAAAAAGGAAATATTTGTGAAACAAATAGAAAAGGAAATATAATAGATTTGAAAAGGGAATATTTATTTAGAAAATAAATAGAATTGAAAAGGAAATATTTATTTAGAAAATAAATATAGTTATAAAAAGGAAATATTTATTTAGAAAATAAATAAAGTTATAAAAAGGAAATATTTATTTATAAAATAAATAGAGTTATGAAAGGAATTTATTGGGAAATGAAAAGAATGTCATAAAAGGAAATATTTGGCAAATGAATAGAATTTTACACTGAGGAAAGTTTAGACCCATGCTTCGCACATGGGTATAACAGAATATGAATATAAAGTAGATTTTGAATAGAAATTTATTTTAACAGATAAGTGGAAGAGATAAATTTATAAATAATATTTTATAAATTAAATAAAATGTTTATCATTGGATAAATAGAATATATAAGTTAGGACTTATATAAAGAAGCAAGAATTGATTTCAACATCGATATTTGAAACTGAATATAAACGTGGGAGTTAATCAGTTAGAGTCAACCAGATAGAGTTAATCAGTTAGAGTAAATCGATTAAGGTTAGAGTTAAATCGATTAGAGTTATAATTAATTGAATTATAGTTAATTGAACATAGTTAATCGAATTAGGATTTAATTGAATATTAGTTATTCAATTAGAGTTGATCGGATATAGTTATTTGAGATAGAGTTAGTCAAACATAGTTATTCAGGATGAGTTGCCATTTCGTACGACTGCTAGCGTAATTCGCAGGGCTGCAGATAGCCTACGGCGGTCGGATGTTTCTGAGGGAATCAGGCGTAACCATTGTGATCGCTCCGATCTAGAGTCAAGCAAATGGAGTTAAATCGAATCTTAGCTATTCGAAATAAAGTTAAAACAGACATAGTTTATTCAAATAGAATTACAAGAGTTAATCGAATATAGTTTATTCGAATAGAATGGAGGAGTTAATCAAAAGAAGTTAATCGAAATGAGTTAATCGAGTTAGAGTTAGTCGAGTGTTAGTTAATCGAGTTAGAGTTCGTCGAGTATTGATTAATCAAAGATAAGAATTTATCGAATAGAGTTATTCGAAATGAGTTAATCGAATATTAGCTATTCGAAAGGGGTTATCGAATATTAGTTATTCGAAAGGAGTTATCGAATTAGTTATTCGAAAGGGGTTATCGAATATTAGTTATTCGAAAGGAGTTATCAAATTAGTTATTCGAAAGGGGTTATCGAATATTAGTTGTTCGAACGGGTTATCGAATATTAGTTATTCGAAGGAGTTAAATCGAATATAAGTTATTCGAATGGAGTTAAACCGAATATAAGTTATTCGAAGAGAAGAGTTATCGAATATTAGTTACTCGAAGAGAGTAATCGAATATCAGCTATTCAAAGTGAGTTAATCGAATGTTAGTTATTTGAAGTGAGTTAATCGAATATTAGTTATTCGAAGAGAGTTAATCGTCGAATTCGATTATATCGAATTCGGGAAAGTACTTATACTTTCCGGTGTTTAAATCAAGATTTATTTATTTATAAATTAGGTTTTTATTTATTTATTCAAATTAAAGAATAAAAGTTATATTTGAAGTTATATATTTCGAAAGTAGGGATTATAACGTTATCGTTATAACCAATGTTTTTATAAAAGAAGTGGATTCATAAATAGAATCCGTGAGGTTTACAAGGAAGTTGTTAAAGGTTTAAAAAGATAATCTTTGTCTATTCCGAAGTTAAAACGTTGTTCAGTTAATGTTTGAGAGGTAATTATACCCTAACTTGATTGACTTCCTTCTTAACTAAGGAATGGTTAAAGTTTGATAGTAAAGGTTGGTTAATTGAATTTAGTTAATGAGTGTTATCCACTAAAAACGACATGGTGGGTTATTGATGAATTCATACGGGTCGGTTCTGTAACACTTAAGGAGGGGTCGGTCTCACAGGAATTCCTAGTTGGTCGGAATCCTTCAGATCGTTTCTTCAAGAAGGGTCGGTTATAATGGACGAATTCCCTGGTCGTTCTTTTTCTCTTAAAAGCCCTGGTCGTCCTTTTCCTCACAGACTCCTGGTCGTTCTTCTCCCTAAGTCGACCCCATATTTCAGAGGCCAACTCTGCTAAGTTCACAAACATCTGGTCGGTCAGGCTCCAGATGCTGATCGGTCGGTTCTCATCCAACCTGGTCGCTCCAAATGCAGAAGACAACTGGTCGTTCTTTCCTCCGTACCAGCCTAATCAGCCTGCATGTCCAGAATGATGCGCCATCCTGTTCTCTCATCGCCTGGTCGGTCCGCTTCGTAGCCTCAGTTTCCTGGTCGCTTGCAAGCCTCCTGGTCGTCTTTCCCTTCAACGAGGGCTCCTGGTCGGTCAAAACAGTATAAAACAGCTTGACAGCTGGTGACAACTGGCAGTGGCATTCTTGTAAATACCCAAAAATACCGACCAGAACCCTGAATACAAGATTTCAGCCACTCCTCCGCCTATAAATAGCACCCTACCTCCATCATTTTGGGGGGGGAATTTTCTGGAAACACGTGGAGGTGCTGCCAAATTGCTTTGTGGACTTCTTCAAGCATTCCAACATCTATTCTTCATAATCCAATAAAGATCAATGGAGCATGGAATCATGGCTTCCACAAATGATATATGATAGAGCTTAAGGTCGAAGATCCATGGCAAAAGCTTGGTAATAAGGAGATTTCCTCGCTGTCCAAGATATTTCTCTACCATTTTCAGCAATTCAAATGGAAGGATGTGTGTGGGAGAAAGTTTGGTTGAATGTATGAGTGATCTTACCTTGTAAACAACTTGTTGATAATAAAATTCTCTCTTAAGAGTGGACGTAGACCTCCTCAAAGGTCGAACCACTATAAACTCTTGTCTTCTTTCTATATTTTGATGTTTTCATGTGTTAGATATGGCCTCACATAATAAAAAAGGTATTCTTACGTCTTGCCTTTGAAAAGGTGACATGCTTCCTAAGCATCTCGCCTCCGATTAGGTAACGCGTTAAGAAATACTTTGGTTGTTTTGCCAAATTTTGGTGTAAACAATTAGGCGCCCACCATGGGGCCGATCTACTTTCTGACATCAAATATATTGTGAAGATCTTGGAGTTTTTGAGCCTAGTCTCAAAATAGACCGCTCGAATCTACGAGTTGGGCCTTTCGACGAACTATCCTCAAAGTTCAAGCTACTTTCTGAAAATAATGCCGCTAAAAGCAAATAAGGAAGTAAGGGCTAGAGCATCTAACGAGGGAAATCGAGAGGAAACCCCCGCCGTTAACCGATTTGAAGTAGGCGAAACATCGAATGGAGGCGTGAATGTCACAAGAGGCGAGCTTGATCAAGCCGTCGCGGGTCTGACACAACAACAGGAAATAGATAACAAAGCCATAATGGCAAGGCTAGATTCACTCTTTGCTCTTCAAACCGCTACAGCAAAGGTAGCCACAAGGACTGCTCATGCAGAGGGTACCGGATCTTCTTCCTCTAGTCCGAATCGAGAAAAATCTATCCAACAGATCTCTGATCATAGTAAAGGAAAGCATGAGAATTCAAAGCATGTTGATCGGAACCATAATGCGGGGGTTACTTCTCGTCAAGCGGCCAAATCTGCCAAAGGGGCATTTTCTAATGATGAAAGACCAGGACCTCGAAGTCACAACCGTGATGGCTTGCTTAGGCAAGCTGCCGGTCAAGACAAAAGAGTCCGCCCCGCAGATAGCCTCTACGAGAGGGAACGCCTCCTGAAAATGGTCCAACAGCTTATGAAAGAAAGCAAATCTCGAAATGATAATGAGGCTGAATGGGAGTTCGCGCCATCAAAAACCCCTCTCACTGAGAGAATCAAAAAGGCAACCTTCCCACGGAAATTCAAGCCACCTACCATCCAAGCCTACAATGGGACATGCGACCCCAATGTGTTTTTGTTTCGATACGACCAACACATGGATGGGGCCCAAGCAACCGACGAGCTTAAGTGTTTGTACTTTCCAGTGTACTTGGAAGGAGTAACATCATTATGGTTCACTAAATTGCCTCCCAGATCTATTGATAATTTTTTCACACTAGCAAGATGTTTTCAAGACCAATTCCGTCTCCAGACAACGAAGGTTAGAGATATTATGTCCCTCAACGAGTTGGAACAAGCCCCGGGTGAAACAATTAGATCTTTTCTAAGTCGTTTTAATGCTGCCGCTGCTGAAGTAGGGACCCACGAGCCAAGGCTAATTCTAATGGCCTTGAAGGGGGGCATAGATAAACATTCTGAATTTGGAAGGTGGTTAAAGAGAAAGAAGCCCAACACATTAGAGAAATTCTATGACAAAGCCGAGGAATACATGAGTCTTGAAGATGATCCCATTTACTCTGTTGGCAAGACCAAAACTAATGTGGTTCTGGAGAAAAAAGAAGCTTCTACAAAAACCGATCAGATAAATTCAGGTGGGGGGCAAAAAAGAGAAACGGTAATGATGCCAAGAACGATAAGGATTTTAAAAAGCGACGCTTCTTCAAACCTACGGACCTTACTCCGTTGAATGATACGCTTGAGCACATATACATGGCAACTAAAGCTACGGAGGATTATCCGAGCCCGAAACCAATAAAGGTGTCCGAAGAAGCTGCAAGTTCAGGGAGGTTTTACCGATTTCATAATCGACCTGGTCATGACACGAATGAGTGTCGGCACTTGAGGAATCTAATTGAAGAGTTGATAAGAAAGAACCGTCTTCAGGAGTACGTGAAACGTCCGTCAGATACTAAGCCTACTCAAGGGCAGCAGATTCATCTAAGTCAAGATGGAAGAACACCTGCAAATGGTTCTCGACCTGTTATCAATACAATCAGTGGTGGACCTCATCCTACAGGAGATACCTGGGAGGATATTGTCAGGTATACAAATGAACTAGGCAGTGCTTCAAAAGAAAATGGATTTGAAGTTTGCAGTAACTCACTTTGTTGGAAAATACCAAAAACATCATGGGAAGATGTGGTATTCCGAGATCGGGATTCCAGTGGAATATTGACTCCAACCATTGACCCAATGGTGATCACTATTGGCTTGGGTCCAGCAATAGTGAAGAAGGTACTGATTGATAATGGGGCATCTGTAAATGTCTTGTTTTACAATACTTTCTCTAAAATGGGGTTGTCCATGGATAATGTGCGAGCAAGTAAAAATAAAATACATGGTTTCACTGGTGTACCAACTCAGCCTATTGGTGTAATCGATCTCCTCGTAGAGCTTGGTGAGGGGAAGAAGCAAGTTTCCATGATGCAGTCTTTTGTGATAATAGACTCGCTGTCAGGGTATAATGCATTTTTGGGAAGACCAGCACTAGCTGCTTTCAAGATAGCTCTTGCTCCATGGTGTTTGACGATGAAGTTCCCAACTGCAAACGGAGTGGGAGTAATCAAAGGAGATCCTCAAGAGTCGAGAGACTGCTATATGGCAGAGTTGATTGAAGCTCACAAGTATGACGTCAAGAAGGATGTGGAGACTCCTCTCTACATCCATGAAGCCCCCTTATAGCAATTAATGACCTCCCCTTGTGCTGGAGAATACAACGACATGCAAGAAGATATGGATCCGCGAAAAACCAGTGCAGGGGAGAAAAGGGAAGCACCGGCTGAAGCTACCATTTCTATACAGGTCCATGATAACGATCCAGATAAGGTGGTAAAGATAGGCTCTCAGTTGGATCCTTTGCTGCGAAAAGAATTGATTGTTTTTCTTAAGACGAATTTGGATGTATTTGCTTGGAACCATTCAGATATGTGTGGAATATCTCCGGAAGTGATTGTGCATAAGCTGAACATTGATCCTAGCATTCATCCAGTGAAACAGAAAAGACGGATGCAAGGCCCAGAGAGGTCTAAGGCTTTGGAGGATGAAGTGGATAGGCTATTAAAGAACAGCTTCATTCGCGAGTCCACCTATCCTAAATGGGTGTCCAACCCAGTTCTTGTAAAAAAGTCAAACGGCAAATGGCGGGTGTGTGTTGATTATTCTGATCTAAACAAAGCGTGCCCAAAAGACAGTTTCCCCCTACCTCGAATTGATCAACTCGTCGATGCAACGGCGGGACATGAACTGTTGTCTTTCATGGACGCATATTCAGGCTACAATCAGATCATGATGCATGAGCCAGACCAGGATAGTACTAGTTTCATAACTGATCGCGGTTTGTATTCTTATAAGGTAATGCCGTTTGGTTTGAAAAATGCAGGTGCCACGTATCAACGTCTGGTGAATTCGATGTTCAAAGGGCAAATTGGAAAAACCATGGAGGTCTATGTTGATGACATGTTGGTAAAATCCAAGGAAGCAAAAAGTCATATGGAAGACCTTAACGAAATGTTTCAAATCCTAAGGCGATACCGCATGAAGCTAAATCCACTCAAATGTTCATTTGGTGTAGCTTCAGGAAAGTTTCTTGGCTTCATGGTCAACGCCCGGGGCATTAAAGCAAACCCAGCACAAGTGGTTGCCTTGCGAGAAATGCGAGCTCCGCAGACTAAAAAGGAACTCCAAAGTCTGAATGGCAAGGTGGCAGCTTTAAGCCGCTTCATTTCAAAGGCAACAAACAGGTGCATTCCCCTCTTTGATGCATTAAAAAAGGAAAGGAAGAGTTTCCAGTGGACTCCTGAATGTCAGCAAGCATTTGAGGATCTTATCAAGCACATGGAATCACCTCCGATGCTGTCAAAACCAAAAGATGGAGAAAGCCTGTTCCTGTATCCTGCAGTATCATCCCATGCTCTAAGCGCAAACCTCGTCAGGGAAGAAAATAAAATTCAGTGGTCGGTATACTACATCAGCAAAAGGTTTACCGGGGCAGAGATGAATTATCCGAAGATCGAAAAGCTTGCATATGCTCTGCTTATTGCATCACAGAAGCTCAGGCCTTATTTCCAATCTCACTCTATCAAGGTTCTTACAGATCAACCTTTGAAACAAGTGTTGTTCCGTCCAGAAACCTCAGGGAGATTACTAAAATGGAATATTGAGCTCAGTCAGTACGATGTCACTTATCACCCCAGAAAAGCAATAAATGGGCAAGCCCTAGCTGATTTTATTGCCGAGTTCACTGATAGAGGAGAGGAAATGGAAGAAACCGATGAGTTGGTCGCCAGATGGAAGCTTTTCGTTGATGGTGCTAGGAATGAATACTGTGCTGGGGGCAGGAATCGTGTTTGAAACTCCAGAAGGACGACAGATATGCTGTGCTCTACGATTCGAATTCCCAGTCACAAACAACGAGGCCGAGTATGAAGCTTTGCTCGGAGGATTGAGAGTTGCGAAAGAGTTAAGCCTGAGGAGTTTGTTGATCTTCAGCGATTCACAGTTGATGGTTTCTCAAATCAAAGGTGAATTTGAGACCAAGAGCGGAAATCTTCCAACGTATCTACGCAAAGTCAAAGAGTTTCTTGACAATCTAAAGTACTATTCTATCTCTCATATCCTTAGAGGAGAAAATTGGAAAGCCGATTCTTTATCAAAGCTGGCTAGTACCGGAGATCCTCAAATCTTCGGCCTAGTTCCAGTTGAAGTTTTATCTAGTTCCAGTGTTGAAGAATCTGATATAGATTGGGTTATGGAGACAGCTGACGAGCCATACTCGTGGATGACCCCCATCAAGAATTATATACTCCATGGGACACTTCCTGAAAACCCGAAGGATCGCAAGAAGTTGCTCCGAAAGTCCCGTTTGTATCTCGTTCAGGATGGTCACTTATACAGGAGAGGATATTCAACACCTTTGCTACGATGTGTAACAGAGGAGGAATCCAAAGCAATCCTGGCAGAATTACATGGAGGAGATTGTGGTGGACATGTAGGTGGACAAACTCTAGCCAAAAAAGTTCTTCGATATGGCTACTTCTGTCCAGAGGTAAATCTCGACTCTATGATCTTTGCTAAAAAATGTGACCAATGCCAGAAATTTGCAAAGATTCCGTGAGCTCCATCGACTGAGTTGACACAAATGTTGAGTCCTTGGCCATTCGCTGTCTGGGGCATAGATTTGATTGGAGTATTACCTACTTCAAAATCCAGTTTCAAGTATGCCATAGTTGCTGTGGACTATTTCACTAAATGGGCCGAAGCTGAGCCACTGGCAACCATCACATCAAGAAAAGTGATCAATTTTGTTTTAAAAAACATCATATGCAGATTTGGAATTCCGCAGAAGATCATCACCGACAATGGCATGCAATTTGAAAGCGATGAGTTCAAAGACTTTTGTGACAAATATCACATTCAGAAAAGCTTCGCAGCAGTTGCCCACCCGCAGGCCAACGGGCAAGTTGAAGCAATCAACAAAATCCTGAAATCCACCATTAAGAAGCGTCTCGAGAAAGCTAAGTGTAACTGGATTGAAGAACTGCCGCTTGCACTATGGGGTTACCGTACGACTCATAAAACTGCGATGGGGCATACTCCATTCTCTCTGGCATTTGGATCGGAAGCAATGATACCTGTGGAGTTAGAGGTTCCTACTCACTGCAGAATTCACTTTAACCAGAAAGAGAATGAAAAGTTGCAGCTTGAAGCCCTCGATTTGCTCGAAGAAAAAAGGACTGAATCGGAGCTTAGGATAGACGCCCATCAAAGGAGAATTGCCCGACACTTCAATCAAAAGGTCAGGCATAGAACATTCGAAGTGGGAGACTTAGTGTAAAGAAGATCATGACCGCAACAGGAGTTTTTGGCCCCAACTGGGAAGGTCCGTTTGTCATCGATCAAAAGTTCCTCGACGGCACCTTTAAGCTCGGGACTATAGACGAAATAGAAGTACCAAGGGCCTAGAACAGTGATCACCTCCGGCGTTATTTCAAATAACTCTTTTGGCTCATATTCCTTTGTGTTTTTCTATGAATATAACGGATACTTTGTATGAAATTACATGAACATGAATAACGCCAACTCTTTTAACTCCTGTTTAAATTATACATCGCATACCTTTGATTATGTACTCAAAGATGTTCAGTTATGATTTCTGATTACAGGACATAATTAAAAGAAAAAGCTCGCTGGTTCATTCCCCAATGAAAGCCTGGTGTTAGTTCATAGCATAGTCCAAAAGGACAAATTAAGCACATGGATCCATAAAGCACTCTCGTCGAAATACGGTAAGTGAGGAATGTCTCCATAAGAAAAAAAAACACCAAGGCCAATCAGCGGGAGAAACCAATGGAGCAAAATCAAAGAAGACTCGCTAAAATTCCACCAAAGGAGTATCATTCGAGAGGATCGACTTAGGGTTACGGATTTATAACCGAGGCATCTCGATCAACTCAAAGGTCCAACAAAATCAATACCCACTCCATGGAACTAGGCAGACAGAGTCTTTAACCCAAAACCTCTCCGGGGGTGCTCAGTCAAATAACTCAAAGTCAGACAAAATCTGACCACGTTATTACCAAACTGAGTCTTTAACCCAAAACCTCTCCGGGGGTGCTCAGTCAAATAACTCAAAGTCAGACAAAATCTGACCACGTTATTACCAAACTGAGTCTTTAACCCAAAACCTCTCCGGGGGTGCTCAGTCAAATAACTCAAAGCCAGACAAAATCTGACCACGTTATTACCAAATTGAGTCTTTAACCCAAAACCTCTTCGGGGGTGCTCAGTCAAATAACTCAAAGTCAGATAAAATCTGACCACGTTATTACCAAACTGAGTCTTTAACCCAAAACCTCTCCGGGGGTGCTCAGTCAAATAACTCAAAATCAGACAAAATCTGACCACGTTATTACCAAACTGAGTCTTTAACCCAAAACCTCTCCGGGGGTGCTCAGTCAAATAACTCAAAGCCAGACAAAATCTGACCACGTTATTACCAAACTGAGTCTTTAACCCAAAACCTCTCCGGGGGTGCTCAGTCAAATAACTCAAAGTCAGACAAAATCTGACCACGTTATTACCAAACTGAGTCTTTAACCCAAAACCTGCTCAGTCAAATAACTCAAAGCCAGACAAAATCTGACCACGTTATTACCAAACTGAGTCTTTAACCCAAAGCCTCTCCGGGGGTGCTCAATCAAATAACTCAAAGTCAGACAAAATCTGACCACGTTATTACCAAACTGAGTCTTTAACCCAAAACCTCTCCGGGGGTGCTCAGTCAAATAACTCAAAGTCAGACAAAATCTGGCCACGTTATTGTCAAACTGAGTCTTTAAACCCAAACCCTCTCCGGGGATGCTCAGCCAAATAACTTAAAGTCAGACGAAATCTGACCACGTTATTGCCAAGCCGAGTCTTCAACAAAAAACATCTTCAAGAGGTGTCCACTCATTTCTCAATATTTAGCCCGCCTAAATGCAAAAAAATGGGGAATTCCAAATAATACATGTAAAGTTCGTATGAAGAATAAAAAAAGCTCCAAATGTCACAGTGCAATGACAGACGCTTTTAAATTCTGATTACAACTTAAAGCATCCAATTCTCAAGTTCGTCTTCAATATATCAGGGTTGAGATATTCCATTAGTACGGGGGCATATCATATCACAAAAGTGACTATTTGATTCCTTACGTACCAAAGGATCACTACAACCATATATAGTTGAAAAATCCGTAAACAAGCAAAATGTGTAAAGTGAAATGTGCAAGCGTGATGTACAAACCAAAATGTGCGGAAAAAACGTAATAGCAAGGTTAAAAGCACAAAGGCGTAACGCATAAGCACATCACATACACATACCAAAGCAAAACCACCAGCATCATAAGTACACGCATAGAGTACTAGCAAAAGACAGTCTAGAAGTCAAAGGCGAGGGCTGGTACTCGCTTACTACAAACCAGTCTAAATTAAAAAGTTCAAAAAGTAGAGATCATCAAACAAAAAGTGCTACACAATCGGGTGCTTCCTAGGCCTCCCGACCTTCCTCTTCGCTGGGACAGAACCTGAAGAGGAAGCGCCAGAAGCATGCCTCTTGTCAAAAGGACCTGCCAATTCAATATCACCTTTTGGAAAAGCAGCAATGATGGTATCCCGAGCTCGTAAAGCTTGAATCAATTTCATCTTGTCCCCTTCCAAGATAGCAATTCGCTCAAGATTGTCCCTATGAAGTTTATCCAAATCTCCGGCCAGAGTGTACCAATCTTGAAGTTTCTGAGCGGTTTGATCCTTCAGCATGACCATTTGTTTGTTAAATTTCTCCAAAGCATCCTCCATTCGGCTCAGTAATCTTGATTTAACAACGTTCATATCACCGGATATAATCTGACGATCAGAAGAAGAGACACCTACATTGGAAGTAACTCCTTGTAAATTCCAATCGGGAAGGCGTCAAGCAAATTTAGCATCACGTACTACTGGGGAATAACGGGGCCTGTTTATAACGGCTTGGAGTTCAGGATAAGAAGACCGAATAAGTAGAGGGGAGTTCACGGAAGGCTGGACAGTTGTGTCGGCGTCCCTATCAAAATATTTCTTCACAAACTCCTCTCGAGACATATCCATCCTGCACAAGAATTTCACAAACTTGTGATCAACAATCAAATTCAAGTGTCGTTGGCGCTATGAGCTAAAACTGGTCGGTCGTGCTTGGTTAAACAAGGCTGGTCGGTTACATATGATAAAGTTGGAGCTTATCTAAGACTGGTCGCTTTAAAACAAAACTGATAAGACACTTGGTCGCTCTAAAGCTAGTAAAAATCTGGTCGTACTAAAATGAGTAAAAGCTCCGGTCGCCCAAAGATAACCCCTATTTGGTCAGTAAAAACACCCTTGGGCTGGTCGTTCTATGATTAATTTACAAGCAATCACAACCTGGTCGGTCAAGATTCAAATCCGTCTGGGTCGGTCCTATCGGGTAAAGCTGATTCAATCTTGAGTGAGCTTGTTCTTGGGTGCACTACAGGTTGGTCAAGCAAAATAAAGCCGAGCTGGTCGGTCTATACATTGATTAATCTATTTAAACTAGTCGGTTAAACCAAATTGGCTAGAAGGATTATGTAAAGCAGTATCAGATCGACCCAACCCAGTTATTCAAAAAATCGACCAGACTGATCATACATTTAAAAGTTAGCATGATTATTCAGTGCGAACGCATAATGAAAACATCATGAGATAATGGTTTAAGCAGAAAATTATATATGTATCAGCCATTCAGGCATTTACACAAACAAATTGTGATCATTATGGAAATATTACAAAGATTGTTCTTTTCACAATCATCATCCACAAACTTGAGTTGAATGAATCAGTTACTACATTACTGTCAGACATCCTAATACACAAAGGGTTTCGGATTCGAGGATTCTACAATCAAGTTGCAATCATACATCAAAACTAGTCCGAATACAGTTCAACCCCAAAGAATCCAGCCAAGTTCAAAAGACAACGTTGATCATTCTCGAATTAACAAAGAAATAGAGACATGTACCTGCGATTAAATCAATTAATTGAAGAAGTTTGGGTCGAACTTCCAGGCTACGGCGAGGTGTAGATTCGAGCAACCGAGAGTCGAATACTTGTCAGAATTTTGAAGTAAGCAGGAATCGGAGAAATGAATTGAAGTTAGAAAATTTTTCTTCAAGAAGGCGCCGCCATTAAAATAAGAAATTTTTTAGAGTTGGAAAAGTGGGGAATACCAAGGAGAGAAAATATATAGCCATGACGACCAGCCCAGCCCGTCTCGTCATTGACCGACCCAAATTGACCTGAAGGAAAAACGACCTCATGCGAAATAGGATTAAAACCGACCCTTAGATAAAACCGGCCAATACAATCTTCTCCACATAAAAACCAACCCCTGCGAATAAAGTTTGAAACCGATCCCTAGTTAAAATTCGATTAATACAATCCATCAATGTATCGGGTAATATTTCGAAGTCCATAATTTTTTCATACAAAATATTATGAAACTCCGAGGGGAAAATGTTATCCACTAAAAACGACATGGTGGGTTATTGACGAATTCATACGGGTCGGTTCTGTAACACTTAAGGAGGGGTCGGTCTCACAGGAATTCCTAGTTGGTCGGAATCCTTCAGATCGTTTCTTCAAGAAGGGTCGGTTATAATGGACGAATTCCCTGGTCGTTCTTTTTCTCTTAAAAGCCCTGGTCGTCCTTTTCCTCACAGACTCCTGGTCGTTCTTCTCACTAAGTCGACCCCATATTTCAGAGGCCAACTCTGCTATGTTCACAAACATCTGGTCGGTTAGGCTCCAGATGCTGATCGGTCGGTTCTCATCCAACCTGGTCGCTCCAAATACAGAAGACAACTGGTCGTTCTTTCCTCCGTACCAGCATAATCAGCCCGCATGTCCAGAATGATGCGCCATCCTGTTCCCTCATCGCCTGGTCGGTCCGCTTCGTAGCCTCAGTTTCCTAGTCGCTTGCAAGCCTCCTGGTCATCTTTCCCTTCAACGAGGGATCCTGGTCTGTCAAAACAGTATAAAACAGCTTGACAGCTGGTGACAACTGGCAGTGGCATTCTTGTAAATACACAAAAATACCGACCAGAACCCTGAATACAAGATTTCAGCTACTCCTCCGCCTATAAATAACACCTTACCTCCATCATTTTGGGGGGAACTTTTCTGGAAACACGTGGAGGTGCTGCCAAATTGCTTTGTGGACTTCTTCAAGAATTCCAACATCTATTCTTCATAATCCAACAAAGATCAATGGAGCATGGAATCATGGCTTCCACAAATGATATATGATAGAGCTTAAGGTCGAAGATCCATGGCAAAAGCTTGGTAATAAGGAGATTTCCTCGCTGTCCAAGATATTTCTCTACCATTTTCAGCAATTCAAATGGAAGGATGTATGTGGGAGAAAGTTTGGTTGAATGTATGAGTGATCTTACCTTGTAAACAACTTGTTGATAATAAAATTCTCTCTTAAGAGTGGACGTAGACCTCCTCAAAGGTCGAACCACTATAAACTCTTGTCTTCTTTCTATATTTTGATGTTTTCATGTGTTAGATATGGCCTCACATAATAAAAAAGGTATTCTTACGTCTTGCCTTTGAAAAGGTGACATGCTTCCTAAGCATCTCGCCTCCGATTAGGTAACGCGTTAAGAAATACTTTGGTTGTTTTGCCAAATTTTGGTGTAAACAATTAGGCGCCCACCATGGGGCCGATCTACTTTCTGACATCAAATATATTGTGAAGATCTTGGAGTTTTTGAGCCTAGTCTCAAAATAGACCGCTCGAATCTACGAGTTGGGCCTTCCGACGAACTATCCTCAAAGTTCAAGCTACTTTCTGAAAATAATGCCGCCAAAAGCAAATAAGGAAGTAAGGGGTAGAGCATCTAACGAGGGAAATCGAGAGGAAACCCTCGCCGTTAACCGATTTGAAGTAGGCGAAACATCGAATGGAGGCGTGAATGTCACAAGAGGCGAGCTTGATCAAGCCGTCGCGGGTCTGACACAACAACAGGAAATAGCTAACAAAGCCATAATGGCAAGGCTAGATTCACTCTTTGCTCTTCAAACCGCTACAGCAAAGGTAGCCACAAGGACTGCTCATGCAGAGGGTACCGGATCTTCTTCCTCTAGTCCGAACCGAGAAAAATCTATCCAACAGATCTCTAATCATAGTAAAGGAAAGCACGAGAATTCAAAGCTTGTTGATCGGAACCATAATGCGGGGGTTACTTCTCGTCAAGCGGCCAATTCTGCCAAAGGGGCATTTTCTAATGATGAAAGACCAGGACCCTGAAGTCACAACCGTGATGGCTTGCTTAGGCAAGCTGCCGGTCAAGACAAAAGCGTCCGCCCCGCAGATAGCCTCCACGAGAGGGAACGCCTCCTGAAAATGGTCCAACAGCTTATGAAAGAAAGCAAATCTCGAAATGATAATGAGGCTGAATGGGAGTTCGCGCCATCAAAAACCCCTCTTACTGAGAGAATCAAAAAGGCAACCTTCCCACGGAAATTCAAGCCACCTACCATCCAAGCCTACAATGGGACAGGCGACCCCAATGTGTTTTTGTTTCGATACGACCAACACATGGATGGGGCCCAAGCAACCGACGAGCTTAAGTGTTTGTACTTTCCAGTGTACTTGGAAGGAGTAACATCATTATGGTTCACTAAATTGCCTCCCAGATCTATTGATAATTTTTTCACACTAGCAAGAAGTTTTCAAGACCAATTCCGCCTCCAGACAACGAAGGTTAGAGATATTATGTCCCTCAACGAGTTGGAACAAGCCCCGGGTGAAACGATTAGATCTTTTCTAAGTCGTTTTAATGCTGCCGCTGCTGAAGTAGGGACCCACGAGCCAAGGCTAATTCTAATGGCCTTGAAGGGGGGCATAGATAAACATTCTGAATTTGGAAGGTGGTTAAAGAGAAAGAAGCCCAACACATTAGAGAAATTCTATGACAAAGCCGAGGAATACATGAGTCTTGAAGATGATCCCATTAACTCTGTTGGCAAGACCAAAACTAATGTGGTTCTGGAGAAAAAAGAAGCTTCTACAAAAACCGATCAGATAAATTCAGGTGGGGGGCAAAAAAGAGGAAACAGTAATGATGCCAAGAACGATAAGGATTTTAAAAAGCAACGCTTCTTCAAACCTACGGACCTTACTCCGTTGAATGATACGCTTGAGCACATATACATGGCAACTAAAGCTACGGAGGATTATCCGAGCCCGAAACCAATAAAGGTGTCCGAAGAAGCTGCAAGTTCAGGGAGGTTTTGCCGATTTCATAATCGACCAGGTCAAGACACGAATGAGTGTCGGCACTTGAGGAATCTAATTGAAGAGTTGATAAGAAAGAACCGTCTTCAGGAGTACGTGAAACGTCCGTCGGATACTGAGCCTACTCAAGGGTAGCAGATTCATCCAAGTCAAGACGGAAAAACACCTGCAAATGGTTCTCGACCTGTTATCAACACAATCAGTGGTGGACCTCATCCTGCAGGAGATACCTAGGAGGATATTGTCAGGTATACAAATGAACTAGGCTGTGCTTCAAAAGAAAATGGATTTGAAGTTTGCAGTAACTCACTTTGTTGGAAAATACCAAAAACATCATGGGAAGATGTGGTATTCCGAGATCGGGATTCCAGTGGAATATTGACTCCAATCATTGACCCAATGGTGATCACTATTGGCTTGGGTCCAGCAATAGTGAAGAAGGTACTGATTGATAATGGGGCATCTGTAAATGTCTTGTTTTACAATACTTTCTCTAAAATGGGGTTGTCCATGGATAATGTGCGAGCAAGTAAAAATAAAATACACGGTTTCACTGGTGTACCAACTCAGCCTATTGGTGTAATCGATCTCCTCGTAGAGCTTGGTGAGGGGAAGAAGCAAGTTTCCATGATGCAGTCATTTGTGATAATAGACTCGCTGTCAGGGTATAATGCATTTTTGGGAAGACCAACACTAGCTGCTTTCAAGATAGCTCTTACTCCATGGTGTTTGACGATGAAGTTCCCAACTGCAAACGGAGTGGGAGTAAACAAAGGAGATCCTCAAGAGTCGAGAGACTGCTATATGGTAGAGTTGATTGAAGCTCACAAGTATGACGTCAAGAAGGATGTGGAGACTCCTCTCTGCATCCATGAAGCCCCCTTATAGCAATTAATGACCTCCCCCTGTGCTGGAGAATACAACGACATGCAAGAAGATATGGATCCGCGAAAAACCAGTGCATGGGAGAAAAGGGAAGCACCGGCTGAAGCTACCATTTCTATACAGGTCCATGATAACGATCCAGATAAGGTGGTAAAGATAGGCTCTCAGTTGGATCATTTGCTGCGAAAAGAATTGATTGTTTTTCTTAAGACGAATTTGGATGTCTTTGCTTGGAACCATTCAGATATGTGTGGAATATCTCCGGAAGTGATTGTGCATAAGCCGAACATTGATCCTAGCATACATCCTGTGAAACAGAAAAGACGGATGCAAGGCCCAGAGAGGTCTAAGGCTTTGGAGGATGAAGCGGATGGGCTATTAAAGAACAACTTCATTCGCGAGTCCACCTATCCTAAATAGGTGTCCAACCCAGTTCTTGTAAAAAAGTCAAACGGCAAATGGCGGGTGTGTGTTGATTATTCTGATCTAAACAAAGCGTGCCCAAAAGACAGTTTCCCCCTACCTCGAATTGATCAGCTTGTCGATGCAACGACGGGACATGAACTGTTGTCTTTCATGGACGCATATTCAGGCTACAATCAAATCATGATGCATGAGCCAGACCAGGATAGTACTAGTTTCATAACTGATCGCGGTTTGTATTCTTATAAGGTAATGCCGTTTGGTTTGAAAAATGCAGGTGCCACGTATCAACGTCTGGTGAATTCGATGTTCATAGGGCAAATTGGAAAAACCATGGAGGTCTATGTTGATGACATGTTGGTGAAATCCAAGGAAGCAAAAAGTCATATGGAAGACCTTAACGAAATGTTTCAAATCCTAAGGCGATACCGCATGAAGCTAAATCCACTCAAATGTTCATTTGGTGTAGCTTCAGGAAAGTTTCTTGGCTTCATGGTCAACGCCCGGGGCATTGAAGCAAACCCAGCACAAGTGGTTGCCTTGCGAGAAATGCGAGCTCCACGGACTAAAAAGGAACTCCAAAGTCTGAATGGTAAGGTGGCAGCTTTAAGCCGCTTCATTTCAAAGGCAACGGACAGGTGCATTCCCCTCTTTGATGCATTAAAAAAGGAAAGGAAGAGTTTCCACTGGACTCCTGAATGCCAGCAAGCATTTGAGGATCTTATCAAGCACATGGAATCACCTCCGATGCTGTCAAAACCAAAAGATGGAGAAAGCCTGTTCCTATATCTTGCAGTATCATCCCATGCTCTAAGCGCATTCCTCGTCAGGGAAGAAAATAAAATTCATTGGTCGGTATACTACATCAGCAAAAGGTTTACCGGGGCAGAGATGAATTATCCGAAGATCGAAAAGCTTGCATATGCTCTGCTTATTGCATCACAGAAGCTCAGGCCTTATTTCCAATCTCACTCTATCAAGGTTCTTACAGATCAACCTTTGAAACAAGTGTTGTTCCGTCCAGAAACCTCAGGGAGATTACTAAAATGGAATATTGAGCTCAGTCAGTACGATGTCACTTATCACCCGAGAAAAGCAATAAATGGGCAAGCCCTAGCTGATTTTATTACCGAGTTCACTAATAGAGGAGATGAAATGGAATAAACCGATGAGTTGGTCGCCAGATGGAAGCTTTTCGTTGATGGTGCTAGGAATGAATACTGTGCTGGGGCAGGAATCATGTTTGAAACTCCAAAAGGACGACAGATATGCTGTGCTCTATGATTCGAATTCCCAGTCACAAACAACGAGGCCGAGTATGAAGCTTTGCTCGGAGGATTGAGAGTTGCGAAAGAGTTAAGCCTGAGGAGTTTGTTGGTCTTCAGCAATTCACAGTTGATGGTTTCTCAAATCAAAGGTGAATTTGAGACCAAGAGCAGAAATCTTCCAACGTATCTACGCAAAGTCAAAGAGTTTCTTGACAATCTAGAGTACTATTCTATCTCTCATATCCTTAGAGGAGAAAATTGGAAAGCCGATTCTTTATCAAAGCTGGCTAGTACCGGAGACCCTCAAATCTTCGGCCTAGTTCCAGTTGAAGTTTTATCTAGTTCCAGTGTTGAAGAATCTGATATAGATTGGGTTATGGAGACAGCTGACGAGCCATACTCGTGGATGACCCCCATCAAGAATTATATACTCCATGGGACACTTCCTGAAAACCCGAAGGATCGCAAGAAGTTGCTCTGAAAGTCCCGTTTGTATCTCATTCAGGATGGTCACTTATACAGGAGAGGATATTCAATACCTTTGCTACGATGTGTAACAGAGGAGGAATCCAAAGCAATCCTGGCAGAATTACATGGAGGAGATTGTGGTGGACATGTAGGTGGACAAACTCTAGCCAAAAAAGTTCTTCGATATGGCTACTTCTGGCCAGAGGTAAATCTCGACTCTATGATCTTTGCTAAAAAATGTGACCAATGCCAGAAATTTGCAATGATTCCGAGAGCTCCATCGACTGAGTTGACACAAATGTTGAGTCCTTGGCCATTCGCTGTCTAGGGCATAGATTTAATTGGAGTATTACCTACTGCAAAATCCGGTTTCAAGTACGCCATAGTTGCTGTGGACTATTTCACTAAATGGGCCGAAGCTGAGCCACTGGCAACCATCACATCAAGAAAAGTAATCAATTTTGTTTTAAAAAACATCATATGCAGATTTGGAATTCCGCAGAAGATCATCACCAACAATGGCACGCAATTTGAAAGCGATGAGTTCAAAGACTTTTGTGACAAATATCACATTCAGAAAAGCTTCGCAGCAGTTGCCCACCCGCAGGCCAACGGGCAAGTTGAAGCAATCAACAAACTCCTGAAATCCACCATCAAGAAGCGTCTCGAGAAAGATAAGGGTAACTGGATTGAAGAACTGCCGCTTGCACTATGGGCTTACCGTACGACTCATAAAACTGCGACGGGGCATACTCCATTCTCTCTGGCATTTGGATTTACAGAATAGTGCCTAAGACGATGTTTATACAAGGGTTATTCTGGCAATCCTAGGTAGAAATTGCGTAAGATGGATTTATAGAATAGTGCCTTCGGTTTGTCCAGTCCCAGGACAACTTGAATGGACGAATGTTTGACAGAGTATATCTGGTAGATCATGTAAGTTGATCGTTTCAAACGTATTTACGTTGGTGGCGGAGGAATTCGTTTCTCTTAGCTTATACCCATGGTATTTTTGGGGAAATCAATTTGTGATTTGGCGTGTATGACGATGTGGCATTCAAAGTGAATGAATGAGTAATTGTTGAAAGATACGTTATGACCTCTAGCCTCATCAACTGGGAAATGACAGAAATCGGGCAGGCAGCATGGCTAAGTGGGCCGCACCCAAGTAGGATATATTGTCACCATCTGGAGAATATTCATAATTGTTACTTCTTTCAATTCTGTATCTCCCAGGAATGGTTATGTTGGTTTACCAACTGTAAGGTGACCATATATTCGATACACTCAAGCGAAATAAGTGGTCGGTCATGTGTGGCTGAGTTGCAAGATGTTCTTGTTGAACTCCAGTGTATTGCTTCTAGAGTAAACTGAGCGGAAGGTGGATCCATACCTTGTCATAGTTAGAATCCATTACCCAAATAAGAGCCCACGGTTTTGATTGTATATTATATATGTAGAACGTTAGATGCAAGCATTTCTACTAGATTGATATTACTTGTGTTAGACATTATTATAATATTAGAATAATATTGTTTTACAAATGATTTGGGTTATCGTAAGGTAAAAACTGTCTGTGTTTATGTGTGGATTGATCTTATGATTATTCTTTCTTTTGAAAGGATTTTTAAAAGTTAAACAAATGATTTGAGTTTACTCACACCAATCACATGACTGACCCGGAGTTTATTTTGTTTTATTTTCCCTAAACTCTTGGGTGCCCAATTTTGTACGGGCAGTCAAGTAGTCGGGATTTACAGATATACTTGGAGAGCTAGAGCAGGAGGCTTCAGAATTATTTAGCTATTGTTATTTCCGCTGTGTTGTAAGTGTTATACTCTAATAATGGTATTGTATACAGATACTGTTTATTTCAAAGTTATGTTATGAAATATATTTATTCGTTCCACTGTGAGATTCGTGTTTACTCTGATGTTGTATGTTCTTCTTCTTCTTCTTCTTCTTCTTCTTCTATTCTAAGTTTCTATCTTATCTATTCTCACCCTCTAATTTCTTTCATGGACCATCCGGTGTTTCCGATGCTTAAATAGTCGACATGGTGTTATATGCCGATATCCAAGATCGCGAAAACCCTGGGACGTTACAATAGGTATATACAGGTATGATATTTTATAAACTAAGGTTATCATTATGAAAAAAGGGGAGATTGTTTGAGAATAGAGTTTTGATGACAACAACCTTATTTCAATTTATCATTGATTATAAAATATATATTAACATCTTTATCTAGAATTCATATATACACACACACACATATGCAGGATTTGTATACAGGAATTAATACTGAAGACTGTACGGTTTAAGAGCTTTTAGAGATTCAGAATTCAGAGTAGATTCAAGACTCATGAGTAATCAAGAGTTGAAGATAAATATAGTAACAGAGTCTAGTTTATGTAAGACACTAAATAACACTCCAGGTTCAAATTCAAATTTTCAAATTTTGATTTTCAATTCTATCCTCAATCCTCTCTATTTTATTCTTCTATTTATTTTTATTTTATTCTTCTTTGTTTTCCAAACTTAAGTTTTATATATTTATATACTTTATATTTGTATTCTTATACTTTATATTTATATAGTTTAAATTCTTGTAATTTTATAGATATATTTATATAGTTTAAATTTATGTTTTCATATGTTTTTCTATCATATAATATTAATTTACAACACTAGAATTTTACTCAAGAATTTCCAGAAATATGCTTATATCAAAACAACTGAAAAATGCTTTAAAATTTAAATTTTCAAAGGAGTATGTCGGCATAACAAAAACTCCATGTCGACATATAACTGTCACTTTTTCCAATTTAGAAAGGAAGTGTCTTTTCACTATTTGAAATGATTCCACTAAATTCACTCTATTACAACGGTGGAACACCATTGTAAAATACTTTTTACAACGGTGGCACCACCGTCGTGTATTAAGAAGTTGTAATAGACTAAAACTTTTTACAACTTTTTTGCACCGTTGCGACACCGTTGTGCCATTTGTATTTTACAACTGTTTTCCACCGTTGTAATAGACTTTATTACAACTGTAATGTTCCACTGTTGTTATAATTCACTTGTTTACAGATTCTTTTATAGTCTAGCAATTTAATTTTAGCATTCACTTCTTTATAATAGAAACATGATGCTAAGTTCACTAATTAGCCATATGTGCAAAAAAACAGTAGCAAAGAATATATGCATACTGATTAAAAAATAAATAAAGACAGACAATTCAAAACAAAATCAACATTTTTCATTATCAATCTACACTTTCAATCCTCTCTTTCTACACTTTTAATCGACAACTTTCATCTGCATTTTCATCAACCAGAAACTACATTTCAATACCTTATATCATCAACTACAACCCATGCCTGCACTAAACACAGTTCCATAGTTTTTGACTTGCAAGCAAAACTGGTTTTCTGAATGTATATCTACAGCTTATAAACTGGAGTTAACGAATCTTCTAAAGGCCACTATACAGATTAGCAGGGATGCATCAAAAGCCTCTAATTCATCACAGATAAAAGTTGATTGCAGGTGACCCCATATTAGCAACATTAATCTATATTCTCAAAATCTTGTTGCATTCCTGTGAAAGAATAACAGATGATTAAAATTACTTGGAAGTTAACAAATCATCCATAATCCCATAAACTAGAAAACATAATCCTCCTCCACAATCCATCTACAAAAATCATTCATAAGTCGTACACCATTCATCTGCTAAAACCATCAAACTACAACAAATTACCTTTTTTTAATGCTACAAATATGAAAACAAGCCGCATTAGGCATTCGTAATGCCACAAAGGGTGATTCAATACACTTGATAAGCAAAAACATGCCAAAACAATGCATCTGAAATGACTAAAAGTCAAAAACAATTGTACTATAAAATAACCTAGCCAACAGCAAAGAACATACCATCTATAAGAGAGAAGCGCGACATTAAATGCAAGGAGCACCGCCACAAGAAACGATCAATAACATTTCTTTCAAGTATCTAGAGAGGACGAGTTCGGATCTTCCCCCAAAAGACCCAGTCACGCGATTTCCTGCAAATTGGGGTTTCCTGCAAATTCAGGGTTAAGCACTTGGAGTAGAGGCGGCTTGCTTTAGAGGTGAACCACCGTCCCACCCACAAACTGCAAGCAACCAAACAACTCTTCAATGACAACCTTAAATCAACACAAAACTACACTGCAACAATTGAACACTGCACTTACCAAGCCACAAAACTACCATCGCCATCTAGTACCATCACTTCTTCTCTTGCTAGTACATCATACCTGAAACCACCACTAGCATCCCGAAAACTTTCCTCAAACATTCTTCTTTACCTTTGATAACTACTATAGGAACAAGTTTTGAGGGACTTGGGTTTTTGAATTTTAAGGTTAGGCAGGCACGACCAAAAGGGGAAACAATCACGCGCGAGGAGTGGCGCATCGATGGAGGAAATCGACAGGATGGGCACTAGCTTCGTGTTTTATATGGTGGTGGTGGTTAGATTGATGCTTAGATTTGTGTGCGATGGGTTCTTAGCTTTTAATTTCCAACCGTTTTTTTTGTGTGTGGAGGAGTGAACACTAACGAGGTGTGAGGCTCAGGTCCAGGCGAAGATGTTACGGGAGAAAAGGAAATTAGAGTTTGAAAGTGGGCGGCGACGGAAGAAACAAGAAGGAAATTAGGGTTTGGATAGAAGTGATAAGAGGGAACTGAAAGTTAAAAGGAAACGAGGGTTAAGGGAAATGAAATTTTCGTGTACAGTAAGCGGGAAATGAAATTACGTTTTTATTGTAAGCTACCCTATGTTTATTACTTAATAATTTAACAAACGATTATACATCTTAGATTATAAACTAACTGGTACCTCTTAAAAAAACATACTTGAACCTCACACGCAAATACATGTGAACTCTAGACAGATGAAGCTTTTTTAGTTGAACAAATTAATAAGTATTTGATTAATTATTATTTATTGAAAAATATTATCAATCATTAATTACTAGTATTTAATAGTGAGTTATTTGTAAATTATCAATTAATTAAATTATTATCAATCATTATTAAATATTAATTATCAATAATTATTAGTATTGAAAATTATCAGTATTGAAAATTATTATCAATCTTTATTTATTGAAAAATATTGAAAACATAAAAGTTGTGAATTATTAAATATTAATTATCAATCATTATTAGTATTGAAAATTATTAGTATTGAAAATTATTATCAATCATTATTTATTGAAAATTATTGAAAACATAAAAGTTTTGAATTATTGAATTACTAGTATTGAAAATTATTATCAATCATTATTTATTGAAAACATACTTCCCAATTGATTATTAGTTATTAATTATAAATAATCAATATAAATGTACTTATATTAATTATTAGTTGTTAATTATATTAAAATATAGTCATATATTACAACAGTCAAAAAATAAAAGTTGTGATAGGCTTTTATTACAACTGTCAAAATAACACAGTTGTTAAAAATAAGTTTATTACAACTTTTCTAAAAAAAAGTTGTAAATAACATTTATTACAACGGTGCTTTTACCACCGTTGTAAAATTAAAGTTGTAATATGGTGTTTTTGTTGTAGTGTTCAGAACCATTGCAACCTTTCATACTCTATAAAAAGGGGTTAAAACCGAATTTTTTAACATATCTTCTTCTCTAACTTCATACTCTTTCTCTCCACCATTATTTTTAATCATTTTTATGATTCTTGCACTTATACTCTACCGAATTCAATTCTGTTTTGATAAAACTTATTCTCTCTACATTGTCTACTCTTTACTCTCTGAATCAAGTGCTATTAAAGAGTTATAGGGTTGTTTTGTAATTGCTTGGGTTGAATAAACCTTGTTTGTAAGTCAAAGAGGAATCAGTGTATCCTTGTAGCCGTGAAATCAAAGAATAGGAGTCGGTGTGTCCTTACCGAGCCGTCAAATCAAGGAATAGGAGTCAGTGTCTCCTTGTTGAGCAGTGAAATCAAGGAAGGTGTATTTGACTATTGGAAATGGTAATAAAACTCTACGCAATCCAACGTTGTGCGGGACTGGCATAGGACCGAACCAGTATAAAATCCGATATGTTCTTTCCTTTTCTGTATTTTTATTTCTGTTGATTTTGTATATGTGTTTGAATCCGTGTTTGTGATTGTGTTTATGGTGTTTGATTCATCCCGTAGTTCACTTTAGTTTTAGATTTTGTTAAATTCTTACAAACACTACTCACCCCCCTCTAGTGTTTGCTTTTCCTTAACGATCCATTCTGCATTCCCTAATAGTTAAGCATCTAGATGTTGCATTATCATCAAACTATATTCATTATAATGATTGTCAATCATTGCCGCATAAGATTCAAAGTAAGATTCAAGTTTTTGAGTTTTGCTGGAAGGGATGATGTAACGGCCCGGAAATTTCGACGCTCGAATTTTCAACAATAATACATCATCCCGTACTACTTGTCAAAAATCCAAGTATCGAACCCCAGACTGTTAATAGAAAGAAGTTAGAGGATGAGAAATACAAAGAAAGATATTTAGAATAGAAGAAAGAAGAAGAACGCATCAGAATCTCACAGCGAAACGAATAGGTATAATATAACAAATCTCTTTGTAAAAGAAACTGTATTTATACATACCATTTATCAGAGTACAACATACATCAATCACAGTGGAAATACACTTATATAGCTAATGGTGAAGCCTCTTGCTTCCAGCTCCTGAAACTCCAAGCGAAACCTAACGTGTAAATATACTCGGTCTGACCTGACCACATTTGAAGCAAAGAAAAATTCACTCGGATCAGTCTGGAATACTTTCAGTGATTAATTCATAGCACAAACTACTTGGTTAACTTTGAAAAATCCTTTTTGAAAGAAAAGGATAATAATAAGACCAGTCCACACATAAACACGGACGGTTTTTATCTTTCTATAACCCAAAACATTTTTGAAACCAATATCTTTTCTGATATTATAATAATGTCTATCAACCACAAATAAATAATAATCTAGCAGAACGCTTGCATCTTACGCTCTACATATATAGTATACAATCAAAATCGCGGGCTCTTATTGGAGAATGCATTTCCTGGCAAGGTATCGGAACACCTTCCGACAATGTACCTCCGGAGATGAATACATTGGGGTTCAACAAGAACGTCTTGCAACCCGGCTACACATGATCAACCCCTCATTTCGCTTGAGAGTACCGAATATATCATTACCACGGTTGGAAGCCAACCAACCGAACTGATATCATATAAATAAAATAAAGGAACAACCGAAGGCATTTGATTTCTCTAGATCAAGTAATGATATACCCTTTTAATGGGTGCGACCCACATAGCCATGCTGCCTACCCGATTTTGTACCATTCCCGGTTGATGAGACTCGAGGTCACGTTTATCTCAATAATCAGCACATCTTTGAATGCCACATCGTCAGATCCATCAAATCACTAATTGACGTCCACAAATATACTCTGGGTGATTAAGCAAGAGAATTTCTCCACCACCAAACTTTGTATATTTGTAAAAGTCAATGTACATGATTCTTAAGGAAATAGTATGTCAGACATCTGTCCTTGCAGGTGATCTAAGAACAGGACGAACCGAACGCACCCTCCTACCGCATCCTAGGTATCGCCTGATAGATCAGTAGCGAGAAGTCCTTGCAAATCCGAAGATTCCAATCACGATAGAATCACAAGTCATCATAACTATGGTAGCTAGCTAGAGAAACTTAATGAGTAGTTCTTCCGCTCATGAAGATCAACGGTCTTCAATGCTCTATCTTGACCATCCTATGATATTTTCAACGTTACGTATTTGCTGGTCGGAATGGTTTTCGAATATAAATTCGATCCCGGTCTTTTCGCACCAACAATCGTTAACAGGCCAGATTTTGATAGTCGGTTATTTAACTATCAAATTATAACAGTATATCTAGGTGGATTGGCAGCTCCGGTCCTTCATATGAAATATTTCATTATCTTTATTCCCCTGACTCTTGCAATCGATTCCATGAATTTAATCTTATCAAAACTCTTCTGGTTTCGTTACTTTGAAAACATTACTCAATACTCTTTTTACCAGCTTCTCCTTTTTATTGCTTTGTTTAGAAATATTTTCATATTCATTATCAACATCTTTTACTTTCCTCTATCGTGGAAACACCGTTTATTTACTCAAAATCATTTTCTAATTTCCTTCGATTTGAAATCATTGCTATAGTTCTATAATTACACTTTCCATTTCCTTTACCATTTGGCATATCGTTATATTTCTATTTAATCCATGGGCATATGATTTATTTCCAAAATCTTTCCTTTATTTCAATTAAACAATTTCACCTAATTCAGCTCTTAGGTGAACGCTTATTTTTAAAATCATAGGTTTGGGTAAAACCCCTTTTCACACCATGTGTATATGATTTGAATTAAACTACAAATCCTTTCCATACTAATTCATTCAAGCTTTATCTCGTTTCAGAAAAGAATTCCAATAGTAAAGTACTCGCTTTAGTTGTAATTAAATAAAAGTAGGTATCTATATCTGGTTAACTAAAACTAGTATAGTTAATCCATTTTAAAAGGTTATTTAAATAAAGAAAATTTTTATTAATCGCGAATAACTCGATAATCATTTCCCTACCCATTACAAACTAATATTATCTCTCGATAATAGTGAAGCCGTTCAAGTTGGGGTATTCTAATTACCTCTCAGACCTTGATCGACCACATTCTTATCTCATGATATATACAAGCTTGTAATTTAAAACCAAAATTAAACCATCCCAATAATCCAATATATTATTCCCTTGGTTTTATAAACCATTTCCCTTTATTTGAAAACCCATCTTTCATGTTAATTCCTTTTACTTAACTAATTAAAAATCTGATTGAAACGTATGCCTTAACTTACAACATATTTACAAATCTTGTTTATACAATTTGAAATAAATTCAAAACCCTTTGATGCTAATCTATTGCATCACTTTTATCTCATAAATCTCTTTCCGATCGGATCGCTTTTATAGATTAAAACATTATCTTAAACATCGTCATGGCTCGATCCTTCCTTTATAAACTTATGTTTATAAAATCCTGGGATTTGCAACAAAATCCCTTTTATAACCTTTCTTACTTAGGATCTTAATATATTTCGATTCCCCTTTTGGAAAGAAATTCCAATTTACTCGAGCAATAGCTCTAATTGTCATTAATATAATTTACTTCATTATTTACCGAATAAAGGTAGTTTGTTTCAAAAACAAATCATTCATCAATTAACTTAATTAAAGATTAAATCATTTTACAAAGGTTACTGACTAATAATTAAACAACTCAGTAATTACTTAAAATTATAGTTAATCGAAGATTAACTAACATTTAACACCCTTCGTTTAATTTAACGAATATTCACAAAATTATTGATTATATTAATTTATATCAAATTAATCCCATTGTCAAATTCAGATTAAAACATTTGATTTCTGCCAAACGTACATATCAGCTAACCATTAACTAATTTACGTTATCATTTCTTCCTTAAATTAATTAAATAACTTAATTAATTAAATTCATCAGTTAATTGTTTTAATAAAAACAATTATTCCATTTCACTAACCTGTAGGATAGTTTCGACTGCAGTTCATAAATCTCATTAATGACATTAAATTCTTATTATAACTATTAAATAATTTCTATTAAAACATGATTATAATAGTATAAATATTTTTATAAACTTGTTTCCATTTTTAAGTATAAAATAAACTCAACACTTTAATTCAGTTATAAAATAAATTATATAACTTAAAACCGCGTCAATTCGCCTGACGGCAACACGACGTCTTAAAACAATAAATTTTAGGCCATCACGGCCTACCACCTAATCAATATTGTTGATTGACTAAAATCACAACAACGATCACATCCATTCAACCATCAACATTCAAACAGGTTTCAATTTCATATGGGGTTTAATCAGTTCATGTGTAGAAAATATAAAAATAAACAATATATAAGATATTTGAGGAATCCGGTCGGATCCCTCCAACCAATCCTTCCTTGTATCACAGATTATTATAACATTTCATGATAGCATAAAATTTTAAATATAATTAACAACAACCATTAACTCAACCATAAGCAATCAAAGCAGACAATCAATCAATATATATTTTTAATGATATTATATGGATTTATCACATCATGGCAGTCCAGAAAAGTGTGAGAATTAACTCACCAATATTAAGCTGACAGTTTCAGTGTTGTTCCCGTTTAACTTTAAACGGATCTAGTTTCTTCCGATCCCCTCCTGAAGCAGCTCAGCAGCGTTTGCTTTGATGATATGATTCCATCGCCTTTTATTTCGCTGAATTTGGACAGTATACGGACCGGTTATCGACATTATAACATTTTATTTAAATTAAATAGTTTAAATCTCTAGCAACCTAAATTAATTAACTTAACTAAAATTAAACTCCAGCTCACCTTAAACACGTTGTTAGGGCCTTGCGTCGTCTTCCTTTCATACGGGAACTACACGTCTCCGTATCCGTGTTCTTTCCGTTCTAGCAGTTCGCGTCTGGGCTATGTTAGATATATATTTTTCCTTCATCAGAAATCCGCCCCAAGCCCATGAAGGCTGCACAGTCCATCGTCTCCCTTTCAGAAATTGTTCACCCGAGCTCAACGTGTCCTTCCCCACACATTAGTAAATTCGCTGCACCAAAAGTCCATGTCCACTTTTCTTGCGCTATATGTATGAGTTCCCTACTTCAAAAAACTCCCATTATCTACTCTGCCACTACCGTGTTCACAGACCTCCACGTCATCCTGTACTAGTAACACTACTATTATATATATGCGTCTTCTCCTATCTTCTTTGTACTTCTCCACTTCACTTTCATTTCCCATTCCTACCAACTCTTTGCTTCCTTCATAACGCAGGTATCCCCTTTACACAAACCGACACTTCCACACATGCCACCAACTCCATCACCCCCTTCTTCATTATTTCACAACTTCCTTCTACCCTTTCTTCTCCTTATATCTTCTTTTGCCTCAGCATTGTCATGAACCCACCCATTCATTCCCACGTCTTCGAACAACTGCTCCCCTTAACTCTTCTTTGTTGTATAAAACCGTACTCGTAGCTTCCCATTCCCTTCACGTTTTTTACCCTGCACAGCCTCCATGAACACTCGCAAGAACCTCCCAGCATCTTCCACACATTGGAACCAGTGCTTCACTCCACTGTTTCGAAACAGTATACCCCATCTTCGAGGCCTCAGTCCCAATGTGCGCACCACTTCCATTTTTTCTCGAAATCTCGACAGTTTCCGCCACCTCCAGTAGTTCGCCACTCTCTGCACAGACTCCGACCCATCACCACCAACAAGGCCTACGTGTCCATCTCCCCTCCTCCATCCTCTCTTTAGTTCAGTCCAACATAGCTAAATCTGAAGAGGTGAGAAGACAAGGGTTTGTGACTATTCGACTTTCCTTCTTTGCTGGGAAGATAACGAAATGATATGCCAGTATTTATAGGGATAATATCTTGACCATCACGTATTTTGTTTGGTTGGCAAGGAATGAATAGTAAAGAGAAGTTTGTTTGGCGGCCAAGGAAAATGTAGGGTAGCTGTCTCATTACCTTTTTGTAGGTCTGTGGTATACGACGGCATGTTACTTTTAGGGGAGAAAATAGAGTAGTCTTTGAGTGATTTGAAGGGACAGGGTGTACAGTATTGGTCTATGGCATGTGCGAGATTTCGAAATTTATAGCTTCCAAAATTTATATAAATAGGATGTACATTTTATTATTATTATATGTGTGGATCCACTGTTTTTTACGGGAAGAAATAAGATGATAAAGATCTAACAGGGAGCATAGCCATGTGCACAGCTCAAAACTAGGCTTAGTCTGCCTTGACATGGCATTGGCAGCCTTTGCATGTGTTGTGCGCGGCAGAGATGTTATTTTTCAAAGTTAGGAGCCGTAAATTCTGGACTTAAATAAACATACACCATGTATAAATTTGATAAAATTACAGTGCTGGTTGTACGAAAGGATTTGAGTTATATATATTTTAAAATCGCTGTCTACTACGAAGAGAAAAAAGTTATGTTGGCTAAAAATTTATTTCGTCTGCGTGATTTAGGCGGTAGGTTTCACCGTAGAGCAAGGCTGGTTGAAATTGGAAATTCAACATCAAATAGCTGTGCGGAGTTGTGTCTTTTCATGGGTATGGTCAGAAACTAGGTGTTGAAAAACAATTTCCATATCGTGAGAAAGAAACGTCGGTTGTTGTATGTTTGATTTAAAGGAGGCAGTACCTTGGGTAGACGTTTGCATAGATGCTATGCTATGATTATGGTAGGATCGTTTTAGAATGTATACGAATTTGTGCCTTTTTCATGTACACATTAAATTATAAAAGAAATGTTCTAGGTGTGTGTACACTGGTAGGCTATGCATGTATTTCATAGGATCGTCGGCTATTTATATTTCTTAGGATCGTCAGCTATTCATATAGTTTCAATATAAGCAATATTAATCCATTTTAAGTTGCCCGTTCACATTATATTGCAAACACAACATTTTCCAACCGTTTTGGAATTAAAATACCATTATATTATTAATATTAATAACATATTCAAAGATAAAATGGTTAAATTCAATTATTAAATCCAATTCAATATTTTAAATAATAAAATAATTCAAATAATTAGCCAGAAAAATACGGGATGCTACATTCCTTCCCCCTAAAAGAATTTCATCCCCGAAATTACTAAGACAGGAAGAATGTTGCGAACCCATTATCTTCACAAAAATATTTAATTAAAATTCAGTTTTATTTTCAAAGCTCACCCAATTGGTTTTAAAACCAATTTAATTCAAAAAACAAATTTCCCAAAAATCTTAAAAAAAATTCTAACACCTAAAATTATGGAAATTTTTTGGCAGAGTCTCCCCTGTACGGAGGGACATCTGCAATATTGCAGGTTCAAGAAATATATATACATCGACCAACACGGTCGGAAAAATCCAAAATCCAATCTCAAAACCCAAATAATACCAAAATTTTGTATTTTACATAGGCGTACCTTTTTGCGAGCTTTATTACGCGATAAGCGATATATATACTCGTGCTTGTTTGATTAACATGCCAAACTGGATTCAAATTGCTCCAAAATTTTCTTGGATTAACTCTGTACCTGTTCCCAACTCCAATGAACTTCATTAGTCTTTAAAACAATGTTAGTCAGATCCAAATATCCATATCATCCATATTATCCACATCATTCAATTCCACATACATTTCAATTCACATGAAATTTATTTTAATTTCTTTAACAATCCATTTATTTCTTTAAATATCCATTCAAGGTTCATTATATTAGGATTAATTAATTAAACTTATTTAATCTAGATTGGTTTCCAATTAACTGTTGGTGAATTCTATACAAACCATCCAACATATAACAAACAACCAAGGCATAACAATTCAACCAAACCATTTTGATTCACATTAATATTTCTCGTTGGCTTTCACTTTGGTTTCACATCCATTGATTTATATTGGGTTAATTTCCATCCAATTATCATTTACTTAATTTCATAAGTGAAATCTCTCTTTATTATATAATCTATTCTAGTTCAAATATTCCAATTTGAATTCTTATTCAAGATACTCAAACAAATCTATATTATAATCATTTGAGAAAAATATATTTATATAAAATATAATCCGAGCAAACTATATAAAAATAATTTTATAATAAATTACAAATACGCACTCTCATATATACCCAAACTCAATCTAGGGTATTACTAACCCCATCTCTATTGAGTTACGCCACAGAGCCAAGGTTATCACTAAACCAATCGCTCTGATACCAACTGTAACGACCCGGAAATTTCGACGCTCGAATTTTCAACAATAATACATCACCCCGTATTACTTGTCAAAAATCGAATTATCAATCCCCAGACTGTTAATAGAAAGAAGTTAGAGGATGGGAAGTACAAAGAATGAAATTTAGAATAGAAGAAAGAAGAAGAATACATCAGAATCTCACAGCGGAACGAATAGGTATAATATAACTAATCTCTTTGTAAAAGAAACTGTATATATACATACCATTTATCAGAGTACAACATACATCAATCATAATGGAAATACACTTATATAGCTAACGGTGAAGCCTCCTGCTTCCAGCTCCTGCAACTCCAAGCGAAACCTAACCTGTAAATATACTCGGTCTGACCTGAGCACATTTGAAGCAAAGCAAAATTCACCTGGATCAGTCTGGAATACTTTCAGTGATAAATTTACAGCACAAACAACTTGTTTAACTTTGAAAAATCCTTTTTGAAAGAAAAGGATAATAGTAAGACCAGTCCACACATAAACATGGACGATTTTTATCTTACTATAACCCAAAACATTTTTGAAACCAATATCTATTCTGATATTATAATAATGTCTATCAGCGACAAATAAATAATAATCTAGCAGAACGCTTGCATCTCACGCTCTACATGTATAGTATACAATCAAAATCGCGGACGCTTATTGGAGAATGGATTTCCTGGCAAGGTATGGGACCTTCTTATGACAATGTACCTCTGAAGATGAATACATTGGGGTTCAACAAGAACGTCTTGCAACCTGGCTACACATGACCGGCCCCTCATTTCTCTTGAGAGTACCGAATATATCATTACCACGATTGGGGGCCATCCAACCGAACTGATAGCATATAAATAAAATAAAGGAACAACCGAAGGCATTTGATTTCTCTGGATCAAGTAATGATATACCCTTTTAATGGGTGCGACACACATAGCCATGCTGCCTACCCGATTTTGTGCCATTCCCGGTTAATGAGGCTCGAGGTCACGTTTATCTCAATAATTGGCACATCTTTGAATGCCACATCGTCGGATCCGTCAAATCACTAATTGACGTCCACAAATATACTCTGGATGATTAAGCAAGAGAATTTCTCCGCCACCAAACTTTGTATATTTGTAAAAGTCAATGTACATGATTCTTAAGGCAATACTATGTCAGACATCCGTCCATATAAGTCATCCAGGAACAGGACGAACCGAAGGCACCCTCCGACTGCATCCTAGGTATCACCCCATAGATCAGTAGCGAGAATTCCTTGCAAATCCGAAGATTCCAATCACGATAGAATCCCAAGTCATCATAACTCTGGTAGCTTGCTAGAGAAAGTTAACGAGTAGTTCTTCCGCTCATGAAGATCAACGGTCTTCAATGCTCCATCTCGACCATTTTCTGATATTTTCAACGTTACGTATTTGCTGGTCGGAATGGTTTTCAAATATAAAAGCGATCCCGGTCTTTTCGTACCAACAATCGATAACAGGCCAGATTTTGATAGTCGGTTATTTAACTATCAAATTATAACAGTATATCTAGGTGGATTGGCAGCTCAGGTCCTTCATATGAAATATTTTATTATCTCTATTCCCCGACTTTTGTAATCGATTCCATGAATTTAATCTTATCAAAACTCTTCTGGTTTCGTTACTTTGAAAACATTACTCAACGCTCTTTTTACCAACTTCTCCTTTTTATTTCTTTGTTTAGAAATATTTTCATATTCATTATCAACATCTTTTACTTTCCTCTATCGTGGAAACACCGTTTATTTACTCAAAATCCTTTTCAAATTTCCTTCGACTTGAAATCATTGCTATAGTTCTACAATTCCACTTTCCATTTCCTTTACCATTTGGCATATCGTTATATTTCTATTTAATCCACCAGCATATGATTTATTTCCAAAATCTTTCCTATATTTCAATTAAACCATTTCACCTAATTCATCTCTTAGGTGAACGCTTATATTTAAAATCATCGGTTTGGGTAAAACCCCTTTTCACACCTTATGTATATAATTTGAATTAAACTACAAATCCTTTCCATACTAATTCATTCATAGCTTTATCTCGTTTCAGAAAAGAATTCCAATAGTAAAGTACTCGCTTTAGTTGTAATTAAATAAAAGTAGGTATCTATATCTGGTTAACCAAAACTAGTATAGTTAATCCATTTTAAAAGGTTATTTAAATAAAGATAAATTTCATTAATCGCGAATAACTCGATAATCATTTCCCTACCCATTACAAATTAATATTATCTCTCGATAATTGTGAAGCCGTTCAAGTTGGGGTATTCTAATTACCTCTCAGACCTTGATCGACCACATTCTTATCTCATGATATATACAAGCTTGTAATTTAAAACCAAAATTAAACCATCCCAATAATCCAATATATTATTCCCATATCCATTTATCTTGGTTATATAAACCATTTCCCTTTATTTGTAAACCCATCTTTCATGTTAATTCCTTTTACTTAACTAAGTAAAAATCTGATTGAAATGTACGCCTTAACTTACAACCATATTTACAAATCTTGTTTTTACGGTTTGAAATGAATTCAAAACCCTTTGATGCTAATCTATTTCATCACTTTTATCTCATAAATCTCTTTCCGATCAGATCGCTTTTATAGATTAAAACATTATCTTAAACATCGTCATGGCTTAATCCTTCCTTTATAAACTTATGTTTATAAAATCCTGGGATTTGTAACAAAATCCCTTTTATAACCTTTCTTACTTAGGATCTTAATATATTTCGATTCCCCTTTTGGAAAAAAATTCCAATTTACTCGAGCAATAGCTCTAATTGTCATTAATATAATTTACTTCATTATTTACCGAATAAAGGTAGTTTATTTCATAAATAAATCATTCATCAATTAACTTAATTAAAGATTAAATCATTTTACAAAGGTTATTGACTAATAATTAAACAATTCAGTAATTACTTAAAATTATAGTTAATCGAAGATTAACTAACATTTAACACCCTTCGTTTAATTTAACGAATATTCACAAAATTATTGATTATATTAATTTATATCAAATCAATCCCATTGTCAAATTCAAATTAAAACATTTGATTTCTGCCAAACGTACATATCAGCTAACCATTAACTGATTTACGTTATCATTTCTTCCTTAAATTAATTAAATAACTTAATTAGTAAAATTCATCAGTTAATTGTTTTAATAAAAACAATTATTCCATTTCACTAACCTGTAGGTTAGTTTCGACTGCAATTCATAAATCTCATTAATGACATTAAATTCTTATTATAACTGTTAAATAATTTCTATTAAAACATGATTATAATAGTATAAATATTTTTATAAACTTGTTTCCATTTTTAAATATAAAATAAACTCAACACTTTAATTCAGTTATAAAATAAATTTTATAACTTAAAACTGCGTCAATTCGCCTGACGGCAACACGACGTCTTAAAACAATAGATTTTAGGCCATCACTGCCTACCACCTAATCAATACTGTTGATTGACTAAAATCACAATAACGATCACATCCATTCAACCATCCACATTCAAACAGGTTTCAATGCCATATAGGGTTTGATCAGTTCGTGTGTAGACTATATAAAAATAAACAACATACAAGATATTTGAGGAATCCAGTCGGATCCCTCCAACCTATCCTTCCCTGTATCATAGATTATTATAACATTTCATAATAGCATAAAATTTTAAATATAATTAACAACAACCATTAACTCAACCATAAGCAATCAAAGCAGACAATCAATCAATATATATTTTTAATGATATTATATGGATTTATCACATCATAGCAGTCCAGAAAAGTGTGAGAATTAACTCACCAATATTAAGTTGACGGTTTCATTGTTGTTCCCGTTTAACTTTAAACAGATCTAGTTGCTTCCGATCCCCTACTGAAGCAGCTCAGCAGCGTTTGCTTTGATGATATGATTCCATCGCCTTTTATTTCGCTGAATTTGGACAGAATACGGACCGGTTATCGTCATTATAACATTTTATTTAAATTAAATAGTTTAAATCTCTAGCAACCTAAATTAATTAACTTAACTAAAATTAAACCCTAGATCACCTTAAACATGTTGTTAGGTCCATGCGTTGTCTTCCTTTCATACGGGAATTACACGTCTCCGTATCCGTGTTCTTTCCGTTCTAGCAGTTTGCGTCTGGGCTATGTTACATATATATTTTTTTCCATTATCAGAGAACGGCCCCAAGCCCATAATGGCTGCACAGTCCATCGTCTCTGTGACGAACAGGAATTTCGCTCGGTCCGAACCAGTCGCTAAACCGACCCAGACCGTTCGAAACGCCCTATCGTTTGAGAACAGGACAAAATAGAACGCATACAAAAGAACATTTCACTGTATATCACAACAATGCATCAGATTACAAGAATATACAGGGTATAAACAAATAAATATTACACAGAAATATTAGAGATTTAAATTACATTTAAATACATCGCAGCGGAAAATAATACAATACACAACTAGAAGGAGATATACGGATACAAAGCTTTCCGGATATCGTTCCAGCTGTAAACCAGGATCCTGTGAATATAAATCTGCAAAACCAAAACTACTAGCTGCCCGTGTCAAAATAGGGGCACCCAGAGTTTAGGTTAAAACAATAAACTCCAGGTCAGTCATGTGACTGGTGTGAGAACTAAAACAGTTATTAATTCTTTATTTTAAAGTTAGGTAAATCAAGGGACCACGCCGTATAACACGGAACGGGTTTCCTCCCTATAATACCAGTGCATATAACAAAACAGCGCAATGCTTTTTGGAAAAATGAAGCTATTATAAGACCCAGGTCCTATCACACAATGCAACGCAGGCCGGGGGATAGGGTTTTCCCTTATAATAGCCAAACATGCTTAGTACGTTTAAAACAAAACATTTGATACTACTATAAGTGCATAGTGTATAAAACAACTTCAAATCATAAGTATCAATCATAGACGGCATGGGTACCATATATCATGTCGCCATACTAGTTTTACAAGTAAAACCGCAAATGTCACGTATTTGGAAGTTGGATTTCCATCTATGAACCGAGGCAAAAGATAGTCCTCAACCGATTCGAGACGCTCTAGCCCGTGTCTCAGGAACAGAACGCATCGTCCCTTGGAGCGACAGGGCCGGTCCACCGATGTGGATTAGACGAAATCCTGAACACTGCGTTTCCCCGCCCTTTGGGGCGTAGGTGAGCCAACTAAATGACTCCATCGGACCCGGATCGTCCGATCAAACCGAGGCGCCTCGCAACAGCAACAACCACATAAGTCAAACTCGTCAGGGCGTGTAAAACCACTGACGCCACTTTTTAGCTAGAAGGAAACGCATGCCCTCCCTGAGGTCCGTCTCCCGTTTTTGGTTCATACCGGGTGTGAAACTCGCGAAGTAAACGTTACACAAAGCTACGCCACAAAGGCCGTGCTTCGATCATCAACCACAAGACTTTGCTTTTCAACAGAAGCCTTGATCATTCGCCACTTAGGCATGCCACACAGGCAATTCACTCTATGCGTTTGATATCCATCAGTATATAACCCCTGAGCTCGTACGTCTCAGAGAAGGGTGTTAAGCAAGAGAATAAATTCTCCGCCGCCAAACAGATATATATTTAACAGAAATCAATCACACAGACTGAAATCCAATGTCAGACACACAGTCCATTAACAAGTCCGTTCTGGGTCTGAACGAAACCGGAGGCACCTAGTACCCCGCATACCCATCGATCTCCAAGCACGTCTGGACGATCACCAACTGTTTCCATCTTCTTGGGTGTACAACCCAATCAAGATCATCGGTAATCACCCAAACGACGTGAAGACTTCCGGTCTTCGACCATCGTCTTCATCTTCGACTTATCGTCGTATCGGTTATTCAGAATGGGATAAACCCGGTCTTTCCGAATAACTCGCGTATATTTTAAATAAGTGTTACACAAACACAACATACGCCTCATTCCAATTTATCAGTCACTAACCGTAAATTAATCAAGAGAATAATTCCCCAAATATTAACCCCGAAGGCCGAAACCAACATCAGATCAATATCCAGAAAACCATTCTGCTTAGCTAACCGACAGTTAGTTTCTAAATTTCACATTCATAGGGAAAGGTTCCCATTAATTTTATCAAAGATAAATTCTTTAATTTATTCTTTAATCTACTTTTGAATATCGATTCAACTAGTCGGGATTAACGAACCTTACCGAAGTAATCATTTGTTTTGATTTCCCAATCCCAACCTATTCATCCCATGAAGTAAAACTGGTTATACTTCATATCTAACACCACGGTGTTATCGGTAAATTCAATTACCATTTCACGTTCAAATCTAATTAAAGATTTAACTATCGCCTGGAGCAAAACTGGTGATACTCCATTTCGATTATTTCAATCTAATTAAAGATTCATTAAAACTCCACTTAGTTTTAATCTTTGATTGGGTTAAAGAATCAGTGTCATTTAAAACACGGTTCACGGTAAACCCAAAATATCATTCCATTAATTATCGGGTTAAAGAACAAGTGTTATTTAAAAACACTGTTCACGATAAACCCAAAAAAATCATTCCATTAATTATCGGGTTAAAGAACAAGTGTTATTTAAAAACACTGTTCACGATAAACCCAAAAATCGATATCAATTCAATTCCAATTAAATATTATTTAATTGGTACACTTCATTAAATCTAAATAAAAAGATTTAATCTTTTTCTCAACTGGGTTCAAGAACAGTGTTAGTGAAGGCACCATTCACGACAAACCCAAATCACATTTGATATTCAATACAAGGCTCTGAATAGAAAATATATCGGCTTATATTCAATATCAAATTCTATGATTAACAAATGTCGTATTGGAAATAACGATATAAATATGTATCTTTCAAATCTCCATAACAACATCTGTATAATCACGAATTCCAACATCGAAATATTCCGAAAACAATTTCGATTCAATTCCACTCCAATGCAATCATTGGAAATTCTGGTTATTTTTAAAACCCTTTTTAAATCCAATTTATTTATTTAAAAATAAATAGAATTTTAATTCTAGTTCAAAACTAGTTCATTTCGATAAAAAATCTATTTTTATCTTTTCAAATATGGAGTTTTTCATCCCAATTCTTTCTAAATCAGTTCTTATGATTTTACACAAATTATTACTATTTTTAATAATTTTATCAAGGCCCGTACAGTCGATTTCCATCAACGGCCATCGAACTGCACTTACAGCGACCTTTTTCAAATTTGATTTGGACATAATTCCAAATCCAACCGTTAGATTTCAAGTTTCTAATATTCGTTAGAAAGCTCTTTTCGATACGAACCCAACGGTTCCGGTTTCAGGAGAATCCGACGGTCAGATCTCCCGCAATGTCCATTCGAAGTCAATGGTCGAAATTCGCGAACTGCCGCGGCGCGGCGCGTTCTATTCAGGCCATTTTATTATATATATAATATATATAATATATACTTCGTCGATTTCCTTTTAAAACTTGCTTTATAAATCGTTTTAAATTCATTTTCAAAACAGTTTCAATTTCATGTTCAATTTCAAATCAAAATTGAATATTCCAATATAAATTCGTTTTAAATTCTTTTCAAATTGATTTCTATTCAAATCGATTTTGAATTCACTTTCAGTTCGTTTTCAATTCAATTCAATTTCAATTCGAATCCATTTATATTAAATTTCAATTCGAATTCATTTATATTCAATTTCAATTCGAATTCATTTCTATTCTAATTTCAAATCATTTCAGTGTATTTCAAATTTCAAATCAATTCAGTTTAATTAGAATTTCAATTCACTTTAAATATAATTCGAATTTCAATTCTTTTCAAAGTATTAGATTTTGAAGTCACTTTCGATATTCATTATAAAATGAATAAAATCGATATAAATATCGTTCACGTCAAAATGGCGTCAATCTATCAACGCGGCTTCATATATTTCGATTTTCAAATATTCTATTTCAAATATTTCTAATTCAAATATTTCTATTTCGAAACTGGAATGAGGCCCAATCAATTACCATATAATGTTGATTATATGGATTTTCTACAACACATGTATACAATAACAACGATGAATAATCAACCATCATCCAAAGTGCATTCTACACTGTATAAGCATCAAAGATAAATATTCAACGCTTATAACAGCCTGTCAATCAATCGATCGACATACAACTAAACAATCGGGATTGGTGTACGTCAAATATCATCCCAATACCCGTGTGGGGTTTCAAGCAATCAAACACAGATTTTTATTTGTGCAGTTGAGCGATGTGTAAAATTTATCGTCCCAATCAATGTCCTTCAAATAGGTGTACATAAACAAACCGTCCGGTTTGTAAATGAATATTTATTTATTCTCATTCACGTTAAAAATTATATTTTTAACGATAAAATACTTTATTCAGTTCATTTATTCAATAAAATGATATTTTTATTTTTCTAATTTATTTTAGAAAATTTCGGCGGCATAACGACACGATACTAGAAACGGGACGAGGCCTAGCCTTATCCCCGGTCTAGTAAAGGCCCACGCCATTCACACATCAATCAAATCAATTTCATTTCACCAAACAATTCAATTCAAACCAAATAATCTAACCAACTATACAACCAAACAATTAAACAAACAAGCCATCCATGGTCTGTGGATGACGGGTGTCGGGTGCTACTAAACACCGTCTGCATCCTAGTATATATATAACTAGAAAAAGAAATTGAAGAGTGAGAAGTTCTCACCAATAGCTATCCAACTCCACGACACTTCATTTATAGAAATCTTCATCGTTCTCGCCCTTTTTTTTGTCATCTTCGTTGCCCGTATTCTCTACATATGTAAAAATCGAATTTTACTTCGCTATTCAATATATAAAAATCGAATTTTTACTATACTATAAAGATTTCGCCTTTTCAAAAATAAAGATTTCGCCTTCATAAAACTACCACTTTATTTCAACGTATATATAATAAAAATCAGAATTTTATTTTGCTACATATATAAAGATGATATTTTTATATTCTCTATCTCATAAGATTACATTTTTAGTTCCTACTATGTAAAAATCATATTTTTACATCTTCTACTTAATAAAGATTATATTTTTAATACTTTAAAAATATAAAAATCATATTTTTAATACTTTAAAAATATAAAAATCATAGCTTCGCCAAATAAAAATCGAATCTTTGTCCTCTATATATAAAAAAACCCATTTCTTTATATCTTATACATAAATAAAGATCCTTCTTTATATGAAAATATTATAACTTTATATAAATTAAAATCCTTAGCATTATATAAATTAAAAAATCTTATCTTTTAGAAATAAAAGAAAATCTAATCTTTTTATAAATAAAAATCATTTTCTTTCAAAGAAAATTCAGTTTCAAAATAAACTAAAATCAGTTTTTTTTATCTAAACAAAAATAATTTTTCATCTAATCAGAAAGTAAATAAAAAAATAATAAAAAAAACTTACTGTGAAACGAAGGGGGGAGGAAGCCGGGGTTTCACTGCGCCTGAGGGAGGAGGGAGAGAAAGGAGGAGGGCGGCGGCGCTGGGGGGGGGGAGGGGCTGCGGGTTCGGGTCTGGGTGGGGTTCGGGCGTCGCAGTCGAGGAAGGGAAGGGGAGGAGGAGGAAGAAGAAGGGGGGTGTGCGTCGCGGCGCCGCCGCTTGCGGGGGGGCACGTCGATCGCCTGGCGCGATTTTTTTTTTCTTTTTCGTTTTTCTGATTTTACTTTTTAACGGGGGGGGGGGGGGGGGGTGCCTGATATAAGGGAAAAGGGTTTTCTTTTATTTATTTATTTAATTAATTAATTTTCAAAAAGTTGACTTTTACATACGACCTCGAAACGAGGCCCACCGCCTGTCGTCCATAGCGTTTTACCCCCACTCCGAACACAATGGGATATGTATCGTAGGCTGATTCGGCTGTTACAATCAGTTTCGGTTAAATTTACATTTAAATCACTATATTGAGTTTTAAACGTACATTTCAAATTACCGGGGTCACATACTAACCAGAAAATATTCAGAAAAATATTTTCTAGCTTCGTATTGACGATACGGTCCTAACAAAACTAGTTTCGTCAAATTCTGAGACCGTTTGAAAAATGGCCAATTTCCAGTTGATTAAAATCAACTGAAACTGGTCAAACGCGTTTCCCTTTGCCACGCTCACATATTGATTCGAAAAATTATGAAATTTGGAATTTAGCAATAACTTTACATCACAGACCCAACAAAAGTGGTTTCGTCGAAATCCGAGGTCGTTTGCAAAATTCCCATTTTTAAGGGCTTGAATTCCACAGCGACTATTCAGAATTTTCAACTGGACATATCTTTTGATTCCCGCTATGAAATTTTGATTTTTCAGATTCGTTGGAAAGATATTATCAATTAGATTCTAATGTTTTTGGTTTCACTAAAATCCGGATTGTTTTGCACCCGGTACATTCAATTGAAGTTTGAAATCGAATTATCGAACTACCGCGCCATTTTCAATTCCTTTTATAATTATATATAATTATTTATATTCTAATGACGACTATATAATATATACGTTCTAATTCCATTCAAAATAAATTTCTCGTCGATTTTATTTAAAATAATCTATTTTAAATGATCAAAATTCGCTAAAATTGCCAAAACAAAAATTTTAAACTGGCCCAGATTTTCGGGTTGTTACAATCTCCCCCACTTAAAACTTTTCGTCCCCGAAAAGGAACAAAGTCGAAAGTGGTTTGATTAATCAACTCTACGCTCGATCTGGCTTTCATTCTCCAACTTTTCAGTTTCTGAGAATTTTCAAATTCTTCAAAAATTTGGCTAACACCCTAAATTTTCAAAAAATTTCGCCATAACCTCCCCTGCACCGGGAGCCACGGGAAAATCCCGAAATTGCCATATAGGCCTTCTGATCTAAAAAAGAAAAAGAAAAATCCAATAGGCTCATAAAATCATCATCACCCAAACAAAACAGTAAATTATGTAGTAAACATGTACCTATTTGTCGGGCAAACAAATTTTATTCTCTGCTCTAGCCTCCTTGCTATGACCTGTTCAATGTAAGTACAAGCATATGCAAGCAAATGCGACCAAATTTCAATATAGTTTAATATTTGGTACAATTAGGCGTAATGGTTCAAAATTTTCAAACAATTAAACAAACAACACAAACATCAATCCATTAGTTGATTAGCTTTTCAAATTCATAATTTTGATACATGTACAAAAAATCATATTTTTGATGCCAAATCACAACAATAGGTCCTATCTAATTTTGGTTCTCACACCAGTCAATAGGAAATATATAGAAATCTCACTTTCGTTACTCAAAAATAAATACTGGCGATGGTGCCCCGTCACCAGAATTATCCGCGGGCACTAGAGTGTGATCCTATAACTATCCAGTATATTAAGACTTCGAATACACGTTTGCAAGACGCATATGCAAAATCTTTATATATGGGATTGTCCAGATTCAATATAAAACAAATAATCAAATACGAATAAGTGATTTAAATTTTCAAAACAAAATTTGTTTTCATTTTAAAAATATACTCTTCACACTCGTTCTAGGATACTACTGATCCCATCTCTAACGAGTCATTCCCATTGGATACAACTAATCCAATATCTGATGAATTCTTTCGTATGGTTCTAATGTGCCTTGTTCTCTGAGCTTTGTAAACCAAAGCTCTGATACCACGTGTGACGAACAGGAATTTCGCTCGGTCCGAACCAGTCGCTAAACCGACCCAGACCGTTCGAAACGCCCTATCGTTTGAGAACAGGACAAAATAGAACGCATACAAAAGAACATTTCACTGTATATCACAACAATGCATCAGATTACAAGAATATACAGGGTATAAACAAATAAATATTACACAGAAATATCAGACATTTAAATTACATTTAAATACATCGCAGCGGAAAATAATACAATACACAACTAGAAGGAGATATACGGATACAAAGCTTTCCGGATATCGTTCCAGCTGTAAACCAGGATCCTGTGAATATAAATCTGCAAAACCAAAACTACTAGCTGCCCGTGTCAAAATAGGGGCACCCAGAGTTTAGGTTAAAACAATAAACTCCAGGTCAGTCATGTGACTGGAGTGAGAACTAAAACAGTTATTAATTCTTTATTTTAAAGTTAGGTAATCAAGGGACCACGCCGTATAACACGGAACGGGTTTCCTCCCTATAATACCAGTGCATATAACAAAACAGCGCAATGCTTTTTGGAAAAATGAAGCTATTATAAGACCCAGGTCCTATCACACAATGCAACGCAGGCTGGGGGATAGGGTTTTCCCTTATAATAGCCAAACATGCTTAGTACGTTTAAAACAAAACATTTGATACTACTATAAGTGCATAGTGTATAAAACAACTTCAAATCATAAGTATCAATCATAGACGGCATGGGTACCATATATCATGTCGCCATACTAGTTTTACAAGTAAAACCGCAAATGTCACGTATTTGGAAGTTGGATTTCCATCTATGAACCGAGGCAAAAGATAGTCCTCAACCGATTCGAGACGCTCTAGCCCGTGTCTCAGGAACAGAACGCATCGTCCCTTGGAGCGATAGGGCCGGTCCACCGATGTGGATTAGACGAAATCCTGAACACTGCGTTTCCCCGCCCTTTGGGGCGTAGGTGAGCCAACTAAATGACTCCATCGGACCCGGATCGTCCGATCAAACCGAGGCGCCTCGCAACAGCAACAACCACATAAGTCAAACTCGTCAGGGCGTGTAAAACCACTGACGCCACTTTTTAGCTAGAAGGAAACGCATGCCCTCCCTGAGGTCCGTCTCCCGTTTTTGGTTCATACCGGGTGTGAAACTCGCGAAGTAAACGTTACACAAAGCTACGCCACAAAGGCCGTGCTTCGATCATCAACCACAAGACTTTGCTTTTCAACAGAAGCCTTGATCATTTGCCACTTAGGCATGCCACACAGGCAATTCACTCTATGCGTTTGATATCCATCAGTATATAACCCCTGAGCTCGTACGTCTCAGAGAAGGGCGTTAAGCAAGAGAATAAATTCTCCGCCGCCAAACAGATATATATTTAACAGAAATCAATCACACAGACTGAAATCCAATGTCAGACACACAGTCCATTAACAAGTCCGTTCTGGGTCTGAACGAAACCGGAGGCACCTAGTACCCCGCATACCCATCGATCTCCAAGCACGTCTGGACGATCACCAACTGTTTCCATCTTCTTGGGTGTACAGCCCAATCAAGATCATCGGTAATCACCGAAACGACGTGAAGACTTCCGGTCTTCGACCATCGTCTTCATCTTCGACTTATCGTCGTATCGGTTATTCAGAATGGGATAAACCCGGTCTTTCCGAATAACTCGCGTATATTTTAAATAAGTGTTACACAAACACAACATACGCCTCATTCCAATTTATCTGTCACTAACCGTAAATTAATCAAGAGAATAATTCCCCAAATATTAACCCCGAAGGCCGAAACCAACATCAGATCAATATCCAGAAAACCATTCTGCTTAGCTAACCGACAGTTAGTTTCTAAATTTCACATTCATAGGGAAAGGTTCCCATTAATTTTATCAAAGATAAATTCTTTAATTTATTCTTTAATCTACTTTTGAATATCGATTCAACTAGTCGGGATTAACGAACCTTACCGAAGTAATCATTTGTTTTGATTTCCCAATCCCAACCTATTCATCCCATGAAGTAAAACTGGTTATACTTCATATCTAACACCACGGTGTTATCGGTAAATTCAATTACCATTTCACATTCAAATCTAATTAAAGATTTAACTATCGCCTGGAGCAAAACTGGTGATACTCCATTTCGATTATTTCAATCTAATTAAAGATTCATTAAAATTCCACTTAGTTTTAATCTTTGATTGGGTTAAAGAATCAGTGTCATTTAAAACACGGTTCACGGTAAATCCAAAATATCATTACATTAATTATCGGGTTAAAGAACAAGTGTTATTTAGAAACACCGTTCACGATAAACCCAAAAAAATCATTCCATTAATTATCGGGTTAAAGAACAAGTGTTATTTAAAAACACTGTTCACGATAAACCCAAAAATCGATATCAATTCAATTCCAATTAAATATTATTTAATTGGTACACTTCATTAAATCTAAATAAAAAGATTTAATCTTTTTCTCAACTGGGTTCAAGAACAGTGTTAGTGAAGACACCATTCACGACAAACCCAAATCACATTTGATATTCAATACAAGGCTCTGAATAGAAAATATATCGGCTTATATTCAATATCAAATTCTACGATTAACAAATGTCGTATTGGAAATAACGATATAAATATGTATCTTTCAAATCTCCATAACAACATCTGTATAATCACGAATTCCAACATCGAAATATTCCGAAAACAATTTCGATTCAAATCCACTCCAATGCAATCATTGGAAATTCTGGTTATTTTTAAAACCCTTTTTAAATCCAATTTATTTATTTAAAAATAAATAGAATTTTAATTCTAGTTCAAAACTAGTTCATTTCGATAAAAAATCTATTTTTATCTTTTCAAATATGGAGTTTTTCATCCCAATTCTTTCTAAATCATTTCTTATGATTTTACACAAATTATTACTATTTTTAATAATTTTATCAAGGCCCGTACAGTCGATTTCCATCAACGGCCATCGAACTGCACTTACAGCGACCTTTTTCAAATTTGATTTGGACATAATTCCAAATCCAACCGTTAGATTTCAAGTTTCTAATATTCGTTAGAAAGCTCTTTTCGATACGAACCCAACGGTTCCGGTTTCAGGAGAATCCGACGGTCGGATCTCCCGCAATGTCCATTCGAAGTCAATGGTCGAAATTCGCGAACTGCCGCGGCGCGGCGCGTTCTATTCAAGCCATTTTATTATATATATAATGTAACGACCCGCGTTCTACGCATCATAGGATCGTAGGATATTTATTTCTTTCACATACGAAGTCATATGGTCATGTAACTTTGGGAGACGACTATTGTGGTCATTTCCCATGTTCATGATTTTTCCCGATTTTTAAATGACCATTTTACCCCTAGTTGGCACTGTTTTGGCCATAACTTTTGACTGGAAAGGAATTTTGACCTGAAACCACTTCCATTGGCTTCGGATGATGGTTTCTCTTTCCGTAGAGTGGTCACATTAGCCAAACGGACTTACCGTTTGGGAGATATGGCTGAAACAAGTTTCAGATGGTTAAAAACAGCTTAATTGGGCTTAACCGAGTGATTAGCAGCTAGGCCCAAGGGGAATTTCGGGTTTAGGGGTATATAGGTGCTGATTAGGGTTAGAAAACATCTCTTTAGACATTTTCCAGCCGCCACTTTCATCCTTAGATACTCTAACAATGGCATCCTACATCTAAAACACCCCAAATCACTCTTTAATTGAAGATTAGGCTTAGCAACATCAAATTAAGAAGAAAAAGCACCAAAGCAAGGTTAGAGCTGCTGTTGGACATCAGTATTCGCCCCAAATCAGAGGAGTTTCAGTTCTGAAAATTTTATTTGTGGCCAAGGTGAGTGATTTGCATAGTTTTTGCACTAATTACGGTAATTAAGGGTAATTAGTGAAGATTAGCGAATTTATACGCTAATAAATTCTGGAAAAATGTTTAGAAACTCTTAAATAATATTTTATGCCTCTGGTAGAAATTTGGTTCGATTTGATTAAGTTTTGCTAAGTATATCACTTGATTTGCTTAAACATGTTTAAGGGAAATTTGGGGTTATGACCATGTTTGATCCATTTTATCTGTTATGATTTGTGTTATGGTGATTGTGGTCGATATTATATGTTGCTATGACTGTATGAGATGTTTTGTGATTATTTAGAAGTGTTAGTTTGGTCAAAAACGCCGTCGAATGGCGAAAGACTGTCGCAGAAACGAAGTGCAGGAATTTTACCCGGATCGGATCGCCCCCTGTGAGCACGATCCGATGGATGCTCACGCCACGATCCGTTCCACTTCGAATGCCACGAACCAATGCAGCGCCGTATCCAAACTAAGGTACTTCGATCCGAATCGCTCCAGCTTGGTGGACCACGAACCGATCAGAAGGTGCGATCCGAGATGAGGCGCGACGATCCAGACAAGGTAGCACGACCCGATCCGACCTGATGAAGGCGATGCGATCCGCGAACCGATCCGAGATGGAGCACGATCCGACGATGGCGATCCGACCTGGAGAGTGTGCTACGATCCGAGCTGGGGAGGAGGTTACTCACGATCCGACGGTGATGACTACGAACTGAATGAAGACCGATCCGGAAGTGAAGACTATAACCCGAGATGCAAAGGAAGTCCAAATGAGAAGTTAGAGCTCAAGATTCAGATGGGAATCAACGAGTTCGCTTCATGGTTGGGCTTTGCTGCGGGACGCGTGCCAATGGGTTATCGACGTCTATAGCTTTGGACCACTATGGTAGGAGGTACGAAGGCGGATTCAGGGCCATTATGGCATCGGTAGAACCAAGGGCTACGACCAATGAAGTGGGTCATTGAAATGTTTGGTCATGACTCCAAGTGTTTGGCTTGGTCACAGCAGGGTTTCTACAAGTCGGGATTCGTCGTTACCTCAGTTTGTCTAGTGTTCCAAAGTGGTAAATGTCGTATGCTTTACGCACTGAGTGAGAGATGTGAGAATGGTTGTTATGGATGGTTTGTTTGCTATCATTATGACACACACACCCCACCCCCGTATTCTTTACACTATTCATTATGGCACCTTGGAGTATTGTACGGTATGTGGTACTAACTCTTTGGTTGCAGGTCCAGGTCCAGGTATGGTTTAGTATACCTGTTATCATTCTGTTTAGATGCTTATCGCTCATACCAGGCTTTATGTCTGACCCAGAGTTTTATGTCTCCTCTTATTACTCTGGGTGCTCACACGAGCAGACTAGAGACAGGTTAGCTGGTGATGCACGGGTAGATGATCCGGAGACGAGCAGGAGGCTTCCACGTAATATATATAGTATCCTCCCTGTGTTGTTGGAGATCACTGCTTGGGCATTGGTGGTGTATCTTCCATTTTAGCTTTCTTTTGCTTTGAGACAGTTTGAAAGTTGTAATAAGCTGTATTCTGAATTTTCCGCTGCTATGATGTTTAGTTTTGATTTTCAGCTTATGCACTGTCTCTCCTGTTTTATGTCAAGTATGTTATTATTATATTTTATTCCATGCGCTGTGAGACATTCTACAGGTTCCTTGATTAGTTCATTCTCTTCTTTCTTTTCTCATGACGACCGTCCCGTGCTAGTTGGGCATGTGTACAGCGCACTTTCGGAGGAAATGCAGGCTGGTGCGGGGCGGACTGTCACACTTGGTATCAGAGCTCTAGGTTGCATAGTTAACCTAGGGAAGTTACCAGGGAGAGATAATATACGTATACGAGAGAGCGTATTTGTGATTACTTTGGTTTTTAAAAGCTATATATATATATATATATATATACTATTAGTAGTATAAGGATGAAGTCGTACTGCACTAGCACCACTATGGAGTCGTTAATCGTTTTCTTTTTCAGATTGACGATGAGCCGATATACTAGAGGTGCTGGTAGGGGAGCCAATAATGGGAATGCTGCTGACATGAGGACGATGTTTACTGACCTCATGAGAGAGATGCTTAGAGATGTGCAGAGGGCAGCTCCCAATGGTGGAAATGGTGGTGGTCCAATAGTGCAGGCGCCAAGAGTCGACTTCGCCAAGCTGAATAAGGATTATACTAGCCTTGGTGGGAAGCCGTTCCACGGAACGGAGTCGGCTACGGATGTTCAAGATTGGGTGGATAGTTGCGAACGTATCTTCGAGGATTTGGGTATCGAGGATGCGTTGAAGAGGATGCTAGCGTCCCGTCAGCTGCAAGGGCGGGCAATGAATTGGTGGAATGCTATAAAAGCAGCTACTCCCGAAGATCAGATTACTTGGGAGCAGTTTAAAGCTCGCTTTAGCGAGAAGTTCATTCCAGCTGCTCAGAAGTCAGTGCTGTTTAAGAAATTCTTGTAGCTCAAGCAGAATGGCAGAGCTGTCTCGGAGTACATTGCTGAATTTGACACTTTGTCAAAATATGGGTTATCTCTTATTGATACTGCCGAGAAAAAGAATGAGAAATTCATAACCGGTTTGGACCAGTACTTGGGGGAAAGACTTATTAACCACATCGATGAGTCGTTTGAGTCGATTGTGGGAAAAGCGTTAAGATCGGAAAGTCTCTACCCTAAGCCGAAGACTGAGGTTGCATCCACGGAAGAGCCAAAACCACAAGCAAGTGGTGGAGGCAAGGGTGGTTCCCAGAATAAGAGAAAGCAGAACCAAGCTAAGGATGGCCAGAAGAAAAAGAATAAGCAAGATGTGGAGTGCTTCAGCTGTGGTAAGAAGGGCCATTATGCTAGTAATTGTCGGGCCAAGCCAGCGGATAGGAAGTGCTTCAACTGTGGCCAAATGGGACATCACAAGGACAAGTGTCCACAGCCTCCTAAGGAAAAGCAAATGGTGAAAGCATATGCTCTTAATGCTATTCCTTCTTCGTCGAATGCCCCAACAGCGGCGGAGAAGGGAAAGAATGTCGTCATTCAAGGTATGCTTTCTGTTTATGATGTTCCTATTAGAGTTTTATTTGATACCAGAGCCTCCAGTTCTTTCATATCTAGTGACCTGGTAGATAGGTTGGGATTGGAGCCCGAGATAGTCGATAGACCTTTAGTAGTGACGAACCCGATTGGTGGTTCGACTAGCCTTAGCATGATTTGTCGTAATGTGGTCTTATCGAGTCATGGATGCATGTTTGTTTGTGATTGCTTTGTTTTGGGCTTTACTGGGTTTGGCATTATATTGGGAGTAGATTGGCTCCAAAGATACGGGGTGGTGGTAGACTGTGAGGGCTTGTTGGTGACAGCTAGAGCGGATGATGGGCGGAGGATAGTGTTTGGTGGTCTACCCAGTAAGGGGGTATTGGCTAGTTTTCTAAACTCCCTCGATATTCCGCATAGTGAGTTGTCAGGTTTGCCCGTGGTTGGCCAGTATCCGGATGTTTTCGAAGAAGTGACCGGACTTCCACCACACCGAGAGATTGAGTTCCGTATTGATTTGGTAAAAGATGCCAGGCCTATAGTGATGCCACTTCGTCGTATGGCACCAAGGGAGCAGCGAGAGCTCGAGGTGCAAGTCAGCGATCTTTTGAAGAAGGGATTTATCAGAAGGAGTGTTTCTGAATGGGGAGCACCAGTCGTGTTTGCTACCAAGGCGGATGGTTCCCTTCGTTTGTGTGTAGACTACCGCGAGTTGAATAAAGTGACGAGGAAGAACAAGTATCCTCTACCGCGGATAGATGATTTGTTTGATCAGTTGAGTGGCGCGAGAGTATTTTCTCAGTTGGATCTCGCGACAGGTTTTCATCAGCTTAGAGTGGAAGCTGAGAGTATAGCTAAAACGGCATTTCGAACGCCGTCTGGGTTTTATGAATGGTTGGTTATGCCATTTGGGCTGACTAATGCCCCGACATATTTTGTGGATCTTATGAATAGGGTATTCAGAGATCAGTTGAATAAGTCTGTTCTTGTGTTCGTGGATGATATTTTGGTCTATTCGAGGACAGAGGAAGAACACAAGAAACATTTAAGAGTAGCGATGGAGGTGTTGAGAAAACACCAATTGAAAGCGAAGTTTTCTAAGTGTCACTTCTGGAAGAGGGAAGTGAGGTTCTTGGGCCATGTTGTATCAGAGAACGGTATTGCCGTGGACCCAGCAAAGGTGGCTACGGTGCAAGATTGGCCTACGCCCAGGAACGCAACAGATGTAAGAAGTTTCTTGGGATTAGCGGGATATTATCGTAAGTTTATCCAAGGCTTCTCCAAGATAGCAGCACCGTTGACTCAGTTGACAAAGAAGAATCAAGCTTTTGTCTGGGGTGAAAGGTGCGAGAATGCATTCAGAAGTCTAAAGGACAAGTTGACAATTGCACCAGTGTTAGTCATTCCTGAGGGGGATGAAGAGATGACGGTATACACGGATGCCTGTGGTACCGGACTGGGTGCCGTATTGATGCAAGGCGGTAGGGTTGTAGCTTATGCAAGTCGGCAATTGAAACCGCACGAGAGAAGATACCCTACCCCTGATTTAGAATTGGCAGCGATCGTGTTCGCGTTAAAGATGTGGAGACACTATCTCTTGGGAGAAAGATTTGAGCTGTTTACAGATCATAAGTCGTTGAAGTATCTGTTCTCCCAGAAGGATTTAAATCTCCGTCAGCAGAGATGGTTAGAGTTCTTAGCTTCCTATGATTTTGACATCGCATACACACCAGGAAAGGGCAATGCGGTGGCTGATGCATTGAGCAGAAGACATGCCAGCTTAGGGGCTATGTTCCTTGAATGGAAGCAACTGGAGTTTATCGCGGGGTTTGATTTCAGACCAAAGTGCGAATTGGATCCAGAAATGTTAGCGAGTTTGACGATCAGACCCACTTTGATTGAGCGGATCGGCTCTAGTCAGAGGGACGATCCTAACCTATTGGAAATCATCTCCAAGTTAGAGATGGGTATCGATGAGGAGGTGAACAAGTATGGGCTTGATCGAGATAGATGGCTTAGAAAGAATGGAAAGCTTGTTGTACCCAATGTCAATGGATTGAGGGATGAGGTGCTTAGAGAATGTCATCACTCAAAACTGACTATACACCCCGGTGGTAATAAGATGTATAGAGATATGAAGCAGGCCTACTACTGGGAAGGGATGAAAAGAGACGTTGGGAAGTTTATATCCAAATGCATGAATTGCCAGCTAGTTAAAGCCGAGCAAAAGAAGCCTAGTGGGTTGTTGCAACCATTAGAAATTCCCGAATGGAAATGGGAGCAAGTCTCGATGGATTTCATCGATGGTTTACCAAGGACTAGATCGGGATATGACGGCATTTGGGTAATTGTAGATCGACTGACTAAAAGTGCAAGGTTTATATCAGTCAAATCGACCAGAACGGCAGCTAAGTTAGCAGAGTTGTATATGAAGTGGGTAGTGAGATTTCATGGAGTACCTAAAAGCATTGTGAGCGACCGAGACACGTTGTTTACTAGTGGGTTTTGGAAGAGCTTACAAGAGGCTCTAGGGTCAGAGTTACATCTCAGTACCGCATATCATCCTCAGACCGACGGTCAGACGGAGAGGGTGAACCGTATTTTGGAAGATCTCTTGAGAGCATGTATATTGGATTTTGGAGGATCATGGGATGACCATTTGCATCTAGTAGAGTTTGCATATAATAATAGCTACCAATCCAGTATCGGTATGGCTCCGTTTGAAGCTTTGTACGGAAGGCCGTGCAACTCACCATCATGTTGGATAGAGACTGGCGAGAAGTTTATGCTTGGACCAGATGTGGTGAGGGAAACTTCAGATAAGATCAAGATCATTCAGCAACGAATGAAGGCAGCCCAAGATAGGCAGAAGAGTTATGCTGATAAGAGGCGAAGAGACTTAAAATTCTCCGTTGGTGACTTGGTGTTTGTCAAGATTTCCCTGTTGAAGAGCGTAATACGATTTGGCAGGAGGGGCAAGTTGGCACCAAGATTTGTTGGCCCATTCCCTGTTCTTGAACTAGTCGGGAATTTGGCATATAGGATTGACTTACCAGAGAAGATGGCGGGAGTTCATAACGTATTTCATGTTTCCCAACTAAGGAAGTTCGTTCACGACTCAGATATGACTATTTCACCTGATCAGTTGGAGGACTTCGAAGTAGAACCCGAGGCGGTTGGGAACCGCAAGCCGGCCCGTATTGTCGAGTACGACATGAAGCAACTTCGAAGGAAGGCGGTGAAGCTAGTCAAGGTACAGTGGAGCGAGGACGAGAGTGATTGTACTTGGGAAACAGAGGAGGACATAAGGAAGAAGTATCCAGAACTCTTTGTCTGGTAAGATTTTGACTTCGATTTAGTTTTTCGGCATGCTAGGATAGGCTTGTTTGCTTGTTTTGCATATTTGATTGTTGTATATGGTTGTTAGGCATGCGGGACCCTTTGTATGTTTTGGGTTAAGGAATTTCGGGGGCGAAATTTCTTAAGGGGGGAAGAGTGTAACGACCCGCATTCTACGCATCATAGGATCGTAGGATATTTATTTCTTTCACATACGAAGTCGTATGGTCATGTAACTTTGGGAGACGACTATTGGGGTCATTTCCCATGTTCATGATTTTTCCCGATTTTTAAATGACCATTTTACCCCTAGTTGGCACTGTTTTGGCCATAACTTTTGACTGGAAAGGAATTTTGACCTGAAACCACTTCCATTGGCTTCGGATGATGGTTTCTCTTTCCGTAGAGTGGTCACATTAGCCAAACGGACTTACCGTTTGGGAGATATGGCTGAAACAAGTTTCAGATGGTTAAAAACAGCTTAATTGGGCTTAACCGGGTGATTAGCAGCTAGGCCCAAGGGGAATTTCGGGTTTAGGGGTATATAGGTGCTGATTAGGGTTAGAAAACATCTCTTTAGACATTTTCCAGCCGCCACTTTCATCCTTAGATACTCTAACAATGGCATCCTACATCTAAAACACCCCAAATCACTCTTTAATTGAAGATTAGGCTTAGCAACATCAAATTAAGAAGAAAAAGCACCAAAGCAAGGTTAGAGCTGCTGTTGGACATCAGTATTCGCCCCAAATCAGAGGAGTTTCAGTTCTGAAAATTTTATTTGTGGCCAAGGTGAGTGATTTGCATAGTTTTTGCACTAATTACGGTAATTAAGGGTAATTAGTGAAGATTAGCGAATTTATACGCTAATAAATTCTGGAAAAATGTTTAGAAACTCTTAAATAATATTTTATGCCTCTGGTAGAAATTTGGTTCGATTTGATTAAGTTTTGCTAAGTATATCACTTGATTTGCTTAAACATGTTTAAGGGAAATTTGGGGTTATGACCATGTTTGATCCATTTTATCTGTTATGATTTGTGTTATGGTGATTGTGGTCGATATTATATGTTGCTATGACTGTATGAGATGTTTTGTGATTATTTAGAAGTGTTAGTTTGGTCAAAAACGCCGTCGAATGGCGAAAGACTGTCGCAGAAACGAAGTGCAGGAATTTTACCCGGATCGGATCGCCCCCTATGAGCACGATCCGATGGATGCTCACGCCACGATCCGTTCCACTTCGAATGCCACGAACCAATGCAGCGCCGTATCCAAACTAAGGTACTTCGATCCGAATCGCTCCAGCTTGGTGGACCACGAACCGATCAGAAGGTGCGATCCGAGATGAGGCGCGACGATCCAGACAAGGTAGCATGACCCGATCCGACCTGATGAAGGCGATGCGATCCGCGAACCGATCCGAGATGGAGCACGATCCGACGATGGCGATCCGACCTGGAGAGTGTGCTACGATCCGAGCTGGGGAGGAGGTTACTCACGATCCGACGGTGATGACTACGAACTGAATGAAGACCGATCCGGAAGTGAAGACTATAACCCGAGATGCAAAGGAAGTCCAAATGAGAAGTTAGAGCTCAAGATTCAGATGGGAATCAACGAGTTCGCTTCATGGTTGGGCTTTGCTGCGGGACGCGTGCCAAGGGGTTATCGACGTCTATAGCTTTGGACCACTATGGTAGGAGGTACGAAGGCGGATTCAGGGCCATTATGGCATCGGTAGAACCAAGGGCTACGACCAATGAAGTGGGTCATTGAAATGTTTGGTCATGACTCCAAGTGTTTGGCTTGGTCACAGCAGGGTTTCTACAAGTCGGGATTCGTCGTTACCTCAGTTTGTCTAGTGTTCCAAAGTGGTAAATGTCGTATGCTTTACGCACTGAGTGAGAGATGTGAGAATGGTTGTTATGGATGGTTTGTTTGCTATCATTATGACACACACACCCCACCCCCGTATTCTTTACACTATTCATTATGGCACCTTGGAGTATTGTACGGTATGTGGTACTAACTCTTTGGTTGCAGGTCCAGGTTCAGGTATGGTTTAGTATACCTGTTATCATTCTGTTTAGATGCTTATCGCTCATACCAGGCTTTATGTCTGACCCAGAGTTTTATGTCTCCTCTTATTACTCTGGGTGCTCACACGAGCAGACTAGAGACAGGTTAGCTGGTGATGCACGGGTAGATGATCCGGAGACGAGCAGGAGGCTTCCACGTAATATATATAGTATCCTCCCTGTGTTGTTGGAGATCACTGCTTGGGCATTGGTGGTGTATCTTCCATTTTAGCTTTCTTTTGCTTTGAGACAGTTTGAAAGTTGTAATAAGCTGTATTCTGAATTTTCCGCTGCTATGATGTTTAGTTTTGATTTTCAGCTTATGCACTGTCTCTCCTGTTTTATGTCAAGTATGTTATTATTATATTTTATTCCATGCGCTGTGAGACATTCTACAGGTTCCTTGATTAGTTCATTCTCTTCTTTCTTTTCTCATGACGACCGTCCCGTGCTAGTTGGGCATGTGTACAGCGCACTTTCGGAGGAAATGCAGGCTGGTGCGGGGCGGACTGTCACATATAATATATATAATATATACTTCGTCAATTTCCTTTTAAAACGTGCTTTATAAATCGTTTTAAATTCATTTTCAAAACAATTTCAATTTCATGTTCAATTTCAAATCAAAATTGAATATTCCAATATAAATTCGTTTTAAATTCTTTTCAAATTGATTTCTATTCAAATCGATTTTGAATTCACTTTCAGTTCGTTTTCAATTCAATTCAATTTCAATTCGAATCCATTTATATTAAATTTCAATTCGAATTCATTTATATTCAATTTCAATTCGAATTCATTTCTATTCTAATTTCAAATCATTTCAGTGTATTTCAAATTTCAAATCAATTCAGTTTAATTCGAATTTCAATTCACTTTAAATATAATTCGAATTTCAATTCTTTTCAAAGTATTAGATTTTGAAGTCACTTTCGATATTCATTATAAAATGAATAAAATCGATATAAATATCGTTCACGTCAAAATGGCGTCAATCTATCAACGCGGCTTCATATATTTCGATTTTCAAATATTCTATTTCAAATATTTCTAATTCAAATATTTCTATTTCGAAACTGGAATGAGGCCCAATCTATTACCATATAATGTTGATTATATGGATTTTCTACAACACATGTATACAATAACAACGATGAATAATCAACCATCATCCAAAGTGCATTCTACACTGTATAAGCATCAAAGATAAATATTCAACGCTTATAACAGCCTGTCAATCAATCGATCGACATACAACTAAACAATCGGGATTGGTGTACGTCAAATATCATCCCAATACCCGTGTGGGGTTTCAAGCAATCAAACACAGATTTTTATTTGTGCAGTTGAGCGATGTGTAAAATTTATCGTCCCAATCAATGTCCTTCAAATAGGTGTACATAAACAAACCGTCCGGTTTGTAAATGAATATTTATTTATTCTCATTCACGTTAAAAATTATATTTTTAACGATAAAATACTTTATTCAGTTCATTTATTCAATAAAATGATATTTTTATTTTTCTAATTTATTTTAGAAAATTTCGGCGGCATAACGACACGATACTAGAAACGGGACGAGGCCTAGCCTTATCCCCGGTCTAGTGAAGGCCCACGCCATTCACACATCAATCAAATCAATTTCATTTCACCAAACAATTCAATTCAAACCAAATAATCTAACCAACTATACAACCAAACAATTAAACAAACAAGCCATCCATGGTCTGTGGATGACGGGTGTCGGGTGCTACTAAACACCGTCTGCATCCTAGTATATATATATATAACTAGAAAAAGAAATTGAAGAGTGAGAAGTTCTCACCAATAGCTATCCAACTCCACGACACTTCATTTATAGAAATCTTCATCGTTCTCGCCCTTTTTTTGTCATCTTCGTTGCCCGTATTATCTACATATGTAAAAATCGAATTTTACTTCGCTATTCAATATATAAAAATCGAATTTTTACTATACTATAATGATTTCGCCTTTTCAAAAATAAAGATTTCGCCTTCATAAAACTACCACTTTATTTCAACGTATATATAATAAAAATCAGATTTTTATTTTGCTACATATATAAAGATGATATTTTTATATTCTCTATCTCATAAAGATTACATTTTTAGTTCCTACTATGTAAAAATCATATTTTTACATCTTCTACTTAATAAAGATTATATTTTTAATACTTTAAAAATATAAAAATCATAGCTTCGCCAAATAAAAATCGAATCTTTGTCCTCTATATATAAAAAAACCCATTTCTTTATATCTTATACATAAATAAAGATCCTTCTTTATATGAAAATATTATAACTTTATATAAATTAAAATCCTTAGCATTATATAAATTAAAAAATCTTATCTTTTAGAAATAAAAGAAAATCTAATCTTTTTATAAATAAAAATCATTTTCTTTCAAAGAAAATTCAGTTTCAAAATAAACTAAAATCAGTTTTTTTTTATCTAAACAAAAATAATTTTTCATCTAATTAGAAAGTAAATAAAAAAATAATAATAAAAAACTTACTGTGAAACGAAGGGGGGAGGAAGCCGGGGTTTCACTGCGCCTGAGGGAGGAGGGAGAGAAAGGAGGAGGGCGGCGGCGCTGGGGGGGGGGGGGAGAGGGGTTGCGGGTTCGGGTTTGGGTGCGGTTCGGGCGTCGCAGGCGAAGGGGAGGGGGGGTTCGGGCGTCGCAGTCGAGGAAGGGGAGGAGGAGGAAGAAGAAGGGGGGGTGTGCGTCGCGGCGCCGCCGCTTGAGGGGGGGGGGCACGTCGATCGCCTGGCGCGATCTTTTTTCTTTTTTTTCTTTTTCGTTTTTCTGATTTTACTTTTTAACGGGGGGGGGGGGGGGTGCCTGATATAAGGGAAAAGGGTTTTCTTTTTTTTATTTATTTAATTAATTTTCAAAAAGTTGACTTTTACATACGACCTCGAAACGAGGCCCACCGCCTGTCGTCCATAGCGTTTTACCCCCACTCCGAACACAATGAGATATGTATCGTAGGCTGATTCGGCTGTTACAATCAGTTTCCGTTAAATTTACATTTAAATCACTATATTGAGTTTTAAACGTACATTTCAAATTACCGGGGTCACATACTAACCAGAAAATTTTCAGAAAAATATTTTCTAGCTTCGTATTGACGATACGGTCCTAACAAAACTAGTTTCGTCGAATTCTGAGACCGTTTGAAAAATGGCCAATTTCCAGTCGATTAAAATCAACTGAAACTGGTCAAACGCGTTTCCCTTTGCCACGCTCACATATTGATTCGAAAAATTATGAAATTTGGAATCTAGCAATAACTTTACATCACGGACCCAACAAAAGTGGTTTCGTCGAAATCCGAGGTCGTTTGCAAAATTCCCATTTTTAAGGGCTTGAATTCCACAGTGACTATTCAGAATTTTCAACTGGACATATCTTTTGATTCCCGCTATGAAATTTTGATTTTTCTGATTCGTTGGAAAGATATTATCAATTAGATTCTAATGTTTTTGGTTTCACTAAAATCCGGATTGTTTTGCACCCGGTACATTCAATTGAAGTTTGAAATCGAATTATCGAACTACCGCGCCATTTTCAATTCCTTTTATAATTATATATAATTATTTATATTCTAATGACGACTATATAATATATACGTTCTAATTCCATTCAAAATAAATTTCTCGTCGATTTTATTTAAAATAATCTATTTTAAATGATCAAAATTCGCTAAAATTGCCAAAACAAAAATTTTAAACTGGCCCAGATTTTCGGGTTGTTACAGTCTCCCTTTCAGAAATTGTTCACCCGAGCTCAACGTGTTCTTCTCCACACATTAGTAAATTCGCTGCACCAAAAGTCCATGTCCACTTTTCTTGTGCTACATATATGAGTTCCCCACTTTAGTAAACTCCCATTATTTACTCTACCACTACCGTGTTCACAGCCCGCCATGTCATCCTGTACTAGTAACACTACTATTATATATATGCGTCTTCTCCTATCTTCTTTTTACTTCTCCACTTCACTTTCATTTCCCATTCCTGCTGACTCTTTGCTTCCTTCATAATGCAGGTATCCCCTTTACACAAACCGACACTTTAACACACGCCACCAACTCCTTCACCCCCTTCTTCATTATTTCGCAATTTCCTTCTACCCTTTGTTCTCCTTATCTCTCCTTTTGCCTCAACATTGTCATGAACCCACCCATTCTTTCCCACGTCTTCGAACAACTGCTTCCCTTAACTCTTCTTTGTTGTATAAAGCCGTACTAGTAGCTTCCCATTCCCTTCACGTTTTCTACTCTGCACAGCCTCCATGAACACTCGCAAGAACCTCCCAGCATCTTTCACACCTTGGAACCAGTGCTTCACTCCACCGTTTTGAAACCATATACCCCATCGTCATGGCCTCAGCCCCAATGTGCGCACCACTGCCATTTTTTCTCAAACTCCCAATAATTTCCGTCTCCTCCAGTAGTTCGCCACTCTCTGCATATACTCCGACCCATCCAGCAAACCCTACACCACCAACAAGGCCCACGTGTCCATCTCCCCTCCTCTATCCTCTCTTTAGTTTAGTCCAACATTGCTAAATCTAAAGAGGTGAGAAGACCAGGGTTTGTGAGTGTTCGGCTTTCCTTCTTTGCTTGGAAGAAAACGAAATGATATGCCAGTATTTATAGGGATAATATCTTGACCATCACGTATTTTGTTTGGTTGGCAAGGAATGAATAGTATAGAGAAGTTTGTTTGGCGGCCAAGGCAAATGTAGGGTAGCTGTCTCTTTACCTTTTTGTAGGTCTGTGGTATACGATGGCATGTTACTTTTAGGGGAGAAAACATAGTAGTCTTTGAGTGATTTGAAGGGACAGGGAGTACAGTATTAGTATATGGCATGTGCGAGATTTTGAAATTTACAGCTTCCAGAATTCATATAAATAGGATGTATATTTTATTATTATTATTATTATATATGTGGATCACTGTTTGTTACGGGAAGAAATGAGTTAATATGTTCTAACAGGGAGCATAGCCACGTGCACAGCTCAAAACTACGCTTAGTCTGTCTTGACATGGCATTGGAAGCCTTTGCATGTGCTGTGCGCGGCAGAGATGTTATTTTTCAAAGATAGGAGCCGCAAATTCTGGAATTAAATAAACATACACCGTGTATAAATTTAATAAAATTACAGTGTTGGTTGTACGAAAGGATTTGAGTTATATATATTTTAAAATCGGTGTCTTCTGCGAAGAGAAAAAAGATATGTAGGCTGAAAATTTATTTCGTCTGCGTGATTTAGGCGGTAGGTTTCATCGTAGAGTAAGGCTGGTTGAAAATGGAAATTCAACATCAAATAGTTGTGCGGAGTTGTGTCTTTTCGTGGGTATGGTCATAAACTAGGTGTTGAAAAACAAATTCCATAGCATGAGAAAGAAACGCCGGTCGCTGTATGTTTGATTTAAAGGAGGCAGTACCTTGGGTAGACGTTTGCATAGATGCTATGCTATGATTATGGTAGGATCGTTTCAGAGTGTATACGAATTTATGCCTTTTTCATGTACACATTAAATTAGAAAAGAAATGTTCTAGGTGTGTGTACACTGGTAGGCTATGCATGTATTTCATAGGATCGTCGGCTGTTTATATTTCTTAGGATCGTCAGCTATTCATATAGTTTCAATATAAACAATATTAATCCATTTTAAGTTTCACGTTCACCTTGTATTGCAAACCCAACATTTTCCAACCGTTTTGGAATTAAAATATCATTATATTATTAATATTAATAACATATTTAAAAATAAAATGGTTAAATTCAATTATTTAAATTCAAATCAATATTTTAAATAATAAAATAATTCAAATAATTAGCCAGAAAAATACGGGACGTTACATTTCTTCCCCCTTAAAAGAATTTCGTCCCCGAAATTACTAAGATAGGAAGAATGTTGCGAACCCATTATCTTTACAAAAATATTTAATTAAAATTCAGTTTTATTTTCAAAGCTCAACCAATTGGTTTTAAAACCAATTTAATTCAAATAACAAATTTCCCAAAAATCAAAAAAAAAATCTAACACCTTAAATTCCGAAAAAAATTTGGCAGAGTCTCCCCTGTACAGAGGGGCATCTGCAATATTATAGGTTCAAGAAATATATATACATCGACCAACACGGTCGGAAAAATCCAAAATCCAATCGCAAAACCCAAATAAAACCAAAATTTTATATTTTACGTAGGGGTACCTTTCTGCGAGCGTTATTACGCGATAAGCGATATATATACTCGTGCTTGCTTGATTAACATGCCAAACTGGATTCAAATTGCTCCAGAATTTTCTTGGATTAACTCTGTACCTGTTCTCAACTCCAATGAACTTCATTAGTCTTTAAAACAATGTTAGTCAGATCCAAATATCCATATCATCCATATTATCCACATCATCCAATTCCATACACAGTTCAATTCACATGAAATTTATTTAATTTCTTTAACAATCCATTTATTTCTTTAAATATCCATTCAAGGCTCATTATATTAGGATTAATTAATTCAAATTATTTATTCCAGATTGGTTTCCAATTAACTGTTGGCGAATACTATACAAACCATCCAACATATAACAGACAACCAAGGCATAACAATTCACCAAACCATTTTGATTCACATTAATATTTCTCGTTGGCTTTCACTTTGGTTTCACATCCATTGATTTATATTGGGTTAATTTCCATCCAATTATCATTAACTCGGTTTCACAAGTGAAATCTCTCTTTATTATATAATCTATTCCAGTTCAATATCCCAGTTTGAATTCTTATTCAAGTTACTCAAACAAATCTATATTATAATCATTTGAGAAAAATATATTTATATAAAATATAATCCGAGCAAACTATATAAAAATAATTTTATAATAAATTACAAATACGCGCTCTCATATATACCCAAACTCAATCTAGGGTATTACTAACCCCAACTCTACTGAGTTAGGCCACAGAACCAAGGTTATCACTAAACCAATCGCTCTGATACCAACTGTAACAGCCCGGAAATTTCGATGCTCGAATTTTCAACAATAATACATCATCCTATATTACTTGTCAAAAATCCAAGTATCGAACCCCAGACTGTTAATGGAAAGAAGCTAGAGGATGAGAAATACAAAGAAATAAATAAAGAATAGAAGAAAGAAGAAGAACACATCCGAATCTCACAACGGAACGAATAGGTATAATATAATAATTACTTTTGTAAAAGAAACTGTATATATACATACCATTTATCAGAGTACAACATACATCAATCACAGAGGAAATACACTTATATAGCTAACGGTGAAGCCTCCTGCTTCCAGCTCCTGAAACTCTAAGCGAAACCTAACCTGTAAATATACTCGGTCTGACCCGAGCACATTTGAAGCAAAGCAAAATTCATCCGGATCAGTCTGGAATACTTTCAGTGATAAATTCACAGCACAAACAACTTGTTTAACTTTGAAAAATCCTTTTTGAAGGAAAAGGATAATAGTAAGGCCAGTCCACACACAAACACAGACGGTTTTTATCTTACTATAACCCAAAACATTTTTGAAACCAATATCTTTTCTGATATTATAATAATGTCTATCAGCCACAAATAAATAATAATCTAGCAGAACGCATGCATCTCACGCTCTACATATATAGTATACAATCAAAATCGCGGGCGCTTATTGGAGAATGGATTTCCTGGCAAGGTATGGGACTACCTTTCGACAATGTACCTCCGGAGATGAATACATTGGGGTTCAACAAGAACGTCTTGCAACCCGGCTCTACATGACCGGCCCCTCATTTCGCTTGAGAGTACCAAATATATCATTACCACGGTTGGAGGCCAGCCAACCGAACCGATAGCATATAAATAAAATAAAGGAACAACAGAAGGCATTTGATTTCTCTGGATCAAGTAATGATATACCCTTTTAATGGGTGTGACCCACATAGCCATGCTGCCTACCCGGTTTTGTGCCATTCCCGGTTGATGAGGCTCGAGGTCACGTTTATCTCAATAATCAGCACATCTCTGAAAGCTACATCGTCAGATCTATCAAATCACTAATTGACGTCCACGAATATACTCTGGGTGATTAAGCAAGAGAATTTCTCCACCACCAAACTTTGTATATTTGTATAAGTCAATGCACATGATTCTTAAGGAAATACTCTATCAGACATCCGTCCATACAAGTCATTCAGGAACAGGACGAACCGAAGGCACCCTGCTAACGCATCCTAGGTATCACCCCATAGATCAGTAGCGAGAAGTCCTTGCAAATCCGAAGATTCCAATCACGATAGAATCACAAGTCATCATAACTCTAGTAGCTACCTAGAGAAACTTAACGAGTAGTTATTCCGCTCATGAAGATCAACGGTCTTCAATACTCCGTCTCGACCATCTTCTGATATTTTCAACGTTACGTATTTGCTGGTCGGAATGGTTTTCAAATATAAATTCGATCCCGATCTTTTCGAACCAACAATCCATAACAGGCCAGATTTTGATAGTCGGTTATTTAACTATCAAATTATAACAGTATATCTAGGTGGATTGGCAGCTCAGGTCCTTCTTATGAAATGTTTCATTATCTTTATTCCCCCGACTTTGTAATTGATTCCATGAATTTAATCTTATCAAAACTCTTCTGGTTTCGTTACTTTGAAAACATTTTTCAACGCTCTTTTTACCAACTTCTCATTTTTATTTCTTTGTTTTGAAATTTTTTCATATTCATTATCAACATCTTTTACTTTCCTCTATCGTGGAAACACCGTTTATTTACTCAAAATCCTTTTCAAATTTCCTTCGATTTGAAATCATTGTTATAGTTCTATAATTCCACTTTCCATTTCCTTTACCATTTGGCATATCGTTATATTTCTATTTAATCCACCAGCATATGATTTATTTCCAAAATCTTCCCTTTATTTCAATTAAACCATTTCACCTAATTCAGCTCTTAGGTGAACGCTTATTATTAAAATCATCAGTTTGGGTTAAACCCCTTTTCACACCTTGTGTATATGATTTGAATTAAACTACAAATCCTTTCCATACTAATTCTTTCATAGCTTTATCTCGTTTTAGAAAATAATTCCAATAGGAAAGTACTCGCTTTAGTTATAATTAAATAAAAGTAGGTATCTATATCTGATTAACTAAAACTAGTATAGTTAATCCATTTTAAAAGGTTATTTAAATAAAGATAAATTTAATTAATCGCGAATAACTCGATAATCATTTCCCTACCCATTACAATCTAATATTATCTCTCGATAATAGTGAAGCCATTCAAGCTTGGGTATTCTAATTACCTCTCAGACCTTGATCGACCACATTCTTATCTCATGATAGATACAAGCTTGTAATTTAAAACCAAAATTAAACCATTCCAATAATATAATATATTAAACCTATATCCATTTATCTCGGTTTTATAAACCATTTCCCTTTGTTTGAAAACCTATCTTTCATGTTAATTCCTTTTACTTAACTAAGTAAAATTCTGATCGAAATGTACGCCTTAACTTACAACCATATTTACAAATCTTGTTTATACGATTTGAAATAAATTCAAAACCCTTTAATGCTAATCTATTTCATCACTTTTATCTCATAAATCTCTTTCCGATCGGATCGTTTTTATTGATTAAAACATTATCTTAAACATCGTCATGGCTCGATCCTTCCTTTATAAACTTATGTTTATAAAATCCTGGGATTTGTAACAAAATCCCTTTTATAACCTTTCTTACTTAGGATCTTAATATATTTCGATTCCCCTTTTGGAAAGAAATTCCAATTTACTCGAGCAATAGCTCTAATTGTCATTAATATAATTTACTTCATTATTTACCGAATAAAGGTAGTTTATTTCAAAAATAAATCATTCATCAATTAACTTAATTAAGATTAAATCATTTTACAAAGGTTATTGACTAATAATTAAACAATTCAATAATTACTTAAAATTATAGTTAATCGAAGATTAACTAACATTTAACACCCTTTGTTTAATTTAACGAATATTCACAAAATTATTGATTATATTAATTTATATCAAATTAATCCCATTGTCAAATTCAAATTAAAACATTTGATTTCTTCCAAATGTACATATCAGCTAACCATTAACTGATTTACGTTATCATTTCTTCCTTAAATTAATTAAATAAATAAATTAATTAAATTCATTAGTTAATTGTTTTAATAAAAACAATTATTCCATTTCACTAACCTGTAGGTTAGTTTCGACTGCAGTTCATAAATCTCATTAATGACATTAAATTCTTATTATAACTATTAAATAATTTCTATTAAAACATGATTATAATAGTATAAATATTTTTATAAACTTGTTTCCATTTTTAAATATAAAATAAACTCAACACTTTAATTCAGTTATAAAATAAATTTTATAACTTAAAACTGCGTCAATTCGCCTGACGGCAACACGACGTCTTAAAACAATAGATTTTAGGCCATCACTGCCTACCACCCTGGGCAGTTAAAGCGCTCAGCAGTTCCATAGCGGTGGAGGTGCAAAAAGGTGTAGCGGGGATAAAGCGGGGAAATAGCGGGGATATAGAGGAGACACAAAAAGGTTCATAAATTGTGAAACCAAATATTTAAAATTAATTAATTATCATTTTCACATTATATGTGTAGAAGAAACTAACATTAATTAATCATATATAGTAGAATCAAAGAATATCATGGTTACACACATTAGATTTGATGATTATAATAGATTTCCGGAATATATTGGACACTAATGCCTTAAAATTAGCTCTTTACACTAACTTTATTGATATTTTTGAAAAGAGAATTAGTCGAATCAACCTTTATATATTAATATTGCTAAAGCGGATGGTAAAAAGCGTTGATTTAGTGGATGCAGCGGGAAATAGCGGGGCTACAAGCGGGTCTACTGTTCATCAGCGCTAAATTGAAATAGCGTAGCGGTTGAAGGACGCTACGGGCTATAGCGGGGATATTGCGGGGCTTTAGCGGGGCTTTAACTGCATAGCTACCACCTAATCAATACTGTTGATTGATTAAAATCACAACAACGATCACATCCATTCAACCATCAACATTCAAATAGGTTTCAATGTCATATGGGGTTCAATCAGTTCATGTGTAGACAATTTAAAAATAAACAACATACAAGATATTTGAGGAATCCGGTCGGATCCCTCCAACCTGTCCTTCCCTATATCACAGATTATTATAACATTTCATGATAACGTAAAATTTTAAATATAATTAACAACAACCATTAAGTCAACCATAAGCAACCAAAGCAGACAATCAATCAATATATATTTTTAATGATATTATATTGATTTATCACATCATAGCAGTCTAGAAAAGTATGAGAATTAACTCACCAATATTCAGTTGAAGGTTTCAGTGTTGTTCCCGTTTAACTTTAAATAGATCTAGTTTCTTCCGATCCCCTCCTGAAGCAGCTCGGCAGTGTTTGCTTTGATGACATGATTCCATCGCCTTTTATTTCGCTGAATTTGGACAGTATACAGACCAGTTATCGTCATTATAACATTTTATTTAAATTAAATAGTTTAAATATCTAGCAACGTAAATTAATTAACTTAACTAAAATTAAACTCCAACTCACCTTAAACACGTTGTTAGGGCCACGCATTGTCTTCCTTTCATACGGGAATTACACGTCTCCATATCCGTGTTCTTTCCGTTCTAGCAGTTCGCGTTTGGGCTATGTTACATATATATATTTCCTTTATTAGAGAACAGTCCCAAGACTATGAAGGCTACACAGTCCATCGTCTCCCTTTCAGAAATTGTTCACCCGAGCTCAACGTGTTCTTCCTCACACATTAGTAAATTCGCATTTATTAAAATTAATTAAGTTATTTCAATTTAGTATATGGGCCGGAATGGATAGTAAGCCCATTTATTAAAATTAATTAAGTTATTTCAATTTAAATATGTGTGTTAACTTTAAATAATCGTATCTAATGCATATGATGTCGGAATTGAGCGAAACTCGATCCGTTGGGATCGTATGGATGGTGGCTACACACTGGAACTGACGGGGAGTGAATCGAAGCTCGTTACCATTTATAGTGAAATAAATTGTTAGAATCAAATCAAGCGATGGTTATCGTTATTAACGATGATCGTCCAATGTGAGTAAATCTCACTAACTCTGAACAGTTTATAATTTCATGTTGTATTTTTAGAACTGTTAAATATTGGCTGATTGACTGTGTGTTAACTGTTTAATTGAACTGCTAGTCAGTTAGTTGAATTTCTATATTGATTCTGTTTAACAGAATATATCATATGGAACTGAAAGTGATGTTACCTATATTGTTTAACATCTGTGATGCAGGGAAACAGGTTGGAGGAATCCAACTGGATTCCTCAACATTTATTTTACTGTGATTCATATATTGTGATATATGATGTGATATATAATCTGTTGTCGATTATATGGGTTTGAACGATATTGGTCATCGTGATTTGATGTGTTAAATACCATAACATACCGGAATGGTGAAAAGGGAATTTTCAAAATGAATATTGAATATAGATTATTTATAAAATCAAAGGATTTTATAAAAGAGATAATATTTATAACAATCGAAAAGGAGATTTTATAAAAGGAACTATTTATAAATGGAATATTTATAAATAGAAATTTATTTATAAATGGATTATTTATAAATAGAAAATACTTAGAAATGAAACCCTAAAGGAATTATTTGCAAACCATTTGCAAATAGATTAGAACGAGAAAGATTTGTAAACCATTTACAAATCAATCAGAAAGAGTAATATTTGTAAAAACCTTTACAAATGAAATCGAAAAGGAGTTATTTGTAAAACCATTTACAAATAGAATCGAAAAGGAAATATTTAGAAAATAAATAGAGTTATAAAAAGGAATTTTGTTTATAACCGAATAGGATGTTATAAAAAGGAAAAACTGTTATAAGAAGGAAATCATTTTAAATTGGAGAACCGTTACTAAAAGTAAATCTTTTAAAATGAATAAACGTTGATAAAAAGGAAATCATCATAAAGCGAATAAAGTCAGTAAATCGAATATGGTATTCGAAAGGAGTTAAATCGAATTAGTTATTCGAAGGGAGTTAAATCGAATATGGTATTCGAAAGTTAGTAAATCGAATTAGTTATTCGAAAGGGGTTAGTCGAGTCGAGTTAGTTGAATAGAGTTAATCGAATATTAGTTATTCGAGTAAGAGTTAACCAGTTAGAGTAAATCAGTTAGAATTAACCAGTTAGAGTTAATCAGTTAGAATTTACCAGTTAGGGTTGACCAGTTAGAGATTACCAGTTAGAGTTAATCAGTGAGGGTTGACCAGTTAGAGTTAGAGTTAACTAATTAGAGTTATTCAAATGGAGTTAATCGAGTAGAGTTATCGAATATAGTGTATTCGAGAGAAGGAGTTATCAAATCTTGTTATTTGAAAGTAGTTATCGAATATAGTTTATTCGAATAGAGTTAGAGGAGTTAATCGAATATAGTTTATTCGAATAGAGTTCGAGGAGTTAATCGAATACAGTATTCGAATAGAGTTAGAGGAGTTATCGAATATAGTTTATTCGACATGAGTTAAGTGAATAGAGTAAATCGAATAGAGTTAAGTGAAAAGAGTCAATCGAATATAGTTATTCAAAAGAAAGGTTAAGTAAGGAAGTTAGTTAAAGAAATTTAAAGTGAACTTTGCCTATTTCAAGGTTAGAAATGTTGTTCAGTTAAGGTCTAAGAGGTAGTTCTACCCCAACTTGATTGGCTTCGTTTTTAACTAAGGAATGGTTAAGGTTCGGCAGAAAAGGATGGTAAAGTGAATTTAGTAATTAAAGGAAATGGTTGAGTTGGCATAGCGATGTTTTATCTAAACATCTGCTTAATCCAAACGTAGGAGTTTTGGAAATGTTTTCCAAACAAGAATCAGAAATGTTTTCTAAATACAGAAAACAAGGAATGGAAATGTTTCCAGTGTTAATAACGTATATATTCTAAATATAGAAAATAGCAAATGTTGAATATAGGGAAACAGGAGATGTAAAATGAACTAAAGAGATTAATGTTAAATGATGTTTGTTCGATATAATTTCCATCTGGAAATAATATCGTTGTTTGCACACTTGTTTTTCATTTGATAGTTAAATCACATACTATCGAAGTTTTGACCATTTTAACGTTGTTAATATGGAGAGACCGGTTGGATTATTATCCAAGGAACCACTCTGTATTGGCATAAGCATTGCGAATCATATATGCCAAAGATAATTGAAGACGGAGTAAAGTGCAAGGGCTATTGTATAAGTCTTAGATAACAGTGTCTAAGATGGACGTATTGAATAGTGCCTTCGGTTCATCCTGTTCCTGGATGACTTGTATGGACGGATGTCTGACAGAGTATTTCCAGACGATCACGTATATTGATTTCTCCAACCGTACCAAGATGGATGCGGAGAAGGAAACATCTTTTAGCTAACACATAATGTTTTGTTGAGGACGTCAATCGGTGATTGGATGGATTTGATGATGTGGCATTCAAAGTGAATCTGGTGTGATGATAAAGCGTAGCTTCTAGCCTCATCAATCGGTAAATGACAGAAATCGGGCAGGCAACATGGCTAAGTCGGTCGCACCGATGTAGGGTGTATAATCACATGATCTAGATTTTCATTTACTTCTAAAAATATATTGTTGATGCTGTCCCATTCGGGAAACGGTTGCTGATCCCAACTGTTGGTGATATACATTCGATACACTCAAGCGAAATGAGTGGTCGGTCATGTGTGGCCGGGTTGCAAGATGTTCTTGTTGAACCCAGTGTATTCCTCTCTAAAGGTACACTAGCGAAAGGTGGTTCCATACCTTGTCATAGTTGGAAATCCATTACCCAATACGTGCTGGCGGTTTTGATTGTATACTATATATGTAGAACGTGAGATGAAAGCGTTTCTGCTAGATGATTATTATATTGTGTTGATAGACATTATTATAATATCAAAAGGTTTTTGATATAAAGATATTTGGATTCTCATAAGGGAAAAACCCGTTCCGTTATACGATGTGGTCTTATGAGATATCGATTACCTACTTGAACTGTTTTAAACTGTTTTACTCACACCAGTCCCATGACTGACCCGGAGTTTATTTTGTTGTTTTCCCTAAACTCTTGGGTGCCTAAATTTGTACGGGCAGTCAAGTAGTCGGGATTTACAGATATACTGGAAGAGCATGGAGCAGGAGGCTTCAGGATCATATAGCTATAGTTATTTCCGCTGTGTTGTAAGTGCTGTACTTTGATAATGATATGTATATTCAAGTACAGATTTGTATTTCAAAGTTATGTTATGAAGTATATTTATTCGTTCCGCTGTGAGATTCGTGTTGCTCTGATATTGTGTTCTTCTTCTTATTCTATTCTAAGTTTCTATCTTATCTTTCCTCACCCTCTATTTTTCTTTCTATTAATTTCCTGATTTTCAGTTTAATTTGGGGTTGGACTTGTGTTTTTGGTCAGCTCAAATTGGACCGGATTTTCGGGTCATTACAGTTGGTATCAGAGCTTAAGTTAAGTGAATTACCTTGGCTCTGTGGCGTGACTCGGTAGAGATAGGGTTAGTAATACCCTAGACTGAGATTGAGTGTATATATACGAGTGAACGTATTTGTTATTGATATAAAAATTTGTTTTATATTGTGGAGATTCATTGGTTGAGTTGTTTATAGGTTCTGGTCGATCAGTTTGATCCACTGTATCGGCAGGAGTTGATAAACACTCGAATACGATGGGTCGGCACGATATGTCTTGAAAAGAGGGTAAATAAAAATAATTTTACCCAAAGTATATTTTGATATATATTGGATATATTGGTTGATATTATAATCGAGTAAGATTATAAAGTGAAATGGTTGGGTAAATAACCAATCAGAATTCATATAAGCGAAATATGTGAAATCAGATGAATTAAATCTGAAATTTAAACCAGAAATTTAATTAAAACTCGGGAGAATTGGATAAGTGTTTGTACATGGATTTGGATTAAAAATAAGGAAAATTTAAGATCCTAGGAGACTTTAAATTATTTTACAAGCAGTGTGAATTATATTTTGAAATGAATCTCAAAGTGGAAATGTTTAGAAATAGTTTTATAGTATTGAACTCACTTCGATCGCTGGAAAATAGATTCTGATGATGACAACTACATCATCAGTATTCATTTTCGAGTTGTAAGTGACGAATTACTACCAGAGATACTGTTTTGAATTTGTTTTGGGAAAGACAAGTTGTGTTGAATTTCAAAATAGAATTTGAATAGAATTTGATATATAGAACTTAAATAGAATTTGATATATAAAATTTAAATAGAATTGAATTTGAAATTTAAATATAGAAGATTCAAATAGAATTGAAATGAAATTTGAATATAGAAGATTCAAATGGAATTGAAATGAAATAAAGAGAATTCAAATAGATTTGAATATAAAAATTCAAATGGAGTTTGAAAATAGATTTGAATAATGAAATTCAAATATGGAATTTGAATAAGGAAATTGAAATGAAATTCAAATATAGAATTTGAATAAGGAAATTGAAATGAAATTCAAATATAGAATTTGAATAAGGAAATTGAAACGAAATTCAAATATAGAATTTGAATAAGAGATTTGAAATGAAATTCAAATATAAAATTTGAATAAGAGAATTGAAATGGAATTTGAATATAGGAAATTCAAATAGAACTGAAATGGAATTCAATTAGTTGATAAACAAGTTAAACTTATATTTGAACATGTATAATCAAATAAAAAGGCGAAATAGGTAAACTAGTTGATTAGCCATTAGTAAATGTATCTTGAATTGAAGTTGAACTTTAGATAAGTAAAGGGGACTGGTAAATTTATATTTGAAATCGAATATGAAACCTGAGTTTGAAAAAGTAGAATTTGATTAGTTTATAAGTAAGTTAAAATATATTTGAACATGTTATACTCAAATATGAAGGTGAAATGGGCAAACCAGTAATTTGAAAATCACTTAACGAACTAAGTTAAAACGATTGGATTAAGTTGAAATGAATTATAAATGTATGGATATACATGAGACAGGTTTGGAATAAAGTATAGAAGTGAAATAGATAGAGTGCTCGACAAAAGGTACGTATTTAATTCATATGTGAGATTTTATGCGCCGTATCGGCAAGCCGCTTGGATTTTTCTTTTTCTTTTGGATTGGTGAGGGCCATGGGAGGCTATTTGAAATATCCCGATGCTCCTGGTACAAAGGAGGTTATGGCGAATTTTTCCGGGAATTTAAGGAGTTAGAATATTTTTAAGATAATTTGATAGTTAGAAATCAACGTATCGATATATATAAGTGTCGATAAGGAAACGAACTTAGAAATAGAATAGTAAAATCAAAAAAAGGAAGACTAAGAATAAAATCTAGTAAGAATCGAAAGAGGAAGCGTATACGTGTTTAAAAAGTGAATAAGTAGTTGTATGCTATTGATTATTCGAGTAAGTAGTCATATCTGTTTTGACGTTATAAATGTTATTCAGTCAAGGTCTGAGAGGTAGTTATACCCCAACTTGATTGATTTCATTATTAACAAATAAATAGTAAGATTTCAGGCTCGAAGATCAATGTTGAATAAGAGTTAGTTGAATATACTATTTGGGTTGTCGTAACGATGTTTTACACAACATCCGTTTTAACCCGAATAAGTGTAAGCTTGGAAATATAATAAATAATATTTCCTAAGTATAGAAATAAACGAGATCGGAAAAGAGATAAGTAATTGGAATATTTTCCAATTATTAGCATATATTTTCTAAAAGTTTAGAAAATAAAGGAAGGCGATATTCGGAAATGTTTTCCAAATAACGTAAAAGGCCAATACGGTTAACAAATATTGATAAAGAAATCGAGAAGTGATTTAACTAATGGAATATTAGTTAAGGGCTCAGTGACATGTTCAAAAGGAAAATTTGATTTTGAAAAGAGTAAACTGTTTAAAAACTCCTAGGGAAAGACTGTTTGAATTAAAAACAAATTTAACAGAAATTTGTGAAAGTAAAATTGAATTAAAGTAAAGCCTGTAAAGTGGTAACTGAGATTGAATTAGAATGATATCAAGACAAATTGGATTGTGAGATTCAAATTTGAAGTGTAATGTGATAATCAAGTTAAGAGTTGGGGATCAAGAACGAAACTTGAGTTTGAAATGAAAATTTGGCTTGGTAAAAAGTGAATGGTTGTGTTGGAGATAAAAGTGATTTCAGAATTTGATTGGGATAACATTGGTATATGCTGAGTTGATAGCATATGGAAGTGATAGAGTTGATATGCCCGACAAAAAGGTACAAGCTTATATTCGATATAAGCATGAGATTTATAAGCCGAATTGGCAAGCCGCTTGGCTGTTTGATTTTCTTTTGGGTTGGAGATGGCCCAGAAAGGCAAGTTGGAGTTTGACCGATTGACCAGTACAAAGGAGGTGCTGTAAGCCGAATTGGCAAGCCGCTTGGCTGTTTGATTTTCTTTTGGGTTGGAGATGGCCCAGAGAGGCAAGTTGGAGTTTGACCGATTGACCAGTACAAAGGAGGTGTTGTAAGCCGAATTGGCAAGCCGCTTGGCTATTTGATTTTCTTTTGGGTTGGAGATGGCCCAGAGAGGCAAGTTGGAGTTTGACCGATTGACCAGTACAAAGGAGGTGCTGTAAGCCGAATTGGCTGTTTGATTTTCTTTTGGGTTGGAGATGACCCACAGAGGCAAGTTGGAGTTTGACCGATTGACCAGTACAAAGGAGGTGCTGGCGAATTTTTTCGAAGAGTTAAGGCGTTAGAAAATTTTCAGTATTTTTTTGGAAATTTTCGTTGATAAGAATTAAATAAATTTCTAATTGAAATTAAATTGGTTCAGTTGAAACTGAAGTTAAGAAGTGAACAAATATGTTCTAACCAATCGATAGGGTCGTCCTCGGCAAGCCGCTTGGCTGTTTGATTTTCTTTTGGGTTGGAGATGGCCCAGAGAGGCAAGTTGGAGTTTGACCGATTGACCAGTGCAAAGGAGGTGCTGGCGAAATTTTTCGAAGAGTTAAGGCGTTAGAAAATTTTCAGGATTTTTTTTGGAAATTTTCGTTGATAAGAATTAAATAAATTTTTAATTGAAATTAAATTGGTTCAGTTGAAACTGAAGTTAAGAAGTGAACAAATATTTTCTAACCAATCAATAGGGTCGTCCTCTACCTTTTAGCAATTTCGAGGACGAAATTATTTTAAGTGGGAAAGATTGTAATGACCCACATTGGCAGAGGTATTATAATTAATTTATTTAATTATATAAATGGTGGTTTAGTGAATAAAATGGTCATAGAATTAAATAATGATGAATATTTAATTAAAATAATAAATTAAATAATATATTTAATTCTGAAATAATCAGAATTGGCTGAAATGGCGATATGATGTGAACTGGATCATCTGGGATATTTAATTCAGTTTAGAATTGAATTAGAATAACGAATATATTTAATTAACGATGGTTGAACGTATGAGTTATAATATAATTAAAATAGAGCTCGAAACGACACGGCAGTTCGCTATTTGGCGATTTGAACTTCAACTGAATGTACATGATTCGTTTTAAGCCGGATTTCTATGAAACAAGAAACGTGTGGAGCTGGTGGAGTATATCTTTCTAGTGGAAGAGAAAAATCGGGATTTCGTCGTGTAGATTTTGATTTACGTCCAAATCAAATTTCAGAAAAGTCGCTGTGGAATTCCTTTATAATTTATAAAGGAATTATTTATATTTTAAAAAGGGAAATTCATTTTAAATCGAATATCGATTTAATCGGGATGTGAAGTATCGAGTTATAAATCTCAGTGGAGCTGTATGGTATTCCACTGTGAATATATACGATAATATAATTTTATTTATATTTAATTTAATTATATATAAATATATTTATATATTTAAATGGGTCATCCAGAGCTTTAAAAATAGCCACTTTTGCAAACGGAGTCAGAATTCGACGAAACCAGTTTCGTTGGGACCGTAGTGTCGAACTCTAGTTGTATGCCCAGTTTCGTGATTTTTGGGTGTCGTATGTGATTATAGGAATTTTTAGAAGACTAATACAAGCAATAGTGCATTATAAATGAATATAAAAATAAAATATCTAAAATAAATATCTAAATTCCTCCCACTATAAAATCACCTTAAATCCTAACCTAAACCTAATTTCAACTCATTCCACAGATAAATCCGCCGTCAATATCTTCTTCCTCACAGAAAATTTCTTCACTTCATAATTCAAGAAGAAATTCAAATAGAATGCCTAAAATCCTCAAACTTGTTTATTTGGATTCATCTACGTCTGCTCTTCATCCTCGTGCTCATTTTACTGAGCTCGAACCAACTTCCAGCTGCACAAAAATCAAACGCGATAGTTAGGGTTAGGGGTAGTCGCGAATTAAAGCTTCAAAACCGGAAATGAATGTGATTTTGAGGATCCGGGAGAGATTTGGAACCTTGTACGCGAAGTTGGTATGAATCGGTGATGACTGGTGTCGGTGCTGTTACGGTCAATGGGGAAACGCGATGTGAGGGAGGACGTCAAGCTATATGCTGAGGGTATGGTGAGGTTGAGCATTGAAAAAAAGGAATAATGGGATTTTTGTTGGAGTTTTAGAAGTTTGTAGAGGGAACGATGGAGGCTTGAAGGATCGGAAATGGGCATTTGAAATAGTGGGGACTGGAGGAATTCGTTGGGGAAGAAACAGTCACTGTTGGAGGCAGGTGGATTTAGTATTTGGGCCAGAATGGATAGTAAGCCCATTTATTAAAATTAATTAAGTTATTTCAATTTAAATATGTGTGTTAACTTTAAATAATCATATCTAAAGCATATGATGTCGGAATTGAGCGAAACTGGATCCGTTGGGATCGTATGGACGGTGGCTACACACTGGAACTGACGGGGAGTGAATCGAAGCTCGTTACCATTTATAGTGAAATAAATTGTCAGAATCAAATCAAGCGATGGTTATCGTTATTAACGATGGTCGTCCAATGTGAGTAAATCTCACTAACTCTGAACAGTTTCTAATTTCATGTTGTATTTTTAGAACTGTTAAATATTGGCTGATTGACTGTGTGTTAACTGTTTGATTGAACTGCTAGTCAGTTAGTTGAATTTCTATATTGATTCTGTTTAATAGAATATATCATATGGAACTAAAAGTGATGTTATCTTTATTTTTTAACACCTGTGATGCAGGGAAACATGTTGGAGGAATCCAACTGGATTCCTCAACATTTATTTTACTGTGATTCATATATTGTGATATATGATGTGATATATAATCTGTTGTCGATTATATGTGTTTGAACGATATTGGTCATCGTGATTTGATGTGTTAAATACCATAACATAACGGAATGGTGAAAAGGGAATTTTCAAAATGAATATTGAATATAGATTATTTATAAAATCAAAGGATTTTATAAAAGAGATAATATTTATAACAATCGAAAAGGAGATTTTATAAAAAGAACTATTTATAAATAGAATATTTATATTTATTTATAAATGGATTATTTATAAATAGAAAATACTTAGAAATGAACCCTAAAGGAATTATTTGCAAACCATTTGCAAATAGATTAGAACGAGAAAGACTTGTAAACCATTTACAAATCAATCAGAAAGAGGAATATTTGTAAAAACCTTTACAAATGAAATCAAAAAGGAGATATTTGTAAAACCATTTACAAATGGAATCGAAAAGGAAATATTTAGAAAATAAATAGAGTTATAAAAAGGAAATTTGTTTATAACCGAATAGGATGTTATAAAAAGGAAAAACTGTTATAAGAAGGAAATCATTTTAAAGTGGAGAACCGTTACTAAAAGTAAATCTTTAAAAATGAATAAACGTTGATAAAAAGGAAATCTTTATAAAGCGAATAAAGTCAGTAAATCGAATATGGTATTCGAAAGGAGTTAAATCGAATTAGTTATTCGAAGGGAGTTAAATCGAATATGGTATTCGAAAGTTAGTAAATCGAATTAGTTATTCGAAAGGGGTTAGTCAAGTCGAGTTAGTTGAATAGAGTTAATCGAATATTTGTTATTCGAATAAGAGTTAACCAGTTAGAGTTAACCGGTTAGAGTAAATCAGTTAGAGTTAATCAGTTAGAATTTACCAGTTAGGGTTGACCAGTTAGAGATTACCAGTTAGATTTAATCAGTGAGGGTTGACCAGTTAGAGTTAAAGTTAGAGTTAACTAATTAGAGTTATTCAAATGGAGTTAATCGAGTAGAGTTATCGAATATAGTGTATTCGAGAGAAGGAGTTATCAAATCTTGTTATTTGAAAGTAGTTATCGAATATAGTTTATTCGAATAGAGTTAGAGGATTTAATCGAATATAGTTTATTCGAATAGAGTTAGAGGAGTTATTTGAATACAGTATTCGAATAGAGTTAAAGGAGTTATCGAATATAGTTTATTCGACAGGAGTTAAGTGAATAGAGTAAATCGAATAGAGTTAAGTGAAAAGAGTCAATCGAATATTGTTATTCAAAAGAAAGATTAAGTAAGGAAGTTAGTTAAAGAAATTTAAAGTGAACTTTGCCTATTTCAAGGTTAAAAATGTTGTTCAGTTAAGGTCTGAGAGGTAGTTCTACCCCAACTTGATTGGCTTCGTTTTTAACTAAGGAATGGTTAAGGTTCGGCAGAAAAGGATGGTAAAGTGAATTTAGTAATTAAAGGAAATGGTTGAGTTGGCATAGCGATGTTTTATCTAAACATCTGCTTAATCCAAACGTAGTAGTTTTGGAAATGTTTTCCAAACAAGAATCAGAAATGTTTTCTAAATACAGAAAACAAGGAATGGAAATGTTTCCAGTGTTAATAACGTATATTTTCTAAATATAGAAAATAGCAAATGTTGAATATAGGGAAACAGGAGATGTAAAATGAACTAAAGAGAGTAATGTTAAATGATGTTTGTTTGATATAATTTCCATCTGGAAATAATATCGTTGTTTGCACACTTGTTTTTCATTTGATAGTTAAATCACAGACTATCGAAGTTTTGACCATTTTAACGTTGTTAATATGGAGAGACCGGTTGGATTATTATCCAAAGAACCACTCTGTATTGGCATAAGCGTTGCGAATCATATATGCCAAAGATAATTGAAGACGGAGTAAAGTGCAAGGGCTATTGTATAAGTATTAGATAACTGTGTCTAAGATGGATGTATTGAATAGTGCATTCGGTTCATCCTGTTCCTGGATGACTTGTATGGACGGATGTCTGACAGAGTATTTCCAGACGATCACGTATATTGATTTCTCCAACCATACCAAGAGTGGAAGCGGAGAAGGAAACTTCTTTTAGCTAACACATAATGTATAGTTGAGGACGTCAATCGATGATTGGATGGATTTGACGATGTGGCATTCAAAGTGAATCTGGTGTGATGATAAAGCGTAGCTTCTAGCCTCATCAACCGGTAAATGACAGAAATCGGGCAGGCAGCATGGCTAAGTCGGTCGCACCGAAGTAGGGTGTATAATCACCTGATCTAGAGTTTCATTTACTTCTAAAAATCTATTGTTGATGCTGTCCCATTCGGGAAACGGTTTCTGATCCCAACTGTTGGTGATATACGTTCGATACACTCAAGTGAAATGAGTGGTCGGTCATGTGTGGCCGGGTTGCAAGATGTTCTTGTTGAACCCAATGTATTCCTCTCTAGAGGTACACTAGCGAAAGGTGGTTCCATACCTTGTCACAGTTGGAAATCCATTACCCAATACGTGCTTGCGGTTTTGATTGTATACTATATATGTAGAACGTGAGATGAAAGTGTTTCTGCTAGATGATTATTATATTGTGTTGATAGACGTTATTATAATATCAAAAGGTTTTTGATATAAAGATATTTGGATTCTCATAAGGGAAAACCCCGTTCCGTTATACGGCGTGGTCTTATAAGATATCGATTACCTGCTTGAACTGTTTTAAACTGTTTTACTCACACCAGTCCCATGACTGACCCGAAATTTATTTTGTTTTTTTTCCTAAACTCTTGGGTGCCTAAATTTGTACGGGCAGTCAAGTAGTCGGGATTTACAGATATACTGGAAGAGCATGGAGCAGGAGGCTTCAGGATCATATAGCTATAGTTATTTCCGCTGTGTTGTAAGTGTTGTACTTCGATAATGATATGTATATTCAAGTACATATTTGTATTTCAAAGTTATGTTATGAAATATATTTATTCGTTCCGCTGTGAGATTCGTGTTACTCTGATATTGTATTCTTCTTCTTCTTCTTCTATTCTAAGTTTTTATCTTATCTTTCCTCACCCTCTGTTTTTCTTTCTATTAATTTCCTGATTTTCAGTTTAATTTGGGGTTGGACTTGTGTTTTTGGTCAGCTCAAATTGGACCGGATTTTCGGGTCATTACACTGCACCAAAAGTCCATGTCCACTTTTCTTGCGCTACATTTATGAGTTCCCCACTTCAATAAACTCCCATTATCTACTCTGCCACTACCGTGTTCACAGCCCGCCACGTCATCATGTACTTGTAACACTACTATTATATATATGCGTCTTCTCCTATCTTATTTGTACTTCTCCACTTCACTTTCATTTCCCATTCTAACTGACTCTTTGCTTCCTTCATAACGCAGGTATCCCCTTTACACAAACCGAAACTTCAACACACGCCACCAACTCTTTCACTTCCTTCTTCATTATTTCTCAACTTCCTTCTGCCCTTTCTTCTCCTTATCTCCCCTCTTGCCTCAACATTGTCATGAATCCACCCATTCTTTCCCACGTCTTCGAACAGCTGCTCCCCTTAACTCTTCTTTGTTGTATAAAACCATAATCGTAGCTTGCCATTCCCTTCACGTTTTCTACCCTGCACAGTCTCCATTAACACTCGCAAGAACCTCCCAACATCTTTCACACCTTAGAACCAGTGCTTCACTCCACTGTTTCGAAACCATATATCCCATCGTCGTGGCCTCAGCCCCAACAAGCGCACCACTGCCCTTTTTTTCTCGAACTCCCGACAGTTTCCGCCACCTCCAGTAGTTCGCCACTCTTTGCACAGACTCTGAACCATCCAGCAAACCCTACACCACCAACAAGGCCCACGTGTCCATCTCCCCTCCTCCATCCTCTCTTTAGTTCAGTCCAACATAGCTAAATCTGCAGAGGTGAGAAGAAAAGGGTTTGTGAGTGTTCTGCTTTCCTTCTTTGCTGGAAAGAAAATGAAATGATATGCTAGTATTTAGAGGGATAATATCTTGACCATCACGTATTTTGTTTGGTTGGCAAAGAATGAATTGTTTAGAGAAGTTTGTTTGGCAGCCAAGGCAAATGTAGGGTAGCTGCCTCTTTACATTTTTGTAGGTCTGTGGTATAGGACGGCATGTTACTTTTAGGGGAGAAAACAGAGTAGTCTTTGAGTGATTTGAAGGGACATGGCGTACAGTATTAGTTTATGGCATGTTCGAGATTTCAAAATTTACAGCTTCCAGAATTCATACAAATAGGATGTATATTTTATTATTATTATATGTGTGGATCCACTGTTTGTTACGGGAAGAAATGAGATGATGTAGATCTAACAGGGAGCATAGCCATGTGCACAGCTCAAAACTAGGCTTAGTCTGTCTTGACATGGCATTAGCAGCCTTTGCATGTGTTGTGCGCAGCAGAGATGTTATTTTTCAAAATCAGGAGCTGCAAATTCTGGACTTAAATAAACATACACCGTGTATAAATTTGATAAAATTACAGTGCTGGTTGTATGAAAGGATTTGAGTTATATGTATTTTAAAACCGGTGTCTGCTACGAAGAGAAAAAAGATATGTTGGCTGAAAAGTTATTTCGTCTGCCTGATTTAGGCGGTAGGTTTCATCTTAGAGCAAGGCTGGTTGAAAATGGAAATTCAACATCAAATAGCTGTGCGAAGTTGTGTCTTTTCATGGGTATGGTCAGAAACTAGGTGTTGAAAATCAAATTCCATAGCATGAGAAAGAAACGTCGGTTGCTTTATGTTTGATTTAAAGGAGGCAGTACCTTGGGTAGACGTTTGCATAGATGCTATGCTATGATTATGGTAGCATCATTTTAAAGTGTATACGAATTTGTGCCATTTTCATGTACACATTAAATTAGACAAGAAATGTTCTAGGTGTGTGTACACTAGTAGGCTATTCATGTATTTCATAGGATCGTTGGCTATTTTTATTTCTTAGGATCGTCAGTTATTCATATAGTTTCAATATAAACAATATTAGTCCATTTTAAGTTGCCCGTTCACATTATATTGTAAACACAACTTTTTCCAACCGTTTTGGAATTAAAATATCATTATATTATTAATATTAATAACATATTCAAAAATAAAATGGTTAAATTCAATTATTTAAATCCAAATCAATATTTTAAATAATTCAAATAATTAGCCAGAAAAATACGGGATGTTACAGCTGAGATGATTCAATCAGTAATTACACCTACAACTTTATATTGGCTATTTGTCTATCAATTATCTGAGCACACAATCTATAAATTACGTACATTATGCTCTAATTTCTTTTGGGGTGGTGCTTCACATAAGGTTTGTTAGGATAAATTGTATTCTCCCAAATCATAAGGTGGGATTGGTTTGATATTGTTTTCCGACGTGAAGAAAGATACTTGTGTAAAGTTGATGTGGAAATTCCTCTTAAAATCTACATTATGGAGCAACTGGATGAATTCAAAATATTATAGCGGAAAATGTTTTGGAACATGAGTATTGACAATAACTCCTCTTGCACTTGAAAAGCTACTTTAAGGCTTCGAACTACAGGTAAGCAGTTGTTTAACAAAGTTATTTGTTCTGGTAATTCACCTCTATTATTGTTTGAACCTTGGATTAATAGCAAATGTCTAGTTGATTTGATTGGTATTTCGAGATTTCAGTCCATTGGTAGGCAAAATGAGCTTGTTTCTTCTATTATTCAAAATGGCAGTATAAACTGTGGTTTATGTCCAGCTACTAGAGAAGTTCAGCAATATATTTGTGATGTGGTAGTGAATCATAATGATCAACTAGATTTTTGTGAATGGGGTAATAGAGGAGAATTTGGGTAAAAGTGAGAGAACAACAGTCTACTACTAGTCATTATAAGGTTATTTGGCATGCTTAGAATTCTAAAAGGATGGCATTTGTTAGTTACTTAGCTTGCATAGATAGGTTAAGTACTAAAGTCAAATTATGTAGGTCCGCAGCAGTAGCCCAGCGGTTAAGGACTTTGCGCCATGACAGCCGTGGCGTGAATTCAAAACCCGGAATGGCATGCTAAGAGCAGAGCCGGTCCTGTGGTTTACGATGCCTAGTGCAACTTACTAAACAATGCCCCATTTTATGAGTAACGGTATTGAATAAAATAATTATTTGAAATGCATAATTAAATTTTTGAAAAGCTAGTGCTATTGTTGTGAACTGATACAGCAAACGAGATGAATAACAATGACATGGTTATAATGCAAAAGGTTATCAATAGTAAGTCGTGAAATGAAGAAGTTTTACAACAGTTGAATGTCCTAACTACTAGGAATTATCATTGTTTCTTTTGTACTATTAGATACATTTAGCACTAGTAACGATACATCTATAATCATTTTTTTCTCTAGTTTTTTCTTTATTAAAATTACAAATGGTTATTTTCATAGATAAAATTTTAAGTAGTTTTTAGGTTTTTCAATTTGAAAATGCGATTACTATGAAAAAATACACATTCATCGTAGTTGGATTCACCTTTTTTTAATATAACTAGCATATAGAAATTCTAATATTTAACTTGTAGCCGAAATCGAATTCACATTTTTTTTCAATTCCTAACATGGATATAATCAATTATTCTCACTTTTTTTATTTGAACGCAAAGAGCTAGAACCAATATTTTCTTTCTTCTAAAATTACAGTAGGAAAGAATAGTTACTGATATAAATTGAATTATTTTTTTGGTTGAAGTGGATTCCACCGACAGTGATAATTAAGTTATGAAACACAGGACTAAAAAATCCAACGCAATAACCAGGGAGGTAAACCTAGGGCTGAAATAAAAATTATCCCCATGCCATCTCCTCCCAACAACACCAACAATATATATATTTTCATTTATCATGGGACCATCCAAGTGAATGCACCCAACATGGTACAGGTCTAATTGACTAATACAAAATGCATACCATCGTCTTCTTCCTCAATGAAATTTCTGCCATTGCTCCTTGATAATCCATTCACGTGTATATCCACATTTATTATTTTATTATCGATTTTGAGGAATAATATCATCAGCCAACCTTACGACAGGTCTACGACTTTATCAAAGCCCAAAGAAAAATTCATTCGCAGATAGAGCATGAAGTGTGATCGAGATCTTCCATATCCACGACACCGAACGGCTTTGATTCTACTTGATTTGCAAACTACTCATCCTGACAAACTAAATAGAAAAAACAAAAAAAAACCTAGAAACCAATTTGTGAACAAAACATAAAAATAGAATAGGAGACGCATACAAAAAGGACAGCTAAACGACGAGGCGAGGAGATGTAAGACAGGCGGACTGTATAAAAAATTATAAATATAATAATTTGTAGATTAGGTTACCTGCTTTCAAAGCCCTCAAATTCCACTTCGTTTTTGAACACAGTTCACCATGGTTCGCAATTTCATGTCATTCCTTTCTCCCCTCAACTAGTTAGCATCTTCCTTCCTGTGATTTCTTTATGCGATGCTTGAATTCATTTTTTTTAATGTGATTTCCTTCCGCAGAATATTTGTGCGGTTTCTCTTTCTATCGGTTTTTATGCCCTAAAGCGTTTGATGCCCCGTGCAAGTGCACTGTTAGCACTGGCCCAGGGCCGACTATGGCTAAGAGCTTACCATGTGCATACGCTAAGATCAACCACTTATGTGGTGCTTGCGAATCAGGCTAGGTGCATTAAGGAGGGTTTTACGACTACGGTAGGTTTCCCTCTTGACAAATTCAAAAAAAAAGTCAACTTATATAGATTTGGAATTGTGTCTGAAATGAGTTGTTTGCCGTGTGGAAGATATGATGAAGATGTTCATCATTTATTTTTTGCATGTGAGTATTTAGAATTTGTGTGACTATCTTTAGTTGTTAAACTGGGACTAATTGCTAGTGGGATTGGTTCTCTAGAGAATGAAGCAGCAAAGAATATGAATGGTTTTAAAATTAAAGATCAATGCTTTGATATGGCATGTGCACATTAGTTTATCACTTGTGGCAAGAGAGAAATGCAAGAGTTTTCGATAATAAGCAGCTTTCAGAGGAAAAAGGCTACAATATATTGAGGACATTTGTTATTTGGTGAAGGGTAATGGAAGTAAGACTATTAGAACAAATGTTAACGTTCAGTTTTTTGAGGAAATGGGATATTGATATTGTGGATACCGGATAATGTTGATGAAGTGGGCCGAAGTGTTTTGAACGACTTTGAGTAGTATTCATTTTGGGGTTCTGGAAGTGAATTGCTATGGTTGCTGGGCTAGCTGTTATGGGCAGAAGTGATTTTTTTGGTTTGATGTTGTAGTTTGTTATAGTTTTTTTTCTTGTTTGTACTGTTAATATATGGAGTTTATATGTTGTCTTTTTCCTTGTTTCGCACCCAGCTATGTTAGGGGGGATTATAGGTTTTGATGAGGCATACAAAAAATATATATAATTGGTAACTTGTAATAAAGTGTATCAATTTTCAAAATATATATATATATATATATATATCATAATATATTAACGTTACTAGTAATTTTATATTCATATAAAATAAAACTGAATGATAAACATAAAATGAATGTTGTACCAAAATAAATTAGCTAAAAATAAACCAAAATTAAAGAAGATATACTGTCAATACAAGTTCGAATGTAACTTCCATTAAGAAACAAGTCCATCCAGTGAAAACAAACAGAATATAATCAAGCTATTACAACATTCAGATTACCTTAAAAAGGGAAATATAATTTAACAACAAGACAATTAAGGTCTAATAATTGTTCAAAAGGAGCAAATATCGACAAAAAGAATTCTCCTTCAGACTTCAAGTTGAAGTCTAATGCCAAGAAACCTTCTTTTAGCAATTCTATGAATAATAACGGTACTGCAATTCAATAAAATAATGCATCTGATTTACATTTAATAATTCATATAGCAAAGAGAAGTACTCAAGACATGTTTGTGATTGATTGATATAAGAGTCGAAGTCATACATTAGTTGGTATTGCTTTTCTTCCTTTACAATCTATCATCATCAGTTCTAGAATATGCAAATCTAATGACAAGACATTTTTTTTTCATACAAAAAAACGTGAACAAAGACTACGTGTCATACATGAAAGAAAGAAAGAGTGCCAAAATCTAGAAATAAAAAATTCAATTGATCGAACATTGCTTTATTTCATTCAGATAACATATCCTACCAAAAAGACGAATTACTGCTTTTAATATACTAATAAACCTACTATATTATAGCATGTAGGAAGACTACATCCAATTATACATGGCATAGCTAGCTAAATTACCACGAACCTCATTCAACTCCTGTTGGCTATAAAAACCATCTTGTATTAAGTACTGCAATTAAGATATATTGTTTCAAAAGATTAATCGTATAATACTTTAACATAAAATATAAAGGAAAAAAACTAAACTAGTACCTCATGTAAATCACTGCTTTGATGGTGGTTTTTTACTATACCATGGGTATGCCTCATCACAAAATATATGCAAGAAAATTTAATAGTTAGTTTAAAATTATTTTATATCCCAAACGACATTCATATTTTTTTACTTGTTAAAAAACCTTAATAGTCTTCCATTTCAAGGTAGTTCCTCGAGACTTTCCAACATATGCTTTATATGTTTTAAAGGCCCTACATATGCAACAAAATAATAAATAATAACTGGTTATTTTGTTTAAGACCTTACACTGGTTGTCATATCATTAAATATCAAGAATAAATAAAGTTAATTTCAACGAATCAAAATTTAAGCTACCAACAAATTAAAACTGGATGGCCTAAGGCTAAAATATTCAAAAGAAAAAATTGTTTCATCTAACTTGAACATGAACTTTAAACATATACTTACTGTTAGGAGAAAACAACTAGTCCTGCAATAAAACTAAATAATTCAACGTAACATAACCAACCAATACACGCACATATTAACAAATTGAGCTTTAAAACCATCAATGTTAGATTTTGAATGTTCATAAAATTTTCATGGTAAGACATTATATAACCTTCTAGTGGTAAAAGAGGATATAAATGATGAAGCTTGGCGCTAGATGTCAATAAAGGAAGATTGAATAGATGATCCTCTCCCATTTGTATCATTGCATGCATGATGTGAGCCGTGAATTTACTTCAGTTTTGCATCCAAATACGATTCAAGAAGTTATATCTATATCAAAGTAGTGAAAATATTATGAATGTATAAGGTTGTTAAGGTGTTATTTAGATTCAATTGGTTAAATTATATGAATGCAATCGTTAAAAAAACATATTGCAATCATAGATCAAATTCAGAGCTTATTATAGACATTGCTCTCTTAAGGGGAAAATACACAAGCACGGATGTGAATTTCTAAATGCAGATTTATGAAATTATTAGATATAAATACTAGATAATGAACTTAGGGAAAAAACGACTTCTATTTACAAGTATTAATGTCTTAAAACAAGAAGATATATGAAACTTTAAAATTTGATGATATTTTACATGTCCAACGTTGTTCAGTGTGAAACAAAATGTCCCTGCTATAGGTTGTTATATCATCAAGAATGGGATATACGTTACCAACATCCAAATAAAAAGGATTCAACATTGCAATTTTAAGTAGTAAGTTAAAAATAATAATCAGAATGAGAAGTTGAATCCTTGCCTCCAATACATTCTTCAGCGTATGGAAGACCAACTAAAACCATATCAGACAAACAAATGCACCAAAGATTTGCCACAAAGAATGCCTTGTCCTTAAAATGAACCGCGTTAGAACTAAAATCCATGGTATGATGCAGGAGTTGAGCAGTGCCAAGCTTGTAAGTGATTTGTATTGAAATGATTTTATAGTTGCATAAACCAATAAGAGATTGTAATTGCGGGTAAAACAAATGCTTCTTATTCAAATAAATGTTCACACTGTAAATTTATATGGTTAAAAATGAAATAAATATACCAAGATATTTTCCATGAAGATCAATGATGACAAGATTACTTAGCAATACCAGGGTACCTTCACACATTTAACACTGCTGCATTATTTTTTGTGTACAAACCTATGTATATACAGAGATGCTTAGATTTTTAGGCTATATCATCCATGCCTTTGTTGCATGCAATGTGATACTACAAAAAAAACTCTCTTACAACTCAATAGCATATAAAAAAAGTTGAGTTGTAAGAGAGTTTTTTTTGTAGTATCACATTGCGTGCAACAAATAGCGTGGATGATATAGCCTAAAAATCTAATTATCCTTTACAACAGGAAGCAAATAACATGCATGTTTATCATTTACAACAAGAAGCAAATCTTCTTCTTATTTTAGCATCATCAGGAGATCACAAGCCTTCAAATATAATTGAAAAGTTAATAATTACCAGAATAAACAAAATGATTTTGTTACTAAAAAAATATGGTGCCTAAATATGTATATTAGAATTAACTGGAATAATCATAACATGGACATTCAGAACAAAATCAGATGTTAGGCTTACCACTAAGAAAAATGATTAACTGAATTCAAATGCTTGTAATCAGACTAATCCTACATATCACAAATAAAATTGTAAAATAACAGAAAACAGTATGCTGCTAACGATTAAAATTGCAGAGGCTAACATAAGGCAAGATAAAATCCATATATGTGTAAAAAAAAATAACGTACTAAATAAGTTCATAACATGTAGGGGACAATGAACCAAATATTATTTTGTACCATAAAATAGGAGTTATAATTCTCCATTGCTCCCCTACATCGTACATACACTGTCCAGTAAGCATATCATAGTCAATCAATACAAAGCATAAAGTTGAAAATGACTATCAAAGACAAATGACAAATAAAATGTTAGTGATGCTGAACAGAGATAAATAGAGTACCATGACTCAACTAATACTGTATCGATCATGACTGGAACTCTGGTAGAAAATAGTTACTATTTAAAATATCTGTTTATTCGTAAGTCTCGTGAAGCATTTAAATAACCTCTATAAGTAAAATAGTGGGCATGTACACCAAATCAAAACCTTTCATGTTGATGTTATAAAGTTTCAAGTTCTGCACCTAGTGGCAGGAATAAGCGATCCAAATTATCTAAAAAGTAGATAGAAAATTTAAGGCTAAAGTGAAAAGATATGGTAGTGAAATGACCTGATATTACATTAAGGATTTGTTGGAACCTGCATGTGGACAGCCAAGCCACCCATGTTTATTACATGGGTATGCCACCAACCACTACCAACCAAGCCCAACAACCAAGTCATCAACCCCCTTACCGACCATCTCCTCTCTATATATGCATCCTTCCTCCTTATAAATTTTATTCCATTCCAAAATCCAAGAAGTAGAAAAGGAAACAAGCTTAAGAGTGAGATCGAGTGTTGAGTGAAAAGTGTTCTGTGTAATCACTTTGTAATATTCTCTAAAATAAAAGATCTGCAGCAGCCCGGAGACGTAGGCATAATTGGCCGAACTCCGTTATCAAGTTTTGTGTGTCTCTTACCATTCTACATTTCATTTCTTTTCTCCACAAATACAATCATAAGGAAATTTGCGTACTTTCCCAACAACTGGTATTAGAACCATAATTTGTTAGAAAAGAAATCAAATTCGAGTGGGAGCGACGACGGCAGATGAAGGAAAGGTGAAAATCGAGAAGTTTGATGGAGCTGACTTTGGCTTTTGGAAAATGCAAATTGAAGATTATCTATATCAGAAAAAGCTTTATCAACCTCTCTCGGAAAAGAAGCCAGAGAATATGAAGGTTGAAGATTGGCTCTTCTTGATAGACAAGCTCTTGGAGTTACTCGATTGACGTTATCTCGCAATGTTGCTTTCAACATAGCAAAGAAAAAGACCACAGCAGGTCTTATGGAGGCTCTCTCCAGTATGTATGAGAAGCCGTCGGCCTCTAACAAAGTTCATTTGATGAGGCGATTGTTCAATTTGCGGATGATAGAAGGTGCATCGGTAGCTCAACATCTCAATGAACTGAATACAGTTACTACTCGGTTAAGTTCAGTTGGAATTGAGTTTGACGAAGAAGTACGCGCGTTGATACTTTTGTCTTCCCTGCCAGAAAGTTGGAACACTACTGTCACAGCAGTGAGTAGCTCGTCGGGAAGCAATAAGTTCAAATTTGATGATATTCGTGATACGGTTCTCAGCGAAGAGATCTGACGAAGAGATTCTGGTGAGTCGTCAAAATTTTCAATTTTGCATACACAATCAAAAGGAAGAAATTCAACACGAGGAAATGGACGTAGCAAATTGAACTACTGTGGTAGGTCAAAGGACTGGAGATCTAAATCCAGAAATCACAACAGCTCAAAGACTATTGAGTGTTGGAACAGTGGCAAAATCGAGCACTACAAAAATCAATGCAGAAGTGCACCAAAGGACCAGTAGACGAAGGCAGAGGCAAATGTTACTTCTACCTCAGGAGGAGATGAAGCGTTGATATGCTCTTTGGACAGCAAGGAAGAGTCTTGGGTGCTAGACTCTGGAGCATCATTTCATGCCACTTCGCAGAAAGAATTCTTCGAAAGGTACGCCTCTGGAAATCTTGGAAAGGTATATCTTGGTGATGATCAACCTTGTGATATCGTTGGTAAAGGTTCTGTGAAGATTAAGCTGAATGCGTCAGTTTGGGAGCTAAAGGATGTTAGGCACATACCGGACTTGAGAAAGAATTTGATCTCCATAGGACCATTAGCTAGTGAAGGCTATACTACGACTTTCCATGGTGATGATTGAAAAATTTCAAAGGGTGCAATGACGATTGCTCATGGTAAGAAGAGTGGTACTCTTTACATAACAGCAGGAGCACGATGTTCAATCACTGTTGCAGCTAGCAACGAAAATTCCAACATATGGCACCAGAGGCTACGCCATATGAGTGAAAAGGGAATGAAGATTATGCACTCGAAGGGAAAAATTCCAGGTCTAAATTCCATGGAAATAGGCATGTGTGAAAATTGCATATTTGTAAAGCAGAATAGAGTCAGCTTTCAAATAAATGTAAAACCCCAAAGAAGAAGAGATTGGAGCTTGTTCATTCCGATGTTTGGGGGCCAGTGACCATCTCATCCATCGGTGGAAAGCATTACTTCGTTACTTTCATCGATGATCACTCGCAAAAGGTATGGGTTTATTTTTTAAGGCATAAATCTGAAGTGTTCGAGGCTTTCAGGATACGGAAACCTATGGTTGAAAATGAGACAAATCTAAAGATCAAAAAGCTTAGAACTAATAATGGAGGTGAATATGAAGACTCTAGATTCAAGCAGTTCTGTTATAAGCAACGGATCAAAATGAAGAGAACCGTGCCGGGTACGCCTCAACACAATGGTGTAGCTGAGCGTATGATCCGAACGTTGATAGAACGAGCCAGAAGAATTTGTATACAATCAGGTCTACCGAAGCAATTCTGGGTAGAAGCAGTCAACACAGCAGCCTATTTGATCAACAGAGGTCCTTCAGTTCCATTAGAGCATAAAATACCAGAGGAAATATGGAGTGGAAAAGAGGTAAAATTATCACATTTAAAAGTTTTCGGTTGCATAGCATATGTGCATATTAGTGATCAAGGCAGGAATAAACTTGATCCCAAATCCAAGAAATGCACTCTCATCGGCTATGGTGAAAACGAATTTGGCTACCGCATTTGGGATGATGAAAACAAGAAGGTGATACGTAGCCGAGATGTGATTTTTAACGAAAGAGTAATGTGCAAAGACAGATACAAAACAGAAGTCAACGACTCAAAGCAGAGTGAGTCAGTATTTGCAAATGCAAACGATATTCCAGATAGTCTCATCACAGAACCGACTATAGAAATTGCTCAGTCTGATGAAATCGTTGATCTGAGTAGTGTGGACCAGTTTGACACACTACAACATCCTACTCTAGTTCTTGAATTGAGAAGATCTTCTCGACCTCATGTACCTAACAAAAGATACATGAATTATTTGTTGCTTACTGATGCAGGGGAACCTGAATGCTATGATGAAGCATTTCAGACTAAAGATGCTAGCAAGTGGGAGCTTGCCATGGAAGATGAGATGAAGTCTCTTATCTCCAACCAGACATGGGAACTAGTTGAGTTGCCATAGGAAAGAAGGCACTTCACAATAAATGGGTGTATCGGGTGAAAGAGGAGCATGATGGTTCCAAGAGATACAAAGCTTGACTAGTTGTCAAAGGATTCCAACAGAAGGAAGGAGTGGACTACACTGACATTTTCTCTCCCGTTGTGAAGCTCAATACTATCAGGTTAGTATTAAGTATTGTTGCTATTGATGACCTTCATCTTGGATAGTTAGATGTGAAGACCGCATTTCTTCATGGAGACTTGGATGAGGAGATATACATGCACCAACCAGAAGGTTTCTTCGAGAAAGGGAAGAAGAACATGGTGTGCAGACTAAAGAAAAGCTTGTATGACCTGAAACAAGCCCCAAGACAATGGTACAAAAAGTTTGATGGATTCATGCACAGGGAAGAGTTCCAGATGTGCAATGCTGGTCATTATTGCTACTTCAAGCGATATAGGTCTAGTTATATCATTTTACTACTTTATGTTGATGACATGTTAGTAGCAGGATCAAATATGGATGATATCAGAAGGTTGAAGCAGCAACTGTCAAAGGAGTTTGACATGAAAGATTTAGGTCCAGCAAAGAAGATTCTCGGAATGCAAATCACTAGAGATAAGCAGAAAGGACTCTTGCAGCTATCGCAGGTAGATTACACCAATCGTGTTTTGCAGAGATTCAACATGGACGATGCTAAGCCAGTCAGTACACCATTGGCCAGTCACTTTCGCCTATCCAAGGATCAGTCCCCGCAAACCGAGGAAGAAAGAAATTTCATGAATGGTGTTCCTCGGCTATTGGAAGCTTGATGTATGCCATGGTCTGTACGAGACCAGACATTGGCCATGCAGTGGGAGTTGTTAGCAGGTTCATGTCAAATCCAGGGAAAGCTCATTAGGAAGCAGTCAAGTGGATTTTGAGATATCTACGAGGTACCATACATAACGCTTTGTACTTTGGTAAAGGGAAGGTTAAAGCTCAAGGCTATGTAGATGCAGACTTTGGAGGCAAAGTCGATCATCGGAGAAGTACTACAGGTTATGTATTCACGGTTGAAACTACAACTGTTAGTTGGATGTCACAGGTACAGAAGATTGTCACTTTATCCACTACAGAATCTGAATATGTAGCAATCACCGAAGCTAGTAAAGAGATGATATGGCTTCAAGGTTTGTTAGCTGAGCTGGGATTCAAACAGGAAATGAATGTTTTATACAGTGATAGTCAAAGTGCAATACATTTGGAGAAGAATTCAACATTTCATTCTAGTTGGACTTCGTTATCACTTTATCAGATCTCTACTAGAAGATGATGTGTTAATACTAGAGAAGAACAAAGGAAGCAAGAATCCAGCAGATATGTTGACAAAGACGGCAACTATCAATAAACTGAAGTTGTGTTCAACTTCAGCTGGTCTATTAGAGTAAAAAGAGCAGAATGGCTATTGCATTGATCAAGGTGTGAAGACAGATTGAAATCAGTCTTCAAGTGGGAGATATTGTTGGAACATGCTTGTGGACAGCCAAGCCACCCATGTTTATTACATGGGTATGCCACCAACCACCACCAACCAAGCCCAACAACCAAGTCACCAACCCCCCCCCACCAACCATCTCCTCTCTATATATGCATTCTTCCTCCTCATAACTTTTATTCCATTCCAAAATCCAAGAAGTAGAAAAGGAAACAAGCTTAAGAGTGAGATCGAGTGTTGAGTGAAAAGTGTTTTGTGTAATCACTTTGTAATATTCTCTGAAATAAAAGATCTGCAGCAGCCCGGAGACGTAGGCATAATTGGCCGAACTCCGTTATCAAGTTTTGTATGTCTCTCACAATTCTACATTTCATTTCTTTTCTCCACAAATATAATCATAAGGAAACTTTCGTAATTTCCCAATAGGATTGGTTGGTTCCAACTGACTTCCATGGCTGATAGTAATTAGTGAATAGTTCACCTCATTCTTTGTATGTATTTTCGCTGAATGATGCATATGCTGGTTGATGAAAATCAATTTTGTCACTACTGTAAGTGGAATTACCAAAAACTAACTGCCACTTTAGGAACCTAATGTTGTACTTCACAAGTTACTGGTCATACATTGAACAAACTAGAGAGTTGCTTCATGGAATCACAACGAAAATGGAATGTAGCACAACATATGTGAATTTATTACCCTAAACTCAAACTGAACATGCAGACACCATTATATTATCACACAATGGAACAATACACGTCAAACTGCACGATAGAAGATAAAAGAAAGATATCAAAATCAATAGTAAGTTTTTCCTTGTCCAATACCTCACCATTTGTAGTCTCCATTACAGCACAGTCAATAACGTCATCTCCACTTAATTCCAGCATCGTACGCGACTAAGTTAACTGCATCAAAGGGACAATTCAAATATGGAACTCGATTTCAAACGTTTTTAAATCGATTCCTAGAGTCAGAAAGATTTGATTGAGACAAAGCAAGAAATTGAAATGGAAATCGAAATCGACACAAAAAAGGAGATCTGTAGAGCGAGAGAAAATCGATGGAGTGAGGCCATCAATTTAGATTTTTTCCTAAAAAGAAAATGAATGAGATAAGCTATAGCTGGATAAAACAAAATGAGAAACGGGAACGGGTGAAAAGGAAGCGGGAACAGATGAAAAGCAAGCAGGGGTGGAAATGTATGTATAATTAAAATTATTTGTTTGGACGGTCTGATAAAACCAAGGAGAAAAAAATAGAGCATGCTCAATTTTTCATTCACCCATTCTAATTTTTTTCACAATTTTTTATCAACAGGAAACTAATAACAAGGACAATCGGCCTTAATATTTTGTTCATATGGACGCGCACTTAAAACTTTATCCAAAAGGACATAACCCTAAAACTTTATGTCGCTCCTTTCTCTCTTCTCCGATTTCAAATCCGCGGAAATTAACGAAATCAGCAAATCAAAATTAACGAAATGATCTCTACTGGAAATCGAACGAAATCAAATCCGCGGTATGTTGTATAATCGAACCCGAAACATCAATCGAAACAGCAAAATCCGGCACGAAATCGAGCTCGACTGAATTTCTTTTTGCTATAATCATTATAATTTAATGTTCATTTCTACCGATTAAGTTTTTTTATTTCGCAAGGTGATTCGTTGTAATGACCCATATTTTCTGTGATATGTAATTAACTTATTTAATTATATAAAAAGTGGTTTAGAATTCAAATGGTCTTTGAATTTAATAAAGTGAATATTAATTAAATTAAAATAACAGAATAATGTATTAAATTCAGAAATAATCAAAAATAGTGGAATTCACAATATTGTGTGAATTGGATTATTTAAAATATATAATTCAGTTTAGCGTTGAATTATATTCACGAATATATTATATAAACGAAGTTTGAATGTATAATTATATTATAATTAAAATCGAGCTCGAAATGGCGCGGTAGTTCGCTATTTGGCGATTTGAACTTCAACTGAATGTACAGGGTTCATTTTAAATCGGATTTCTGTGAAACAAGAAACGTACGGAGCTGGTGAAGTATATATTTCTAGTAGAAGAGAAAAATCGGGATTTCGCCATGTAGATTTCAATTTATGTCAAAATCAAATTTTAGAAAAGTCGCTGTGGAATTCCTATATAATTTATTTATATTTATAAAAGGAATTTCATTATTAATCGAATATCGATTTATATCGGGATTTGAAATATCGAGTTAGAAATTCATATAGGAATATTGTGAAGCTGAATAATATTTTGTTGTGAATATATACGAGAATATTTATTTTTAAATATATAATTTAAATGTTTTTAAATATACTTATATATTTAAAGGGGTTATTTAGAGCTTTAAAAATAGCCAGTTTTTCAAACGACCTCGGAATTCGATGAAACTAATTTTGTTGGATCCGCAATATTAAATTATTGCTAGATTTCAATTCCCGTGATTTTTGAAGTCAGTATGTGGCCGTACGGGATTTTAATGTGAAAAACAGTCAGTATTTTGACGGTTAAAAATACGCTGTGTGAGCATACTGAGTCGGAATTCGACGAAACCAGTTTCGTTGGGACTGTAATGTCAAGCTGTAGCTGCATGTCCATTTCCATGATTTTTGAATATCATGTGTGATCACACGGATTTTTAAAAGAGAAGAAATGAATATAAAATAATAAGCAAAATATCTAAAATCCTTTCTAAGGCCTAGAAACATGCCACATCCTCACCTCTCCAACCACACAAAAATCACGACCTTCCTATAAAATCAAAAATAAGCCGCCAGCAAAATTCTCCTTCTCAAACACAAAATGAGAGACTCAAAATCCAAAAGAAAATTCAACAAAATTTTGCAAATCAATATATATACATATTTGAGCTCATATTCGTGTAAGCTTCAGTCTGGTATACACTGCGTTGAGTTCAACGGTTGTTTTGGGGTTCTCGGTTTTTCCATCGTCGGCTAGGGTTGGAGTTTGATCGCGATACAGTGAGTTTTGGCTCGAGCTGATGGTGAATTCGGATTTGTGGTTGAAATTGGGTCATGCTCGGAAGTTTTGGTGGAAATCTGTGTTATTAAGTGTTGATGGTTTTTACTATGCTAAGGTTTCAGGGGGGATCAGATTTGCCTGGCGTAGTGCGAGTTGGGCGGTTGTGGGATGAGGAGAGAGAGCTCGAGTAGAGGAGAAAGCCGGCGTTGTCGGTTTGGAAATCAGTGAAGCGGAGAAGGAGGAATTGGAGGATGAAACGGCGACTTTGGTGAGTGGTGTACAGGAGGACGCGACGGAATTTTATTTTTGGGAAAGAAAGGTTTGGGCGGGACTGGGTATTTGAGTTTGGGTTTGGGCCTTAAGTAAGTGGTGAGGCCCGATTGATTTTAACTTAAGTTATTTTTAAATTTAAATTGTATTCAAACTTTAAAAATGTGTAACTCCGTCATACGATATCAGAATCAGACGAAACAAGATCCCTTGGGATCGTATGGACGGACACTACACGATGGAACTGACTGGAAGTCCATTGGAGCTCATTACAATTTATGGCAAAATAAATTGTCCGTCTGAATCAAGCGATGGTTATCGTTATTAACGATGATCATCCAATATGAGTAAAACTCACCAACTCTGAACAGTTATATTTTTCTAACATATATTTAGAATAGATAATTATCGGTTGATTGATGTGTGTTAACTGTTTGGTTGAATTGCTTGTGTATTGGTTGAAATCATAGATAACGATATATATATATAAATCGTTAATCAAATATTGATTCTGTTTATCAGAATATTTCATATCGAAATGAAATAGATGTTATTATGTTGTTTAACATCTGTGATGCAGGGAAACAGGTTGGAGGGACCCAGCTGGGTTCCTCAATATATAAAATACTGTTTTGTTTCATATATCGTGATATATGATGTGCTATATAATCTGTTGTTGATTATGTGTGTTTGAATGATATCGATCATTGCTATTCGGTATTGTAAATACCATAAGACTAGAAAGTAGAAAAGGGGATTTTCAAAAATGTATTTTGAAAATAAATTAGTTATATAAAATCAATGGATTTTATATTAAAAAAGGAGAAAGGGATTTTATAAAAGAAAACAGTTATAAAATCAAAAGGGTTTTGAAAAGGAAATATTTATTGAAAATAAATATGATAAAGATAAAAGGAAATTTATTTATAAAATCAAAGGATTTTATAAAAAGTATAGTTGCTTGTAAAATGAATTAGAGAAGATAAAAGGAATTATTTATAAAATCAAAGGATTTTATAAAGAGGAATATTTATTTAGGAAATAAATAGAAGTATAAAAGGGTTATTCATTTGGGAAATAAATAGAAAAAATATAAAGGAAATTATATGAAAACAAATATAAAGGAAATATTTGTAAAACATTTACAAATAGAAGTATAAAGGAAATATTTATTTGGGAAATAAATAGAAGGATAAAAGGGATATTCATTTGGGAAATAAACAGAAAGATAAAAGAAATATTTATTGGTTAAATAAATAGAATTGAAAGGGAATAGCTATTTGTTAAGTAAACAAATAGAAAAGGAATTATTTGTATAAACAAACAAAAAAGGAATTAAAAAGGAGTTAATTCAAAGGAGTTAATTCAAAGGAATAAATCGAAAGAGTTAGTTATTCGAATAAAGTTAAATCTAATATCAGTTATTCGAATAGAGTAATTGATCAGAGTTAAATCAATTAGAGTTAATCGATTAGAGTTAACCAGTTAGAGTTAACTAGTTAGAGTTAATCAGTCAGAGTTAATCAGTTAGAGTCAACCAGTTAGAGTTAATCAGTTAGAGTTAACCAGTTGAAGTTAAATCGATAGGGTTAATTAATTAGAGTTAATCAAATTTGAGTTATCGAATATTAGTTATTCGAATAAAGTTAAAAGGAGTTATCGAATATTAGTTATTCAAATAAAGTTAAAAGGAGTTATCGAATATTAGTTATTTGAATAAAGTTAAAAGGAGTTATTGAACATTAGTTATTCGAATAAAGTTAAAAGGAGTTATCGAATATTAGTTATTCGAATAGAGTTAAATAGAGTTATCGAATATTAGTTTATTCGAATAGAGTTAAAGGAAAGGAGTTATTGATTAGTCTAATTGAAAGGAGTTATCGATTAGTCTAATCAAAAGGAGTTATCGATTAGTCTAATCGAAAGGAGTTATCGATTAGTTTAATCGAAAGGAGTTTTCGATTAGTTTAATCGAAAGGAGTTATCGATTATAGTTTAATCGAAAGGAGTTATCGATTAGTTTAATCGAAAGGAGTTATCGATTATAGTTTAATTGAAAGGAGTTATCGATTAGTTTAATCGAAGGGAGTTAATCGATGTTAGTTTAATCGAAAGGAGTAATCGAATATAGTTTATTCGAAGAGAGATTAATCGAATATAGTTTATTCGAAAAGAGAGATTATCGAATATCGTTTATTCGAAAGAAATGAGTTATTGAATATAAGTTATTCGAAAGGAGTTATCGAATCTACTTATTCGAAAGGAGTTAATCGAATATAGTTTATTCGAATAGAATTAAAGGAGTTATCGAATATAGTTTATTCGGAAGGAGTTAAGTGAATAGAGTTAATCAAATAGAGTCAATCGATTAGAGTTAATCCAATATAGAGTTAATCCAATAGAGTTAATTTATAAGAGTTAATTGAATACAGTTAATCAAATATAGTTTATTCGAAGAAAGGTTTTCGAATCTAATTATTCGTAAGAGAGATTATCGAATATAGTTATTCGAAGGGAGGAGTTATCGAATAGAGATTTATTCGAAAGAGAGTTACGTAAGGAAGTTTGTTAAAGGTTTAAAAGATAAACTTTGTCTATTCCGAAGTTAAAACGTTGTTCAGTTAAGGTTTGAGAGGTAATTATACCCCAACTTGATTGTCTTCCTTCTTAACTAAGGAAATGGCTAAGGTTTGATAGTAAAGGATGGTTAAGTAAATTTAGTTAATAAGTGTAATGGTTTGAGTTGGCATAGCGATGGTTTGTTTAAACATCTATCTAAGTCCAATGTAAGAGTTTTGGAAATGTTTTCCAAATGAGAGTTAGAAATGTTTTCTAATATAGAAAACAAGAAATGGAAATGTTTTCCAGTGTTAATAACATATATTTTCTAAATCTAGAAAATAAGAAATGTTGAATATATGGAAACAGGAAATGACAAATGAAATGAATTAATGATAAATTAATTTAAAAGATAAAAGTTGATTGGTGATTGATCGATGTAATTTCCATCTGGAAATAAGATCGTTGTTTGCATACGTGTTTTCCTTTGATAATTAACTCATCGACTATCGAAGTTTTCGACCATTTTAACGTTGTTAATACGGAGAGACCGGTTGGATTATTATCCGAAGAACCACTCTGTATTGGCATAAGCGTTGTGAATCATATATGCCAAAGATAATTGAAGACGGAGTAAAGTGCAAGGGCTGTTGTATAAATCTTAGGTAAAGATTGCCTAAGATGGATGTACTGAATAGTGCCTTCAGTTTGTCCAGTCCCAGGACGACCTGTATGGAAGAATGTCTGACAGAGTATATTTAATAGATCGCGTAAGTTGATCTCTTCAAACGTATTTACGTTTGGTGGTGGAGGAATTTGTTTCTCTTAGCTGTATACCCGTGGTATTTTTGGGGAAATCAATTTGTGATTTGGCGGGTATGACGACGTGACATTCAAAATGAATAAATGTATGATCTGCCAGAGATAAGCGTGGCCTCTAGCCTCACAACCGGGAAATGACAGAAATCGGGCAGGCAACATAACTATGTAGGTCGCACCTATTAGGGTGTATAATCACCTGATCTAGATTTTCATTTACTTCTAAAAATCTATTGTCGATGTTGTCCCATTCGGGAAACGGTTGCTGATCCCAACTATTGGTGATATACATTCGATACACTCAAGCGAGATGAGTGGTCGGTCATGTGTGGCCGGGTTGCAAGATGTTCTTGTTGAACCCAGTGTATTCCTCTCTAGAGGTGCACTAGCGAAAGGTGGTTCCATACCTTGTCATAGTTGGAAATCCATTACCCAATTTATGCTTGCAGTTTTGATTGTATACTATATATGTAGAACGTGAGATGAAAGCGTTCTGCTAGATGATTATTATATTGTGGTTGATAGACCTTATTATAACATCAAAAGGTTTTTTATATAAAGATAAATTTGGATTCTCATAAGGGAAAAACCTGTTCTGTTATACGGCGTGGTCTTATGAGATATCGTTTACTTGTTCAAACTATGTTAAACTGTTTTACTCATAGCAGTCCCATGACTGACCCGGAGTTTATTTTGTTTTGTTTTCCCTAAACTCTTGGGTGCCCAATTTTATGCGGGCAGTCAAGTAGTCAGGATTTTACAGGTATACTTGGAGAGCTTGGAGCAGGAGGCTTCAGGATCATATAGCTATTGTTTATTTCCGCTGTGTTGTAAGTGTTGTACTCTGAAAATATTATTGTATGCATATACTGATTTTATTTCAAGGATATGTTATCTATTATATGTTGTTCGTGCCGCTGTGAGATTCGTGTTACTCTGATGTTGTTTGTTCTTCTTCTTCTTCTATTCTAAGTTTCTATCTTATCTATTCTCACCCTCTAATTTCTTTCATTAACTACCGGTATTTTCGATCCTTGGATGCTCGATATGTGTTGTATATCGAATAACCAAGATCGACTTTTTCCGGGTCGTTACAGTTGGTATTTGAGCTTAAGTTAAGTAATTACCTTGGCTCTATGGCGTGACTCAATAGAGATGGGGTTAGTAATACCCTAGATTGAGTTGAGGGTACATATACGAGAGAGCGTATTTGTTATTCAATATAAAATTGTTTTATATTATGGAGATTTATTGGTTGAGTTGTTTAGGAGTTCTGATCGGTCAGTTTGATCCACTGTATCGGTAGGAGTTGATAAACACTCGAATACGATGGGTCGACATGATATGTTTTGAAAAGAGGGTAAATGAAATAATTTTACCCAAAGTATATTTGTTAATATGATCGAGTAAGATTATAATAGAGATGGTTATATATATATATAACCAAATAAAATTCATATAAGTATTACGAAGTGAATTAATTCTGAATATTAAATCAGAATTGGAATTAAAGCCCTGGAAAGTTGGAAAAGTGTTTACAAATGGAATTGGATTGAATATATGAGAATTTTAAAATCTTGGGAGATTTTAAATTGTTTTACAAGCATTGAGAAGGACATTTTGAAATGTATTTCAAAATGGAAATGTTTAAGTATGAGTTTTAAAAAGTGATATAGTATTGAACTCACTTTGATAGCTGGGAAATAACTCTGATGATGCTGGCCACATCCTCAGTGTTGATTTTCGAGTTCTAAGTGACAGATTACTACCAAAGGTATTCATTTTGAATTGTTTCGAGAAAAACAAGTTGGTTTGAATCCGAAAGGGAATATTTGGTTTTAGAAAAGCAAAACTGTTTAAAAATTCCCCAGGAATAGACTGTTTGAATTAAAAACAAATTTAAATAGAAACTTGTGAAGGCAAATTGAAAGTGAGTTAAATCCAATTAAGTGGAAGCTATATTGAAATGGAATAATATCAAGTCAAAGTGGAATTTGCCTTGGATATAAGCGAATGGTTGTGTAGGAGATAAAAGTGATTGGAGTTTGATTGGGATGACATTGGTATAAGCTGAATTAACTGCAGATGTAAAGGATATAATGATATGCCCGACAAAAAGGTACCAGTTTATATTATATATTAGGTATGAGATTTTGATGAGCCGAATTGGAAAGCCGCTTGGCTGTTTGATTTTCTTTTGGGTTGGAGAAGGCCCAGAGAGGCGAGTGGGAGTTTGAGCTATTGACCAGTACAAAGGAGGTGCTGGCGAAATTTTTCGAAAAGTTAAGGTGTTAGAAAATTTTCAGGATTTTTGAAAATTTTCATTAATAGGAATAAATTAATATTTAATTGAAATTAAATTGGTTCAGCTAAAACTGAAGATAAGAAGTGAACAAATAAGTTCTAACCAGTCAATAGGGTTTGTTTTCTCACTTAGCAATTTCGAGGACGAAATTATTTTAACTGGGGAAGAATGTAACGACCCGTATGTTCTGCGATATATAATTAACTTATTTAATTATATAAATAGTGGTTTAGAATTCAAATGGTCCTTGAATTAAATAAAGTGAATATTTAATTAAATTAAAATAATAGAATAATGTATTAAATTCAGAAATAATCAAAAATAGTGGAATTCACAATATTGTGTGAATTGGATTATTTAAAATATATAATTCAGTTTAGAGTTGAATTATATTCACGAATATATTATATAAACGAAGTTTGAATGTATAATTATATTATAATTAAAATCGAGCTCGAAATGGCGCGGCAGTTCGCTATTTGACGATTTGAACTTCAACTGAATGTACAGGGTTCATTTTAAATCGGATTTCTGTGAAATAAGAAACGTACGGAGCTGGTGAAGTATATATTTCTAGTGGAAGGGAAAAATCGGGATTTCGTCGTGTAGATTTTGATTTATGTCAAAATCAAATTTTAGAAAAGTCGCTGTGGAATTCCTTTATAATTTATTTATATTTATAAAAGGAATTTCATTATTAATCGAATATCGATTTATATCGGGATTTGAAATATCGAGTTAGAAATTCATATATGAATATTGTGGAGCTGAATAATATTTTGTTGTGAATATATACGAGAATATTTATTTTTAAATATTTAATGTAATTTTTTTAAAATATATTTATATATTTAAAAGGGTTATTTAGAGCTTTAAAAATAGCCAAATTTTCAAACGACCTCGGAATTTGATGAAACTAATTTTGTTGGATCCGCAATATTAAATTATTGCTAGATTTCAATTTCCGTGATTTTTGAAGTCAGTATGTGGCCGTACGGGATTTTAATGTGAAAAACAGTCAGTATTTTGACGGTTAAAAATACGTTGTGTGAGCATACGGAGTCAGAATTCGACGAAACTAGTTTCGTTGTGACCGTAATGTCGAGCTGTTGCTGCATGTCCATTTCCATGATTTTTGAATATCGTGTGTGATCATACGGATTTTTAAAAGAGCAGAAACGAATATAAAATAACAAGCAAAACATCTAAAATCCTTTCTAAGGCCTAGAAACATGCCATATCCTCACCTCTCCAACCACACAAAAATCACGACCTTACTATAAAATCAAAAATAAGCTGCCAGCAAAATTCTCCTTCTCAAACACAAAACGAGAGACTCAAAAATCAAAAGAAAATTCAACAAAATTCTACAAATCAGTATATACACATATTTGAGCTCATATTCGTGTAAGCTTCAGTTTGGTATACGTCGCGTTGAGTTCGACGGTTGTTTTGGGGTTCTCGTTTTTTCCATTGTCGGCTAGGGTTGGAGTTTGATCACGATACAGGGAGTTTTGGCTCGAGCTGATGATGAATTCAGATTTGTGGTTGAAATTGGGTCATGCTCGGAAGTTTTGGTGGAAATCCGTGTTATTAAGTGTCGATGGTTTTTACTATGCTACAGTTTCAGGGGGATCGGATTTGCCTGGCATAGTGCGAGTTGGGCGGTTGTGGGATGAGAAGAGAGAGAGCTCGAGTAGAGGAGAAAGCCGGTGGTGTCGGTTTGGAAATCAGTGAAGCGGAGAAGGAGGAATTGGAGGATGAAACGGCGACTATGGTGAGTGGTGTACAGGAGAACGCGACGGAATTTGATTTTTGGGGAAGAAAGGTTTGGACCGCCTGGGTATTTGAGTTTGGGTTTGGGCCTTAAGTAATTGGTGAGGCCCGATTGATTTTAACTTAAGTTATTTTTAAATTTAAATTGTATTCAAACTTTAAAAATGTGTAACTTCGTCATATGATATCATAATTTGACGAAACAAGATCCGTTGGGATCGTATGGATGGACACTACACGAAGGAACTTACTGGAAGCCCATCGGATCTCGTTACAATTTGTGGCAAAATAAATTGTCCGTCTGAATCAAGCGATGGTTATCGTTATTAACGATGATTGTCCAATGTGAGTAAAACTCACCAACTCTGAACAGTTATATTTTTCTAACGTATATTTATAACTGATAATTATCGGTTGATTGATGTGTGTTAACTGTTTGGTTGAATTGCTTGTGTATTGGTTGAAATCATAGATAACGATATATATATATATATATATAAATCATAAATCAAATATTGATTCTATTTATGAGAATATTTCGTATCGAAATGAAATAGACGTTATTATGTTGTTTAACTTCTATGATGCAGGGAAACAGGTTGGAGGGACCCAACTGGGTTCCTCAATATATAAAATACTGTTTTGTTTCATATATCGTGATATATGATGTACTATATAATCTGTTGTTGATTATGTGTGTTTGAATGATATCGATCATTGTTATTCGGTATTGGAAATACCGTAAGACTAGAATGTAGAAAAGGGATTTTCAAAAATGTATTTTGAAAATAAATTAGTTATATAAAATCAATGGATTTTATATTAAAAGGAGAAAGGGATTTTATAAAAGAAAAGAGTTATAAAATCAAAAGGGTTTTGAAAAGGAAATATTTATTGAAAATAAATATGATAAAGATAAAAGGAAATTTATTTATAAAATCAAAGGATTCTATAAAAGTATAGTTGCTTGTAAAATGAATTAGAAAAGATAAAAGGAATTATTTATAAAATCAAAGGATTTTATAAAGAGGAATATTTATTTAGGAAATAAATAGAAGTATAAAAGGGTTATTCATTTGGGAAATAAATAGAAAAAATATAAAGGAAATTATATGAAAACAAATATAAAGGAAATATTTGTAAAACATTTACAAATAGAAGTATAAAGGAAATATTTATTTGGGAAATAAATAGAAGGATAAAAGGGATATTCATTTGGGAAATAAACAGAAAGATAAAAGAAATATTTATTGGTTAAATAAATAGAATTGAAAGGGAATAACTATTTGTTAAGTAAACAAATAGAAAAGGAATTATTTGTATAAACAAACAGAAAAGGAAGTAAAAAGGAGTTAATTCAAAGGAATAAATCGAAAGAGTTAATCGAATACAGTTATTCGAATAGAGTTAAATCGAATATCAGTTATTCGAATAGAATAATTTATCAGAGTTAAATCAATTAGAGTTGATCGATTAGAGTTAATCAGTTAGAGTTAAACAGTTAGAGTTAATCAGTCAGAGTTAATCGGTTAGAGTTAACTAGTTAGAGTTAATCAGTCAAAGTTAATCAGTTAGAGTTAACCAGTTAAAGTTAAATCGATAGGGTTAATTAATTAGAGTTAATCAAATTTAAGTTATCGAATATTAGTTATTCGAATAAAGTTAAAAGGAGTTATCAAATATTAGTTATTCAAATAAAATTAAAAGGAGTTATCGAATATTAGTTATTCGAATAAAGTTAAAAAGAGTTATCGAATATTAGTTATTTGAATAAAGTTTAAAGGAGTTATCGAATATTAGTTATTCGAATAGAGTTAAACAGAGTTATCTAATATTAGTTTATTCGAATAGAGTTAAAGGAAAGGAGTTATCGATTAGTCTAATCTAAAGGAGTTATCGATTAGTCTAATCGAAAGGAGTTATCGATTAGTTTAATCGAAAGGAGTTATCGATTAGTTTAATCAAAAGGAGTTATCAATTATAGTTTAATCTAAAGGAGTTATCGATTAGTTTAATCGAAAGGAGTTATCGATTATAGTGTAATCGAAAGGAGTTATCGATTAGTTTAATCGAAGGGAGTTAATCGATGTCAGTTTAATTGAAAGGAGTAATTGAATATAGTTTATTCGAAGAGAGATTAATCGAATATAGTTTATTCGAAAAGAGAGATTATTGAATATCATTTATTCGAAAGAAAGGAGTTATCGAATCTAGGTTATTCGAGAGGAGTTATCGAATCTAATTATTCGAAAGGAGTTAATCGAATATAGTTTATTCGAATAGAATTAAAGGAGTTATCGAATATAGTTTATTCGGAAGGAGTTAAGTGAATAGAGTTAATCAAATAGAGTTAATCGATTAGAGTTAATCCAATATAGAGTTAATCCAATAGAGTTAATTGATAAGAGTTAATTGAATAGAGTTAATCAAATATAGTTTATTCGAAGAAAGGTTTTCGAATCTAGTTATTCATAAGAGAGATTATCGAATATAGTTATTCGAAGGGAGGAGTTATCAAATAGAGATTTATTCGAAAGAGAGTTACGTAAGGAAGTTTGTTAAAGGTTTAAAAGATAAACTTTGTCTATTCCGAAGTTAAAACATTGTTCAGTTAAGGTCTGAGAGGTAATTATACTCCAACTTGATTGACTTCCTTCTTAACTAAGGAAATGGCTATGGTTTGATAGTAAAGGATGGTTAAGTAAATTTAGTTAATAAGTGTAATGGTTTGAGTTGGCATAGCGATGGTTTGTTTAAACATCTGTCTAAGTCCAATGTAAGAGTTTTTGAAATGTTTTTCAAATGAGAATTAGAAATGTTTTCTAATATAAAAAACAAGAAATGGAAATGTTTTCCAGTGTTAATAACATATATTTTCTAAATCTAGAAAATAAGAAATGTTGAATATATGGAAACATGAAATGACAAATGAAATGAATTAATGATAAATTAATTTAAACGATAAAAGTTGATTGGTGATTGATCGATGTAATTTCCATCTGGAAATAAGATCGTTGTTTGCACACGTGTTTTCCTTTGATAGTTAACTCATCGACTATTGAACTTTTCGACCATTTTAACATTGTTAATACTGAGAGACCGGTTGGATTATTATCCGAAGAACCACTCCATATTGGCATAAGCGTTGTGAATCATATATGCCAAAGATAATTGAAGACGGAGTAAATTGCAAGGGCTGTTGTATAAATCTTAGGTAAAGATTGCCTAAGATGGATGTACTGAATAGTGCCTTCGGTTTGTCCAGTCCCAGGATGACCTGTATGGAAGAATGTCTGACAGAGTATATTTAATAGATCGCGTAAGTTGATCTCTTCAAACGTATTTACGTTTGGTGGCGGAGGAATTCGTTTCTCTTAGCTGTATACCTTTGGTATTTTTTGGGAAATCTATTTGTGATTTGGCGGGTATGACGATGTGACATTCAAAGTGAATAAATATGTGATCTGTCAGAGATAAGCATGACCTCTAGCCTCACAACTGGGAAATGATATAAATCGGGCAGGCAACATGGCTATGTAAGTCGCACGTATTAGGGTGTTTGATCACCTGATCTAGAGTTTCATTTACTTCTAAAAATCTATTGTCGATGTTGTCCCATTCTGGAAATGGTTGCTGATCCCAACTGTTGGTGATATACATTTGATACACTCAAGCGAGATGAGTGGTTGGTCATGTGTTGCCGGGTTGCAAGATGTTCTTGTTGAACCCAGTGTATTCCTCTCTAGAGGTACACTAGCGAAAGGTGGTTCCATACCTTGTCATAGTTGGAAATCCTTTACCCAATACGTGCTTGCGGTTTTGATTATATACTATATATGTAGAACGTGAGATGAAAGCGTTCTGCTAGATGATTATTATATTGTGGTTGATAGACATTATTATAATATCAAAAGATTTCTGATATAAAGATAAATTTGGATTCTCATAAGGGAAAAACTCGTTCCGTTATACGGTGTGATCTTATGAGATATTGTTTACTTGTTCAAACTGGGTTAAACTATTTTACTCATACCAGTCCCATGACTGACCCGGAGTTTATTTTGTTTTGTTTTCCCTAAACTCTTGGATGCCCAATTTTATATGGGCAGTCGAGTAGTCAGGATTTTACAGATATACTTGGAGAGCTTGGAGCTGGAGGCTTCAGGATCATATAGCAATTGTTTATTTCCGCTGTGTTGTAAGTGTTGTACTCTGAAAATGTTATTGTATGCATATACTGATTTTATTTCAAGCATATGTTATCTATTATATGTTGTTCGTGCCGCTGTGAGATTCGTGTTACTCTGATGTTGTATGTTCTTCTTCTTCTATTCTAAGTTTCTATCTTATCTATTCTCACCCTCTACTTTCTTTCATTAACTACCGGTATTTTCGATCCTTGGATTTTCGATATGCGTTGTATATCGGATAACCAAGATCGACTTTTTCCAGGTCATTACATTCGTGGTTTTTTTTGTTCTCCAACTTTAATGTTCAACTTTTCAGCAGTTTTTAGGTATCAGTTTTCTATTTTTTTAGGTATCATTTTTGTTTATTTAACACTGTTTTTTATTCGTTTGTTAGGTTTTTAATGTTGTATTTATTTTGTAGTTGTATTGTTGCATTATCTATGTATTACAGTCGAATTTATTTCATTATAATCAACTAAACTATGATGTAACATTTTTTTGCATTAGTTTAGTTTTAAATTAGTGCAGCAGCTTTTAGGTATCATTTTGCTATTTTTTTAAGGATCAGTTTTCTTGTATTAATAGTGTTATGTTGTTTTGTTTATAGTTTTGGTGCTATTTTACTTTTGTTCTTGTACTGCTACATCAGTTTTGTGATTCGAACATTTTCTATATTACTTTTGTCATTAAATATTATAGCAGTTTTTAGGTATCAGTTTTGTATATTTTTTAGGTATTAGTTTTATGGTTTAGTGTATGAGAACTGTTGCAAGTAGGTAGATTTGGGTTGTTTGCTTTGGTAATTGACTTTTTTTGATAGACAACATTAATTCCAACTGATACTCACTGATAAAAAAACTCCCACATACTCAATTCATATCTCACAAAAATAATATTTATTCTCAATAATACCTACTGATTAAAAAAATAATAGCAATCAATTCAATTCAATTATCACAAAAATGAGATTATTCTCAGTAATACACACGAATACCCACTTGTATCATATAATACCTACAATGATACATAACTGATTTAATAGGATTCATTGTTTTCCTAAACAATCTAAGTACATAGAACACTGCTCCCCATTCCAAGCATGCATTCATGCATTTACTTTTACTTGTACTCAATCCCGTCTTGAATTCAAGTAAATTCCAATAGAATGCAGTATCTGCAAGTATTTCATACATAATCAAAACTTATACCAACGTAATACTGTAAATTCAACTAGAAAATATAAAAATGATACCTAAAAAATTATAAAACTGATACCTAAAAACTGCTATGATGTAAATTCAACTAGAAAATATAAAATTGATACCTAAAAAAGATATAAAACCGATACCTAGAAACTATTACGATGTAAATTCAAATAGAAAATACAAAACTGATACCTAAAAAAATACAAAACTGATACCTAGAAACTGCTACGATGTAATTAATTCAACTGGAAAATATACAACTGATACCTAAAAACTGCTATGATGTAAATTCAGCTAGAAAATATAAAACTGATACCTAAAAAAATACAAAACTAATACCTAAAAACTTCTATGATCTAAATTCAACTAGAAAATATAAAACTGATACCTAAAAAAATATAGAACTGATACCTGAAAATTGCTTTGATATTTTAAAGTAAAACTAATAGAAAAAATGTTTACATCCCACTTTGATTGATTAAAATGACATAATTTCGATTGAGTTGCAAACCTAATGCAACAGTACAAGTACAAAACTGATATAGCATCAAAATTATAAACAAAAAAGCATAACACTGTTAAAACACGAAAAATGATACCTTAAAAAATAGCAAACTGATACCTAAAAACTGTTGCTAACTTCAACATAAAAAAAAGTTTTTTCCAGCAATTTTTTTCTCGTTCGATATTCTGCGACGAATTCACGAAATCAAAAAAATCTCGAAATCATATTTACTGCCAAACGAATCAAAATCCACGGCATCTTCATGAATTAACGAAGACGATTGAAACGATAAAATTAGGGCAAATCGAATTAATAGAGGAGCTCGAACAATTCTGAAGATGATCGAACGAGAGAAATTTTTGAAGATCAAATCATTGAGAAAAAACTGCGTTGGAAGAAAATAGAACGAGAAAAAAAATCACGTGAGATAGGAGCGACAAAGAAGAAACATGGCTCATGATTTAGGGAATTAAAATATAATTAGTGTATTGTCCTTTTGGTTATATTTTTAATGGGCTGTCCTAATGAATAAAAAAGCCCTTAATTTTCTCCTTGTCGTTAATTGTCCCTTTTATCAAACCGTCCAAATAGATTATGTTGGGCAGATGGACATTATAACTCAGCATTGAAGTTAAACTACTACTTTTTTTGAATCATAAGAAACTTGTTTATAAAATATATGCAAAGAAAACCTTCATTTCAATAGGAAAACTAATTTACAGCTTAATATGTATATGTATGAATTTGAAATCTTTTAGACATGTTGAGAATACATGAATAATTGATTTCATTTATTATAATAGGTCACATTTTATTGGTTATAATTTGCAATTATATACTAACAATAGTTAATTACGATAAATTTTGAATAATGATTATATAAGCAATCGTTTAAAATTAGTGATTACGAATTGCCATTTATAAATTATTATGTAAGTACTAACTATTTGTCAGCATTTACTAAAGTGAATGTTAAGTATAATTTACAAATTATTAATATTTAACTACAATAAACTGTTAAACAAAAAATAATCATATAACTATTCTTTATAATAATAATTTATAATTATAAATTAGTGAATTTTAGTGGCACATCCCTAAAATGAAAGTTAATATAAAGGGGATTCCTTTACAAAATCGGTTTTAAAATAGGTTCCTATATTTAATTTACTATAGCAACGTTATTTCATGTCTTTTTATTCCAATGCTTTAAAAAAATCAAAAAAATACTAAAAAGGTGATAACAAGAAAAACAATTAATGTAGAATGATTACACTTATTGAGAAATAGTGTAGACATATCTGCAAATGATTACTTAATAACTGCAGACATATCTCTGTAGAACACATATGGCATAAAGACATATCTGCAAATATATATTATTTATTAATAATCACCCATTATAATAAATTATAAAATATATGTTAATTATTGTTTGCTTCGGTGCATTTGCATTGCTATTAATTTTTTTTGCATTGCTATTAATTAATTAACGATAATTATAAAAAATTGATTATTAAATCTTGCTTCTTCTGGACTACTAAATATTACTTGTTTAGATTGATTGAGCGGTAGAAAACAGCATCAAGGTTTGGGAGAACTCGTAAATGGCATCAAGTGGCTTTTTCTCTTCCTTATTCTTCTTATTTCGCTTCCCTCATCGACTTCAATCTCTCCATTCTCGCTCTCTCTTCAATCGCCTCTCATCCATCGCTTGTTTACGTTGTGCATGAGTTCTCTCAAACCTTATTAATCTTAGACCTGACTGATTAGTTGCTACCTTGCTTTCAGTCCCTGGATCTGAGCTATCTCTTCTGGTAGTCTCTTTGCTCATCCTTGTAGTGGTGGTGACAAGATGCTTCTCTCAGATCCCTGTTATATGCCTTCAAATCCAAGCGAGTATGTTCTACGTTGCCAGGCAGATTTTTCCTTGTTTGGTATGTTTCTAGGTTGATCTGCCTTGATGGATTTGCTGTTGCTCCTATCTTGGAAGGGCTATGGGATTCAACATCAAAGGGTTGGTTCAGATCTAGGATCTTCTTCCTTAGCACGAAGCATTGATTTCTCCTGGAAGTCTCTTCTGCTGATCTCGCAGTTGTAGTGATGAAATGCCTCACTCTGATCTCTATAATATGCCTTTCAAATCCAAGTATTTTGTTCTATGTTGCCTGGCGGTTTATGTCGTGTTTGGCCTGTTATTTGGTGGATCTGAGTTATTGTTGATGCTCCTGTCTTGAAAGGCTTTGGGATTCAACAGTTTGAGGTTTTGGTTTTTTGCTTTGGATGTGGATTTCTCTGCTTCATCTTTAGAGTTCTTCCGGATGCAGTCGCTTATAGTACTTTTGCTTGATCTTATGCCAAATTCTTTCCTGGTTTGTCATCGGTTAATTACCAAGATTTACGTTCTTCTTGTAACGACCGGAAAATCTGAACCAATTTAAAAATTTTAAATTGGCTAAAATAGTGGATTTTAAATATTTAAAATAAATATTTTAAATAATAGCAATGAAAAGTGAGTTTGAATCGACGTTTGAAAATAAATATAATTAATTCTAATAACAAACAAGGCCTGAAATGGCGCGGTAGTTTCAAAATTTGAATTCAAACTTTGACTAACTGTACCGGGTGCAAAACAAAATGGATTTGAGTGAAACCAAAAATATTTAAATCTGTTAGTGAATACCTTTCTAACGAATCTGAAAAATTGAAGTTTCATAGCGGGAAGCAAAAGTTATGGCCAAATGAATTTTCAGAAAGGTCGCTATGGAATTTATATAGCCCGTGAAAATGGCCATTTTGCAAACGACCTCGGAATTCGACGAAACCACTTTTGTTGGATCCGAGATGTCAAATTATTGCTTGGTTTCAAATTTCATAATTTTTGAAGCTAGTATGTGAGCGTGGCAAAGGAAAATGTGTTTGGTCGATTTCTATTAAATTGGATCGACCAGAAAAGGGCCATTTTTCAAACGGTCCCAGAATTCGACGAAACTAGTTTTGTTGGGACCGTATCGTCAAAACATAGCCAGATTTATTTTTCTGTAATTTTTCGAATCAGTTTGTGGCCCTGGCAAATTGAAAAGTACGTTCAAATCGAATATTGAATGTTATATATTTTAAATTGAAGGAAAACTGACTGAAATAGTCGAATGGGCCTACGAAACATATCCCATTGTGTTCGGAATGGGGGTAAAATGCTAGGGATGACAGTCGTTGGGTTTGGATTGGTGTTCGTGGGTGAAAGAGGGTATTTTCGAAATTTAAAAATATATAAATAAATAAAAAATTCATTCGTCCAACTCAGCACTCTCTCTCCCCGCTCCCTCTCTCCTCTCAACGGAAACGCGATCGAAACTTCCCGGCCATTTTCCGGCGCCGCCACGATGAACCAGCCTCCGCCACCACCTGCAATCGAAAGTCCTTCCTCCCCTCTTCAAATCCAACCAACCCTCACACCCCCTCGTCCACCGTATCGCCTGAATCGAGCCCTCAAAGTTCGGATCTTTCTCGCGCCGCCGTGCCTCAGAGACGCCGACGAACTGCACGAGACCCCCATCGCCAGGAAGCCCTCTCGTAGCTCTAGGCCGTGGTACTCTCCGATCGTCTCCACGCTGCTCGGTTTTAGCGAAAACTACAAACCTAGTTTTGAACAGGTTTGAAACTATACGACTATTTTTATTTTAAACTATTTAATAGCAGTTTAAAGCGCTACGGTTTTTGATTTCACTGTAAAAATCATATCTTTTTCGTTTTTGACGAAATTCAGTGAAACAAGAGACAGTGGACTCGTGTGGATGCCTTCTACATTCTAAAAGAGACCGCATATTTTTCTGAGCCTTCTACTATTTTTGGTGGAGTGGAACCCAATGTGAGATTTCTAATTTATAAACGATATGGAAAACGACGATGTATAAATTATATAGTCGATGTACGGGTTATATAAGCGTTGTATACCTCTTGTATAAGCGTTGTATAAGTTGTACGTTCGATATATAAGTTATATATGCGTTGTAAAAATTATATATGTGTTGAAATAGAAGTGAAATGCTTATATATAAATATATATATATATATATACACACGCCCCTCGTCCACAAACCATGGACGATATTTATTGGTTGTGATTAGTATGAAAATTGGTTGATTACGAATGGTTGATTAGAATTGTTTGTGGTTGAAAAATACCCGTTTGTGGTTGAGAAATATTTGGTTGAAACCACATAGGATTAGTTTGTGGAAATGAAAAAAATATACATGCCGCCTGCGTGCGAACTAGATGCATGATTCCCCATTGTCAAAAGCTGCGAGGCTTTAAGGTAGAGCGAGGAGCCGTACTAGGGACGGTCCCGGTTTTAACTACCCTGCCGTTATGTTGCCGAAATTTTGAATAATATTCATGTGTTAGAATTATTTTGCTGTGTTGAAACTATATTCGTGTGTTGAATAGAAAGCCTTCATGTGTTGAATCGATATTCATTCGTTGAATAGAAATTCATGTGTTGAATGGTATTCGTGTTTTAAATAAATTGTTTTAACAATAAAAATCACATTTTTACTCGATATATACAAACTATAGAAAACCTTCATGTGTTGAATGGAAATTCATTCGTTGAATTGAAATTCATGTGTTGAATGGTATTCGTATTTTGAAATAAATTGTTTTAACAATAAAAATCACATTTTTACTCGATATATACACACTATAGAAAACCTTCATGTGTTGAATGGAAATTCATTCGTTGAATTGAAATTCATGTGTTGAATGGTATTCGTATTTTGAAAGAAATTGTTTTATAATAAAAATCCTATTTTTATCATCTATATGAACTATATAAAATAATCATGTCTTGAAATGAATTGTTTTACATTAAAAATCACATTTTTAATATATACATGAATTGTTAAAAATAGTGAAGTGTTGAAATAGAAGACAGTTGGATAAAAATATCATTTTTATCAAAAGTATGAAAAGCATATAGTTTTGAAATCGAAGAATCGATATATATATATATATAAATAGAATTGAAATATATCGAATAACGAAGCTGCAGTTCGTATTTTGAAACCGTGATTTCAAACGATTAGTGCGGGAGATCCGACCATCGGATTTTCCCGAAACCGAAACTGTTGGGTTCGCTTTGGAAATATCTTCCCAACGATACCCACTTTGTGAAAATCCAACGGTTGGATTGTCTAGAATGTTTAATTCAAATCTGAAGAAAAACAGCGCCAGAATCGATTATATTTATATATATAAATATAATTATATTAAATCGAGTAACGACGCTGCAGTTCGTATTTTGAAATTGAAACTTCAAACGATTGTACCGGGATATCCGACCGTCGGATTTTCCCGAAACTGGAACCGTTGGATGCGTTTTGAAAAGATCTTTCTAATGATATAAATTTTGTAAAGATCCAACGGTTAGATTTTCAGATATGTGTAAATCAAATCTGAAGAAAAACAGCGCCACGGCCGCGTTATGGCCGAAGCGTCGTTTGAATAAATTGGCTATTTTAAAATAAATAAAAATAGCGATAAATCATTATAAAATATTATAAACGATATGGAAGTGAAATTTAGAAACTAACTGAAGGTTGGCTAAGTCGGATGGTTTCCTGGATTTTGATCTGATGTTGGTTTCGGCCTTCGGGGTTAATATTTGGGAAATCGTTCTCTTACTGATTTACGGTTAGTGACTAATGAACTGGAATATGGTGTATGTGTGTTTGTGTTGCACTTGTTTATTATATACGCGAGTTTCTCAGAAAGGCCGGGTTTATCCCATTCTAAATAACTGAATCGACGATAAGAAATCGAAGATGAAGACGGTGGTCGAAGACCGGAGATCTTCACCTCGTTTGGATGGTAACTGATGTCCTGATTGGGAGGCATCCCGAAATATGGATAATGAGTGGTGATCGTCCAGACGTACGTGGAGATCGATGGGTTTGCGAGGTATATAGTGCCTCCGGTTTCGTTCAGACCTAGAACAGACTTGCAAATGGACGGTGTGTCTGACATTGGAATTTATTCTGTGTGATTGATAGCCATCAATCGCATGGTGTGAATTGCCTGTGTGGCATGCTAAGACGCAGTGATCAAGGCTTCTGTTGAAAAGCAAAGTCTTGTGGTGATGATCATAGCACCGCCTGTGTGGCGTAGCTTTGTGTATGACGTGAATTCGTGAGCCTCACACCCCGGTATAAACCAGAAACGGGTGAGGACCTCAGGGGGGACGTGCGTTTTCTTTCTAGCTAGAAGTGGCGTCAGTGGTTTTACACGCCCTGGCGAGTTTGACTTATGTGGTTGTTACTGTTGCGAGGCTCCTCGGTTATATCGGTCGATCCGGGACCGATGGAGTCATTCGTTGGCTCATTTACGCCCCAAAGGGCGAAGAAACGCATTGTTCAGGCATTATAATCCACTCCGTGTGGACCGGCCCTGACGATCCAAGGTACGGTTGCGACTGTGCCTGAGACTCGGGCTAGACAGTCTCGAATTTGGTAAGGACTATCTTTTGCCTTGGTTCATGACGGAAATCCAATTTCCAAATACGTGACTGTGCAGTTTTGATTGTATACCTATATATGGTGACATAGTGGTATGGGGCATTAATGCCGTATATGATTGATACTTATGATTTGAAATTGTTTTTGAAACATATAAACACTAGTAGTAATATCAAATGCTTTTGTTTTATTCGTATCAAGCATATTTTGGACATTATAAGGTAAAAACTCTATACCAGTCCAATGGACATTATCAAGCATATATGGTTTCATTTTTATAAAAAGCATTGCGATGTTTAAAATAATTGTTTGTTTTAAAGCACGGGCAATCCAATGGAGTAAACCCATTCCGCGAAAGTGGACTGGTCCTGTGATTAGCCATATTTTAAATATGTTGAGTAGATTTCTCATACCAGTCCCATGACTGACTCGTAGTTTGTTTCACTTTCAAACTCGGGTGCCCCTTTTTCTACACGGGCAGCCTTGTATTCAGGTTTTAGCTGGCTCTTTCTGGATAGCTGGAGCTGAAGATGGATTCTATCATTTATCTCTTTTTATGCTGTTCAGCTCCTATTGTACATATTATGTTTGTTTTCCGCTGTAGACATTTATGTATGGCTGAACTGTATTTGTACTAAGTATGATCCTGTATACTGTGTAACTCTGATGATTACGTTTATCCAGTATATTCTATTGTTCATTATCTAGTGTATTTATTTATTTCTGTTCTGCTATTATCTGTTTTATGTGTTATATTCCAAAGATTACCCTTGCCACCGTCAGTACGGGGTTCAAGGTCGTCTCATTTGGTATCAGAGCTTTGGTTAAGCTTAGTTCTGGAATATAACATATGAACGAACTCGTCAGAAATAGAACCAGTAGTGTTCTAGGACGGGTAACTCATTACAGATAGGATTAGTAATATCCTAGTATGAGTAAAGCAGAATGAAGTGCACCCCACTAGACACATTTACATTTGAAGTATATGTTTCTATGTTTTGAAATATCTTTTCTGTGACCTGACATTTGATCTGCTGTTTGCAGAAGTACTAGAAAATGAGTGTCAGAAACAGAAGAAATGCAGAACCAGATCTAGAGGCTCTATTTAAGAGATATCGAAATCTGGGTGGAGCACAATTCTCGGGCAATGAATCTATTATTCAAACTCAAGCTTGGGTGAGCTCTACAGAAAGAATATTTGAGCGTTTCCAGCTGAGAGATGATCAGAAAAGGTTAGTGGCATCTTGGGCGCTCAAAGAAGAAGCTTTAATCTGGTGGGAAATAATCATCAAAGATAATCCAGAAGGTGATATCACCTGGGATAGATTCAAAGAGATTTTCCTAGGAAGATTTACTCCCCCTGAAGTGACTGAGCGATTACGTGATGAATTCTCTTATCTGATACAAGGAGACATGACCATTCCAGAATATCATAAGAAATTCAACGAACTTTCTCACTTTGCTCCTCATCTGATTCAAGATCCAAAGAGGAAGAATCTGAGATTTATTCATGGCCTGCAAAGGAGATATCAGAATAGTGTAATGAGGAATGTGAAGCTTCCTTTTTCAGAAATGATATACATGGCTTATCAGTATGAAGATCTCCATAAGAAAGGTATGTTGCACGACGAAGAGGAAGTCAGCTCGAGTAACAAAGTGGAGTCTGTGACTGATAGTCCTGAGGTCGGTAAGAAGCCCAGTCCCAAGAGGAAAAGGGCTAAATCTAGGAAAGAACCAGTAACAACTGCCACATGCTCTAACTGCAATAAACAGGGGCATCTGACCAGGAAGTGTAAATCCTCGAAGAAATGAAAGAATGATGGGTTTAAATCCGGCAAAAAGCTCCAGGAAAGTAAAAGATGCAATCAATGCCATCGGTTTGGTCATGTAAAACAAGAGTGCCGGCTGTTAAAAACAACCAAAGAAGCTCAGGTAAATGAAGTAGCCGAAGTGCCTGCATCTTCGTCTGCTCAGGAAAGGGCTGATGTTTTGGAAGGCACGCTTACTGTCAAAGATATTCCAGTTAGAGTATTGTTTGACACAGGCGCGTCGCGAAGCTTTGTTGCAAAGAATGCGGTTAAGAAGCTGGATTTGAATTTGAAGAAGCTCAAGGAACCAATGACTGTCCAGAATCCGGTTGGGGGTTCCCTCGATCTCAGTTGGGTTTGTGGAGTGCCGGTTTCTTTTTCTCATTATCGGTTTCCTACTATTGCAGTCGTCATGAATTTTACAGAGTTTGATTTTATCTTGGGGTTAGACTGGTTGACTAAATATGAAGCTGAGGTTAAATGCGCCGACAGAGTCGTTAGGGCGAAAATTAAATCAGGTGATTATATAACCATTCCCTGTGAAGGTCAGAATTCTAATAGAAAGGACTTCTGGGCAGATCTGGATGTTTCTCCTTCTCAAATAGAAAATATCCCTGAAGTCACAGAGAATATTCCCGACCTAGTGAAAGATATTCCTGTCATCAAGAATTATGCGGATGTGTTTGAAGAAGTTGTTCGCTTACCTCCGCAGAGAGAAATAGATTTCAAAATTTCTTTAATTCCGAATGCAAGGCCGGTAGTTCACGCTATTCGAAGAATGTCCTTGAAAGAGAAAGAGGAATTAGACAATCAAACAAGACAGCTCGTATGGAAGGGTCTGATCAGGCCTAGTTTCTCTGACTGGGGTGTAGCAGTGGTGTTTGTCCCAAAATCTGACGGTACTCTACGGCTATGTGTGGATTATCGTGATTTGAACAAGCAGACAATAAAGAATAAATATCCATTGCCGCGAATCGATGACTTATTGGATCGTCTGAATGGAGCACAGGTATTTTCAAGGATGGACCTAGCTACAGGCTTCCATCAGCTTCGTATTGCCGAAGAATGTGTTCCTATGACAGCATTCAGAGGTCCAGACCCATTCTATGAGTGGTTAGTAATGCCATTCGGCTTATGTAACGCTCCATCTTACTTCGTCGATTTGATGAATCGAGTGTTCCGTGGTGTCTTGAATAAATTTGTTCTGGTTTTTATTGATGATATTCTAATCTTCTCTAAATCAAAGGCCGAACATGAAAAGCATCTGGAACAGGTTCTAGAAATTCTGAGAAGGAACGTTCTAAAAGCCAAACTATCCAAATGCATATTCTGGCAAGATGAAGTAAAATTTCTGGGCCATGTCGTATCAAAAGAAGGAATTGCTGTGGATCCAAGTAAAATCACAGCTATTCAAAATTGGAAACAGCCCAGTACTCCTACAGAAGTCCGCAGTTTTCTCAGATTGGCTAGTTATTACCGGAAGTTCGTTAAAAACTTCTCGAAGATATCTGGTCACTTAACGAAGCTTACAAAGAAGCACTCGAAATTCAAGTGGACTCCAGAATGTGAGGAGGCTTTTGAAGAGCTAAAGTTAAGATTAACGACTGCTCCAGTGTTAACCATTATCGACGACAATCAGGATTTAAAAGTCTGGACAGATGCCTCTAGAGAAGGCCTTGGCGCAGTGTTAATGCAAAGGGGTCAAGTGATTGCTTATGCTAGCCGTCAGCTGAAGCCGCACGAGAAAAACTACGTAACTCATGATCTTGAGTTGTTGGCTATCGTATTCTCTTTGAAAATCTGGAGACACTATCTTCTGGGTGAGAAATTCGAACTGTATGCAGACCATCAGTCGTTAAAGTATCTGTTCACCCAGAAAGACCTGAATCTGAGGCAACAACGTTGGCTAGAGTTCCTTGTAGCATATGATTTTGAGATTCTATACACTCCAGGGAAAGCCAATGTCGTGGCCGATGCGCTAAGCCGAAAGAATGTAATGATCGCTAGCTTTATTATTACGACTTCCTTGATTGACAAAATATCTATTCTTCAGAAGGAGGATAACTTTATTAAGGATATAATCAAAAGGATTCAGAAAGGCGAACCCCCGTGTTTTCAAATAGATAACGACGGGACCCTGAGATTGAAAGGAAGGATTTGTGTTCCCGACATCCCAGAGTTAAAAAGGGAAGTGTTAGACGAGTGTCACAAGTCCAAGCTGAGTATCCATCCTAGTGTGGCCAAAATGTATAACGATCTCAAGCGAACATTCAGGTGGAAGGCTATGAAAAGAGACATTTCAATATATGTTAGCCGATGCCCTACTTGCCAGCTAGTCAAGAGCGACCAACGGAAACTGGCTGGATTGTTACAACCGCTAGACGTTCCAGGTTGGAAGTGGGAACATATTTCCATGGACTTCATAGATGGTTTGCCCAGAACCAGGAAAGTAAATGACAGTATTTGGGTGATCGTAGATCGCTTCACGAAGACTGCCCATTTCATACCTGTTAGATCAAACAGAACTGCTCAGAGTCTGGCGCAGATCTATTTCAAGGAAATTGTTAGACTACACGGAGTGCCGATCAGTATAGTTAGTGATAGAGATCCAATATTCACTAGCATGTTCTGGGAGGCATTTCAAGTAGAGCTGGGAACAAAGCTGAACTTGAGCACCGCCTATCATCCTCAGACAGATGGTCAGACTGAGAGGGTGAATCGTATTTTATAAGATCTATTACGGGCTTGTGTTCTAGATTTCGATGGATCATGGGAAGACCATCTGCATTTGGCTGAATTCTCATATAACAACAGCTACCAAGCGAGCCTGACAATGTCGCCATTCGAAGCATTGTATGGTAGACCGTGCCAATCCCCTGCTTGTTGGGTCGAACCCGGTAATAGACTTGTGTTGGGGCCAGATATGATCCGAGAAGCTACCGACAAAGTCGATTTTATTAAGAAACGATTACTCGCTGCTCAAAGCCGACAAAAGAGTTATGCGGATAAGAGAAGAAGAGATATATCATTTGCTGTTGGCGACTATGTATATTTGAAAGTATCGCCGATGAGGGGAGTTATCTGGTTCGGTAAAATAGGGAAATTGGCGCCCAAATTCATTGGTCCGTTTTCTATTCTTGAACGGATTGGAACTCTCGCCTATAGGGTTCAATTGCCTGATTGGTTGCCTGGAGTGCATGATGTATTTCACATATCTCAACTTCGAAAGCACGTTCATGATCCAGACTTGATCGTGGAAGAAGCAGCTCAGCAGGATATTGAAATTACTCCAGAATTGGCTGTGAGAAGAGAGCCGCTAAAGATTATCGGCAAAGAAACCAAAGAGCCGAGGAACAAGAAAGTTCACTTAGTCAAAGTGCAATGGAGTGGAGATCCGCGAGATTGTACTTGGGAAACTGAGGAGAGCATTCAGAAAGCCTATCCTAAGTGTCGAGTGGATATCTCTAATTGACTCCGGTGCAAGGTACATTTACCATACTTTGCATTACCAATTAGTTCTCTACTCTGTTGTTATTTTCTTTCCATGGATGTGCATTTTTAATTCTATAGTCTGAATGACTTTAAAAGAGTATAGAAATTGATTAGTATATTTTTGAGAAGCTAAAAATAAATTGATTGATGTTTGTGTTGTGTGATAGTAGATATGGTTAATTAAATTATGAGAACGATAGTTAATTTAATCAATAAGCGAATGAATGGTAGAATTTATTCATTTAAATCACACATTGAACTGATTTAAAAATAGATAGAAATATATACATGTGCATCATATATGTTTAAACAGGTAAATGGATAGCTGTTGAGTAAAGAAATTATTTGCGTGCCCGATAAATAGGTAAACCTTAATGAGTTGGATGCGAAATATTATTATATCAACTCCTGTGAATGCCATTGGATGCGAAGTGCTGGTTATTCTATGTGTAATAATAAACATCGCCATAGGATAGTAACAATTAATTTTGAACTACACTGCATGGCATACTTCTTGAAGATAGGCATACTTCATCATATACCACATAAGCATTTGGAGCTTGTGTGACGAGGTGGAAGATTTACCATACGAGCGAGAGGCTTGTATGGCGATGACTTTATTTTACAGGTTGAACTGATGACTGATATGACCATATAAATTGTAACGATAAAATTGCCAGATTATTAAAAACCCCACACGGGTCTGGGGTTGACAATAATCACGTCTCTCTAGTCATTAGATACGGCACATGGACTATTTATTTCCCACACAGGTCGAGGTGACGAGGATTTATCCTCTGAAGCAATTAAAATACACACTCCCTCAGGCTTTGACAGGGTGACGAGAATTTATTCTCTGGAGTTATTATCTGTACACGCTCCCCTGTAAACACCAGAATATATCGCTATAAATATGTGTATGCTTTATAGGATTTATTGGGTACCTAATACGGCCCAATAAATTTCCAAACCCCTCCCCGTACAAAGGAGGTTATGGCGAAATTTTTTGAAAATTCTGGGTGTTAGCCAAATTTTTGAAGAATTTGAAAATTCTCAGAAACTAAAAAGTTGGAGAATGGAAGCCAGATTGAACGTAGAGTTGATTAATCAAACCACTTTCGACTTTGTTCCTTTTGGGGACAAAAATTTTTAAGTGGGGGAGATTGTAACGACCCGGAAAATCTGAACCAATTTAAAAATTTTAAATTGGCTAAAATAGTGGATTTTAAATATTTAAAATAAATATTTTAAATAATAGCAATGAAAAGTGAGTTTGAATCGACGTTTGAAAATAAATATAATTAATTCTAATAAAAAACAAGGCCTGAAATGGCGCGGTAGTTTCAAAATTTGAATTCAAACTTTGATTGACTGTACCGGGTGCAAAACAAAACGGATTTGAGCGAAACCAAAAATATTTAAATCTGTTAGTGAATACCTTTCTAACGAATCTGAAAAATCGAAGTTTCATAGCGGGAAGCAAAAGTTATGGCCAAATGAATTTTCAGAAAGGTCGCTATGGAATTTATATAGCCCGTGAAAATGGTCATTTTGTAAACGACCTCGGAATTTGACGAAACCAATTTTGTTGGATCCGGGATGTCAAATTATTGCTAGGTTTCAAATTTCATAATTTTTGAAGCTAGTATGTGAGCGTGGCAAAGGAAAATGTGTTTGGTCGATTTCTATTAAATTGGATCGACCAGAAAAGGGCCATTTTTCAAACGGTCTCAGAATTCAACGAAACTAGTTTTGTTGGGACCGTATCGTCAAAATATAGCCAGATTTATTTTTCTGTAATTTTTTGAATCAGTTTGTGGCCCTGGCAAATAGAAAAGTACGTTTAAATCGAGTAATTAATGTAATATATTTTAAATTGAAGGAAAACTGACTGAAATAGTCGAATGGGCCTACGAAACATATCCCATTGTGTTCGTAATGGCGGTATAACGCTAGGGACGACAGTCGTTGGGTTTTGATTGGTGTTCGTGGGTGAAAGAGGGTATTTTCGAAATTTAAAAATATATAAAAAAATAATAAAAAAATCATTCGTCCAACTCAGCACTCTCTCTCCCCGCTCCGTCTCTTCTCTCAACAGAAACGCGATTGAAACTTCCTGGCCATTTTCCGGCGCCGCCACGACGAACCAGCCTCCGCCACCACCTGCAATCGAAAGTCCTTCCTTCCCTCTTCAAATCCGACCAACCCTCACACCCCCTTGTCCACCGTATCGCCTGAATCGAGCCCTCAAAGTTTGGATCTTTCTCGCGCCGCCGTGCCTTAGAGACGCCGACGAACTGCACGAGACCCCCATCGCTAGGAAGCCCTCTCGTAGCTCTAGGCCGTGGTACCCTCCGATCGTCTCCACGCTGCTCGGTTTTAGCGAAAACTACAAACCTAGTTTTGAACAGGTTTGAAACTATACGACTGTTTTTATTTTAAACTATTTAATAGCGGTTTAAAGCGCTACGGTTTTTGATTTCACTGTAAAAATCATATCTTTTTCGTTTTTGACGAAATTCAGTGAAACAAGAGACAGTGGACTCGTGTGGACACCTTCTACATTCTAGAAGAGACCGCATATTTTTCTAAGCCTTCTGCTATTTTTGGTGGAGTGGAACCCAATGTGAGATTTCTAATTTATAAACGATATGGAAAACGACGATGTATAAATTATATAGTCGATGTATGGGTTATATAAGCATTGTACACCTCTTGTATAAGCGTTGTATAAGTTGTACGTTCGATATATAAGTTATATATGCATTGTAAAAATTATATATGTGTTGAAATAGAAGTGAAATGCTTATATATAAATATATATATATATATATACTCCCCTCGTCCACAAACCATGGACGATATTTATTGATTGTGATTGGTATGAAAATTGGTTGATTAGAATTGTTTGTGGTTGAAATCGATTGATTGTGGTTGAAAAATACCCGTTTGTGGTTGAGAAATATTTGGTTGAAACCCCATAGGATTAGTTTGTGGAAATGAAAAAAATATACATGCCGCCTGCGTGCGAACTAGATGCATGATTCCCCATTGTCAAAAGCTGCGAGGCTTTAAGGTAGAGCGAGGAGCCGTACTAGGGACGGTCCCGGTTTTAACTACCCTGCCGTTATGCTGCCGAAATTTTGAATAATATTCATGTGTTAGAATTATTTTCCTGTGTTGAAACTATATTCGTGTGTTGAATAGAAAGCCTTCATGTATTGAATCGATATTCATTCGTTGAATAGAAATTCATGTGTTGAATGGTATTCGTGTTTTAAATAAATTGTTTTAATAATAAAAATCACATTTTTACTCGATATATACAAACTATAGAAAACCTTCATGTGTTGAATGGAAATTCATTCGTTGAATTGAAATTCATGTGTTGAATGGTATTCGTATTTTGAAATTAATTGTTTTAACAATAAAAATCACATTTTACTCGATATATACAAACTATAGAAAACCTTCATGTGTTGAATGGAAATTCATGTGTTGAATGGTATTCGTATTTTGAAAGAAATTGTTTTATAATAAAAATCCTATTTTTATCATCTATATGAACTATATAAAATAATCATGTCTTGAAATGAATTGTTTTACATTAAAAATCACATTTTTAATATATACATGATTGTTAAAAATAGTGAAGTGTTGAAATAGAAGACAGTTGGATAAAAATATCATTTTTATCAAAAGTATGAAAAGCATATAGTTTTGAAATCGAAGAATCGATATATATATATATATAAAAATAGAATTGAAATATATCGAATAATGAAGTTGCAGTTCGTATTTTGAAACCGTGATTTCAAACGATTAGTGCGGGAGTTCCGACCATCGGATTTTCCCGAAACCGAAACCGTTGGGTTCGCTTTGGAAATATCTTCCCAACGATACCCACTTTGTGAAAATCCAACGGTTGGATTGTCTAGAATGTTTAATTCAAATCTGAAGAAAAACAGCGCCAGAATCGATTATATTTATATATATATATAAATATAATTATATTAAATCGAATAACGACGCTGCAGTTCGTATTTTGAAATTCAAACTTCAAACGATTGTACCGGGAGATCCAACTGTCGGATTTTCCCGAAACTGGAACCGTTGGATGCGTTTTGAAAAGATCTTTCTAATGATATAAATTTTGTGAAGATCCAACGGATAGATTTTCAGATATGTGTAAATCAAATCTGAAAAAAAACAGCGCCACGGCCGCGTTATGGCTGAAGCGTCGTTTGAATAAATTGGCTATTTTAAAATAAATAAAAATAGTGATAAATCGTTATAAAATATTATAAACGATATGGAAGTGAAATTTAGAAACTAACTGAAGGTTGGCTAAGTCGAATGGTTTCCTGGATTTTGATCTGATGCTGGTTTCGGCCTTCGGGGTTAATATTTGGGAAATCGGTCTCTTACTGATTTACGGTTAGTGACTAATGAACTGGAATATGGCGTATGTGTGTTTGTGTTGCACTTGTTTATTATATACGCGAGTTGCTCAGAAAGACCGGGTTTATCCCATGCTGAATAACTGAATCGACGATAAGAAATCGAAGATGAAGACGGTGGTCGAAGACCGGAGATCTTCACCTCGTTTGGATGGTAACTGATGTCCTGATTGGGAGGCATCCTGAAATATGGATAATGAGTGGTGATCGTCCAGACGTACGTGGAGATCGATGGGTTTGCAAGGTATATAATGCCTCCGGTTTCGTTCAGACCCAGAACGGACTTGCAAATGGACGGTGTGTCTGACATTGGAATTTATTCTGTGTGATTGATAGCCATCAGTCGCATGGTGTGAATTGCCTGTGTGGCATGCTAAGACGCAGTGATCAAGGCTTCTGTTGAAAAGCAAAGTCTTGTGGTGATGATCAAAGCACCGCCTGTGTGGCGTAGCTTTGTGTATGACGTGAATTCGCGAGCCTCACACCCCGGTATGAACCAGAAACGGGAGAGGACCTCAGGGGGGGACGTGCGTTTTCTTTCTAGCTAGAAGTGGCGTCAGTGGTTTTACACGCCCTGGCGAGTTTGACTTATGTGCTTGTTACTGTTGCGAGGCACCTCGGTTATATCGGTCGATCCGGGACCGATGGAGTCATTCGTTGGCTCATTTACGCCCCGAAGGGCGGAGAAACGCATTGTTCAGGCATTATAATCCACTCTGTGTGGACCGGCTCTGACGATCCAAGGTACGGTTGCGGCTGTGCCTGAGACTCGGGCTAGACAGTCTCGAATTCGGTAAGGACTACTTTTGCCTTGGTTCATGACGGAAATCCAATTTCCAAATACGTGACTGTGCGGTTTTGATTGTATACCTATATATGACGACATAGTGGTATGGGGCATTAATGCCGTCTATGATTGATACTTATGATTTGAAATTGTTTTTGAAACATATAAACACTAGTAGTAATATCAAATGCTTTTTTTTATTCGTATCAAGCATATTTTGGCCATTATAAGGTAAAAACTCTATCCTTCGGTTTGCGTTGCATTGTGTGATGGGAACTGAGTATTATAATGGCTTCATTTTTATAAAAAGCATTGCGATGTTTAAAAGAATTGTTTGTTTTAAAGCACGGGCAATCCAATGGAGTAAACCCGTTCCGCGAAAGTGGCGTGGTCCTGTGATTAGCCATATTTTAAATATGTTGAGTAGATTTCTCATACCAGTCCCATGAGTGACTTGTAGTTTGTTTCACTTTCAAACTCGGGTGCCCCTTTTTCTACACGGGCAGCCTTGTATTCAGGTTTTAGCTGGCTCTTTCTGGATAGCTGGAGCTGAAGATGGATTCTATCATTTATCTCTTTTTATGCTGTTCAGCTCCTATTGTACATATTATGTTTGTTTTCCGCTGTAGACATTTATGTATGGCTGAACTGTATTTGTACTAAGTATGATCCTGTATACTGTGTAACTCTGATGATTACGTTTATCCAGTATATTCTATTGTTCATTATCTAGTGTATTTATTTATTTCTGTTCTGTCATTATCTGTTTTATGTGTTATATTCCAAAGATTACCCTTGCCACCGTCAGTACGGGGTTCGGGGTCTTCTCACTTCTGCTCTTGCTTGGTGAGTTTTTGTTAACCTGTTTGGCTTATTGGATGCGAGTTTGGTTAGTTCTGGGCTTTTAGAGTTTGTAATGTCTGCTTGGTTGGAGGTACTCCTCTTGATGTTTGTCTGAGGTTGATGACTGAAGCATGCTGGTGATTGGATATTTTGGTGAGTAAGTTCGTGTTATCATCTTGATATGCGGAGCCTTTCATTGCTATATTGGCATGGATGTAATTGAAGATGCTTTGCTAAATTGGTATGGATACAATTGAAGAAGCTGTAGTTGTCATTTATTGTTGTTTCGTTCTTTAGTAGCAGATATTATGGAATGGTTACATGTTACATGCGTGTCTTTCATATTTTGCAAAACATTTGTTCCTCTGGTCTTTAAGAACTTGCGTGATGAAGGTTGTTCTTATAAGTTTATTATTGACGGAGTTTCTCTATATTGTGTAGTACTTTGTTATGGTTTCTGCATGAATATTTGGTTGGAGCATACTCATAGTTTTAGTTGCTGTTTGAAGTATTTGTGATGAGGGTTTGGCAATTCTTTTGATGGATGGTTTACCAGAGAGTGATCATGTTTCTTGGTTAAGTTGTCACTGAAAAATTACATTTCGATGTTGTAGCAATGTGATGATATAACAGTGATGTTTTGAATTTTGATAAGATGGTCAAATTGACAGAGGGGTACGGGCTATCTTTGAAGTTGTAGCTGATTTGCAGATTTTCCTGATTTATAGCTAAAGTATATAACTGTGATAAGGCGATCTAGAGTTAGGTATTGTGGCATTCTTTGGAGTTGTATTTTGAAGACAATGGATACTCTGGAAGCTTGAACGTGATTGATATGAGCTACAGTACTGAGTTTTTTTTTATGGTTTTATTTGCATCTCATTTGTTTTTTTTTCTCATTATTGCGTAGCTCTGTGATTGTTATATATTGTCATTGTGTAGTTATTCCTTATTTCATGTTGTAGTTTGTAATATTTCATAGTGATAATAAAAGTTTACCTTGCCTTTCAAAAAATATTACTTGTTTAAATATTAAATGTTAAACAATAGTGACTAAACATGGATTATTAATTATTAATTTATTTAATAAGTAGTAGATGTAATTACTAATTAATAATTACTTGTTTAAGTGCTACTTAATTACTTAAATGTATTTGGTAAAAATTAGTAATCAGTTATTAATTATTTAATTGCAATGTTGAATAATAATTCTTAACCGTTAAATATTATTTAGTAGATATTATATTTTTAAAATTAAATATTTTTGTAACTATTATTTGTTTCACGTTTATTATCTATTATTTGCTAATTTGTAGTTTATTAGCTATAATCAACTAGTTTACTTCTACTTTATAAACTATTATTTATTGTAATAACCCGGAAATCTGAGCCAATTTAAATTTTTTATTTTGGCAATTTTAGCAAATTTTGATTACTTAAAATGAATTATTTTAAATAATATCGATGATAAATTTATTTTGAATATAGTTCGAACGTATATATTCGTTTGAATCGACAATAGAATATAAATATTTATTTATATTTATAGAAGGAATTGAAAATGGCGCGGTAGTTCGATAATTCGATTTCAAAGTTTAAATGAATGTACAGGATTCAAAATAAACCGAATTTTAGCGAAACCAAAAATAATTGAATCTAATTAAGAATATATTTCCAACAAATCCGAAGAATCGAAATTTCATAGCGGGGATCAAAAGATATGTCCAGTTGAAAATTCTGAATAGTCGCAATGGAATTCAGGCCCTTAAAAATGGAAATTTTGCAAATGACCTCGGATTTTGACGAAACCACTTTTGTTGGATCCACGATGTCAAATTATTGCTAGGTTTCAAATTTCATAATTTTTCAAATCAATTTGAGAGCGTGGCAAAGGAAAACGCGTTTGACCAGTTTTAGTTGATTTTAATCGACTGGAAAATGGCCATTTTTCAAACGGTCTCGGAATTCGACGAAATTAGTTTTGTTAGGACCGTATCGTCAATACGAAGCTATAAAATATTTTTCGGGAATTTTTCGAGTTCGTATGTGACTCCAGTAAATTGAAATGCGTGTTCAAATTCAATATATAGAGTTATATGTTGATTTTGACGAAAATTGATCGAAACGGTCGAATCAGCCTACGATACATATCCCATTGTGTTCGGAATGGGGGTAATTAGCTATGGACGACAGGTGGTGGGTTTGATTTTGAGGTCGAATAAAAAAGTCAACTTTTTGAAATAATTAAATAATTAATTATTATATATATAAGTTTGAACCCCCCCCCCCCCCAACCTTTTCCCATTCAGTAAAAAACCCGACTACCCCCCCCCCTTATCTTCCCAAATCGAGATCGTCGCTCCCCCATCCCCTTCTGTTCACCGCGCCGCCGTTCACCGCCGCTACCCCCTCCCCCTTCCTCCTCTTCTCTCTCCTATCTCCCTCTCGTAGACGCTCAGTAAAACCGCCTCCCCTTCTCTAATCGCCCTAAACCGCGATCCCCCATTCTGCCACCAACCCCGCACCCGACGCCGACCTCGTCCTGGCCCACCACCACGCACGTGACACCCCCCTCCGCCTGTCATCCACATGAGCACGCCCTCCACCAGCCACCATCGACGAACCCCATTCTCGGATCGAAGCCCTAATAAAAATTGTAAGTTTTCTTTTATTTATTTCTTTAATAAAGTTGTGATTTTTCTTTTATGAAATATACGGTGTTAGTGTAGAATAATGATGATTTTATCATAAGAAAGTTTAGAATTTATAGATATAGAAAGTTTAGATTTCTAGAGATAGAAAGTTATACTTTTTAATAAGATAAATATGGATTTTTAATAGAAAAGATTAAATTTTTAAACAAGAATAGATTAGATTTCATCGGTATAAAGATTAGATTTTGAAGTATAGAAAAGATAGGATTTTTATATATTGAATAGCAAAGTAAAAATTCGATTTTTATATATTGAATAGCAAAGTAAAAATTCGATTTTTATATATTGAATAGCAAAGCAAAAATATGATTTTTATAAAATAGAGAATATAAAGATGCGATTTTTATATATGTTGTAGCGAGATAAAAATTCGATTTTTATATACGTGAAGTGAAAATAAAAATTCGATCTTTATATAAGAAGGAGCGTTGTAGAATATATATAATTTTTATATATAAAATGCCATTATAAAAATGTGATTTTTAAAATGAACATCATATTAAAAATATGATTCTTACTATGAACAGCGTGAAAAGAAGTGAGATGGAACGGATTGGAATCAGAAAGAAATTCAGACGGTTCAGCAGTTCGAAAGCAAAGCACGGCGAAGTGGATCCCTCTTTGAGAACTTCTCACTTTTGATTTTATTTTCTAGTTATATAAATATATACTAGGATGAAGACGGTGTTTAGTAGCACCCGACACCCGTCGTCCACAGACCATGGACGGCTTGTATGCTTGTTTGTTTGATTTTGATGTGTAGTTGATTGTGCGATGTGATGTAAAAGGAAATAAAATATTTTATAGTGGAAAATATTTTATAGTTAAAAATAGAATTTTTAACGTGTATATGAAATGAAATAAATATAAACAAATTGGGCGATTTGTTTATATACACACATTTGACTGATATTAATTGGGACGATAAATTTTACACATCGCCCAACTGCACAAATAAAATTTGTGTTTGATTATTTGAAAACCCCACACGGGTATTGGGGTGATATATGACATACACTAATCCCAATAGTTAGTTGTATGTCGATCGATTGATTGACAGACTGTTATAAGCGTTAAATATTTATATTTGATGCTTATACAATGTAGAACGCACTTTGGATGATGGTTGATGATTTATCGTTGTTGTTATATACATGTGGTAGAAAATCCATATAATTAACATTATATGGTAATTGATTGGGACTCATTCCAGTTTTGAAATAGAATATTTGAATAAGAAATATTTGAAAAAGAAATATTTGAAATGGAATATTTGAAAATAGAAATATATGAAGCCGTGTTGATTAGATTGACGCCATTTTGACGTGAACGATATTTATATCGATTTTATTCATTTTACAATGAATATCGAAAGTGATTTCAAAATCTGATATTTTGAAAGGAATTGAAATTCGAATTAAATTAAATTGAAATGAAATTTGAATTAAACTGAATAGAATTGAAATTCGAATTAAATTGAATTGAAATGAAATTCGAATTAAACCGAGTAGAATTGAAATTCGAAATAAATTGAATTGAAATAAAATTTGAATTAAACTGAATAGAATTGAAATTCGAATTAGATTGAAATAGAATTGAAATCGTTTTGAATTGAATTTAAAACGTATTGAAATTGAACTGAAATTGATTTGAATTGAAATCGATTTGAATTGAAATCAATTTGAAATGAATTTAAAATGAATTTATAAGGAAAAATTCAATTTTGATTTGAATTTGAAATGAAGTTGAAATCATTTTGAAAACAAATTTAAAACGATTTATATAATACGTTTTAAAAGGAAATCGACGAAGTATATATTATATATATTGTATATATAATATAATGGCCGGAATAGAACGTGCCGCGCCACGACAGTTCGCGAATTTCAACCATTGACTTCGAACGGATATTGCGGGAGATCCGACCGTCGGATTCTCCTAAAACTGGAACTGTTGGGTTCGTATCGAAAAGAGCTTTCTAACGAATATTAGAAATTAGAAATCTAATGGTTGGATTTGGAATTCTGTCCAAATCAAATTTGGAAAAGGTTGTTGTAAGTGCAGTTCGATGGCCGTTGGTGGAAATCGACTGTACGGGTCTTGATAAAATTATTAAAAATAGTAATAATTTGTGTAAAATCATAAGAAATTATTTGGGAAGAATTGGGATGAAAACTCCATATTTGAAAAGATAAAAATAGATTTTTATCGAAATGAACTAGTTTTGAACTAGAATTATAACTCTATTTATTTTTAAATAAATAAACTGGATTTGAAATGGTTTTGAAAATAACCAGAATTTCCAATAATTGCATTGGAATGGATTTGAATCGAAATTGTCATCGGAATATTTCGATGTTGGATTTCGTGATTATACAGATATTGTTATGGAAATTTGAAAGATATATATATCGTTATTTCCAATACGATATTTGTTAATCGTAGAATTTGATATTGAATATAAGCCGGTATATTTTCTATTCAGAGCCTTGTGTTTAATATCAAATGTGATTTGGGTTTGTCGTGAATGGTGTCTTCATTACACTGTTCTTAAGCCCAGTTGAGAAAAAGATTAAATATTTTATTTAGATTTAATGAAGTGTACCAATTAAATAATATTTAATTGGAATTGAATTGGTATTGATTTTTGGGTTTATCGTGAACAGTGTTTTAAATAACACTTGTTCTTTAACCCGATAATTGATGGAACGTGATTTTCGGTTGTCGTGAATGGTATCTTCAATAATACTGTTATTAGACCTAAAGGAGTTAATAAAATCAGAAACTAACTGGAGATTAGTTAAGTTGAATGATTTCTGGGGTATTGATCTGATGTTGGTTTCGGCCTTTGGGGTTAATACTTAGGGAATTGCTCACTTGTTAATTTACGATTAGGGATTGATTGAAATGTGATGTGATTTTGGGTTTTATCGTGAACCGTGTTTTAAATGACACTAATTCTTTAACCCAGGCACAGATTAAAACTAAGTGGAGTTTTAATGAATCTTTAATTAGATTGAAAAGATCGAGAATGGAGTATCACCAGTTTTACTCCAGACGGTAGTTAAATCTTTATTTAGATTTGAACGTGAAATGGTAATTGAATTTACCGATAACACCGTGGTGTTAGATGTGAAGTATGACCAGTTTTACTTCATGGGATGAATAGGTTGGGATTGGGAAATTAAAACAAATGATTACTTCGGTAAGGTTCGTTAATCCCGACTAGTTTGAAGTGAAATTCTAAAGGAAGATTAAAGAATAAATTTAAAAGAATTTATCTTTGATAAAATTAATGGGAACCTTTCCCTAAGAATGTGAAATTTAGAAACTAGCTGTAGGTTGGCTAAGCAGAGTGATTTCCTGGGTATTGATCTGATGTTGGTTTCGGCCTTCAGGGTTAATGTTTGGGGAATTATTCTCTTGCTAATTTGCGGTTAGTGATTGATGAATTGGAATGAGGCGTATGTTGTGTTTGTGTAACACGTATTTATTATATACGCGAGTTATTCAAAAAGACCGGGTTTATCCCATTCTGAATAACTGATACGACGATAAGTCGAAGATGAAGATGATGGTAGAAGACCAGAGGTCTTTACGTCGTTTGGATAATTACTGATGATCTTGATTGGGCCGTACACCCAAAAGGAGGGAATCAGTTGGTGGTCGTCCAGACGTACTTGGAGATCGATGGATATGCGGGGTACTAGGTGCCTCCGGTTTCGTTCAGACCCAGAACGGACTTGTAAATGGACTGTGTGTCTGACATCGGATTTCATTCTGTGTGACTGATATCGGTTGCATAGAATGGTTTGCCTGTGTGGCATGCTAAGATGCCAATGATCAAGGCTTTTGTTGAAAAGCAAAGTCTTGTGGTTGATGATCAAAGCACGGCCTGTGTGGCATAGCTTTTTGTAACGTGAATTTGCGAGCCTCACACCCCGGTTGTGAACCAGAAACGGGAGAGGACATCAGGGAGGGCATGCATTTCCTTCTAGTTAGAAGTGGCGTCAGTGGTTTTACACGCCCTAACGAGTTTGACTTATGTGGTTGTTGCTGTTGCGAGGCGACTCGGTTTGATCGAACGATCCGGGTCCGATGGAGTCATTTGTTGGCTCATTGACGCCCCAAAGGGCGGGGAAACGTAGTGTTCAGGCATAATAATCCACATCGGTGGACCGGCCCTAACGATCCAAGGGGCAATTGCGGCTGTTCCTGAGACACAGGCTAGAGCGTCTCGAATCGGTAGAGGACTATCTTTTGCCTCAGTTCACAGACGGAAATCCAATTTCCAAATACGTGACATTTGCGGTTTTGATTGTAAACCTATATATGGCGACATAGTGGCATGGGACGCTCATGTCGCCTATGATTAATACTTATGATTTGAAGTTGTTTTATACACTATGCACTTATAATAGTATCAAATGATTTGTTTTAAACGTACCAAGCATGTTTGGCTATTATAAGGGAAAACCCTATCCCCCGGCTTGCGTTGCATTGTGTGATAAGACCTGGGTCTTATAATAGCTTCATTGTTCTTTATGTAGCATTGCGCTGTTTGTTTTATGCACTGGTATTCTTGGGAGGAAACCCGTTCCGTGTTATACGGCGTGGTCCCTTGATTTACCTAACTTTAAAAATAAAGATTAATAACTGTTTTTGTGACGATCCCAAAATCCGAGGGGCGGTATTAAGGATAATCATTAGGAAATAACACATTAATCATCATAGCAGAGTACAGATAATAGCAGAAACAATAAATAAAATAATTTTACATGGATATGACAGCGGAATCACAACATGCAGGAATATCAGAATAGCATAACGTGGGATATACTTAGTAAATAAAAGGAAAGTGATCAGTAATCATCGCCAGAGGCGGAATACATACATGCAGTGAGACATAATAAGAGTATCAGTCTACATCGCCGACGGCGGAATACATATACATATAGTGAGAAATACGGAAAGTAAATCAGTCTGCATCGCCAGTGGCGGAATCATAATATAAATACAGTAATGGCGGAAAATATCTAAGTCATCTCTATGAAGTCAGCCTCGCCATGAGCCAAAAGTGCACGCTAAGCAGCTGTGCAGAACCAAAAACCACCTGTCACCTGTGTACTAGGCTGCCCGTGTGAAAATAAGGGCACCCGCGTTTGCAAAGTGAAACAAACAACGAGTCAGTCATGGGGACTGGTATGAGGAATCTATTTAACAGTTAAACAACAGTAATAGCAAATCATAGGGCCACGCCACTTTCGCGGAACGGGTTTACTCCAGTGATTGCTAGTGCATTTTGAAATCGAGTAAATTCTTTTAAAACAATCGCAATGCTTTTAGAAAGAATGAAGCCATTATAAGACTCAGGTCCCATCACACAATGCAACGCAAGCCGGAGGATAGAGTTTTACCTTATAATAGCCAAATATGCTTGATACGTATAAAGCGAAACCATTTGATATTATTACTAGTGCATATATGTTTCAAAAACGAATAGCATCATAAATATCAATCATAGACGGCATTAGTGTCCCATACCACTATGTCGCCATACTAGTTCTACAATCAAGTCCGTTATTTCGTATTGGAAATTGGATTTCCGTCATGAGTCGAGGCAAGGGGCAAGCTCCTCTCCGCTTCGAGACACTCTAGCAAATGCCTCAGGACTACGCACACTGGGTAACCCCTGGATGCTTCAGGGCCGGTCCTCACTTACGTTAGAGGATTATTTATTCCTGAACACACGTTTCCCGGTCCTTACAGACATATAATCGAGGCGCCTCGCATTCCAACAACCACAAAGGTGAAAAGTAGATATATATGTCAAGGCTGGTAAGTCACTGACACCACCCTAGCTAGAAAGAAACGTCGTGCTCTCCCTGCAGTCCGTATCACGTTTTTAACTCATACCGGGGTGTGAGGCTCGCGAATCTACGAAATACACAAAGCCAGGCCACGTAGACCTTGCTTTGATCATCATCCACAAGACTTTGCTTTTCAACAGAAGCCTTGATCACAGCATCTTGGCATGCCACATAGGCAGTCCACTCCATACGATTGATTTCCATCGATATATAACCTCTAAGCTCGTACGTCTCAGAGAAGGGCGTTAAGCAAAAGAATAAATTCTCCGCCGCCAAACAGATATATATTTAACAGAGATCAATCAGTATAGAACAAAATCCAATGTCAGACACACAGTCCATTTACAAGTCCGTCCTGGGTCTGAACGAAACCGGAGGCGTCAAATTCCTCGTATATCCGTCCAATCCACACATACGTTCGGACGGCTACTACTTCCGTCCCTTTCCGGTAGCTACTCCGGTTAGGAACCTCAGTAGCGCCCATCCGACCGATACGAAGATCGTCGGTCTTGAATCGTCTTTGCATTTTCCAATTCGAATCGCTCGATGAATTATTTGAAATGAGGGTTAGCTCGGCCTTTTCAAATAATTCACGTCATTAGAATTTAAATCGATTCTTTATATGGTTATATTATTCGACATCCATCTTTCAGTTATTTAATGTTATTTTCATGTCATACACATACAACCATCAAATATCAAACAATTCAAGCCCAATTAGTCTATTTGCAACCTACGTTGCTTATAATATTTTATAACGATTTTTCGCCATTTTTATTTATTTTAAAATGGCCATATTTAATTAAACGACGTTTCAGGTCGTGTCGTGGCACTGGCGTTGTTTTCCCCTTAATTTTTTTTACACATATCGGAAAATCTAACCGTTGGATTTCTACAAAGTCTATATCAGTGGGAAGATATTCCCAAAGCGAACCCAACGGTTCCAGTTTCGTGAGAATCTGACGGTCGGATCTTCCACACTAGTCGTTTGAAGTTACGGTTTTAAAATTCGAACTGCAGCGTCGTTATTCGATTTAATTTAATTATATTTATATTTATATATAAATATAAACGATTCTGGCGCTGTTTTTCTTCAGATGTGAATTAAACATTCCGGACAATCCAACCGTTGGATTTTTACAAGGTTGGTGCCGTTGGACAGATATTTCCAAGGCGAACCCAGCGGTTGCGGTTTCGGGAAAATCCGATGGTCGGATTTCTCGTACTAATCGTTTCAAATTACGATTCCGAAACGCGAACTGCACGGCCTCTTTTCCCTTTAATTATATTTATATTTATATATATAAATATAGTTCATTCCATAGTTTCAACTATAGTTCACTTTATATTTCAACTTCGTTTTCACTTCAAATATTTCACTAACGCCTTAATATTTCAAAAAAATTCGCCATAACCTCCTTTGTACGGGGAGGGGTTTGGAAATTTATTGGGCCGTATAGGTACCCAATAAATCCTAAAAAGCATTCACATATTTTTAGTGATATATTCTGGTGTTTACGGGGGAGCATGTACTGATAATCACTCCAGAGAATAAATTCCCGTCACCCCGTTTCCGTGTGGAAATAAATAGTCCATGTGCTGTATCTAATAACTAGAGCGACGTGATTATTGTCAACTCTAGACCCGTGTGGGGTTTTTATTAATCTGGCATTTTATCGTTATAATTTATATAGTCCATATCAGTCATCAGTTCAACCTGTAGTACATAGTCATCGCCATACAAGCCTCTTGCTTATATGGTAAATCTTCCACCTCGTCACACAAGCTCCAATTGCTTATGTGGAATATGATGAAGTATGCCTATCGTCAAGAAGTATGCCATGTAGTGTAGTTCAAAATTAATTGTTACTATCCTATGGCGTTGTTTATTATTTCACACAGAAAAACCAGCACTCCGCATCCAATGGCATTCACAGGAGTTGATATATAAATAAAATTGCGCAGCCAACTCATCAAGGTTTACCTATTTGTCGGGCACGCAAATAATTTCTTTACTCAACAGCTAATCCATTTTTCCTGTTCAACACATGTATATATATGCAGAACAAAGCTAAAAATAATATTCCTAGCAAACTATTATTTATTTCAACACGTGTGTATTTTTAACTAAGCGTATACATGATAAAAGGAATATTTTTATCATCAAAAATATTTATTCGACACATGTGTATTTTTAACCAAGCATATACATGATAAAAGGAATATTTTTATCATCAAAAATATTTATTCGACACATGTGTATTTTTAACTAAGCGTATACATGATAAAAGGAATATTTTTATCATCAAAAATATTTATTCGACACATGTGTATTTTTAACCAAGCATATACATGATAAAAGGAATATTTTTATCATCAAAAATATTTATTCGACACATGTGTATTTTTAACACTTCATATTTATCATAAAAATATAGTTTTCAATGTCGATTCATTTTATTTTTAAAAGATGATAACATTCAACACATGAACTTCAACTCAACGAATGAATTGGAATTCAACACATGAATATTCTATATAGTTTGTATATATATAAAAATGTGATTTTTATCGCTAAAGCCATTTGTTTAAATTCAAATAATATTCAACACATGAATTTCAACTCAACGAATGAATTGCAACTCAACACATGAATATTCGATATAGCTTGTATATGTATAAAAATGTGATTTTTATCGCTAAAGCCATTTGTTTAAATTCAAATAATATTCAACACATGAATTTCAACTCAACGAATGAATTGCAACTCAACACATGAATATTCGATATAGTTTGTATATATATAAAAATGTGATTTTTATCGCTAAAGCCATTTGTTTAAATTCGAATAATATTCAACACATGAATTTCAACTCAACGAATGAATTGCAACTCAACACATGAATATTCGATATCGTTTGTATATATATAAAAATGTGATTTTTATCGCTAAAGCCATTTGTTTAAATTCGAATAATATTCAACACATGAATTTCAACTCAACGAATGAATTGCAACTCAACACATGAATATTCGATATCGTTTGTATATATATAAAAATGTGATTTTTATTACTAAAGTCATTTGTTTAAATTCGAATAATATTCAACACATGAATTTCAACTCAACGAATGAATTGGCAACTCAACACATGAATATTCGATATCGTTTGTATATATATAAAAATGTGATTTTTATTACTAAAGCCATTTGTTTAAATTCGAATAATATTCAACACATGAATTTCAACTCAACGAATGAATTGGCAACTCAACACATGAATATTCGATATCGTTTGTATATATATAAAAATGTGATTTTTATTACTAAAGCCATTTGTTTAAATTCGAATAATATTCAACACATGAATTTCAACTCAACGAATGAATTGGCAACTCAACACATGAATATCTGATATAGCATATGTAAATAATTTCAATGAAGGAAAATTATTCTAACACATAAATATTTCAGAAAATTTCGGCAGCATAACGGCAGGGTAGTTAAAACCGGGACCGTCCCTAGTACGGCTCCTCGCTCTACCTTAAAACCTCGTGGTTTTTGACAATGGGGATCATGCATCTAGTTCGCACGCAGGCGGCATGTTTTATTTTTAATTCCAAAATCCTATTCTATTTTGTTTCAACCACAAGAGGGTATTTTCCAACCACAAAGGTATTTTCAACCACAAAGGTATTTTTCAACCATAATATCAACCACAAACAATTATTTCCAACTTCGTCATACCATATAATATCACGTCAAACAAAGCAATAAATATCGTCCATGGTTTGTGGACGAGGGGAGTATATATATATAGTATAATAATTCACTTGCATTTCATCACAATTCAAAGCATATATGTTTCAAACAACGCTTGTATAATTTATACATCGCTAATATAACTTATACAACACATGTACATGAGGTATACAATGCGTATATAATTTACACTTCGCTTATATAATTTATACGACGCGATTTCATTCACACAAATAGTTTAGATTCCTCACATTGGTTCTTGCGGTGCTAAAAATCGTAGGAAGGTCAGAAAAATCCGCGGCTTCTTCTAGAATGTAGAGAGCCTCCTTGCGGTCACGGTGTCTCCTGTTTCATCGAATTTCGTTGAAGAACGAAAAAGATATTATTTTTCAAATTTTTTTAACGCTTTAAAGTGTTAAAACAGTTTTAAAATTAAATACCCCGTTAGTTTCCTAACCTGTTCAATTCTAGATTTTGATTTTTCTTTTGATTCGTAGCTCTATAGGACGATCAGGCTGTTGGACGTCGTCGAGGGAGGAAAGAGCTTCCTAGCGGCGGTTGTCTGAGGTGGTGCGACGGCGAATCCGGGCGGCGGTGGCTCCAGGAGGCGGCGACTTTGAAGCGCTCGAACTCGTCGACGGCGACTCTGTTGGTGGTGAGGCTAGGTCGGATGTGGAGAGGGGAGTACGGCGAACAAAAGCCTCAACGGTGGTCGGCGGGGAAACGGCCTGTGGCGATCGAAAAAAGGAGGGGAAGCGAGGAGCTACGGGAGTCGTTCGTGTCGTCTGGCGGCTTAGGGTTTTAGGTTTTTATTTTATTTATTTTTTTAAAAGAAAATTTCTCATTGGTCGATATTTATAGAAAAATTTTAAATAGTGTTTTTGCAAACGGACTCCTTTTTAAACCCAACGACTATCGCCCCTAGCTAAATACACCCATTCCGGACACAATGGGATATGTTTCGTTGGCCATTTCGACTGTTACAGTCAGTTATTTTTCAAATTAAAATATAAAACATTAGATATTTAATTTAAACGTACATTTCAATTTGCCAGGGCCACAAACTGAATCGACAAATTCCAGAAAAATAAATCTAGCTTTGTTTTGACGATACGGTCCTAACAAAACCAGTTTCGTCGAATTCTGAGCTCGTTTGAAAAACAGCCATTTTTAGGTCGACCCATTTTAACAGAATTTGACCAAACACGTTATCTTTTGCCCCGCTCACATACTAGCTTCAAAATTTACGAAATTTGAAACTTAGCAATAATTTGACATCCCGGACCCAACAAGAGTGGTTTCGTCGAATTCCGAGGTCGTATGCAAAATCTCAATTTTCAAGGGCTATATATACTATATAGCGACCTTTCAGAAAATTCATTTGGCCATAACTTTTGATTTCCGTTATGAAATTTCGATTTTTCAGATTCGTTAGAAAGGTATTGATAAACAGATTTAAATATTTTCAGTTTCGTTAAAATCCGTTATATTTTCCACCCGGTACAGTCAGACTTAGTTTGTATTCAAAATTTCAAACTGCCCTATCATACCAAATTCTATATTTTATTGAAATAGGCTATTTTAATCTTTCAAAATTCTTGTTAATAACCAAATTTAAAAAAATTTAAACTGGTTCACATTTTCCGGGTTATTACAGTTTTAGTTCTCACACCAGTCACATGACTGACCTGGAGTTTATTGTTTTAACCTAAACTCTGGGTGCCCTTATTTTGACACGGGAAGCTAGTAGTTTTGGTTTTGCAGATTTATATTCACAGGATCCTGGTTTACAGCTGGAACGATATCCGGAAAGCTTTGTGTCCGTGTATCTTCTTCAGTTGTATTTTGTATTATTTTCCGCTGCTATGTAATTTATTGTAATCTCTGATATTTGATAAATGTGTAATATTGATTTATACTCTGTATATTCTTGTAATCTGGTGCATTGTTGTAATATACAATGAAATGTTCTTCCGTCTACGTGCTTTTGTGTGTTGTTCTCATAGTATCCGCTCTTTCCTTCACGGGGAAGTTACGGGTTCTTACATTTATTTTTAGTTTGTTAAATAAAATTTACTAATTTACTTCTAGTTTATTGATTGTTACCTATTACTTTTTGTTTTTTTGTTAATTATTATTTTTAACAATCAATATTAATTAATAATTATTTAGAATTAAATAACAGGTACTAAATATAACTTTATAAATATTAAATTTTATTATTAGTTACTAACTATTAAACAATAATCTTGATTATTATATAATTATTACTTAATGCTAACTATTAGTTAATAATTATTTAAAAAAATTAACTACTACTTACTAACTAAATATTTAAAATTAATTACTAAAAATTGATTATTAATCATCTAATATTAGTTATTAATTTTAATTAATTATTAAATGTAATTAAGAAGTATTAACTATAGTTTACTATTTATTAATAGTTAACCGTAATATTAAAAATATAAAAATAATTTTTGACTTTTTATAATAACTAATAACCAAAAATTAATTATTAGTAATCATTAATTTTAATAAATTATAAATAATGACATATATAGGCTACTGTTTATATTTATCAATATGTGCATTTGCTCTAATTAACATAATTCACATTTGCTTCGGTTCTTAAGAAACTGATGCAAATAATATTAATTGCTTTGGTGCATTTGCATTGGTTCTTAAACAACGATGCAGATAATACTATTTTCTCCAGTGTGTTTGCATATGCTCCTAAGAGCCGATATAAATAACACTATCTACATTGGTTCATTTGCGTCAATTCCTACAAATCGATGCAAATATTGTTACTTGTGTCGGTTGTAAAGAAAATTGATGCAAATAATGTTATTTGCTTCGGTCTATTTTCATCGAGAGCTCAAAGACTGACGTAAATAACATTATTCGCATCGGTTATAAGGACAACTGATGCAAATGAGATGATGCAACAGACATATTTTGTATTAGTGCAAGTTGCATGGTCAAGTGACGATTCAATAAAAGGAGTATGCGTTATTACGAAGGACATGCTAAAGCATGTGTTGGAAGAAAAATTCATTGACGGCCACGTAAATTACTTGTATCAAAAGTAAGAGACTGGTACCTAACTTCATAAGAAACTGATATCCATAATCTGTTTGTTAAATAGGATAATTATTTATAACATTAAACTGATGCTTAATTATGTATCAGAATGATACTAAAAATAACTGTATATATGAAACCGATACCCAAAAATTGGATATTAAATAACATTCACAGTATTAAAACTGATGCCTAAGCAATAAAATACTAATACCTACCATCTGTAATTAAATATTTGATACCAAAACTGTAACGACCCAGATTTTTCGGTCATTTTAATTTGGATATTTAATTTTGTTTTAAATATTTTAATTGGAATATTTACGTATTTTTAATATTTAATTCTTTTATTAAAACGAAGTTTAAAAGTTATAATTAATATTTAATTATAAAGGGGCTCGAAATGACGGGGTAGTTCGTAATATTCAGTTTTGAACTTCAATTGAATATACAGAATCCGATATAAGCCGGAATTTCGTGAAATGAGAAATGTTTGAATCTATTTGATTATAATTTTCTAATGAAAGAGAAAAATCGGGATGTCAATTTATAAATTGTTAGTTATGTACAATTCAAATTTTAAAATAGTCGCTATGGAAATCTTAAATAACGATAATGATATTTAATAAATTTAATAACGTTTTCTATATAAATTAGATATCGGTTAACTCGAACTTGTTGATGCGGAGTTATAATTCGACATTGACTAAATCGGAAGTGTTATACTATTCCATTCGGACATATCTGCCGATAATAATTTATTTATTTTTGAATTTAATAGTTTCGGGATTTTATTGAATAATTTATCGATATTATTTTATAAGCTAATTATATAATTACAGACCCTACTTGTACGTATATAAGCAAATACATAACACCGGGGCCTCATGTAAAACAGTTTAACGTACGCAACAATATATGATCATCTTACGGTGGGTATATATATATATATATATATAATCCCCAAGTGTACGCGTAACTGATTAAATAGACCAAAACATACATTAAATATGTAAGTAGTAAATAACGATAATAAAGCGTGTAGGATTTTTCATTGAAACAAACAGTATATATTCACGACAGCAAATAGGAATTTCCAACCAAACGTGTTCAATAACAAAGCTATGCATCACATAGAAAATATAATAAAAGAATAACTGTGTACAACAGGAACTAGAAAACATTCAACTAGACCACTAACTATGATAAATATCAAATAAACTGTTGCAACAGTAAATGCAAACCATCATAAACAACTGGAATCAGCAATACAAGTAAATGGAGAACTGAACCCAAGAAAAATCATCCCACAAAAACTATTTAATAACAAAGCTAAACACAAACTCACATACTGACGTGAACATTTAGAAAGCATAGTACCAAATAAATAAAGAAGAAAAGGGAAATACAATGTGATACAACAACTTCTTCACATGTATATCTTACAATACAAGATTTTCTTACCACGCCAAATCTCGCAACCTAATACTGACGTGAACTCGCCCATACATCAATCAAGCACATGTTACTTCAGCAGATTTTCACCATCACTAATGTTGATGTATGACAATACTCTTTGCAACAATGGTCTATTGTACAAACAGCAGGCCTAGACCATTTCCCCCAGTAACACGCAGAACTGTTTGAGAAGATAATACACGCGGGAGACCCATCAAGCCAGTATTCTCAGTTCTCACATCAGCACAGCGGCAACCTGAGGAGAAAGCACATAGCTACAGACCTACTGACCAGACATCTCCCTTATCTTCAATCCCCATTTACATATAAATACCACTGCAATACCAATATTTCCAAGCCAGACACTTTACACTTCACAACTCCTTCAATTCGTGACACACCAATATAACAACAAAGTCACGCAATTAACCATTTACGACAATAACCCATTCAGATTCCTTACTCCCGAAAATCACGCGTTCTACCCATTTATTCACATAATTTTAAACAACAAATTTTTAAAGGAGAATGAGATCTACGCACAAACCTGATTTGATGGAAATCGTGGAGACGTAGGGGACGAGGTCGGACCTGAAAGGCAGAACTTGTGTGGACGAACTATGGGCTAAAGGTAGGGATTGGGACGATGAGGTGCAAGCCAAAGAAAGAGAAGACTAACATGCTCACTTTGAGATCTACCAGTGGAACTCCGGCCAACGGAGAAGTCGGGGGAAGCGTTGCGGTTGGTTTTGGCAGAGGGGTGTTTTAATTTGGACGAGAGAAATGAAGAGCAGATGGTGTAAAATGAGAAGCGGATCCGTTCTTTTACAGGGAATGGCTTGGACATGCACCGGTTTTGGTTATGACGTGTAAGGGGGTAGGCTTTAAGACCCTTAAGCTTGCAAAACATGGAAATCTAATTTCAGGGAACGAAATTACATGGCCTACTAAGGTTATTTTAACTAATAATTAGTTCAAATTATTATGAAATTAAAAGTTAATTAATTTTATTTTAAACTGGTATTGATCATATAATATTTAAATCACGACAGGATTTATAACAAGTTGGCCAGGGTTCTGGGATTTGCAGTCACACTTTGGAACAAGGTGGGAATAGGCGAAGCGGTGAATAAAGAAGTCGAGCTACAATATTTTGAAACCAAGTAATTAGTTTGTTAATTTAAATTAATTAGTTGTTAAAATAAAATAAAAACATTTACAACGTATTCGTATTTTAACAGAACTGGCCAATACAAGATAGTTTGAAACCGTATTTTTGAGCCGGACGATATGGAATGGAATTGAATTGGATAGGGTTGGAATTTACTGGAACGAGCTGTGTATACAACGCAGATCAAGGTGAGTTAAACTCACCCATTTCTGCCACTGATAATTATTATAAGTTGGGTTTATTATTTGTATGTTATGACTGCTAATTATTGGTTGTTCGATGATTGTTTGGATGCGTATTAAATATTTTTATATCAATCATTTAAATTAAATGGTTGTGTAATTTAAATGAAATGACATCGTTATTTTTTAACGATGATTTCAAACAAGATAATTTACCCTGTTGGTTACGTTTATAATAAATTAAACAAATTGAATTTAAATTGGATGATTGAATTGTCGTTATCGATTGATCGTGATTAGTTAAATTAATTTACCATGTTTATATTATCATTTGGAATGATCTGTTGTATTTGAGATAACCTATTGGATGCAGGGAAGGACAAGTTGGAGGAATCCAACTGGATTCCTCAAATTTATTGTTTATTTTCATATGATCATTATATGAACTGTTGAACCCATATGATTGGATTATTGAATTGTTTATTGATTGTTAAACCCTAATTCAGCATTTATTTGGTTATTAACCAATGAGTGATATTGGTTGAGCAATTTATAGCAGATGGCCAAAATACAAACTGTTTTATAAAGTTTGATTTACCATCAGGGGAATCGATAGAAATGAAGTTATGTAATTTATTTTTATAAATGAATATAGATTTTTAATTATATATTTTTAAATGAATTTTTTAAAAAGGAAATAAACCAGCCATATGGGTATTTTTTGTTTTAACCACGAATCACTATTTTTGTACCAAATCCGCCGTGTGTGAAGCACTTGCCTCATCTTAATTACTTGTATAAAGTTGTTTCTTATATTAATAAGATTGATAAGCAAGTAGGCGGGAATCAGGGATGATTAATAACCGAGATTTATTCTTTTAAGAAACAATTAAACTGATATTATTTAGAGATAGATTATTGTTTATTTTAATAGTAATCGAAGTAAATGAGATTATTTGAATTAATAATATTATTTATTAATTTAAATAAAAAGACGAGTTAGAGTTGATCAATGAGTTAATAATGTTGACCAAGCCAACTACTTTAAAAGGAATTGATTATTAAATTAAATTAGTTTGTGCCAATTAATTTGATGAAATAATTTAGTGAATAGTTGTTTAACTCAATGAGATCTTAAATAGGAAATTTAATTCCAGAATGATGAAGTAAATTATAACTTTTAGGAATTATTTCTTAAACGATGTTGATTTAAGTAATGGAAGTTAGAAATCAAATATAATTGAACTTCAAAGGAAGTTTATGAACGGGTTTATATTTAAACTGAATTTGGTAAATGAAGTTATAAAGTGATTTTAAGCGAATACGGTTAGCTTAAAATAAATGTTACTTAATATTTTAAGTAATCGAGATGGAAAAGGGCTTTATATTAAACCAGGGATATGTAAACTAGTTGTGAATAAGGAGACGGGGAATTAAAATGTTAAATTGTAAATTAACATTACCTTATAACGACATTAAGTGTAATGGATGAGATTGAAGTAAGATTTCCCAAAGGAAATGATTTAAAAAATTAGAAAAGGGATTTCTGTAATTGAATTTGGTAAAATGTTTAGTAATAGGATTTGAAATAAAAATCCAAATAATGGGACAAATAGTTTTAGAGAAGTTAAATTTTAAAAGTTAATGTGTATTAATCATTTACTAAATCAATTGATTTAGTAAGAACCATATATTTAAAAAAGGGGATTTTGTATCGATTGTTTCATGATGGTAAGTAAATTGATCTCATAATTAAAAGATAAGTAATGTGGTGGCAAATGTTTTGAAGGATAGTAACAGGAAAACAGATAGGATTTTAAGGTATTTTTTTAAGTATTTTTATAAAATGATTTGAGAATATTTATATATTAAAACTAATATATTATCTTTGGTATTACAATTGATATATTATTTTAATGGCCAAGTGACACTGTGTAATAAAACAATGGATTTATTTTATTTTTATGATTGTTTATTTTGATAGTTAAAGAACTGACTATCAAAATCATGCCAATGCGTTGTCGGTACGGAAAGATCGGGATCAAATCTATATTCGAAAACCATTCTGAATCAGCAATTACGTAAAAGATGCTGGTTGAATATCAAACAATTGTAGACCATGGATCTTCATAAGCGGAAGGGCTACTTGATAGATTTCTCTGATCTTGCAACCAGATATATTTTGATATTAATTCGGTTGTGTTTGAAATCTATGGATTGAAAGAACTACTCGCTATTGATCCATAGGGCGGTACCTAGGATGCAGTAGGAGGGTGCCTTCGGTTTGTCCAATCCCAGGACAACTTGTATAGACGGACGTCTGTCAGAGTACTTAAAAAGGGATTATGTACGTTGATTTCTTCAAACGTACTATAGTTGGTGGCGGAGAGGGGAACTTCTTTTAGCTTAACTACTAGAGTATTTTTGTGGATGTCAATTAGTGATATCTGATGGATCTGACGATGTGGCATTCAAAGTGAGTGGTGGAAAGATGTTTTAAAAGGTAATTCAAACCTCAAGCCTCATCAATTGGGAAATGACAAAAATTGGGCAGGCAACATGGCTATGTGGGTCCTCCCATTAGGGTGTATAATCACCTATCTAGAGAAATTTCTTTTGCTTCTTTAATCTATTTCGATGCTGTCCCTTTTCGGGAAACGGTGGGTCGTTCCCAACTGTCGGTGATATACATTCGATACACTCAAGCGAAATGAGTGGTCGGTCATGTGTGGGCCGGGTTGCAAGACGTTCTTGTTGAACCCAGTGTATTCCCCTCTAGAGATACACTATCGGCAGGTGGTTCCATACGTTGTCATAGTCGGAATCCATTCTCTAATTAGCACCAGTGGTTTTATTCGTATATTATATATATGGAGCATGAGATTCATGCATTCTTCTAGATTCTAGTTATTTGTATCTAGACACTATTATAATACCATAAAAGTATTGATTTTAAAAAATTGTTTTGGGTTATCGTAAGGTAAAAACCGTCCTTGTTTATGTGTGGACTAGTCTTACGATTATCCTTTTCTTTCAGAATGGAATTTTAACTTTAAAATCATGTTGAATGATATTATAAAATCAGCGGGTTTTTCTCACTCTAGTTCACTAGACTGACCCGGTGTTTGTAATGCTCGGGTTAGCCCAGGTCTGCAGGTTTAGGTTATAGGATGCTGCGAAGTCCAAAGACGTGCTGGAGAAGTTTAGACGTATGATATTACATAGTATTTTTCATTGTGTGATGTATATGAGGACATATTATTATGACTGTCCCAGTGTATTGATGTACTCTGATGATTGTAAGTATACTTTCATGCTCTCAATCAAGTTTATTCATATATTATATTTTGTTCCGCTGCGACATGAGACTCTGTGTTGTGTTGGATCTTCTTCTATTCTAATATTTCTTTCTTATCTCACCCTCTAAATTCTTTCTAATAACTATCTGGTATTTTTCGATACTTGATTTCTGGCAAGTAATGCAGGATTATGTATTATTGTCAGAATTCGGGCGTCGAATTCCTACCGGGTCGTTACAGTGGTATCAGAGTTATTGGTTTAGTAATAACCTTCGCTTTGTGGCGTGACTCGATAGAGTGGGGTAAGTAATACCCTAGATTGAGTTGAGTGTATATATATGAGGGTGTATTTGTAGATTTTATGTGAAAAAATGTTTTGTATTGTGTTTTTTGATCGGTTCAAGTGTTGAGAAGCATTAAACTGGGAATGTACACAATATTGTTTCGTAATTAGGGTAAATATATAATTTTACCCAAATTATATTTTTATAGAAAATAAATAGTTTTATTACATTATTGAGATATTGGGGTTTTATTGATTTATTTGAATGAAATTCAAATGGAAATTTGAATGATTAGTATAACCAAAAATTTCATGTATACAGTTATGGAAGGGAATTTTAGTATGAAATTGAGATCAGAATTTAAGATAAATTAAAACGGAATAAATTAGAATGTTGGTGTTTGAATTAAAGTTCAAGATTGTAATTTTAAAATGAAATGATTGAAAATCAATTAAGTAATTGGATATGAAATAAGATTTAAATTGGTGAAGTAAATATTAATGTTGTGTATTCGCTGGATTTAATGTAAATCAAATAATTGGTTGAACTGATTGTGTATTGGTTGTTATCTGGATAGTAAATTGGATGAAATTCATAAATAGCTTAATGAAAAAGTTGAATGGATTAAAAACTAAGTTCCGGTATAATAAAATTTGAATGGAACTTCTTATGATTAAAACTGGGTGATTTAAACATATATTTGCATATATCTATCGGAAAGATGCCTTGGGAATTGGTGGAATTATTTTGGTCGACTAATAAAGTATTATTTAAAAATTTCTTGTAATGGTCACTTACATGTTGAATTGAGTTAAGCACAGGTGCCAGGAGGCAGTGAGGCTTGATATTGGTTAAGTAGATCGCGATAAGTTGAGCAAATATACTCAATAACACTTGCATAAGGTACGCCTAAGCGAAAATATAAAATTTTGGTTTTTGAAAATTTTTTTCCGACCGTGTGGGTCGATGTGTATATATTATTTATTCCTGCGATATCGCAGATGTCACCCCGTATATGGGAGACTCTACTGAATTTTTCCGGGAATTTAAAGTGTTAGAAAATTTTCGATATTTTTGGAAATTTTTATTTATGATATTGAATTGATTTTTGATTTAAAATAAATTAGATTCAAAAAAACATATTAGGTTGTGACATTTTTCTTACCTTAGTAATTTCGGGGACGAAATTCTTTTAAGGAGGGAAGGACGTAACGACCCAGATTTTTCAGTCATTTTAATTTGGATATTAATTTTGTTTTAGATATTTTAATTGGAATATTTATGTATTTTTAATATTTAATCCATTTATTAAAACGAAGTTTAAAAGTTAAAATTTATATTTAATTATAAACGAGCTCGAAATGATGGGGTAGTTCGTAATATTCAGTTTTGAACATAAAGTGAATATACAGAATCCGATATAAGTTAGAATTTCGTGAAACGAGAAACGTTTGAATCTGTTTGATTATAATTTTCTAACGAAGGAGAAAAATCGGGATTTCAATTTATAAATTGTTAGTTATGTCCAATTCAAATTTTAAATTAGTCGCTATGGAAATCGTAAATAATGATATTTAATAAATTTAATAACGTTTCCTATATAAATTACATATCGGTTGACTCGAACTTGTTGATGCGGAGTTATAATTCGATATTGACTAAATCAGAAGTATTATACTATTCCATTCAGACATATCCATCGATAATAATTTATTTATTTTGAATTTAATAGTTTCGGAATTTTATTGAATAATTTATCAATATTATTTTGTAAGCTATTTATATAATTACAGACCCTACTTGTACATATATATGCAAATACATAACACCGGGGCCTCATGTAAAACAGTTTAACATACGCAGCAGTATATAATCATCTTATGATATATATTTAAAATCCCCCAAGTGTACGCGTAATCGATCAAATTGACGAAACATATGTTAAAAATGTAAGTAGTAAATAATGATTATAAAGCATGTAGGATTTTTCATTGAAACAAACGGTATATATTCAGGACAGCAAATAGGAATTTCCTACCAAATGTGTTCAATAACAAAGATATGCATCACAAAGAAAATATAATAAAAGAACTAGAAATCATTCAACAGGACCACTACTATGCTAAATATCAAATAAACTGTTGCAACAGTAAATGCAAACCATCATAAACAACTGGAATCGACAATATAAGTAAATGGAGAATTGGATCCAAGAAAAATCATCCTACAAAAACTATTCAATAACAAAGCTAAACACACATTCGCATACAGACATGAACATTTAGAAAGCATAGTACCAAATAAATAAAGAAGAAAAAGGAAATACAATGTGATATAACAACTTCTTCACATGTATATATTACTGTACAAAATTTTTCTGCCAAGAAAAATCTAGCAACCTAATACTAACGTGAACTCACCCATACATCAATCAAGCACATGTTACTTCAGCAGATTTTCACCATCACCGATGTTGATGTATGACAACACTCTTTGCAACATTAGTGTACAAACAACAGGCCTAGACCATTTCCCCCAGTAGCACGCAGTCTTGTTTGAGAAGACTATACATGCTGAAGACCCATCAACCCAGTACCCTCAGTTCTCACATCAGCACAGCGGCTACCTGAGGAGAAAGCACATAGCTGTAGACCTACTTACCAGACATCGCCCTTATCTTCAATCCCCATTCACCGATAAATACCACTGCAATACCAATATTTCCAAGCCAGACACTTTACACTTCACAACTCCTTCAATTTGTGACACACAAATATACCAACGAAGTCACGCAATTAACCATTTATGGCAATAACCCATTCAGATTCCTTACTCCCCAAAAATCTCACGTTCTACCCATTTATTCACATAATTTTAAACAGCAAATTTTTAAAGGAGAATGAGATCTACGCACTAACCTGATTTGATGGAAATCGAGGAGACGTAGGGGACGAGGTCGGACCTGAAAGGCAGAACTTCTGTGGACGAACTACGGGCTAAAGGTAGGGACTGGGATGATGAGGTGCAAGCCGAAGAAGGAGCATACTATGGCGCTCACTTTGAGATCTACCGGTGGAACTCCGATCAACGGAGAAGTGAGGGGAAGCGCTGCGATTGGTTTTGGCAGAGGGGTGTTTTAATTTGGACGAGAGAAATGAAGAGAAGATGGTGTAAAAGGAGAAGTGGATCCATTCTTTTATTGGGAAGGGCTTGGACGTGGACTGGTTTTGGGTTTTGACGTGTAAGGGGGTGGGCTTTAGGACCCTTGGGCTTGCAAAACCTGGAAATCTAATTTCAGGGAATGAAATTACATGGCCTACTAAGGTTATTTTAACTAATAATTAGTTCAAATTATTATGAAATCAAAAGTTAATTAATTTTATTTTAAACTGGTATTGATCATATAATATTTAAATCACGACAGGAGTTATAACAAATTGGTCAGGGTTCTGGCATTCGCGGTCACACTTTGGAACATAGCGGGAACAGACGAAGCGGTAAATAAAGAAGTCGAGCTACAATATTTTGAAACCAAGTAATCAGTTCATTAATTAAAATTAATTATTTATTAAAATAAAATAAAAACATTTACAACGTATTCCTATTTTAACAGAACTAGCTGATACAAGATAGTTTGAAACCGTATTTATGAGCCGGACGGTATGGAATGGAATTGAATTGGACAGGGTTGGAATTAACTGAAACGAACTGTGTATACAACGCATATCAAGTTGAGTTAAACTCACTCGGTTCTCCCACTTATAATTATTATAAGTCGGGTTATGTTATGACTACTAATTATTGGTTGTTCGATGATTGTTTGGATGCACATTAAATATTTTTATATCAATCATTTAAATTAAATGGTTGTCTAATTTAAATGAAATGACATTGTTATTTTTAATGATGATTTCCAAACAAGTTACCCTGTTGGTTACGTTTATAATAAATTAAATGAATTGAACTTAAATTGGATGATTGAATTGTCGTTATTGATTGCTCATGATTAGTTAAATTAATTTATCATGTTTATATTATCATATGGAATGATCTGTTGTATTTGAGATAACCCATTGGATGCAGGGAAGGACAGGTTGGAGGAATCCAACTGGATTCCTCAAATTTATTGTTTATTTTCATATGATCATTATATGAACTGTTGAACCCATATGATTGGATTATTGAATTGGTTATTGATTGTTAAACCCTAATTCAACATTTATTTGGTTATTAGCTAATAAGTGATATTGGTTGAGCAATTTATAACAGATGGCCAAAATACAAACTGTTTTATAAAGATCGATTACCGTCAGGGGAATCGATAGAAATGAAGTTATGAAATTTATTTTTATAATTGAATTTTTTTTTAATATATAGTTTTAAATGATGTTTTTAAAAAGGAAATAAACCAACCTTATATATATTGTCTATTTTAACCACGAATCACTATTTTTGTACCAAATCTGCCGTGTGAAAAGCATGTGCCTCATATTAATTACTTTTATAAAGCTGATTCTTATATTAATAAGATTGATAAGCAAGTGGGCGAGAATTAGGGACGATTAATAGCCGGGATTTATTATTTTAAGAAACAATTAAAATGAGATTATTTAGAGACAGATTATTGTTTATTTTAATAGTAATCGAAGTAAATGAGAGTATTTGAATTAATAATGTTATTTATTAATTTATATAAAAGACGAGTTAGAGTTAATCAATGAGTTAATAATATTGACCAAGCCAACTGTTTTAAAAGGAATTGATTATTAAATTAAGTTAGTTTGTGCCGATTAATCTGATGAAATAATTTAGTGAATAGTTGTTTAACTTAATGAGATCTTAAATAGGAAATTTAATTCCAGAATGATGAAGTAAATTGTAATTTTTTAGGAATTATTTCTTAAACGTAAGTAAGTAATGAAGTTAGAAATAAAATATAATTGAGTTTCAAGGGAAGCTTATGAACAGGTTTATATTTAAACCGAATTTGGTAAATGAAGTTATAAAGTGATTTTAAGCGAATATGGTTAGCTTGAAATAAATGTTACTTAATATTTTAAGTAAAAGGAATCAAGATGGAAAAAAGGCTTTATATTAAACCAGGGATAGGTAAATGAGTTATGAATAAGGAGATAGGGAGATAAAACGTTAAATTGTAAATTAACGTTACCTAGTAATGGCATTAAGTGTAATGGATGAGATTGAAGCAAGATTTCCCAAAGGAAATGATTTAAAAAATTAGAAAAGGGATTTCTGTAATTGAATTTGGTAAAATGTTTAGTAATATGATTTGAAATAAAAATCCAGATAATGGGACAAATAGTTTTAGAGAAGTTAAAGTTTAAAAGTTAATGTGTATTAATCGTTTACTAAATCAATGAATTTAGTAATAACCATATATTTAAAAAAAAGGATTTTGTATCGATTGTTTCATGATGGTAAGTAAATTGATCTCATAATTAAATGATATGTAATGGGGTGGTAAATGTTTTGAAGGATAGTAACGGCAAAACGTATAGGATTTTAAGGTATTTCTTTTAAGTATTTTAATAAAATGATTTGAGAATATTTATATATTAAAACTAATATATTATCTTTGGTATTACAACTGATATATAATTTTATTTTAATGGCTAAGTGACGCTGTGTAATAAAACAATGGATTTATTTTATTTTTATGACTGTTTAGTTTGATAGTTAAATAATCAACTATCAAAATTATGCCAATGCGTTGTTGGTACGGAAAGATCGGGATCAAATCTATATTTGAAAACCATTCCTAATCAGCAATTACGTAAAAGATGTTGGTTGAAGATGGAGCAGTTGAATACCATGGATCTTCATAAGGGGAAGGGTTACTTGATAGATTTCTCTGATGTTGCAACCAGAGATATTTTGATAGTAATTCAGTCGCGGTTGAAATCTATGGATTGCAAGGACTACTCGCTGTTGATCCATAGGGTGATTCCTAGGATGCAGTGGGAGGGTTCCTTTGGTTTGTCCAATCTCAGGACAACTTGTACGGACGAATGTCTGACAGAGTATTTACAAAGGGATTAGTACGTTGATTTCTTCAAACATACTATAGTTGGTGGCGGAGAGGGGCACTTCTCTTAGCTTAACTACTAGAGTATTTTTATGGACGTCAATTAGTGATATCTGATGGATCTGACGATGTGGCAATCAAAGTGAATGGTGGCCAAATATTTTAAAAGGTAATTCAAACCTCAAGCCTCATCCATCGGGAAATGACAAAAATCGGGCAGGCAGCATGGCTATGTGGGTCGCTTCCATTAGGGTGTATTATCACCTATCTAGAGAAATTCCTTTTGCTACTTTAATCTATTTCGATGCTGTCCCTTTTCGGGAAACGGTGGGTCGCTCCCAACCGTTGGTGATATACATTTAATACACTCAAGCGAAATGAGTGGTCGGTCATGTGTGGGCCGGGTTGCAAGACATACTTGTTGAACCCAATGTATTCCCCTCTAGAGATATGCTATCGGCAGGTGTTTCCATACCTTGTCATAGTCGAAATCCAATCTCCAATAAGCACCCACGGTTCTGTTTGTATACTATATATGTGGAGCGTGAGATGCAAGCATTCTGCTAAATTCTATTTATTTGTATTTAGACACTATTATAATATCAGAAAAGAATTGATTTTCAAAAACTATTTTGGGTTATCATAAGTTAAAAACCGTCCGTGTTTATGTGTGGATTGGTCTTACGATTATCCTTTTCTTTCAAAAGGAATTTTAACTTTAAAATCAAGTTGTATGATATTATAAACTCAGCGGGGTTTTATCACATGGTTCCCTAGACTGACCTGGTGTTTGTAATGCTTGGGTTAGCCCGGGTCTACAGGTTCAGGTTATAGGTTTCTGTGAAGTCCAAAGATGTGTTGGAGAAGTTCAGACATATGATATTATCTAGTATTTTCCACTGTGCGATGTATATGAGGAAAAATTATTATAACTGTCCCTGTGTATTGATGTACTCTGATGATTGTAAGTATATTTTCAAGCTCTCAATCAAGTTTATTTATATATTACATTTTGTTCCGCTGCGATGTGAGACTCTATATTGTGTTGGATCTTCTTCTTCTTCTATTCTAATATTTCTTTCTTTCTTATCTCACCCTCTAAATTCTTTCTACTAACTATCTGGTATTTTTCGATACCTGAGTTCTGGAAAGTATGCGGGATTATGTATTATCGTCGGAATTCGGGCGTCGAATTTCTACCGGGTTGTTACAAAAACAGACTTTGAATTGATACCTAAACAACAATGATACTGTATTATAGTAATTGTGTACTAAAATTATAAGTTATTTTATATCGAAATTTATTTTGTGCAATATTTTTTTCATTTATAACGCATATTATTGACTGGTTCACTTCGAAATGTGACTTGCTGAAAAATAATTAGTGAATATTAGGCACACATCCCTAAAACGAAACTTAATTAGGCTCACATCCGGTCATAAACTTATTGTAAATTAGGTCCCTATTTTCAAAAACATATAAAAAATATAAAAAAAATATTAAAAAACCATGTAAATTCGTATTTAATTAAAACAATTAATCGTGAAAAAAATCAGATCAAAAAAACATTAAAAACAACGTCAAAATCATGAAATACAGAAAATCAACGAAATGCAGTAAATTGCATCAAAACATGCATATAAGTCGATTAGTTGCATACCTGTATGCATTTATTTCAAATCTGCGTCAAAACTGCAGTATAAATGCATACATGTATGCACATATTGTTAAAACATGCATCTGCTGATGCATTTGTTTAAAAACTGCATACCTACGTGCAACTTATTCACGTTTGCATGTATTTTGACATATATGCACACATGTATGCAGTATAAATGCACACATGTATGCACAGATGAATGCAAGTATTCCAAATATGTGCATGATTTGATGCAAATTACTGCATTTTTCGTTGTTTTCTGTATTTTTTCGATTTTGATGCATGTTTTGATTTTATTATGATCTGAATTTTTGGGCGAGTACATGTTTTATTTAAATACGAATTTACGTGATTTTTTATATTTTTTTAATATTTTTTTTATGAATTTTCGAAAAACAGGGACTAAATTTACAATAAGTTTATGACCGGGTTTTTTTTATATTTTGAAACCTAATAGGGACCTCTAAAAAACGCACCCAAATAATTATGCGAAGTCCACAACAATGACAGTAAGTAAAATTTCAACTCACAATTAATTCTTTTTTACGTGATTTGAATTACTGACTGAATATTAACATTCATTCTGATTTGAGCAAAAAGGCATAGGTGAAAAAAGGGATGGAATTGTAAATCATTTATTTATTCCATTCTTTGATGAACCTATCCTAAACAAGTCTACATATATTATATATTTCTCACTGCATTGTTAGTCATGAGACACTCGTTACATTGGCATATGCAACAACGCAAGGGTCACATTTTGATTCCTTGCGCCCAAGACATTCGAATGTGCAAACTAATTCAAGTCTAATAGAAGTGATAAAATTGGTGTGGAATAATTTTCATAATATCTTTTTCGAAAAAAATAGATACTAATGTATATTTTTTGCAGAGATGGGAAGTTGAACAAATATTGCAACAACTGTGGAAGAAGTATAATATTCAAGATATGGAACTCAAAAGAATAGAAATCCATCAACTAGAATGTGCACAGCAAGCTTCTGACACACAAACATTTTCTCTACTTTTCTTTCTTATAAACTTTCATTAGTACTTAGCAATTTTTGATACTGATACCTACAAAAATAAAAGCTGATACCCATAGAATTAAGAACTGATACCCATAAAAAAATGATACTCATTGGCACAATGTACACTGTCATCACAATAAAAAAAATAGCAAGCACCAAAATCCCCCCCCCCAACCAAACATTGTCATCACCACCATCATGTATCAATTCAATTGATACCATCACTTCAACTGATCCCACATCAAAACCACATTCTTCTCCTAATTAACATTTCAAACATGATACATGCTATTTTTCATACCGGTAATAAAACTGTCACTTAAATTGATTATTTTCATAATATCCTCACTTATATCATATACAACAACAATTATGTCTAACCAACAACATATTCATTCATGTAGGGTAGACTGCGGAATCTATGTCATGATTTTTATAGTAACATTGAATAGAACTGAAAAGCCACTGAAAGTTCTTCCAACGAATATACTGGAAACAAGAGCAAGAATAGTCTATGAAATATTTGTTGATATTGATTATTGTTGGAATTTTGTAGCCTTCATGTCTGGATTTTGCAAAAATAATTCAATATAATGTTGAACTTGAAGTTGTTGAGCTTGAGTTAGGCTAAAGGCATTTGATGTGTTTAGCGACAGTTTTATGAGTGAATACACCGTGTTGAAAAATAGCATTACATGATTTTCCGTTATTATTTCAGTTATGTTATATTTTAGTTATCTATTATGAAGTAATTTTATCATTTCATAGATTTTAACTGTCATGAAGAATAGATTTTTGTTTTATATTTTCTATGTGTGGATACTATTGTTGCTCCTATATATTTTGAAATATTGATAATATTGTTGTTTTACATGAATAATCATTAAATGTATACTAATGCAGTAGTGATACTGTGAAACTGCATACATAATTAAACTGATATTACAGAGTTACAAAATTGATATTCATTAATTGTAAATAATAAAATAACAAAACAGATACTCAGATACTATAAACAAAAAAATAACATAGAAAACTAATAACTATAGGGGAGTAAAACTGATATCCAGTTACTGTTAACAAAACATTAACATCATAAAACTGATACCAGTAACATTATTAAACTGATAGTTGGCTACTGTTAACAGTAAATCAACATCAGAAAAGTAATACCAGTATAGGTATAAAATTAGTACCCACTTAATACTAAAAGAGCATCATAACAAAAATAAATAAAAACCAGCATACAAAACTACTACCTGTGATCATAAAAAATTTGAGATCCTATTACACCAGCAACACAATAATGTAACAATAAAATAAAAACACTACTATATAAAGAATTTCATTTAAAACTAAAAAAGATTCGACATATTTCCATTATATCTTATGCCGATGTACTTATCTATACAAATTTATTTGTATAAAATATGAGAATACATGTATACCCTAAAGCAATTCAAACAAAAATTCACATATTATTAGAAGTTTGACAACTATGCTTGTTATGATCATATTGTTTGCACGTGCCACAACTTTTTGCTTGTTTTGAAAGAATGCAAAACCTTCTTTTTGTTTTGTAGGTAGTCCCCCGACTCCATGTTTATCCTTTGGTGGCTTAATCACTTCATCACTGCTAGAATCAACAATAGGCTTACCATAGGTTGGAATGAGATTAACAATGTTATAATATGAAGATCGATAAGCATCTACTATAAAATAATGTCCAAAAAAATCACAAATATTTAATTTCGCTCTGTTAATGCATTTTATAGCATGAGCACAAGGAAATCATGTCACTCTCCATTGACTACAACTGCAATTCCAATTAATATTAACACGATGAGAGAACGAAGATTTCACTTTAAAAAGAAACTCAAAAGATTTCTAAACTTCCCGTCTAAAACCTTATTCAATTTACTCTTTCAACCGATTTTTCGTAGAAGTGCATAAAATTGTATTCCATAATCGGCATTCCTGTAACAACCCGTAAAATCTGGGCCAGTTTAAAATTTTTATTTTGGCGATTATAGCGAATTTTGAATATTTAAAATAGATTATTTTAAATATAATCGAAGAGAAATTTATTTTGAATAGAATTCGAACGTATATATTATACGCGTCGTCGTTAGAATATAAATAATTATAAAAGGAATTGAAAATGGCGCGGTAGTTCGAAAATTCGATTTCTAATTTCAAATGAATATACAGAATTCAATATAAGTCAGAATTGAACGAAACAAGAAATATTTGAATCTGTATAACTATATCTTTGTAACGAAGTTAACAAACTGAGATTTCATTTTAGAAATGATAAGATATGTCCAGTTTAAAATTAGAAATAGTCGCTGTGGAATTTATATATATTTTTATATATAAGGCCCTTAAAAATAGCAATTTTGTAAACGACCTCGGATTTCGACGAAACCAGTTTTGTTGGGTCCGGGATGTGAAGTTATTGCTAGGTTTCAAATTTCATAATTTTTCGAATCAATATGTGAGCGTGGCAAAGGAAAACGCGTTTGACCAGTTTTAGTTGAATTTAATCGACTGGAAATTGGCCATTTTTCTAACGGTCTCAGAATTCGACGAAACTAGTTTTGTTAGGACCGTATCGTCAATACGAAGCTAGAAAATATTTTTCTGGAATTTTTCTAGTCAGTATGTGGCCCCGGTAATTTGAAATGTACGTTTAAAATTCAATATAGTGATTTAAATGAAAATTCAAAAGGAAACCGATTGTAACGATCAAACCAGCTTGCGATACATATCCCATTGTGTTCGGAATGGGGGTTAAACGCTATGGACGACAGGCGGTGGGCCTCGTTTAGAGGTCGTACGTAAAAGGTCAACTCTTTGCTAAATATAATAATTAAATAATAATAATAAAAAAAAAGGTACTCTTCCCTCCCTCCCTTTATTCTTCCTCCTGGCCCCCCCCGTTCATTATAATTTCAAATCAGAAAGCGAAAAAAAAAAAAAAAACCCTAGAACAATCGAAGCCGTCGCCCCCCTAAAGACCTGACGCCGACGAGCCCATCATCGCCGCCGTACCTCGAAGCCCCCCCCCCTCGAGACATCACCGGCGAAGCAGTCGCCCCCCCCCGTCGAATCCCATCGCGACGCCACCCTCGAGAGACCCAAGCCGCCGACGCCTTCTTTCCCCCCCCCCTCGCAGCTAATCGGTGAGCATCTTCCTTTTTCTTTTTTTTTTTATTTTTTTTTATTTTATTTTATTTATTTTATTTATTTGTTCTGAAACAAAACTGATTTGTTTGAAAAAAAAAAAAAAAAAAAACTGATTTCGCTGAGATTATACGAACTGATTTTTAAACAAAATAAAAACTGATTTTTAAAACAAAAAAAAAACTGAATGTTTTAAAAAGTAAAAAAAACTGAATGTTTTAGAAACTAAAAACTGAATTTTATAAAAAGAATAAAACAGATTTTTTTTAAAAGATTTTAAAAACTGTTTTTTTTTTAAAAAAAGAAAATAAAAACTGCATTTTATATGTTGAAAAATCATATTTTTATATATTGAACTTCGGCATAAAAATATGATTTTTATATATTGAACTTCGGCATAGAAATTCGATTTTTATATATTGAACGTTGAAATAAAAATTCGATTTTTATATATTGAACTTTGAAATAAAAATTCGATTTTTATATATTGAATAGCGAAGTAAAAATGTGATTTTTACGTATGTAGTGAAAGCAGCAACGAAGGTGACAAAAAGGCGAAACGACGAAGACTTCTGCAAAAGAAGAGTCGAGATGGTTGGATAGCTAAAAGTGAGAATTTCTCACCTTTCAATTTACTTTTCTAGTTATATATACTAGGATGCAGACGGTGTTTAGTAGCACCCGACACAATCGTCCACAGACCATGGACTTGTTTGTTTGGCTGTTTGGTTATTGATTGTGATATTGGTTTGAATGTGGTTTGTGGTGTGAAAAATCGAATCGATAAATTGGTTAGGATTAGACGTGCGCCGTTATAAGGCGAAGGAGTAAGGCTAGGTTAGACCCTTACTCCAAATTTTGTGGTTTGCATAACGAAAGTGAATTTGATTGATGTGTGAATGGCGTGGGCCTTCACTAGACCGGGGATAAGGCTAGGCCTTGTCCCGTTTCTAGTATCGTGCCGTTATGCCGCCGAAATTTTCTAAAATAAGTTAGAAAAATAAAAATAGCATTTTATTTAAAGAATGAACTGAATAGAAATTCATATGTTAAAATAAAATGTGTTATCGTTAAAAATATAATTTTTAACGTGAATGTGAATAAATAAATATTCATTTACAAACCAGACGGTTTGTTTATGTACACCTATTTGAATGACGTTGATTGGGTCGATAAATTTTACACATCGCCTAACTGCACAAATAAAATATGTGTTTGATTGTTTGAAACCCCACACGGGTGTTAGGATGAAATTTGAAGTTCACTCATCCTGATTGATTAAATATGTCGATCGATTGATTGACAGGCTGTTATAAGCGTTGAATATCTATATTTGATGCTTATACAGTGTAGTGCACTTTGGTTGATGGTTGATTATTTTCAATGCTATTATATACATGTGTTGTATGAAAATCCATATAATTAATTTTATATGGTAATTGATTGGGCCTCATTCCAGTTTTGAAAAAGAAATATTTGAAAAAGAAATATTTGAAATAGAATATTTGAAAATAAAGGAATATATGAAGCCGTGTTGATTAGATTGACGCCATTTTGACGTGAACGATATTTATATCGATTTAAAAAACGATTTCGAAATGAATTGAATTGAAAACGAATTCAAAATGAATTAAAAACGATTTCGAAATGAATTGAATTGAAAACGATTTCGAAATGAATTGAATTGAAAACGAATTCAAAATGAATTGAAAACGATTTCGAAATGAATTGAATTGAAAACGATTTCGAAATGAATTGAATTGAAAACGAATTCAAATGGAATTGAAAGCGAATTGAAATGAATTCAAATTGAATTGAAATTCGAATTGAATAGAAATGAATTTTAAAACGAATTTATAAAGAAGAATTCAATTTTGGCTTTGAATTGAAATAGAAGTTGAAATAGAATTTGAAACGAATTTAAAACTATTTATATAATCCGTTTTAAATAGGAATCGACGAAATATATATTATATATATTATATATATAATATAATGGCCTGAATAGAACGCGCCGCGCCGCGGTAGTTCGCGAATTTCGACCATTTATTTCAAACGGACATTGCGGGAGATCCGACCGTCGGATTCTCCTAAAACCGGAACCGTTGGGTTCGTATCGAAAAGAGCTTTCTAATGAAAATTAGAAATTTGAAATCTAACGGTTGGATTTGGAATTATGTCCAAATCAAATTCGAAAAAGGTCGCTGTAAGTGCAGTTCGATGGCCATTGATGGAAATCGACTGTACGGGCCTTGATAAAATTATTAAAAATAGTAATAATTTGTGTAAAATCATAAGAAATGATTTAGAAAGAATTGGGATGAAAAACTCCCTATTTGAAAAGATAAAAATAGATTTTTATCGAAATGAACTAGTTTTGAACTAGAATTATAATTCTATTTATTTTTAAATAAATAAATTGAATTTGAAAAGGGTTTTGAAAATAACCAAAATTTCCAATGATTGCATTGGAGTGGATTTGAATCGAAATTGTCTTCGGAATATTTCGATGTTGGAATTTGTGATTATACGGATGTTGTTACGGAAATTTGAAAGATATATATTTATATCGTTATTTCCAATACGACATTTGTTAATCGTAGAATTTGATATTGAATATAAGCCGATATATTTTCTATTCAGAGCCTTATATTGAATATCAAATGGGATTTGGGTTTGTCGTGAATGGTGTCTTCACTAACACTGTTCTTGAACCCAGTTGAGAAAAGATTAAATCTTTTTATTTAGATTTAATGAAGTGTACCAATTAAATAATATTTAATTGGAATTGAATTGATATTGATTTTTGGGTTTATCGTGAACAGTGTTTTAAATAACACTTGTTCTTTAACCCGATAATTAATGAATGTGATTTGGGTTTGTCGTGAATGGTGTCTTCACTAACACTGTTCTTGAATCCAGTTGAGAAAAGATTAAATCTTTTTATTTAGATTTAATGAAGTGTACCAATTAAATAATATTTAATTGGAATTGAATTGATATTGATTTTTGGGTTTATCGTGAACAGTGTTTTAAATAACACTTGTTCTTTAACCCGATAATTAATGAATGTGATTTTGGGTTTATCGTGAACCGTGTTTTAAATGACACTGATTCTTTAACCCAGTTAACGATTAAAACTGAGTGGAGTTTTAATGAATCTTTAATTAGATTGAAATGATCGAAAATGGAGTATCACCAGTTTTGCTCCAGGCGATAGTTAAATCTTTAATTAGATTTGAACGTGAAATGGTAATTGAATTTACCGATAACACTGTGGTGTTAGATATGAAGTATTACCAGTTTTACTTCATGGGATGAATAGGTTGGGATTGGGAAATTAAAACCAATGATTACTTCGGTAAAGTTCGTTAATCCCGACTAATTCGAATTGATATTCAAAGATAGATTAAAGAATAAATTCAGGAATTTATCTTGGATAAAATTAATGGGAACCTTTCCCTATGAATGTGAAATTTAGAAACTAACTGTCGGTTAGCTAAGCAGAATGGTTTTCTGGATATTGATCTGATGTTGGTTTCGGCCTTCGGGGTTAATATTTGGGGAATTATTCTCTTGATTAATTTACGGTTAGTGACTAATGAATTGGAATGAGGCGTATGTTGTGTTTGTGTAACACTTTTATAATATATACGCGAGTTATTCGGAAAGACCGGGTTTATCCCATTCTGAATAACTGATACGACGATAAGTCGAAGATGAAGACGATGGTCGAAGACCGGAGGTCTTCACGTCGTTTGGGTAATTACTGATGATCTTGATTGGGCTGTACACCCAAGAAGATGGAAACAGTTAGTGATCGTCCAGACGTACTTGGAGATCGATGGATATGCGGGGTACTAGGTGCCTCCGGTTTCGTTCAGACCCAGGACGGACTTGTAAATGGACTGTGTGTCTGACATTGGATTTCATTCTGTGTGACTGATATCGGTTGCATAGGATGGTTTGCCTGTGTGGCATGCTAAGATGCAAATGATCAAGGCTTCTGTTGAAAAGCAAAGTCTTGTGGTGATGATCAAAGCACGGCCTTTGTGGCGTAGCTTTGTGTAACGTTTACCTCGCGTGTTTCACACCAGGTATGAACCAAAAACGGGAGACGGACCTCAGGGAGGACTTGCGTTTCTTTCTAGTTAGAAGTGGCGTCAGTGGTTTTACACGCCCTGACGAGTTTGACTTATGTGGTTGTTGCTGTTGCGAGGCGCCTCGGTTATATCGGTTTCGGCCGATGCATTCTGGTCGGCTGACGGACCAGACTTACACCCCATAGGGTGGGGAAACGTAGTGTTCAGGCATTTTAATCCACATCGGTGGACCGGCCCTGAGGATCCAAGGGCCCACCTGTGTCTGGGTCCTGAGACACGGACTAGAGCGTCTCGAATCGGTTGAGGACTATCTTTTGCCTCGGTTCATAGACGGAAATCCAATTTCCAAATACGTGACATTTGCGGTTTTAATTTGTAAACCTATATATGGCGACATAGTGGCATGGGACGCTCATGTCGCCTATGATTGATACTTATGATTTGAAGTTGTTTTATACACTATGCACTTATTATAGTATCAAATGATTTGTTTTAAACGTATCAAGCATTCTTTGGCTGTTATAAGGGAAAACCCTATTCCCCGGCTTGCGTTGCATTGTGTGATAGGACCTGGGTCTTATAACAGCTGCATCTTTATTTATTTAGCATTGCGCTGTTTGTTTTATGCACTGGTACTCTTGGGAGGAAACCCGTTCCGTGTTATACGGCGTGGTCCCTTGATTTACCTTTGAAAATAAAGATTAATAACTGTTTTAGTTCTCACACCAGTCACATGACTGACCTGGAGTTTATTGTTTTAACCTAAACTCTGGGTGCCCCTATTTTCGACACGGGCAGCTAGTAGTTTTGGTTTTGCAGATTTATATTCACAGGATCCTGGTTTACAGCTGGAACGATATCCGGAAAGCTTTGTATCCGTATATCTCCTTCTAGTTGTGTATTGTATTATTTTCCGCTGCTATGTAATTTAAATCTCTGATATTTCTGTGTAATATTCATTTATACTCTGTATATTCTTGTAATCTGATGCATTGTTGTAATATACAGTGAAATGTTCTTCTGTATGCGTTCTATTTTGTCGTGTTCTCAAACGATAGGGCGTTTCGAACGGTCTGGGTCGGTTTAGCGACTGATTCGGACCGAGCGAAATTCTTTGCCGTCACAATTCCTGTCTCCATCCAAGCACGATATAATAGGTAATGCCCTTTCGTCTAAAATCTAACTGTTAAAACTTTCAGCCACGTTAGAGCTATATACCCCATTTAGTCGGAAAAACAAGGGCAACTCACTTATAAAATGGTTTGTTTTTCAAAAAAATTCACAGTTGCAACACCATCAATTTCCAAAAATTTAGAATGTGCATCATCAAATTCATACACATTAGAAGCTCTAGAACATGTCTTAGACAACTCAACAATTGAAATGTTTGCATTCGTTGACTTAACCGTTGAGACCAAATTTTGTTCCATATGAAAGTAGTAATAACTGTGAAATACCATAGGAAAAACCTCATGAGTAACTGAAATTAAACTTTGATGACGATCGAACATAAAAACCAAATTACGATTTTCTTGAAACATTCCCTTCAAATGATTTAAAAACCAGCTCCAATTGTCCACATTTTCTATATAGACTACAACCATTGCTAAAGGGGAAAACCCTGCAAAATAAATTCCAGAAAAAAATCATTGATCATAATAAAAACTGCTACTATCAAAATTTTAAAACTCTACCGAACAATTGTAATGCTAAAAACTGATACCATCAGACATACAAAAATGATACCTGATAGTTGTAACCTAAATACTGATATCACCAGACATACAAAACTGCTACCTAATAGCTGTAACACTAAATATTAATACCATTAGACATACAAAAATGATACCTAATAGCTATATAACACTAAAAACTGATATCATTAGACGTATAAAATTAATACCTAAAGTACAATAACTAAAAGCTGATACTAAATCATAGTAAACTGTTACTCATAATAAACATAAAAACATAAAAAGGATACTATCGAACACATAAAACTAATATTAATGATCAACAAAAAAGTAACATCGTATCTTGGTTATCATTCTTTGCAATAACTCCCATCTATACACTTGGACTACCCTTTAAATGAATACCATTTAGAAATATCATAGGTTGACAAAACTTGAACCCAAAAATACAAGCACCTAGACCAAAAAAAACTCTCTCAAATTGGTTTGTATAAGGATTAACATCCATGTTAACATAAGAGACCAGGTTATGATCCTTTAACGTCTCTAAATACCAGCTCAAATCAATATAAGACATGGCATCATTACCATGCAATTCCATTAAAGCAAGTTGCTTTCATCTTTAGGTTTCCTACTGGGGTGATCTCGAATTTCATAAATTATCAAAGATTTAACAAAGAATCTAGAAAGATAGGGATTATTCAAATTTCTAAGCCCACCTCCACAAGAACGCTCAACAATCAAATTCTGAATAAAGAACCTATTAAGATGCCCGAAATCACAAGAAATGTGCAATTTAAAAAGACATCAACTTGAAGTCGAGGAGGAAACAACCATAATCTTAGTAGAACTGTTCTTCAAAAAACCTAACTCATGTGCCATTTGAATTTCTTGCTATTAAAAACTCTCTAAAATCATTGGCTCTCCAAAATAAAAACCAATAAAATCATAAATTGGTAATGTAGAACCTCTTTTCATCATGTCTTTCAAATAACTTTTCCTATGCACGACAATATTTGAATTTTGAACACAAAGATCTACTAGATGATGAGAAACATTAGATGAAAGTGAAAGAGAACCATCGTTGATGCTTTCCACTTGAAAATCCTTCATCTTAACAGTAAAACAAAAAAAACACTCTTTTTTGTAGTTGAAAACAAACAATACTTTGAAGATTATAATCGGTGTCAACACTAATAGTTTTGTTCTTAAGCACATAGCTAATCTCAATGGATAAAGGAGTTAGTTGAGACCAATGCTAACATAATTTATTCCTTAAATAATAATTGAGCAATCAACGGACAATAAAGTACTAAAAGAAGAATCGTTGAACATAAATACAACAAGAAGACTATTTTCACCACTGCAAAAGAAAAAATTATGCAAATTCAATTAGCAAAGGAAAAAACAAAAAACAAAAACTGATACCTACATAACACTGTTTCTGATACCCACAGGAATTAAACTGATACCTAGTTAAATAAAATTGATACCTAAAAACCGGTAAAATATTAAAAGAAAAGGACACAACCAAAATAAAAACCCTTTAAACAGATTGATTGATTAACATAATAGAAGTTCGATTGAACATTTTATAATGAAAGAAACAATACAAAAAAACACGACAACTGCAACACAAAAATACAAAACAAATAAATTATTGTGCTAAAAAAACTGATACTTAAGAATATAAGAAACTGATAACCAAATACTAAAACAAAGGAAAATTAAAACTAACCTGCTCGTACTGCCTAAACATGCCATTAATCACCGAGTGAATCAAAATCACCTGATCGTAATATATCAGATTAAATTATAATGGTCATGATACAAAAAATTAACCAAGAGAAAATAAAAAAATACCTAACCTTAGTCGGATCAATTTTTGAACACAATATGCGAGATTGAGATCAATATTTGAAAACAAAATTTGAGATCGAAATGAAGAACAACAAACTTGAACACAAAAAAAAATTGAGGAGAAACGCACAAGATCGAGGAAATAACATCGGATCGACTAAAGAGGAAACAAGAACGGCGCGCGCGAGATTTAAGGTTTTTAAAAGAAGCAGTGTAATGTCCTTCTGTTTAAATTATTAATAAGCTGTCCTTAGGTTTAAAAAAGCATTAAAAATTGTCCTAATCAATATCTTCCTATTTCTTCTTCATCTATAAAATTATTTTCCCCAAATTTAATATCCCTATGTCCTTATACTTTTCGACAGTTAAATTTTTGTAATCGTGTACTTTAGTTTAATCTTCTCTCCAGTTGTCCTTCGCGCTCCCGAATCAAACACTGTTCATTCAGTTGACATGAAAAGTTGAATGCCATCATTTTTCTATTTCTGTGAGTAGTATCTGCGCCTTGTTATCGGTGACTTTGATAAATTCGATCATACTTATGCAAAACCCTCCCTAATTTTTCATGTTCTCATTGTCAGCTCCTCTTTTGATCTTAATTCGGCGTAGGAGTTTGCTACTACAATAACAAATTACATCTGTCTTACTCCTTTTTCACAGTCAGATTAATGTTAACTTGAATAGAAAGCCAATGGATATTCTTCCAAATGCTACCTCTTTCTTCTCATAATTCATCATCCACTTTTTAGGATATCTGAAACTCCTTTGTCTTTCTTCCCAAAGTTCACCACTCTACTTTAACCTAACTAAACTCTTATTATGTGTTTTGCCTGCACCATTAATGGCAGTAGAAAACCCTCTTCTCACCTTCGCCCTCTCTTTCAGGTTTTCAATTATAACAATTTCAGTTATTCTTTTTCTTCGATGAATACATGATTGAGTGAAAATGGATATCATTAATTTGATGATGTTGTGAATTTGTTAACTTGTAGGTTCGAAAGGGTACAGACAAAGAAAGAAGTTTATTGCTGCTAGGAAGATTTAGGAGGAAAATGTAAAAACCCGTAACTTCCCCGTAAAGGAAAGAGCGGATAGTTCGAGAACAAGCCACAACAGAACGCAGACGGAAGAACATTTCATTGTATATTACAACAATGCATCAGATTACAAGAATATACAGAGTATAAACGAATCAATATTACACAGAAATATCAGAGATTACAATACATTACATAGCAGCGGAAAATAATACAATACACAACTAGAAGAGATATACGGATACAAAGCTTTCCGGATATCATTCCAGCTGTAAACCAGGATCCTGTGAATATAAATCTGCAAAACCAAAACTACTAGCTGCCCGTGTCAAAATAAGGGCACCCAGAGTTTAGGTTAAAACAATAAACTCCAGGTCAGTCACGGGACTGGTATGAGAACTAAAACAGTTGTAAATCTTTATTTTAAAGTTAGGTAAATCAAGGGACCACGCCGTATAACACGGAATGGGTTTCCTCCCAAGAATACCAGTGCATAAAACAACAACGCAATGCTAAACAAAGAAAAATGAAGCTATTATAAGACCCAGGTCCTATCACACAATGCAACGCAAGCCGGGGGATAGGGTTTTCCCTTATAATAGCCAAACATGCTTAGTACGTTTAAAACAAATCATTTGATACTATTATAAGTGTATAGTGTATAAAACAACTTCAAATCATAAGTATCAATCATAGATGGCATGGGTACCATATATCATGTCGCCAATACTAGGATTTACAAATAAAACCGCAAGATCGCGTATTTGGAAATTGGGTTATCATTTATGGTATGAACCGAGGCTAGGGATCGTCCTCTACCGATTCGAGACTCTCTAGCCCGAGCCTCAGGCAAGTACTCAGTCAAGCCTTTGGATCGTCAGAGCCGGTCCACCGATGTGGATTAAAATTCCTGAACACTGCGTTTCCCCGCCCTATGGGGCGTAGGTGAGCCAACTAAATGACTCCATCGGACCCGGATCGTCCGATCAAACCGAGGCGCCTCGCAACAGCAACAATCACATAAGTCAAACTCGTCAGGACGTGTAAAACCACTGACGCCACTTCTAACTAGAAAGAAACGCATGCCCTCCCTGAGGTCCTTCTCCCGTTTCTAGTTCATACCGGGTGTGAAACTCGCGAAGAAAACGTTACACAAAGCTATGCCACAAAGGACGTGCTTTGATCATCAACCACAAGACTTTGCTTTTCAACAGAAGCCTTGATCATTTGCCACTTAGGCATGCCACACAGGCAATTCACTCCACGCGATGGATATCCATCAATATATAACCCCTGAGCTCGTACGTCTTAGAGAAGGGCGTTAAGCAAGAGAATAAATTCTCCGCCGCCAAATAGATATATATTTAATAGAAATCAATCACACAGACTAAAATCCAATGTCAGACACACGGTCCATTTACAAGTTCATTCTGGGTCTGAATGAAACCGGAGGCACCTAGTACCCCGCATATCCATCAATCTCCAAGTACGTCTGGACGATCACCAACTGTTTCCATCTTCTTGGGTGTACATCCCAATCAAGATCATCAGTAATCACCCAAACGACGTGAAGACCTCCGGTCTTCGACCACCGTCTTCATCTTCGACTTATCGTCGTATCAGTTATTCAAAATGGGATAAACCCGGTCTTCCCGAATAACTCACGTATATAATAAACATGTGTTACACGAACACAACATACGCCTCATTCCAATTCATCTGTCACTAACCGTAAATTAACAAGAGAATAATTCCCCAAATATTAACCCCGAAGGCCGAAACCAACATCAGATCAATATCCAGAAAACCATTCTGCTTAGCTAACCGACAGTTAGTTTCTAAATTTCACATTCTTAGGGAAAGGTTCCCATTAATTTTATCAAAGATAAATCCTTTAAATTTATTCTTTAATCCACTTTTGAATATCAATTCAAACTAGTCGGGATTAGCGAACCTTACCGAAGTAATCATTTATTTTATTTCCCAATCCCAACCTATTCATCCCATGAAGTAAAACTGGTAATACTTCATATCTAACACCACGGTGTTATCGGTAAATTCAATTACCATTTCACGTTCAAATCTAATTAAAGATTTAACTATCGCCTGGAGCAAAACTGGTGATACTCCATTCTCGATCATTTCAATCTAATTAAAGATTCATTAAAACTCCACTTAGTTTTAATTTGTGACTGGGTTAAAGAATCAGTTTCATTTAAAACACGGTTCACGATAAACCCAAAATCACAACACATTTCAATCAGTCCCTAACCGTAAATTAATCAAGAGAATAATCCCCCAAATATTAACCCCGAAGGCTGAAACCAACATCAGATCAATACCCCAGAAATCATTCAACTTAACCAATCCCCGGTTAGTTTCTGATTTTCTTAACTCCTTTGGGTCTAAGAACAGTATTATTGAAGATACCGTTCACGACAACCCAAAATCCCATCCCATTAATTATCGGGTTAAAGAACAAGTGTTATTTGAAACACTGTTCACGATAAACCCAAAAATCAATATCAATTCAATTCCAATTAAATATTATTTAATTGGTACACTTCATTAAATCTAAATAAAAAGATTTAATCTTTTTCTCAACTGGGTTCAAGAACAGTGTTAATAAAGACACCATTCACGACAAACCCAAATCACATTTGATATTAAATACAAGGCTCTGAATAGAAAATATATCGGCTTATATTCAATATCAAACTCTACGACTAACAAATATCGTATCGGAAATAATGATATAAATTTATCTTTCAAATTTCCATAACAATATCTGTGTAATCACGAAATCCAACATCGAAATATTCCACAGAAAATTTCGATTCAAATCCATTCCAATTCACTTATTGGAAATTCTGGTTACTTTTTAAAACCGTTTTCAAATCCAATTTATTTATTTAAAAATAAATAGAATTTTAATTCTAGTTCAAAACTAGTTCATTTCGATAAAAATCTATTTTTATCTTTTTAAATATGGAGTTTTTCATCCCAATTTTTCCCAAATCATTTCTTATGATTTTACACAAATTATTGATATTTTTAATAATTTTATCAAGGCCCGTACAGTCGATTTCCATCAACGGCCATCGAACTGCACTTACAGCGACCTTTTCCAAATTTTCTTTGGACATAATTCCAAATCCAACCGTTAGATTTCAAATTTCTAATATTCGTTAGAAATCTCTTTTCTATACGAACCCAACGGTTCTGGTTTTAGGAGAATCCGAAGGTCGGATCTCCCGTAATGTCCGTTCGAAGTTAATGGTCGAAAATCGCGAACTGCCGCAGCGCGGCGCGTTCTATTCAGGTCATTATATTATATATATATATATATATAATATAATATATACTTCGTCGATTTCCTTTTAAAACGTGCTTTATAAACCGTTTTAAATTTATTTTCACAACGGTTTCAACTTCATATTCAATTTCAAATCAAAATTGAATTTTCCAATATAAATTTGTTTCAAAATTCATTTCAAATTGATTTCAATTCAAATTCATTTCTATTCAATTTCAATTCGAATTCATTTCTATTCAATTTCAATTCGAATTCATTTCTATTCAATTTAATTCGAATTTCAATTCTTTTCAAAATATCAGATTTTGAAATCACTTTCGATATTCGTTATAAAATGAATAAAAACGATATAAATATCGTTCACGTCAAAATGGATTAAATCTAATCAACACGGCTTCATATACTTTTATTTTCAAATATTCTATTTCAAATATTTCTATTCAAATATTTCTATTTCAAATATTTCTTTTTCAAATACGGAATGAGACCCAATCAAACCATATAATGTTAATTATATGGATTTTCTACAACACATGTATACAATGACAACGATGAATAATCAACCATCATCCAAAGTGCATTCTACACTGTATAAGCATCAAATATAAATATTCAACGCTTATAACAGTCTGTCAATCAATCGATCGACATACAACTAAACAATCGGGATTAGTGTACGTCAAATATCATCCCAATACCCGTGTGGGGTTTCAAACAATCAAACACAAATTTTATTTGTGCAGTTGGGCGATGTGTAAAAATTATCGTCCCAATCAATATCAGTCAAATGTGTGTATATAAACAAATCGCCCGATTTGTTTATTTTTATTTCCTTTCATATACACGTAAAAATTCTATTTTTAACTATAAAATATTTTAACTATATAAATATTTTATTTTATTTCACATCACATCACACAATCAACTACACATCAAAATCAAACAAACAAGCATACAAGCCGTCCATGGTCTGTGGACGACGGGTGTCGGGTGCTACTAAACACCGTCTGCATCCTAGTATATATATATAACTAGAAAATTAAATTAAAGAGTGAGAAATTCTCACAGAATAGCTAATCCAACGCCACGACTCTTCTTAGGTAGAAATCTTCGTCGTTCTCGCCCTTTTGTCAATTTTCACTGCCCGTATTCTCTACATATATAAAAATCACATTTTTACTTCGCTATTCAATATATAAAAATCGAATTTTTTACTTTGCTATTCAATATATAAAAATCGAATCTTTATTTTGCTATTCAGTATAAAAAAATCGAATTTTTACTTTGCTATTCAATATATAAAAATCGAATCTTTACTTTGCTATTCAATATATAAAAATCGAATTTTTACTTTGCTATTCAATATATAAAAATCGCATTTTTATTCTTTCTATAATATAAAAATCGTATTTTAAATATTTCTACTTTATAAAAATTATATTTTTAATCCTTCTATCTAATAAAAATTGTATTTTTAGCCAATTAAAAATCGAATCTCTATCATATAAAATTCATATTTTTATTCTTTCAAACTATATATAAATAGATCATATTTTTATTCTTTCAAACTAAATATAAATAGATCATATTTTAAACTATAGTATATATATCATATTCAGATTTTAACACAATGTATTTAAATTAAAACCGAATTTAAAATAAAATAAAAGAAGAGAAGCTCACTGCCATTTTCCTGTTCTGGACACTGTTCTTCTTCATCGCCCTCGCACCAGAGAACTTCGAACCCACCTTCGCAACTAGGGTTACCCCGCCTACGCCTCCACAGAGGATCGGAGACCGATCAACTTGCTCCTTTCGACGTCCCTTCGTACCCCGCGCCTTGTCCTCGAACCACTCCCCGTCCGGTGGTCCAATCGGCCTGAAAAAGGGCATCGAACTTGCCCACTTCGGACAACGATCGCTCCTACAACTCGCGACGGGGCTTGATGATGTCGGTACCATTTTGGCGACAGTGGAGTGCTCTCCGATTTTCGATTTAGAAGATTCAAATTTTTGTTTTGAGGTGGAGAAGATCGGAGGAAATGAAAGGAGAGGCTCTGAGTCGTCAGTTTCAGAAGGAGACGCGGGTTTGACTAAAGTTAGATAGAACCTAGGGTATTGACCTTATAAAGTATATATGATATTATTTTATTTAATTTAATTCAATAATTACCTGTTTAACACTACTAAGTTCAAACCAAACCCAACGACTATCGCCCCTAGCTAATTACCCCCATTCCGAACACAATGGGATATGTATCATAAGCCAGTTCGGTAGTTTCGATCAGTTTTCGTTAAAATCAACATATAACTCTATATATTGAATTTGAACACGCATTTCAATTTACCGGGGTCACATACGAACTCTAAAAATTCCAGAAAAATATTTTCTAGCTTCGTATTGATGATACGGTCCTAACAAAACTAATTTCGTCGAATTCTGAGACCGTTGGAAAATGGCCATTTTCCAGTCAATTAAAATCAACTGAAACTGGTCAAACGCGTTTTCTTTTGCCACGCTCACATATTGATTTGAAAAATTATGAAATTTGGAATCTAGCAATAACTTGACATCATGGATCCAACAAAAGTGGTTTCGTCGAAATCCGAGGTCGTTTGCAAAATGGCTATTTTTAAGGGCTTGAATTCCATAGCGACTATTCAGAATTTTCAACTGGACATATCTTTTGATTCCCACTATGAAATTTCAATTTTTCGGGTTCGTTGGAAAGATATTCACAAATAGATCCAAATATTTTTGGTTTCACTAAAATCCGGTTTATTTTGCACCCGGTACATTCAATTGAAGTTTGAAATCGAATTATCGAACTACCACGCCATTTTCAATTCTATTTATAATTATATATAATTAATTATATTCTAATGACGACGTATATAAATATATACGTTCGAATCCCAATCAAAATAAATTTCTTGTCGATATTATTTAAAATAATTCATTTTAAATATTCAAAATCCATTAAAATTGCCAAAATAAAAAATTTAAACTGGCCCAGATTTCCGGGTTATTACAATCTCCCCCACTTAAAACTTTTCGTCCCCGAAAAGGAACAAAGTCGAAAGTTGTTTCACAAATCAACTCAACTTTCATTATTTTCGTTACGGCTTAAGTTCTTCAACTTTTCAGTTTCTAAGAACTTTTCTAACTTTTCTAAACTTTTCGTCCCCTAAAAGGGCGCGTTCTTTTGGGGCAAAGGTTCGTTTGCCCAACGGATGCGTCCGATACGTTGGACGCGTCGGACGCGTCCGTTGGACAACGGGCCATTTTGCCACGTTTGCCCAAAGGCTCAAAATTGAGCTGTTAGCCCCGACGCGTCAGACGCGTCGGGTCCCAAACAGCCCAATTTTGAGTTGTTGGGTATATAAATATATTTTTTATTTATTTAATTAATTATTTTAACTTTTTATAAACTTTAAAAATTGATAACTTGTGCATATGAGATCCGTTTGAGATGCGGTTTTTTGCGTTGCGATCGTATCGAAGTGCTCTACGTAATAGAGTTGGTTTGAACTGAATTGGAGCAACTTATAATTTTTCAATTTTTTATTTTATTTATTTGTGTAAATTATTGATATATATTATTTATTAAAAACAAAATGATAAATTAATTAACCATTGATTAATTAAATTACAAAATAAAAATAAAATGGTCCGCTTAAATGCTCCGCTTAAATACTCCGCTTAACGCGCCAAATGCATTCTCCGCTAACTACGGTTCTCCGCTTAAATTCTCCGCTCAAATTCTCTGCTCAAATTCTCCGCTTCCGTTTGCGCCAAACACACCCTAAGTAACCAGTGTTATAACTGTCAACAAACAACTTCTGTATGATACAACATAGATGTTACAACTTACAATAGTCAACATAGTTGGTATTAACTAATTGTAAATTAATGAAGTTAGTTTTATTTCAGTTATCCCTCATTATGTTTGGTATTGATGAAAGTTTTGTGCTTAAGTAACTATGTCAAATTTTTATAATAAAAAAAATGTATCAAATATATGAATATTTATCGAGTATTTCTATCACTTTAAACCATCAGATGCTTTGATTATTTGCTATTTTTACTGAGTTGTATATCACAATAAAATGACTGGGCATACAAACATTAAATAATACATTTATGTGGAATTTTTATTTACTACTAATTACCAAGTTAATAGATGTAACAACCTCAATTTTAAGTATATTTTATTTAATGATTTAATTTAAATTTTGATTTCTATTTTTACTTTTGTTTATTTAAAAATCAAATTAGTTTGGATTTTATCGAAAAAAATATTTTGATTTATGATTTAAAACTAAATTATTTGGATTTTATATAGCAAATCATTTTTTGTTTTGATATAAATATAATTTAATAATACAAATGAATATTTGCTATTTTGGAATCTTACTTATGGGAAAATTTAATTGAGTTATTTATTTAAATTTGAATTCATTGTTGAATTTTTATTTAAATATTTAAAATTCGTATATGATCTATTTTCCATATTAATGGAGTTATACCTTTGATTTAATTTCAAATTATTTCTCTTGTAGATTTACCATTCGTGTTGATCATTGTTCATGCAAACATTGCCAAATTTTGTTTGTTAGATTCGTTTTCCTTTGATATCGTCTATTATTTGATTTGCAAAATCGTTTGTTAAATATATATTGTTAAAACCGTTCATTCCTTTGAATTAAAAATTTATATTGTTTCCTTTTATTTGTAAACATTGATGTTCACTCCTTAGTATTACTCCTTTCCTTACAGATCGTTATTTTCAAAATATAAACCATTCTTCTCCTTTTATTTATTTCCTTTTGGTTCCCCAGATTTTGTGAAAAATATATTTAATTTTCTTGTGAAATTATTAATTGCCCTTTTTGACTCCTTTTTATTTAGGTTTCCATTTTTCAGTACATCATTTGAATTACCCTGTGAAATAAGGAATTGAATGGCAGCCATTCATAATTTGCTCCTTGCATTCCCAATACACTATTTTGTTTTGTATATAATAGGATCCATTCATTTCCCAAGTTCTGTTCAGCACTATTACATGCATGGTTTCAAGATTTAAATACAGCAGCCTTACTAAAAATATATATATACAACAACTGTTTATACTTTGTTCCCATCAACCCTTTTCTTCCATCGCTATTCTTTCCCATCCCCACAAAGCTACTTCCCCATGTCTTCTCCACCGCTCCATTTTTGTTCCCACACTTTCCCTCGTGAGCCTCCCAGTCCAAGTCGCCGCCTTCCATGCCTTCCCGACATTGCCCTCGACAGCTGCAGTTCACCAATCCTCCGACCAAGCACTGACATAAAGCGGTCCTCCTCTCCCTCCGCGTCTGAACCCCATTGAATTCCACCATGCCATAACCTGCTGCCACGCACATCAGCCGACCGACGTCAATGACCGATCAGCTGCCCCTCCAGCTAACCGTGTCGCCTGAGCTGCTAAGCCTGCCATGACCACTGCTGCCATCCCTCCCTGAGCCGCTGACCACCACTGAGCCGACCCCTCTCTCTTGACCTCGGCTGCTACGTCAGCACCCAGTCCACCTAACCATTTTCTTCCCCATATGCGTGCTTTATGTGTGTGTTTTGTGTTAGCGTGTATGCATATGGTTTTGAGTGTGTGAGTGAGTTGTGATATTGTGTATATGTATTTTTATTGTTTTGTGTGTTTATTTGTATGGGTTCTGTGTGTGTTATCTTTATGATTTGTGTGAGTATTTGTGTAAGCGTGTTGTTGTGTATGTGTATTTGCGAAGTTTTGTTGTCGTGTGGTATGTGTTGTTTTTAATGTATTTGTTTTGAACAAAATATGTACATATATATATATTGTATATAATTTTATGTGTGTGTTGCAATGGGTGTTTATATATATATATTTATTTATTTATATGGTTTTGATGTGTGTTTATATATATGTATAATTTATAATATATATACATTTGGTGTGTGTTTATGTGTTGTGCTGATTTTTAATATATATATATATTGTAATTCCTGTGTGTGTGTATGCATATATATCGAGTGGTTACCGTGATTGAATCCATTTTGAGTCGTGCCTAGAAGTCGTCGTTCCATTCTATGTCCATTCGTCTGTTGTCTCCATTTCTATGTCACAAAGGTGATTTTATCTCACACTTGACTTACATTGTTTCATGGATGTTAAACTCAGCACAAATGAACTGTTGTGAAATGTATAGGGTTGCTAGTCGAAAATTATTTTATTTGATATGTATACACATTTCATACATGGAACGTAGGTGCACTGATGATATATGGCTTATGATGTAATGATATTGATGTTATGTGATAATTTTTATTGTTTATCTATGTTGTTGATCGCTAAAGTTAGGAAAATCACTATGGGTTGAAATGATACATATCCGAACAGATATTAGATTAGAGAAAAATTGTTATGGGTTGAAATGATAGACCTGAACGATTTTTACTGAATTTGGGATTGAGGTTGAAATTATATATACCCGTAAAATTATAAATTGCGGGTTGAAATGGTAAATATCCGTATCACTTGACCATAGGGTAGAAAACTATATACAGACACAGTTGGTCATGTTTTCGAAGTATAAGGATTTGGAAATTTGATTTTAAAATAATAACAAAATTATATATATATATATTAAAGATTTAAACTTATATTTTGTAAATTTTAAATTATATGTTTTAAAATGATTTTATGAGTAAAAATGGATTTAAATGCTTATTTAAGATTTCACTTATAATTTTATTTATTTTAAACCATATAATTTAATCATATATGTATTTCAAACTTCAAATTTAATATATTATAATAAATAATTCTTTTAAACCATTTCTAAATTATTATTTTTAAACTTATGTGTATAAAGTTATTTTCTATCAAATTTTTGAATTAATAAACTTATATTTATATCTATTTTCAAAGTTAATTTTATATATTTTGTAAACTTTAATAATAAACTAAAAGGTGGATAAGTTAAGATTTTTCGCGATTTGAGTTCGAGATTTAAAGATTTTAATTTATATATCGATAGTTGACTTAATGAATGAACTTATATAAGATATGAATTTAAATTCAAATCAATATAAACTTATAAGAGATGAAGTTGAATTGTTAAATTGTTTTCTAAATTTGAATTTCCAAATTTAAGAAATGAATTTGAACCTATAATGGATGTGAAATGAATCTGATTATAAACCAACTGAATGCGAATTTGAATTGGTTTAAATATTGGAATTTTATAAGAAATGAACGTGAATTGCGTAATTGGTTTTAACATGAATTTATAATTAATATGAATGAATCCGATTTTAAGGTGACTGAATGTGAATTGGAATATATAAATTTTATATATAGAATTGATTATATAAATCGGTTTGGTAGGAATTAAGAATTTGTTAAAATGAATTTATAAGAATGACTTTAAAATTGTTTTGAATGTATAAATAATGATTTTGAATTGTGCAACTTGAGTTATGAAATATGATATGCTTTTTCTGTATTGGAATATAAAGATTTTGATTCGAATCGTATATATTGAACTCGAACCAAAATGTTGGATTTTCTGAATCAACTTGAAATGAATTCTTATAAAGGTAAAATTGTATCATGCGAATAGTTTGAACTTGAATTTTAACGAATATAAATCAAACCCAAGTATCATCGAAGTTAAAAAATTTGGCATCGTTCCAAATGCCATTTTGAGACCTTTAATGTAACGATCGAGAATTTCGCTCGATCTGAATCAGTCGCTAAACCGACCAAGACCGTTCGAAACCCCTGATTGTTTTGAGAACACGACAAACCAGAACGCAAACAGAAGAACATTTCATTGCTTATTACAACAATTCATCAGAATACAAGAATATACAGAGTATGAATCAATATTATACATTATAAAATATCAGAGATTACAATACATTACAAAGCAGCGGAAAATAATACAAAACACAACTGAATGAGATATACGGATACAAAACTTTCCGAATATTATTCCAGCTGTAAACCAGGATCCTGTGAATATAAATCTGCAAAACCAAAACTACTAGCTGCCCGTGGAAAATAAGGGCACCCAGAGTTTAGGTTAAAACAATAAACTCCAGGTCAGTCATGGGACTAGTGTGAGAACTAAAACAGTTATTAATCTTTATTTTAAAGTTAGGTAAATCAAGGGACCACGCCGTATAACACGGAATGGGTTTCCTCCCAAGAATACCAGTGCATAAAACAATAGCGCAATGCTAAATAAAGAATAATAAAGCTATTATAAGACCCAGGTCCCATCACACAATGCAACACAAGCCGGAAGGGTTTTACCTTATAATAGCCAAAGAATGCTTGATACGCTAAATTTCATCTTTTATTATTACTATAAGTGTATAGTGCCAAAACAATTTCAAACATAAGTATTAATCATAGACGGCATGGGTACCATATATCATGTCGCCAATACTAGGCTCTACAATCAAAACCGCACATGTCACGTATTGGAAGTTGGATTTCCATCAGTGAACCAAGGCAAAGGATCGTCCTTACCGAATTCGAGAAGCCCTAGCCCGCCCCTCAGGCAACCGCACAGGCAAGCCTTGGATCGTCAGGGTCGATCCACCGATGTGGATTAAAATGCCTAAACACTGCGTTTCCCCACCCTGTGGGGTGTCAATGAGTCCAATGACTCCATCGGTCCCGGATCGACCGATATATCCGAGGCACCTCGCAACAGCAACAACCACATAAGTCAAACTCGTCGGAGCGTGTAAAACCATTGACGCCACTTCTAGCTAGAAGGAAACACATGCCCTCCCTGAAGTCCTCTCCCATTTCTGGTCCACAACCGGGGTGTGAGGCTCGCGAATCAACGTTACACAAAGCTATGCCACACAGGCCGTGCTTTGATCATCCACCACAAGACTTTGCTTTTCAACAGAAGCCTTGATCAGTTGCCACTTAGGCATGCCACACAGGCAATTCACTCCATGCGTTTGATATCCATCAATATATAACCTCTGAGCTCGTATGTCTCAGAGAAGGGCGTTAAGCAAGAGAATAAATTCTCCGCCGCCAAACAGATATATATTTAATAGAAATCAATCACACAGAATAAAATCCAATGTCAGACACACAGTACATTTACAAGTTCCTTCTGGGTATGAACGAAACCGGAGGCACCTAGCACCCCGCATATCCATCGATCTCCAAGTATGTATGGACGATCACTAACTGATTCCCTCCTCTTGGTGTACGGCCCAATCAAGATCATCGGTTATCAACCAAACGACGTGAAGACCTCCGGTCTTCAACCACCGTCTTCATCCTAGACACCACGTCGAATCAGTTATTCAGAATGGGATAAACCCGGTCTTTCTGAATAACTCGCGTATATAATAAACAAGTGTTACACAAACACAACATACGCCTCATTCCAATTCAGAATATTCTTTTATTCAAATATTCTTGTACTTTGGGAAAGGTTACCATTAATTTTATCAAAGATAAATTCTTTAAATTTATCCTTTAATCTTCTTTTGAATATCAATTCAAACTAACCGGGATTAGCGAACCACACCGAAGTAATCATTTATTTTATTTCCCAATCCCAACCTATTCATCCCATGAAGTAAAACTAGTCATACTTCATATCTAACACTACGGTGTTATCGGTAAATTCTATTACCATTTCACGTTCAAATCTAATGAAAGATTTAACTATCGCCTGGAGCAAAACTGGTGATACTCCATTCTCGATCACTTCAATCTAATTAAAGATTCGTTAAAACTCCACTTAGTTTTAATCTTCCCAAAAATCAATATCAACGATTGTTTAACTTGGGAGACCATTTCCTGCCATTAACTGGGTTAAAGAACCAATGTCCTTTAAAACACGGTTCACAATAAACCCAAGATCACATTCATTAATTATCAGGTTAAAGAACAAGTGTTATTTAAAACACCATTCACGATAAACCCAAAAATCAATTGAAATTCAATTCCAATTAAATACCATTTAATTGGTACACTTCATTAAATCTAAATAAAAAGATTTAGTCTTTTTCTCAACTGGGCTCAAGGACAGTGTTAATGAAGACACCATTCACGACAAACCCAAATCACATTTGATATTAAATACAAGGCTCTGAATAGAAAATATATCGGCTTATATTCAATATCAATTCTACGACCAACAAATATCGTATTGGAAATAACGATATAAATATATCTTTCAAATTTCCATAACAATATCTGTATAATTATGAAATCCAACATCGAAATATTCCAAAGACAATTTCGATTCAAATCCATTTCCACTTTATATATTGGAAATTCTGGTTATTTTCAAAACCATTTCAAATCCACTTTATTTATTTTAGAAATAAATAGAATTATAATTCTAGTTCAAAAATAGTTCATTTCGATAAAAAAAATCTATTTTTATCTTTTAAAATATGGAAATTTTCATCCCAATTCTTCACAAATCATTCCTAATGATTTTACACAAATTATTGATATTTTTAATAATTTTATCAAGGCCCGTACAGTCGATTTCCATCAACGGCCATCGAACTGCACTTACAACGACCTTTTCCAAATTTGATTTGGACATAATTCCAAATCCAACCATTAGATTTCAAATTTATAATATTCATTGGAAAGCTCTTTTCGATACGAACCCAACGGTTCCGGTTTCAGGAGAATCCGACGGTCGGATCTCCCGCAACGTCAATTCGAAGTCAATGGTCGAAATTCGCGAACTGCTGCGGCGCGGCGTGTTCTATTCAGGCCATTATATATATAATATATATATTTCATCGATTTCCTTTCAAAACGTATTTTATAAATCGTTTAAATTCGTTTTCAAAACGATTTCAACTTCCTTTTCAAATTCAAGTCAAGATTGAATTTTTCAATACAAATTCGATTTAATTTCATTTCAAATCGATTTCAGTTCAATTTCAATTTAATTCGAATTTCAATTCATTTCAATTTAATTCGAATTCGAGTTCATTTCAATTTAATTCGAATTTCAATTCATTTCAATTTAATTTGAATTTCAATTCATTTAAATTTAATTCAAATTTTGAAATCACTTTCAATATTCATTTCAATTTAATTCGAATTCGAATTCATTTCAATTTAATTCAAATTTTGAAATCACTTTCAATATTCTTTTCAATTTAATTCGAATTCGAATTCATTTCAATTTAAATCGAATTTCAACTCATTTCAATTTAATTTGAATTTCAATTCATTTCAATTTAATTCGAATTTTGATTCATTTCAATTTAATTCGAATTTTGAAATCACTTTCAATATTCATTTCAATTTAATTCGAATTTTGAAACCACTTTCAATATTCATTGAAAAATGAATAAAATCGATATAAATATCGTTCACGCCAAAATGGCATCAATCTAATCAACACGGCTTTTATTCAACACATGAATGTTTATTCTATTCAACACATGAATATTTTTCAATTCAACACACGAATTTATTTTCAATTCAACACATGAATTTATTTTCTAAATTGGAATGAGGCCCAATCAATTACCATATAATGTTAATTGTATGGATTTTCTACAACACATGTATATAATAGCAACGATAAATAATCAACCATCATCCAGAGTGCACCACACAACTACATAAGCATTAAATATAAATAATTAGCGCTTACACAGTCTGTCAACCCATCGATTGACATACAACTAAACAATCGGGGTTAGTGTACGTCAAATATCATCCCAATACCCGTGTGGGGTTTCAAATCAACAAACACATATTTTATATGTGCGGTTGGGCGATGTGTAAAATTTATCGTCCCAATCAATATCAGTCAAATCAATGTATATAAACAAATCGTCGATTCGTTTATAAATACTTATTTTATATACACATTAAAAATCATATTTTTAACTATAAAATATTTTCCACTATAAAATATTTTATTTCATTCCACATCACACAACCAAATTTCACAACACATCAATTAAACAAACAAGCCGTCCATTATCTGTAGCCACTACATATATAAAAATCACATTTTTATATTGTTGCTATGCATATAATAATCACATTTTTATAACTACGCTATATGGATAAAAATTCTATTTTTATACCGCTACTACATAGATAAAAATTCTATTTTTATATCTCTGCTACATATGTAAAAATCACTCCTTTACAACGCTACTTCCATGATAAAAATTATATTTTTATCTTGCTAGTGATATAATAAAAATTATATTTTTATATCGCCACTCATATAAAAATCACATTTTTGCTTCTTCTACATAATAAAAATCATATTTTTATATCTCCTACATAATAAAGATCGAATTTTTATTAGCTATATAATATAAAAATTATATTTTTACATGGTTACTTCTATAAAGATCACATCTTTATTACTCTACATTATATAAAATCTTATTTTTATTATTTCTACTATATAAAAATCACATTTTTAATCTTCTACTAATATAAATATTATATTTTTAATTCACTACTTCGTATATTGTATGAAATCAAATATTTATAAAGCAAAAAAAACTGGTTTTTTACTAATTATATAAATTAAATAAAAGTAAATAAAACTTACAAGATGTTTCAGCGAGGAGGGGGGTCTGCGTGTCAGTCGGAGGTAGAGGAGGTCGGAGCAATGGGCGGTGAAAGCTCTGGCGGCCGGCGGCAGGGTGGGATGGCGGTTTCAGATCAGGGCGTGGGCGGTTTTCGTGTCGAGACGGAGGAGAGAGGAGAAGGCAGGAGGGAGAAGCGGAAGGGGGTCTCGCCGGAGAGGCGGCGTTGGAGGGGCGCGGTCGCGCCTGGCGGCGAGCTAGGGTTCTGAGCGCGGGTTTTATTTTTTTTTCTTTTTTTTTTATTTTAATCGGGGAGAGAGAGTGCTGAGGGGTGAGGGTTATTATATATATTTAATTATTTATTATTTCTATAAAGGCTCTTTTTATTCAAACTCGAAATTCAACCCAACAACTGTCGTTTCTAGCTAATTACCCCCATTCCGAACACAATGAGATATGTATCGTAAGCCAATTCTATCGTTACGACCTGTTTCCGTCAAATTTAAAATATAAATCTTTATATATTCAATTTAAACGCACATTTCAATTTATCGGGGCCACATACTAACTCTAAAAATTCCCGAAAAATATTTTCTAACTTCGTATTGTCGATACTGTCCTAACAAAACAGATTTTGTCAAATTCTGAGACCGTTTGAAAAATGGCCATTTTCCAGTCTATTAAATTCAACTAAAATGGTCAAACACGTTTTCCTTTGCCACGCTCACATATTGATTCAAAAAATTATGAATTTTGAAACCTAGCAATAACTTGACATCGCAGATCCAACAAAAGTGGTTTCGTCGAAAACCGAGATCATTTGCAAAATTTCCATTTTTAAGGGCCAGAATTCCATAGCTACTATTCTGAATTTTCAACTGGGCGTAACTTTTTATCCCCGCTATGAAATTTTGATTTTTCGGATTCATTGGAAAGATATTCTCAATTAAATTCAAATATTTTTGGTTTCGCTAAAATCCGGTTTATTTTGAATCATGTACATTCATTTGAAATTCGAAATCGAAATTTCGAACTACCGCGCCATTTTCAATTCCTTTTATAATTATAAATAATTATTTATATTCTAACGACGATTCAAATAAATATATACGTTCGAATTCTATTCAAAATAAATTTCTCGTTGTTATTATTTAAAATAATTCATTTTAAATATCCAAAATTCGCTAAAATTGCCAAAATAAAAATTTTAAATTGGCTCAGATTTCCGGGTTATTACATTTAAGGTATGATTTAAATATAAGTCAATTTTGGATTATAAGTCGTTATGTGAATATTTTCGAAAATTATATGAAACCGAAGTTAAACGTTTTGGTTTATACTATAATTTGAGATCTTTATGATATGGTTTTCTAAATCGATTTGATTAAAGCGATTTAAATGAGTTGTTTTCAAAATTGAATATATTTGAAGTTAGATATTTAGATTTGATTTCAAATTTGAACCTGAGATTCTATATATACGATTTTATAAAGTGTTTAATAAAATAATGATTACGGTGTGAAAATGTAAACGTTTGGTTGTTAAAGAGACCAGGACCGGCTATTGTCATACTCTCTGCCAATATTGAAAACCACTTTAACAACTGTTTACGCGCTGGAGATCCAGAATGAAGTAGGATGATTTGGAGGCGATTATTGGATTTGAAGAAAGAGAATGATGATGGATATCCTTGGCCTTCGGGTCATAATTAAAATGACTAAAACAGGGCTATACCCGACCAAGTGGGGTTAGCTACCTCCATCGACAACACTTCTTCTTTATTACTATAGTCCCTAGGTTTGATTGATTTAATTTGATGCACATCCTTGATTTGTGAGTGTTGTTCCGAGGTGGGCGGTAGTCGCGACTATGCGTTACCACCAGTCCGGGAGTGCAACTAGTATATTCCTACTCTGGGCATTCCACGTGTGCCTTGTCATATTATTCTGATCAAGCCCCTCCATTTTGATTTAACGTTGTCGTATCACGGTGCACCCCTATCCACTGATGTACTAGTGTGTTATATGCAAACTTTACGACAACTGTATAAACGGTGTAAGGGTAATAATGATAATCCCACTTACGCTATTTTCAATAGTATATTTAACCATGGACACTATTATAATAGGTATTATATAGTATCTAGTTTAATGGATCCTTAGAGGATGGTGATCCCAAACATCCTTTAAGTTACTGATGCATTTCATTGAATATTTCATTTGAGTTGATTTACTTCCATGAGAATGTTAGTCCTAATCCAAGTTGTTTTTTTTTTTCATTATTGCTCGTGTCAGATCGAGTATTACAGCTTTCGAGATTCATTCTTGAACTTTGGAGCCTATATTGGGCTCTTTGCTCACCAGTATCTACCTATTGATCAGTTGATCCAGTTTATGTTATTCTTGTCGTCTCTGTTTCATACTGTTTTATTTATGTATTTGAAATTTATTGTATTAGACTTCCGCTGTATTGTTTATGTAAACTCTGTTGTAAAATTTTATTTAGTAGCTTCATGAACTACTATTGTATTATGTATTTTTCCGCTATGAATTATTATATTGCTCTGTATCTATGTCTGTGATCTGTGATTTATTCTATTTCCCCAGAAGCTAATAACAATCTATCATTTTGAATGGTCCAGGTTGGTTTCATTATCGGCTTGAAGTGGTCGAAAAGTCAGGTCGTTACAATAGATTATTTGATATCTTTACACCCTTTGCCATTAATATTCCTCCTTTTTACAATACCCCAATATCAACGTGGTTGTACATTAGGATATTTATTCAATAGTTATATATTTCTTCTTATTCTTGTTACAGTAAACAATATTAACTTTAGAGCATCTCCAACAAAGATTAATAATTACAAATACGTAATAGATATACCCAATTTCATCTCCAAGAGAGTGTACATTTCGTAAGCAGTCGAAAATCCAGTGTTTTTAGTTACAAAAACGTAGGAAAAGGCACTAGTTGAACAGGCGCCCGGGGTGGAGCGCATGTTCAAACAATGCCTATATATTAAAAAAGAAGTCTTCATGTGCCTGTTGAACAAACTCCTGAGCTCCAAGTGCTTGTTCAATAGGAACCTGAAGTTTTTTCTGATTGGGCCCCTAGAACTCAGGCTTTTGTTGAACAAGCGCGTGATCCATATTTTGTTAAGGAGATGGTGCGATTACATTTTGTAATTGCTGAATTTGTAATTTTAGATTATAATTTTGTTGGAGATGCTCTTAGGATAAAAAATACATGTACTAGGACCATGTTACTTCTGTCTGCAAGTACAATTTCCTCCTCATTCATCTTTGTTGTCCGCACATACATATATGTTTACCTGGCCATTTGATATATTAAGCATTGAATTGTTGTACTTAGTCATATTTAGAATATAAGACATGCGAATAAATATTAAAATAGTCTGGTGCTAAGGGTACCCCAATTTCCTCTTCCTATTACCACAACTAAAAAATACCACAAAAAAAATACTTTTCCACTCTTCCTAATACCTCACATTAAAAATATGGACTACCACTATACCTATTTCTCTCACTCAGCTTCAATTCGTCCATTCTCTCTTTCAAAAACCCTAAATTTAACTCTGCTCATTGTGAAATTGTTCGACGTCGTTAATGCCGAGAAAGAAGAAAGTTGCACATGCATCGTCGTCTCAACCCCAATCAACTCAATTAAGTAAGTTATTAACCCTAGTTTCGGTTTGGCTGAAGATTGCACTGAGTGTTATTTGATGCGAATGAAATTGTTGGAACGACGCTTTCTTACCACGAACAATATTTTCGAACGGCGGTTAATCATCGTACACATATTATTTCGGTGGTGGTTGATCACCATTCAATCGGTTGACTTTATTTTTTCTGAGATCAATGTGGTATTAAGAAGCATAGAAAACTTAATGTGTTTTAATTTTTTAGTTGTGCTAATAGGAAGAGGAAATTGAGGTTCCATTAGTACCACACTGAAAATATAGCGGCATCCTTATTAACCTTTTACCTTCCTTCACTATCCTAATAAAAGGTACTATCGTGCACTATGTTATCAATCTTCAGTAACCAAGTTCTATGCCTGCAGCTTTTCCACTAAGCTAGGCCAAAAAGAAGGTTGATTATTTAGGAAACAAAAGTTAAAGCGTATGCTCATTTTAAGCTGGATCGGTTGTCTCGGCTTCACTATTGGAGGAAATGACTATCCACTACAACAACGAAAAAATAAGATATGTCCCATGCATCTTCCTGAATCACTTTAATTTTCAATCCAGTCGCTAGAAAAGGAGGTTGTTTCTCAGTTCTTAAACTTCATTTAAACTAATATTACTATTGTTGCACTTCCCAACTTCTTATTCTGTTTATTTTTATAACCATTTTCCCAGTTGAATCGTATGCATATGGCTAGACATTTTTACCACATTACCACTACCAGCCATTACCAACCGCTACTAACAAAATTGGTACCGAATTAATGGTAACCGACTTGATTGGTACACCATATGAAAATTTGTGGTATGGTAATGGTAATTAACCACCAGTAATGGTAATTACCATACATACCACATACCTTACACTATATATATACACACACATACACATATTCTTATATTTCAGTATATATGGTTGTTTCATAATATCAAACTTCTAATGTGTAATAATTTAATAGAATATCAAGGAAAATACAATTGTGATACTTGGTTGAATACAATCTTTATTATATATTTTCAAAAAAAAAACTATGATATTTTAGTTTTTCCATAAAGTTTTCTTGTATGTTTGACTACATAAAATAAGACAGATGAATAATAGTATAATCAAAAAAATAAGTTCTCAATATTTAATCTTTTAACGTGAAATACCATAAACAAAAAAAAATCATATTAATAAACGTAAAAGCATATTACCAAACTCTACCGACCATTGTCAACCATAAACCGAAGTGTTGGTTTCCAACTACTTTGGTTGGTAATGGTATGGACTTTCTATTATCATATAAGTTGGTACGGTAATGGTTCTTAAGCTGAAGTTTCAGTACCGAACCGAATCCACCCCTACATATGCATCGTTATCAGCTTTTTCTTGGCCTTCTTGTGAGGCACTTCCCCAACCATGACCTTATAATTAAACATTTCCGACACATCCTCGGCTCTTTAATGGTACCATCTTCGAGTATGGGTTAAAGTCCTAATGTCATTGGCTTCATATGTCTAGTAGTTATTATTTATTGCCTGAAATATTGGATTTCAAATAGATTATTTCAACTTCCATTTTTCCAGAAGATATAGAAGGATACATAGTGAAGTTAGCGTGACTTCTTCTTGATAAACGACTCTCCTTGTGGGAAAAAGAAAGAAAGATATACCTGCTTCCACTCCTGCTGATCAACCCACTCACATGTTGTTTTTATTAATGCTAACTGTACTATAATTGTATATTGAAAATTATCAAACCCCGGTATTTCTGGATTGTGATATTCGCAATTTTTTTAATTGAATTTCTGATTGGTTTGCATCAATATATTGTTTGTGTTGTTGGAAATGTTTTATATATGTAATGAATTTGTTTAAGAAGTAATTGTAGTTACCAAAAATTTATTATTGAGCAATTAATGCAATAGAGCCGTTGAAAGTTATAACAGTAATATATTTACATATGTAAATATATTTATGAGCCATTATTGTGATTGAACAGTCATGGTCATATATGTATATGACCTTTAAAGGAGCTGTCACAAAAATAAATGGTATTAAAATGTTGCTATGAATGATAATTAATTAAGATTTATTATCATTCATCTCTTTTGAAATGTATGCAATTTACATATTAAAAATTGCAACTTTTATGAACTTTTCTTTTATTTAATATGGTATTAATTGCGGTCCAAATTTCCTCCCACTAACCTAGCTAATGTTCATCTCAGATGTGAGGCAACACCGACTAGCAGTGGCCCGGATAGAGGTAGCAAAGTCTTTGTTGAAGGTTTGATCTATATATTTGATTTTCTTGTTCGCACTCTTTTCGATTCGAAAGCTTCTCATTCATTAATTTCTAGTACCTTAGTTGACTGTTTGCACTTAGAAATCTCACTGCTTACTGATCCTATGGTAGTTTCAAATCCTATAGATGGTTCGAAACATATATCTATGATTTGTAGAGGGATTTTAGGTGTTGAGTTTGATCGTGATTCCTACGTGTCAGGATTTCCGGGGTACGGGATGATCTTAAGTATGGATCAGTTAACGATTTATGGGGTTGTACTTGACTACGACAGAAGGATTATCTGTTTGATGACTTATTTTGGTAGGACCCTAGAAATTTCTTACCACCCATGAGGGTAAGTCATGTTGAGTTTTCTGTACTTCCTAGATTCTTTTATTGATATTTATTCTGTACCTGTTGCTTGTGAGCATCTAGACATATTTGAGGAGGTTAAGGATTGTCACCTAAGCGAGATCAATTCCTAGATTTATCTTAGTGAGAACGCAAAGCCTATAGTGTTACCTGTTTGGTATACGACTCTAAGGGAATAGAAAGAGTTGCGCAAGCAAGTGGGTAAGCTTTTGGAAAAGGGTTTTGTTTGAAGGAGTATTTCTAAGTGGGGAGCACTAGTTTTATTCGCCACTAAGGCTGATGGTTCCCTTCGTCCGTGTGCGGACTACCAATAATTGAACAAGCTCATGAAGAATTCGTTATTTATTCCTTCAAATATATGATTTGTTTGACCAGTTGGTGGGCGTGACTGTATTCTCTCAAATAAGTTTAGCAATTGGTTTTCATCATTTACGCGTTGCCGAGGAAAGAATCGATAAGACGACGTTTCATACTCCTGATGGCTTCTTCGAGTGGTTGGTTATGCCTTTTGGGCTGACCAATGCACCAACATATTTTGTGGACTTGACGAGCAAGGTATTCAGAGATGTTCTGAATAAGTTTGCGGTGGCTTTTGTGGATGATATCCTTGTCTTCTCGAGGAACAAGGATGAGCATGCTTCACATTTAGGAGAGACTCTTCGTACTACCTGAATTCATCAGTTGAAAGCGAAATTCTTCAAGTGCCAGTTTTGGAGGAAGGAGGTGCGTTTCTTGGGGCATATGGTCTCAAAGGATGGATTGGATGTTGATACCACCAAGATAGGGCGGTACAGGATTGAAGGACCCCCAAGATCGCATCTACGGTGAGAAGTTTTCTTGGCTTAGCGGGTTACTACAGGAAGTTCATTAAGGACTCATTGAGCCGACTTACTTGGAAGAATTTCGCTTTCTCTAGGGATGTGGATGGTAAGGATGCCTTTCGGAAACTGGAAAATTCTCTCACTAGTGCACCAGTTTTAACATTACTTGATGGATCTAGGATGTTCATAGTTTATAACGACACTTATGGGACTAGTCTAGGTGCGATTTTGATGCAAGAGGGTAGAGTAGTGTGCAATGGTAGTGGACATCCAAGGATTCGTGAAAGGAACTACCCTATGCACGATTTGGATTTAGCTGCTATAGTATTTGCACTTAAGTCTTGGAGACACTACCTACTTGGCAAAATGTCCGAGCTCTTTAAAGAGCACAAGTCACTCAGGTATTTGTTCTCTTAGAAGGATCTCAATTTAAGGCAACAAAAGTAGATGGAGTTCTTAGCATTATATGATTTCAAGATTTCTTGTACCCTTGGAAAAGGGAATGTAGTGGTGAATGTTTTGAGCAGATAGAGGGCGACGTTGAGTCCATTATCGGTTGAGGGCTGAGTTTAGAGTATATAGTTGCATTCAATTTTTGACCATCTATGGATTACACTCTATGATTGTTGGCTTCTTTGAAGGTGCGACCTACTTTTCTTGAGCAGATTGGGAAGAGACTGAGAGAGGACCCCGAGCTTTTGGGTATTGTGGATAGACTGGGTAAAGGAGAAATTTCTAGACATCTCCTTATATATACTGTGGATTGTAGAGGCAAGCTTAGATGGGATGGTAAATTATGTGTACCCCGCACGGGTGATTTGATGAGTGTAGTTTTAGCCAAGGCTCATCACTTTCGGATGACTATCTATCCGGGCGGTAATAAGATGTATTGTGATATGAGGTGAGCCTTTTATTGGAAATTTGTTGATGAGTATGTAGCTAGATGTGTGATTTGCCAAAGAGATAAGGCAGAGAAAAAGAAGCCTGGTATTCTACTTCATCCTTTGGATATACCGTTATGGAAATGGGAAAGTGTTTATATGTATTTTGTGGACGGGTTACCTAGGTCGAGGAAGGGAAACACCAGCATTTGGGTCATCGTGGATCAATTGACAGAGAGTGCCCATTTCGTTTTAGTTAAGAGTAAGAGGATGGCTGCATGGTTGGCTTCCTTATATATTCGAGATATTATTAGACTTCATGGTATTCCTTTGAGCATCTTGAGCAACAAATATCCAATTTTACTAGCGAGTTTTGGAGGAGTTTGCAAGAAGCTTTGGGGATGCGACTCAGGTTGAGTACTGCTTACCACCCTTAGATGGATGAACAGACTGAGAGGGTGAATAGGATTTTGGAGGACTTATTGAGTATGTGTATTTTAGACTTTGGAGGGTTATAGGAGGATCGTTCACTCCTCGTAGAATAATAATAGGTTTTAGTTTGGTATTGGTATGGCACCCTTTGAGGCCTTGAGTGGACGACCTTGCAGATCTCTGGTATGTTGGTGGGAGTCGTCTGACAGATTGCTTCTTGGGTCAGAGACGATTAGAGAAACCTCTGATAAGGTTTAGTTGATAAAAAAGAGAATGAAGGAAGAACATGATAAGCAAAAATCATATGCAGATTAGAGAAGGATCGATTTGGAGTTTTCCATTGAAGATTTGGTCTTCATCAGAATTTCACCACTAAGGAACGAGGTAAGGTTTGGTTCTTCGGGAAAGTTGGCCCCAAGGTTCGTTGGACCATTCTCGGTCATAGAAAGGATTGGGAAGATGGCTTATAGAGTTCGACAACTAGAGAGATTATCAGGGATTCACGGTGCGTTTCATGTATCGCACTTGCGAAAGTGCATACATGATACAGTGGTAGTATTAGAGCCCAACGCATTCGAGGATGTGGAAATCAAAAGGGAAGCATCCATTCGACAAGCAGCTTGGCAGATCTTAGATGCAAAGACCGAAAAGTTAAGAAACAGGGAAGTAAGACTGGTCAAGGTGCAGTGGGGATATGATGATGGTGAGGCCACTTGGGAACCCGAAGATAGGATGTGTATATCTTTTCCCTATCTATTTGATGGTATATTCCGATCTTTCTTTTTTGATTTTAGTTATTAGGTTCTATAATTATAATTCAATTGAATTTTATCTTAGGAGAAATCTATAGATAATAGGATATGGTTGAGACATGTCTTTGAAACATGTTACGATTGATGTTTGCAAGTGGATGCAATTGTTTGCAAGTGGATGTAGTGGATGCATATACATACACTAGGCACCATGATCAGCTAAATAGAACACTTGTATATGCATATCGATGTGTGTGCATGTTTATTTATATGGTTGTAATATATGGATGTCATCATATGGTTATTGCATATGAATGGTGTTTGATGCACACATATAGAATTATCTGTTATCATTAGGATTTTTGCATACATTTGGATGTATGTCACAGACATAATTACATAAAGGAGATCTAGTGAACCAGTAAATCGCCTAATCTTTTGCAATAGCTAGGGTCATATGCACCACACTGTTGCATATGTACATGAATTGCATTAGATAAATTAAGGACAATGGTTTCCTATGGATGATGGATGAGTAGATGGATGTAGAAAATGCTTATATTATTCTTCTACCTTAGAGATTTTGGGGACGAAATCCTTTAAGGAGGGAAGAATGTAACGACCCAAATTTTTAACAAGTAGTAATTAATCAGCGGGTTAGTTAATTAAATAATAAATTGAAAAATAATTAGGAATTGGTCAACGGGGGTTGCGCCATTTGGGTTCGTTACAATTTTCTGATTTGGATAGACTTTTGGTTTGCGTAAAATGGACTTAAAACGAAAAATTTATGGCTAGTTGAAGTTTTAAATTCAAATCGGAATTTAAAATAAAACATAACAAATTAAATAATAAATTACGCTAAGCATTAACTGCAGGGACGACCCATTCCTAGTTGGATGACCCCCGGGTCAACCTAGACCTCAAGTGGGTCGACCCAGTTAGTGCGGTAATCCATGTTTTCGTGCTTGGAACGAAACGGATTTTCCAAGAGTGTTCGGGATTGATCCTTCTAACATGGATTCGAAGGCAATGATCAAAAACCTAATTATCCTAAGGCCTAAAACTCCTTACCACATCTATAAATAAACTGTACTCCTCCCTCATTCCCCATAATTCTCATTCTTCACTTTCCTAGCCTCCTCTATACTTTTCCTCTTCAAAATAAAAGTAAGTTGTTCACACATAGATTGGAGTAGTTTTATTCATAGACATTGGGAATTTTCTACCAGGATCTTTGGATTTGCATTTCTCAGGTGAGATTTATGTAATTTTTAGATTTCTTTTAAGCTAAAGATAAATCTATAAAATAACAGTTGTTGTTGAATCAGATCTGAGTTAATCGCAGTTCTTAGATTCATAGTTAGTGCTCCTATTCTTCTTTCTGAATTTCTTCTGTTTATTTCTTGGATTTTATTTAGATTTCTATACACTATTGTATCAGATCTAATCTATCCTTTTTATTTTTCTTCGATTTTGCAGTTACGTTAAAATATTCATTAACTGCATATGAATGCGATGAAAACAAGCTTGAATCTATATGCCTATATATTTGTGTTGGGTTATTTCTCTTTTTCGTTTATTCAGCATTGGGCTGGGGAATAATAATTAATTGAAAATAATAATAAAAATCGAGGGCTTAATTTGAACATGTCGAAAACGCAAATAAGAAGGCAATAACTGAATTAACGCAAATCGAACTATAAATGCTTACTTGAAATTTTTTGACAAAAATAGACTGTAAGTGGAAAAGTGCATAATTATGATAATTGGGAATCATAATAGAATATGAATAGTTTATTTGTAATATGACTTAGAATATTTGAGAGAGATAATTAAGCTTAATATGTGCATATTGGTTTATAGTATGTAGGTATATTGTGAATATGAACATATAATTTATATTATGTGGGTAAATTACAATCTTAAACTAGACTGTCATGGTTAGGCTTTATATGTACATATTGGTTTACAATGTGTGGGTAAATTGCGAATATGAACATATTAATTTGCACTGAGTGGGTAAATTAGGGGCCTAATATATTGAATTTGTTTGTGTTGGTCAAATCAAGGGTTAGGGATTTGTCCAAGTTAATTCGTTGGGATCAATTCCATGTAGCATACCCTTTTATCATTTCTAGTCTCAATATGAGGCAAGAGCATGCACCATGTTACGTTATCGATGTATTTGGTCTAATTGGAGGGTGTGAGTGCGTTTCAGTGAGTTAGTGTGTACGCACTAGTCCGATTTGAAAACATAAACCATTTTGATAATTGTAGATAAGGTTATGTTTTTTGGATGATGGGGGTAGGGCCTGGTAAACCAGAACCCATAGTGGACATAGGTTATCCATGATTCGTTGTGGCCGATCGATTGAGTAGTATTAGGAACTTCTTCCTAATTATTGTTTCATTTTTAAGTTGCAGAAGTGCCAAACAATTATCGTTATTGAATCTTGCAAATGAGAACACTTATAACTTTTGTCATCACGGTTCTATTTGTCACTTTTAATCCATGCATAGACACTTGCCCATTTATGACACTATAACTACTAATTTATCTATTTTTTTGCTTATCAGTCATGCTAGAAATTGCTATAACTCACCAGACTTTTGTCTAACATATTTTCTCCTTTTCTTCTATCCTTTTTCTTCTACCAGGCTCTCAAGGAGGAACTACTAAGCTTAGACTGCTTAGTTGATTTATCTTGGACGACTCTTGCAGAGATGTATTATTTTATTTCTTTCCATGGCTTTCTTGTATCTTTTTGGCTATTTGGGGATATTACTCTGATATTTCTATTATGACTGAGATTTGTGACATGGTATTTTCAGTTAGTTTAGTTTGCGTAAAATAATAAAGATGGTTTAGCTATTTTATTTTAAATTGTCCTTTTCTTCCGTTGTGAATCTGTTTTTTGTCTTGTGAAATCTTAATCGCTATGATATTATTTGTCTTTATACCTATAAAGCTTCATATTTCTTAACGAGATTCTATCTTAGGATAACAGTAAGGGGTGAGGGGTGTTACAAATCTCTTCCCTTCTCCTTTATCGAAATCACCTGAATCGCTAATATTTCTCCTCTTCCAATGCTACCTTCCCATCCCTTCAACTCCAAGTTCGATCACTACTTCCTTAGCCTGACCATATAACAAAGCCAAAAACGCACTACCCAGCATGAGGCACACCCTCTAGACTTCTGTCCATCTAAACCTCCCCAAGCTACAAACCCCAAATCCAAGCTCCAATTATCTTAAAACCTTGCCCATTTTGCAAATATCACAATCCCTAGTCCCGCCTAAACTTTCGATCATCCTAAAAGGAATTGGATCGAATGCGATTATTCGAGAACGAAGAGGATCTAGTCATGACTTTGCTTTGAGCTTTTTTCTTCTTCTTTTTTCATTTCAAATAGGCTCTGTGTTTTGAAAATAACAAAACAAGGGAGGAATGGGGATCAGGTTTGTATAAAGTAATGGAGGAAAGAAAAAAGGATGTGTGTTTCATAGTTTAATGCTCCATAATTTGGATTAACATAATCGAGATTATCATAAACCAGTCATCATAATTTAACGCCCAATTATTTAGAAAATTGTAGATTACTCAATAACTATAGATTGCAAAGGTAAACAATTGGAGACTTGATTTGGAAAGGGTGAACCAAGGGGAACCTACCCCAAAATTTGTGAGGCTCATCTTGACAACATTTCGACCTTATTTCGGTAATTATTGTCAAACGAGACAACAATTTCTAGTATGGGTCCGCCTTGGTTCTATGGTCTTCTATGCAAATTTTCTACCATATAGCACATCTTCACATATAAATAGAACAATAACGAAATTCATTTAGAATAATCATTCTATCCCCTTGGAACCTCCATTAATCTTCTAAGCTTGGAATCTTCTTCACCTTATTCAACTCTTTAACATTAATTACAACTTTCTTACCTCAAAAAGGACTATAATTATAGTCAATAGCATAATAAAAGATTACTCAGAGTGGAGGTAGGTTAGTATTTGTCGAAACACTATAAAAACTAGCGCTCTTTTTCTATTTTTTGTATTCTATGATCTGATCTGTGATTTTGATAGCATGCTCTAGTTGGGTGTAAGTGGTCAACTTAGTCTCTAACATTTTGGTTCTTTCACTAACTATACTTACACCTTCGAAATTGGAAGAGCTCTGAAAGAAACAGGAATGACTAAGTGAAGAAGGTATAATACACAACCAAATGAAAAAGAAGTTGGGAAGGTTCCTTAAAACCCATACATCTACCTTATTAGAGGGAGGCAAATACTATGATGGTTCAGTTACGATCTAGGATGGCTAGATGGCAAAGCAATAGGAAATGATGGCTACTTTCCTCTGAAAGATTAGGTAAACTACATAAACGTGCACTTTTGAAATTCAAATTTAAGACCACATAGCAAATTAGGACAGATAGAGGGTTGGACCTCAATTGCAAAAACAGAACGCCGACCAAGTAAGTCAGATTGGTACCAATGCTACCTTTCAGATTAGGTACAAATATCTTGCAAGTTGGGGGTACGGCTCCAAAACTGCATTCAAGAAATTAGAGTGGACGCGAAGTTGGACCGATGGCTGGACCTGAAGGACCTAGGAATGTAACGGAGCAACTAAGGGCATCTCCATCCAATAGGCTCGGGTCAGCATCGACCCCACTTTTAGGATTGACACTGATCCCATGAACTTTGGGGTACGCTTCCAGGTCAGATGGATGTTGGAGCTGGAAGGGCCACAGTTGGTGCGGTGCAAGCTAATGTGCATCAGAGTGCAGATCTACAACATGAGGAGTATGAAATAGGTTAACTACATGGACTCAGGGAAGGGGAAGGATATGAACATGGATTAAAGGCAACTATTGAAAGAAAACGAGAGATTGGCGGAATCAACCAGGTGCATAATGATAGATTATCAACTCAAAGTTTGGTGGACATGATAAGGATTTTATTCACTCCTAACATCAAGAATGGAAGGAATCTACTAGAGTTCAGGTTATTGGCACTGGATATATACGATGGGAATACCGATCCTACGATTCATCTAATGAAGTACATAAGGCATTTGGAAGTGTTGGGGTATATGAGGAAGTAATGGAAGAGTGCTTTCCATTATACTTAAGGGACATAGTGGCATTGTGGTTTAGACAACTATAGAGTGATTCAACTAGTACCTAGCTAGAGCTAGTCAATCAATTTGTGAGACAACTTTCGGACCACATCAGCAGACCCAAGATTGTAATGACCATCATAATGGTGAAGCAGAGGACAAGGGTGACCCTACGAAAATTCTTAACATGGCAGTGGCTTCAGTTGATCGACCAGATTCATCAATGGTTCTAATGACAACTGTGTTAGGAGTGGCAAATAATACTGATTTTATGGTATCGCTGGAATGGGACCCGAAGGGATCTCAAGGAATTTTATTATAAATCTGATAGATTCTTGTAGCAAGAGGATGCAATAGAGGGTAAAGAGGCTTCAGAAGCTAACTTGATAAAAGATAGAGGACCACTATAGGTAGATCCAGGAATAGGAGAAGGGAAGCAAAAAGGTCGATAGTAATTATGATAGGTCGAGGATGCCAAGGAGAGAGCAAAAATTTTCTTCTTATTTAGATTTGAATACTACCATAAAGAGGATGTATATCAGAATTGAGGAATGCTTCTGTACAAAAGGATGACAACGAGGGAACTAACCTAGTGCATAAAGGCTTTTACATGCATTACATATTCCATGATCTAGATGGGAATGATACAAACTATCGTAAACACTTGAAGGACATCGTAAACACTTAAAGGACATCGTAAACACTTAAACGATATGAACAAGTCTTTACCTACAAATACAACACTATAACTTATTTGGAATCTTCTTTATGGCTTATTGGAACCTCAATTACTCTTTTAGATTTGAATTATTCTTCATATTCTTCAACTCTTTAACATCTATTACAACTTTCTCACCTCAAAGGAACTGTTATTGTAATCAGTAGTATAATAAAATATTACATATAGTGGAGTATGCTAACGTTCGATTAACCACTGTAAAATTTTGGTGTTTTTTCTTCTTTTCAATATTATGAAATCTGATATGTGATTGTGATACAATTATTCTCTATTTTAGTGTTAGTGACTAGTTTAGTCTTTAACAATACCTTATGAAGGTTTATATCACTGATTTTGCATGCCATTGTCATTTAGTAGGATACGACATATATGATCATTCTTGGGCCAGACAAGCTTAGAAAGACATCAATGAAAGTGGATCTAATTTGTAAGAAGATGAAGACAAATAAGGTTCGACATAAATCTTATGTATATAGAAGATGTACGGAGCTAGAGTTCATGAAGGTTTCACTTTTTAGGCATGTGATGAGGTTTTAAGTAAATTGGGGAAGCTTGCACCATGATTTGTTGGTCCTTTCCTGATCATAGCTAGTATTGGGACATTGACATTTAGAATTGAGCTTCTGAAGAAGTTGGTTGGGGTAAATAATGTTTTCCCCATGTCATACTTGTAAAACTGCTTTCTTGATGCAACCATTTTTGTCAAACCAAGCCAATTGAGGAGGTGGAGGTTGAGCAAGAGTCAGTGCGTTATGTATATACATGTATCCTGGATCATAGCACAAAGTGACTCCACAATAAGGGGATTATGCTAGTAAAAGTTCAATAGGGAGGCGTTCCATTAGAGAGTACGTGTAACACCCCACATCCATTAGTGTCACTCACCAAGGGAATGCACTAAGTTCTGTGAAGCATTATAGGTAAAAGATGCAGATAAACTACAAGACAGACAAAAATTAAAACAGCGGAAAATAAAACTTTACTTTATTGATAAAATAGTTTGTACAATAATTGTTTTCTAATACTAGAGTATTTGTCTTACAAAATAAAGAAGCATAAAATAACATTTATATTCCCCAATGTAGCATGAGACAGCCATAGTAGTGGAAAAGAGAATCCAAGCAAAACTTCGACTAATTTTCAAGCTTGGAAAGAAAACTGAGCTAAGAAGTAATATTACCTCCCTGCGAACCTGGGGGGAATGGAAGACAAGAAAGCGAAAGAAAACATAGTCAGACATAAAGTCTGGTAAGTTCAGTAACTTCCAGCATTTGAACAGGTAAAAGCAACATGACATGAATTAACTTAATACAAGACAACACCATGGTGACGGGAATCATAAGGTTAGCCCAAGATAAGATAAGGTGAGATAAACTGGATGCGCTTCTATACTTTCTCTGTTTCGCTTCTACCTTGTTACTCTAATTTCTAGGTCTCTGCACCACCTAACTAGTATCCCAACTAGTAATCTGCTTAACATGATAACGTGATCCCAATCCTAAAAATTGTGGTTGCTTTTAGGTGTACATCTATTATTTATTACCTAGATCTAATCTAGGGTTTATTTATCGAACGCCTCCCAGATTCAACCAGGGTTTACGCTACCTGGGTCCAACTAGGGTTTATGCTACCTATTGAATGCTTCTCGGTACTCAGGGTTTATGCGACCTAGGTCCAACTAGGGATTATGCTACCTGTCGAACAATACCCCCTAGTCTAGGACACATTACCTAGAGTGGTATATGTTCCTAGACTTTTCCCCACGTATGTGTCGCGAATCGTTATTGTGACAACCCCAAACCCCGTACTGACGGTGGAAAGGGTAATCTTTGGAGTATAACACATAAACAGATAATAGCAGAACAGAAATAAATAACCAGATAATGCACAATAGAATATACTGGATAAACGTAATCATCAGAGTTACACAGTATACAGGATCATACTTAGTACAAATACAGTTCAGCTATACATAAATGTCTACAGCGGAAAATAAACATAATATGTACAATAGGAGCTGAATAGCATAAAATAGATAAATGATAGAATCCATCTTCAGCTCCATCTATCCAGAAAGAGCCTGCTAAAACCAAAATATAAGGCTGTCCGTGTAGAAAGTGGGGCACCCGAGTTTGCAAGTGAAACAAACTACGAGTCAGTCATGGGACTGGTATGAGAAATCTACTTAACACATTATATAATATGGCTAATCATAGGACCACGCCACTTTCGCGGAACGGGTTTACTCCATTGGATTGCCAGTGCTTTAAAACAAATAATTCTTCTAAAACATCGCAATGCTCTTTATAAAAATGAAGCCATTATAAGACTCAGTTCCCATCACACAATGCAACGCAAACCGGAGGATAGAGTTTTTACCTTATAATGGCCAAAATATGCTTGATACGAATAAAACAAAAGCATTTGATATTACTAGTGTTTATATGTTTCAAAAACAATTTCAATCATAACTATCAATCGGAGACGACATGAGCGTCCCATGCCACTATGTCGCCAAATATAGGTTTACAATCAAAACCGCACAATCACGTATTTGGAAATTGGATTTCCATCATGAACCAAGGAAAAAGATAGTCCTTACCGAATTCGAGACTGTCTAGCCCGAGCCTCAGGCAAGTACTCAGTTAAGCCTTTGGATCGTCAGGGCCGGTCCACCGATGTGGATTAAAATTCCTGAACGCTGCGTTTCCTCGCCCTTTGGGGCGTAAATGAGCCAACGAATGATTCCATCGGTCCCAGATCGACCGATATGACCGAGGCGCCTCGCAACAGCAACAACCACATAGGTGAAAAATAGTATAAATGTCAGCCAGTTTAAGCACCGACACCACCTATAGCTAGAAAGAAACCCATGCCCTCCCTGAGGTCCTTCTCCCGTTTCTGGTTCATACCGGGGTGTGAGGTTCGCGAATTTATGTTATACACAGAGCTACACCACACAGGCGGTGCTCTGATCATCAACCACAAGACTTTGCTTTTCAACAGAAGCCCTGATCACTGCATCTTAGCATGCCACACAGGCAATTCACACCATGCAACTGATGGCTATCAATCACACAGAATGAATTCCAATGTCAGACACACAGTCCATTTGCAAGTCCGTTCTGGGTCTGAACGAAACCGGAGGCACTATATACCTCGCATACCCATCGATCTCCACGTACGTCTGGATGATCACCACTCATTATCCATATTTCGGGATGCCTCCCAATCAGGACATCAGTTACCATCCAAACGAGGTGAAGATCTCCAGTCTTCGACCACCGTCTTCATCTTCGATTTCTTATCGTCGATTCAGTTATTCAGAATGGGATAAACCTGGTCTTTCTGAGCAACTCACATATATAATAAAAAGTGCTACAAAAACACGTCATACGTCTCATTTCACTTCATCAGTCACTAACCGTAGATCAGTAGGAGAACGATTTCCCAAATATTAACCCCAAAGGCTGAAACCAACATCAGATCAAACTCCACGAAACCATTCGACTTAGCTAACCTTCAGTTAGTTTCTAATTTTCACATTCCATATCGTTTATAATATTTTATAACGATTTATCGCTATTTTTATTTATTTTAAAATAGCCAATTTATTCAAACGACGCTTCGGGCCATAACGCGGTCGTGGCGCTGTTTTTCTTCAGATTTGATTTACACATATCTGAAAATCTAACCGTTGGATCTTCACAAAATTTACATCATTAGAAAGATCTTTTCAAAACAAATCCAACGGTTCCAGTTTTGGGAAAATCCGATGGTCGGATCTCCCGGTACAATCGTTTGAAGTTTCGATTTCAAAATACGAACTGCAGCGTCGTTATTCGATTTAATATAATTATATATACATAAATATAATCGATTCTGGCGCTGTTTTTCTTCAGATTTGAATTAAACATTCCAGACAATCCAACCGTTGGATTTTCACAAAGTGGGTATCGTTGGGAAGATATTTCCAAAGCGAACCCAACGGTTTCGGTTTCGGGAAAATCCGATGGTCGGATCTCCTGCACTAATCGTTTGAAATCACGGTTTCAAAACACGAACTGCAGCTTCGTTATTCGATATATATCAATTCTATTTATATATATCGTTTCTTCGATTTCAAAGCTATATACTTTTCATACATTTGATAAAAATTATATTTTTATCCAACCGACAATTATTTCAACACTTCGCTATTTTTAACTATTCATGTATACAGAAAAAATGTGATTTTTATTGTAAAACAATTCATTTCAAAACACGATTATTTTATATAGTTCATATAGGTGATAAAAATAGGATTTTTATTATAAAACAATTTATTTCAAAACACTACTATTTTATATAGTTCGTATAGATGATAAAAATAGGATTTTTATTATAAAACAATTTACTTCAAAACACGAATACCATTCAACACATGAATTTCTATTCAACGAATGAATTTCTATTCAACACACAAATATAGTTTCAACACATGAAAATAATTCTAACACATAAATATTATTCAAAATTTCGGCAGCATAACGGCAGGGTAGTTAAAACCGGGGTCGTCCCTAGTACGGCTCCCCGCTCTACCTTAAAGCCTCGCCGCTTTTGACAATGGGGATTTCATGCATCTAATTCGCACGCAGGCGGCATGTATATATTTTTCATTTCCACAAACTAATCCTATGTGGTTTCAACCAAATAATTCTCAACCACAAACGGGTATTTTTCAACCACAACCAATCAATTTCAACCACACACAATTCTATTCAACCATTCGCTATCAATCAATTTTCACACCAATCACAACCAATAAATATCGTCCATGGTTTGTGGACGAGGAGCGTATATATATGTATATATATATATATTTATATAGGCATTTCACTTCTATTTCAACACATATATAATTTTTACAACGCATATATAACTTATACGTCGAACGTACAACTTACACAACGCTTATACATGAGGTGTACAACGCTTATATAACTCATACATCGACTATATAATTTATACATCGTCGTTTTCCTTATCGTTTATAATTTAGAAATCTCACATTGGTTCCACTCCACAAAAAATAGCAGAAGGCTCAGAAAAATATGCGGTCTCTTCTAAAATGTAGAAGACGTCCTCACGGTCACGATGTTTCCTGTTTCATCAAATTTCGTCAATACACGATAAAGATACGATTTTTCAAAGTTTTGTAACACTTAAAAGTGTTAATTTCAGTTTAAATATAATAAAGGTTGCACCTTTCAAAGCTGGTTCGAACTAGGGTTCGGATTTTGCGGCAAATCCGTGAAGCGTTGCTTCGATCGGGTGGTGCGACGTGAAAGAGGGGAGCGAGGCGCTGCTGTCGATGGTCGGAGGAGGGGTTCGGTGGTCAGATGAGGTCGGGGCGGCGGTGGGAAGTCGCTGACTTCGTGGGTCTCGTTCTCGTCGATGGGGAGGAGGGAGAAGGCGAGGGTTGGTCGGATTTGAAGAGGAGGGGCGGCGCTGTCGAGATCGGGTGGTGGCGGCGCTTGAAGGTGGCTGAGGCGGCGGGAAAAGGGTCGGGAAGGAGGGAGCAACCGTCGCCGTCGAGAACGAGAGAGGAGTGGGGTTTTTGAGTTTTTTTATATTTTTAAATTAATGAAAGAAAAATTTCTATTGGCCGATGGTTTTATAATTTCAAAAATTAGGGTTTTTACAAACGAACTTCAATTCAAACCCAACGACTGTCGTCCCTAGCTAAATACCCCCATTCCGAACACAATGGCATATGTTTTGTAGGCCCATTCGACTGTTTGAGTCAGTTTTTCTTCAAATTAAAATATAAAACATTCAATATTTGATTTGAACGTACATTTCAATTTGCTGGGGCCACATACTGATTCTAAAAATTCCCGAAAAATAAATCTAGCTATGTTTTGACGATGCGGTCCCAACAAAACTAGTTTTGTCGAATTCTGAGACAATTTGAAAAATGACCCTTTTCTGGTCGATCCATTTTAACTATAATTGACCAAAACACATTTTCCTTCGCCACGCTCACATATTAGCTTTAGAAATTATGAAATTTGAAACCTAGCAATAATTTGACATCCCGGATCCAACAAAAGTGGTTTCGTCGAATTCTGAGGTCGTATGCAAAATGTCTATTTTCAAGGGCGATATAAATTATATAGCGACCTTTCTGAAAATTCATTTGGCCATAACTTTTGCTTCCCGCTATGAAACTTCGATTTTTCAGATTCGTTAGAAAGGTATTCACTAACAGATTTAAATATTTTTGGTTTCACTCAAATCCGTTTTGTTTTGCACCCGGTACAGTCAGGCAAAGTTTGAATTCAAATTTTGAAACTACCGCGCCATTTCAGGCCTTGTTTATAATTAGAATTAATTATATTTATTTTCTAACATTGATTCAAACTTACTTTTTGTCGTTATTATTTAAAATATTTATTTTAAATATTTAAAATCCACAAAAATAGCCAATTTAAAATTTTTAAATTGGTTCAGATTTTCCGGGTCGTTACAGTTATCGTTGTCTAGATGCACATGTCCTTTATATGTGCGACCCGAGTCCCGTGGCAGGGCTAATCAAGAAACACGGAACTCGGTCGGGAGCTTTTCAGAGATATGCCGATGCAGATACTAAGGTCTGTTTTTCCAGTGGCTATGGTCCCACTTGACCCCTCCATCAACTACTGAAAGGCTACCCTTGAAAAAATAAGAACTATACGTAGGCCCTCTATGCCCCCACTAACCTATGGCCATCCGCATCCATAACTAGATAGCAAGTATATGGTCTTTTGGAGTTCTCCGCCTTTCCGCTGTACGTATCTCGACTGACTCAAGATGGTAGATAGACGACGAGTTGCTATCACAAGACTACTGGTCTCGCCAAATCACGCTGGTCCATCCTAGTCTTTAGGTTGCCTTATATTGCAACCAAGGCATACCCTTGGTTATTCTAACGCAGACCTTAACCTCTGTGAGCCCAGGAGGATCATCTGCAGCCTCACAGAGGGATACCAAGAGTACCCTCACGTCCCCTCGAAGCCTCGTGCTTCGTAACCCAAATTCGTTGGAGCCTTCTTCATGATCAGGTGGACGTTCGCTCCTTCTCGTGTTCTACTTGGTTTTCTTGACTAAGGTTTACTACTTAGTCCTCTTAACTAAGGTTTACCACTTAGTTTCCTGAATCGTTAACTTTCTTAACTAAGGTTTACAACTTAGTCTTCTTAACTAAGGTTTATTACTTAGTTCTCCTTCTCGTTATTTACTTAGCTCTCTTTAACTAAGGTTTATCACTCTGGTTAAGTGTTGGCTTTCTTGTGTTTAACTTAACCCTACCCATTCATCATACTACACTGGTTAAGGGCTTTCTATTAACTTAACCTTAGCCATTCATCTTGTTATATTGGTTAAGTGTTCCTCATTAACCTTGTTCATTTATCATGTTATAACGGCTAAGTGTTCTAAGTTTACTTAACTCCACCTTCTAGTCTAGTTAACATGTTAAATTGTCTAAGTGTATTTTACTTAACCCCACCTTCTAGTCTAGTTAACATGTTATAATGGTTAAACCTTTTCTTAACCTCACCCACTTGTCTAGTCAACATGTTATAGCGGTTATTTAACCCCTACAAGTCTTGTCTTGTTAACATGTTAAGTTGGTTAAGTGTTCCTATGGACTTAACCCTCCCATTCTAGCTTAACTGTTTCTTAGCTTTAAATTATTCATTTAAAGCACCAACCACTCACATTAGACAGATATTGTTGCGGTCACTGGATGTGTCGGTCAGTTCCGGGCAGATTTACACTGCAATTCAGTCTAACCTTGGGTCCTTTTGGGCTCAATGCTCTAACCACCCACATTAGATAGGTATTGTTACGGTTGCTGGATTTGCCGGGCGGTTCCGGGCAGTCTTATATCGTAACTCAATCTAACCTCGGGTTAGGCATATTCGTCTTTCCTAGATTTACATATTTATCCTTTTTGTCTATATGTAAATTGCTAACAACTCTTTTAAACAAATTTGGCCTATATCATATTCATTTGTCATGCCCACTAACATATCTATATTTTAGGCCCAAATCTTGATTTACCTATCATTTAACCCAACCTGCAGTTTTATGCCAATTTAAATCTAGTATTCCCATTTACAGTTCATGTCAAAACTAGATTTGATACTCTAGTTTACAATTTATGCCTAAAGCTTAGGTTACTAGCCAATACTAGATTCAATATATCAAATTACATCTTCTACAATTCACGTCAAATTACCCCAATTTGCATCTAATAGTCATGTTATAATACATGCTCTAAATTATGCCAAATAATATAGATTTCATGTTATACCCAAATAACCCCACATTCACAACGTACGTATACCATGATTTCACAAGTTTTCTAAATACTCATGAAATGAAACTAAAAAGGGAATAGAGGATAAACATGAGAATTGACATAAAAGAATAGGCATGCAAAAGCGAGCCAAATACAAGGATAATGGATCCAATGGTTTTGGTGTACATAATAGAGAATAGGAATAAACTAAGCAAGTCACACCCTAGGTATGAGATCCAACAAAATGCCAGTTCGGTGTACAACATGGTTTGTAACTATAGTGTTATGGGCATAAACAATTAACCATAATAGTCTTAGGCAATTAATCGCAATAGTCATGGTCATAGGTAGAAATCTCATAGTTATGAATCATAGGCGATTAACCACAATAGTCATGGATAATTAACCAAAATAGTCCTAGGCAATTATCCTAAATAGTCATAGGCAATTAACTGTAATAGTTTCAAAGTCATGGTCATAGACAATAGTCTTATGTTCATAATCATGGGCAATAGGCATAGTCTTATGTTCACAGTCATAGGCATAGGTATAGTCTTATGTTCAGAGTCATTGGCATAGGTATAGTCTTATGTTCACAGTCATAGTCTTAGGCCATTAACAATATTTTCAACGTCATAGGCATAAGCACAGTCTCATCGGTAATTAATCACAATAGTTCTTAATTAGATCCAAAGGCATATACAAGCACAGATTCAAATGAGAGGATCAGGCATATTCTTATATCCATTTAATTACATGCCACAAACAGATCTAGACGTTCAAATCTAAAAAGTAACTGACTTACATTGATCGGTTTCAGAAAAGGATAATCAGATAGCGTTGGTGATTTGCTATGATTTGCATGACGTTGCTTGCAACCTTTGAATTAGCCTTTGATTCTTTTCTTAAAGCTTTAATCTTGATTTGAATCTCCAATTTGAAGAAGAACTATAACTTATTTTAGTGGAGAATTGGATTTATTTTAATGGTGGAGGTTAGAGTAAAGAGAAGCAGCATGTAGATGCCTAAGAGAATTTGTGTGAATTTAGGTTGAGTACTAGGTTGTATATATAGGATTTCAATTTGATTAGAGCCGCTAGATGAACCCTAGAATTACCCACAACCATCAGATCAGTTCAGAGCTATCCAGAAGGCCCAGGTGACTCAGCACGAACCAGAAAATGGTCCAGACCTGACCAGGTCGACCGGGTAGGTCGACCCCCAGGTCAACCCCCTGTTCGACCTGGGTACCCAGGTCGACCCCCTAGTCGACCTGGGTCCTGGGCGGGAATTTTCCCGCCCAGCCCAGTTTGGGTATGTTTTCGAATTTTGAACTGAATTTTGAGCTGTTTGAATTTTAAATTGAATTCTGAAACTTCTGAAGGTCATAACTTCTTCAAACGGAGTCTGATTTACGCAAACTCGGACTCTATCTCAAGCAAAATTTCGAGATGAACGCAATGGCGTAACCCGTTTACCTTAATTCTTCTTCTAAAATTTAATTATACTTTAATTTGTGAAACTTAATGTTATAGAGTTACAGGGTGTTACAGTACATGAGAGCTCGATAAGAATCTAAGGTTCCTATCCATAACTCTTTTACGATACACCAAAAATTTCAATCTTTCTTTAGTTAAAACCCTTGGAATATGACTTAGAGGGTATAACACCATAGGTTGATATCTCTGGATGAAAAGGATGATTGTAAACGTGTCAGTGTGGTATATTATAAGTGATGGATGCATATGGATACTTATAAATGGATTTGATTCATTTACATACTTCTAAGAACTAAGACAATAGGTCTTATAGTTACCTACAGTCATATCATGTGCATGTTGTTTCTTGATTGGAGGTTATGCATACAAATATTGCATATGGCTAAATGGTTGTTCATATCATTAGGATCTTGCATACATCTAAAAGCATGGTATGAGCATTTTTACATAAACAAGAGGCCGGTTGAATTAATAGACCAGCTACTCTTATCATTAGTCTAGGTTTGCATGCATTCCACACTGCATATGTATATAATTACATTAGGAAATACTAAGGACCATAGTACATGTGAATGATTTATGAGTAGATGAATGTAGATTTTGGTTAATGTGTGTGAGTTGCATTTTCCCATTCATAAAGGTCTAGGAGACAAAATACTTATTAGGGTGGAAAATGTAACATCGTAAAAATTTTACGAGTTTAAATTAAATAATTTAATTGAAATAAACAAGGACTCTAAAACAAAATATTCATAAACTTCTGAACTTGACTATGAAAATTTCATGATTGTGTTCGTTGTGATTTTCTAGGAAATTTTCATATATAACTTATCAAAATCCAAGTTAGAGTTAGAGAGTTATAAGTTCTGAAAAGATAAAATAAAAATTAAACATGGTAAGTCGACCCAATAAGACCTAGTCAATTGACAGTGGTCAACCTAGGTCAACTTTACCTATTATAAAACAGTCAAGTGTTAATCTGGTTGAATGACAATGATGGCTGTGCACATGCAAAGTAGAAGATGAGTGGTTTGAATTTGTTGTTGGTTTAATTTAATGGTCCTAAATTCTAGACTAACTCTACAAATTTACCACTGACCCTAAAAGCTAATTTCTGTTCAGACAAAAAATAAGTAAATGCTGCCAATTTTGTTATTAAACCCTAATTTTTTTCCCCTAAACCCAAATATCAAAATAAAATCCAAACAAAATAAATTTGAAATCATATCTAAAGAAAAATTAAGGAGAAAAGCAAGCAACCAAGGAGGAGAGCTACCGATCAAATGCAGTTTCAAATCTAGAGCATAGGCTAAAAGATGAGTGGGCACAGACTTGTAATTTTATTATTGAAATTGATTTAACATATATATTCTAGGAGGTTAGAATTAAAGTAACCTAAAATAAAACTTGAAATTTATTAAATCTAAACCTTGAAATTTAATTAAAAAATTAATTAAAAAGTTGGAGATGTTAAATTGAAAACGCTAAGTTTAAACCACAATTCAAATCAAAACAAATGATTGAAGATTATAAATTGTTGTTAAATTGAAAATAAGGATTACTAGATTAGTTAGTCACCTCAAATAAGCTATTTAATTATTGGAGGTTAGCTTAGCAAAAATTTATCTTATCGTGTATTATTTATTAGTACAGTTATTTTTAGTCTTGATTTTTGAGAGATATTTTATGATGTACTCTAATCTAATTTATGCACTTATATACTTTTAAACTACTATATGATATGATATTTTCCGAGAAGATTATTTCCCCCTGAGATTTTATATATATGTTATATTGCTCCAGTTATGATATGTTTGAATTAGACAATCTATTCTTCGTCGTATTTTCTATTTTATTCATTGAGATGCTAATATATAAACCTAACGATATGCATTTCTCAATGAAATGGATTTTGGATGTGTCGAGGGGTACTACTTATCATAGCAGCTCCCGTGTCGTTGACCAAGAGATGCAACTCTGTTTAGAGGGCATTGCTAATTTTCTATTAGCAGGTGTTTCTATATATAAAATATGAAGGGTATGACTATTTATACTCAACCAAAAGATAGATATTTTGCACCTTTTCCTTAAAATCTAGAGACTAAATTTATTGCCCCTCTTGTCTATTAGTTTTGTTGATCGCCCTTAGTATGAGCTTTTCAAACATCAAACCTAATTAATTTAACAATTTAATTAACCATTTAATTAATCTACTAAGCCTATACCCTAATTTATTCAATATATAATAATTATAAAGCATTTTAATTGATATTGAATATTAAATCAAATAATTATAATGCCAAAAAATTAATAAAACATGTGTGTTTATTTTCAAGTTAATTGATAGCATTTACAAATTCAATATAATTGTCTGAACTTGAAAATTAACAAACGTAGTTGTGTTGACCCTTTAATATGAATTCAGTTCTCGAATAGTATTTAAATGATTTAAATGCTAAAGCTAGTAAGGCTTTTGATAAAACATAATATCAAATAAAATACAATTGATTATAGATTATTGAGAGGAAATCAAACTTCCAGTCTTTAATAAGGTATGCCTTATAACAATATTTTGTGCAGTTTCCTTCCATTAATACTGTACCACTAAGATATTTAGAATTTGATCGATGGTAAAAAACCATAATGATATCCATAGTTAATTAAGAAGACTACATAAGTGTCCTTGGTTAAATCAAGTAACACTTACCGACTACCAATTATAGTAATACTTACATTCTACAACAAAGGAGACAAATCCTCTCCTAAGCAGTGTTTCGCATAAGTAGTTCAACATTAACCAGTTATGGCCCAAACATGATTACCATGCCACGTTAAAGTACAGATTAACCACCCTCAAGTCAAAATGCTGCTATACATTGTTACAATGTGAACATTTATTTTGAATTTGTTGGATTAACCTATAAAAGACTTTTTTTGACTTCTCCTATGATCCAGCAAAACAATCAAAAGTACATAACCCCTTATTTTTTCAATTCTCATGACTAATTCACCATCCATCCTATGAAGAATGTTACATACTCTAATATCAACGATTGTATAAATAAATATTATTTTCTTGATATAACTTATAGAGGAATGTTTGAGCACATATTATTTAAATATCGATCCCGCTTTATGGTTATAAACATATTTGCAATTACAATTGATAAAATGCTTCTTCTTTTTAGAAACGGATGATTATATTTACATATTTAGATAGAATGTGCCATACTACCATAACAAGGGGATCCGACCAAATCGAACCTATAACCTCTTGCATCCTACTGAATGTCTTAACCAGTTGAGACAATGATGCATGTCACAAATGATAAAATGCTTCTTCTTAGTATTTTCTACCTATTTGCATTTAATATATTAGAGACTGTGTGCGTATGTATGTAAAATGGAAAAAATACATCTGAAACATACTTTATTTCTAATAAAAGCATCTTGCAAGAGTTAAGTTGTGTAACAAATTACATGATTGCACACAGACACTCATAGCTCTATCATATACATCATAGAGTTTCGATCCCACTCATGCAATATAAAGAAATCCAAGCTCAAAATGTACTTTAAGGGTTTTCTTTGATTCTTGAAATCCGATTCCATACTTCTTAAAACTTGAACTTAGAGAAAGCATCTATAGAGAGTCGTTCAACTTGGATTTAGACATTTATTTTAGAACATTTAATGAAGTATTAAAGAAGATGTAAAGATAAAAAAAGCCTAGTTTTCTAACTTAGGAAAAATGATTAAGAAGAAATGAAAGTGAAATAAATGAAAATGAATCTCATTTCAAAAATAGTAAAGCCAATTTTGGCTAAATAACCATTTTGTTTCTATTTATTATTTTCTTGTCATTTTACCTCCTTTTTTAACAAACTGTATTGATTTCATATATAATTAATATTACGAAAGTAATGAGATAAGTCTCGAGTCCTAGTCCATTCACCTTTAAAATTTATCCTTTTAGGCCATAAGCTTCTTTAAATTGATTAAAGCTATTAATTTCATTTAATTACTTAGCGCAAAAATATGGGTTATTACACGACACGATAAATTTACAAATGTTTTGTGATCTAATTATTATCTTTACAGAAATTTACATTTTGAATCATTAATTAAATCAATTTCTTTATTAAATAAACCATTATTTTAGTATCTTCGGTCTAGTAAATTTAAGATCTCTCTGTACAACTAAAACGCTTAATAATCCTACTGTGGTGAGGATATAAAAAAGTTAGTTGAAAATAATGAAGGTCTAAAAAGCTTTAATAGACATAAGATAAAAAATCAGTGCTAACTTAATCCCATTTTTATGTCATTCATGTCAGAAAAACATATTTAATCTTATACTCTATTGTAAAAAATGCTTTAGGCTTCGCCTAGGCATTAGGCTAGCCTCATAGTCTAGGTTTTTACTAGCCTCACAATCTAGGTTTTTAGTTAATCCGCTTAGAAAAGACTTATTACATTATCTAAGCAAATAAATAGATTTATAAGCACTATATATACCTCGATTTAGGCTTCATGCCTTGTATAAATATCAAAAAATTTGTTTCTAGCAATTATGTCTTCATAGATTCTTCCAAATCCAATTAAATTCATGATATTCCTTTGTGAATCGGTTAATGCAAAAAAAATTACTAAATTTTATCTGAGATACATGATTTTATCAAAAACATCTAATTTGAATTAATGCTGCCTAGGCGATTATTTCATATTCCATGCTTATCGCTTACCGTCCGCCTAACGATTTTACAACCTTAATCTTATATAAGAAAATTGAAGAGTATCAATCGTGCATTCCAGATTTGGTAATTATGATAGATTCTAACTTGAATTGATCACCTATGCATTAAAATTTTGCTTTTTACCAAACTTTATTAATTTGGTTTAATAAAGAACTAGCCTAACTATTTATTTTTATTATTATTATTTTTGCAAATGTGAGTGTTAAAAAGTCTCGATTTAGTGAGCATAGCACAAAGTAACAAGACTTAAAATAGTTCGTTAGTACCAAATTCAAATAATGTAGCGATCAAAGAGCGCTATACATTATACCAAGGATTTTGCAGGATTTTAGTAGGACTTTAACTGCATATGGATCAGTGCAATATTGGTGGAGTGAAGTGATGTTATGCTAGTTGAACAATGTAATGACTTAATTGTTTATTATTAAGTTGTTTATAGAAACGAGACGTATAGACACGCGCTTCGCGCGTGGTGATGGCACGCGCTTCGCGCGTGACTATGGCACGATATGTTCTTTCTAGTATGCTAAAAAAACAATTTTTTAGAGTATATGCTAAAAAAACAACATTGCAAAGAGTAAAGAGTAAACTTACAATTTATAGATGTGGTAGAGGTGGTTCATATATAAAATTGTATAAACTGGTAAATATGCCTGGAAAGGTCGAAGTGGAGAAGAACTTCAAATCATAATGCTTCCTATTCCTATTTACAAACCTTAGGCGTCATCGAAAATCGCAAATTACAAACCACCGAGAAAATTAAAACTGAGGAGCCTGAAGCTTTGAAATATTCTCAAAGTTTAACAACTAAACAATAAGAAAGAACTAAAAATAAATGAATAACCTGGGGCTTTTAGCGATCTGCCACAAATTCTAAAATACGATGTTGAAAAGCATCGCGCCAATCCTATTGTCTCAAGTGATGACGGCTCTACCAGACTCTTCAGTTCCTTCGAGACCGACATTGAAGCTGCTCTGGAGGTAATTTTCACATCAAATTTAAAAAAAAAACAAAAAAACGAATTGATTGTATAGCGATCGTTCCCTTTTTAAGTGTTTCCTAAAAATAGGAAGGGAAGGGTGAATGAAGAGAAAACATTAGTGATGAACAAAGAGCGGTGAGAATGAGGAGAGAAATGTGAATATGAATGAAGATTTTGAACGATATTTAAAGGGGTGTATGGTTTATTCTAGAAATGTCGCATTTGTAGGTAGAAGCTGAGAGTATTCCAGAACCAGTCAAATACGGAAGATGCTATTTTTTTGCTTTGAATAAAACATGGTTAGATGAATGCTATTTTTTGGGTTCAGCGAAATTTTAGGGAATTGACAATATTCCTATTAGTTTGTAAATACATATTTACTTCTTTTCTATCTTTGTAAATACAATATTTATTAATTAACGTGCATTAATTTCTTTGTTAACAAACATTAATTAAAATTGCAACGTACATTAATTGTTATTAAATATTTCATTATTTTTCTCCTTTTCTATGTATGCGCTCGTATATATTATATATTATATGTATAGACACACACTTTGTTTCCAATAAACTTTATTTTCAATTTTAATTATAATTAATTTAAGTTACTAATTTCATATTAATTAATTACTTAATCAAATAATCCATTGTTTTGCGACTACAATTTATGGTTGAAAATATCAAACGAACAAACTTTTAGGATTTTAGTTTTTTAAATATTCTAACTAATGTTAAGTTTTGATAATATATATAGAGAAGCGGTTAAAATTTGTAATGAAAGCCTATTTACAGATCCTCTTTTTGAGCGATATTAGCGGGGTAATTTGAATTTGTTGAAAAAGTTTATTATATCCCAATTTAAATGACATTGAATGTCTAATTTATTAGGGAGATTATGTTAAATAACAATTTAGTATATTTTAAAATTCATACATAAGGCATTTTGGGAAGTTCATAGTCAGACCAAAACTTTGCGCTTCAAAGAGAATTATTAATAAAGATAATGATACAAATACATATTATATGTATAGACATACACTTTATTTCCAATAAACTTTATTTTCAATTTTAATTATAATTAATTTAAGTTACTAAATTCATATTAATTAATTAATCAATCAAATAATCAATTGTTTTGCGACTACAATTTATGGTTGAAAATTTCAAATGAACAAACTTTTAGGATTTTAATTTTTTTAAATATTCTATCTACTATTAAGTTTTGATAATACATATAGGGAAGCGGTTAAAATTTGTAATAAAATCCTATTTACAGATCCTCTTTTGGAGCGATATTACTAATTTCATATTAATTAATTAATCAATCAAATAATCAATTGTTTTACGACTACAATTTATGGTTGAAAAATTTCAAATGAACAAACTTTTAGGATTTTATTTTTTTTAAATATTTTATCTACTATTAAGTTTTGATAATACATATAGGGAAGCGGTTAAAATTTGTAATGAAATCCTATTTACAGATCCTCTTTTTAAGCGATATTAGCGGGGTAATTTGAATTTGTTGAAAAAGTTTATTACATCCTAATTTAAATGACATTAAATGTCTAATTGATTGGGGAGATTAGGTTAAATAACAATTTAGTATATTTTAAAATTCATACATAAGGGCATTTTGGGAAGTTCATGGTTGGACCAAAACTTTGCGCTTCCAAGAGAATTATTAATAATGATTGTACAAGTTAATAGTTGTTGAGATTAAGGTGCGTTTTAATTAAATGCATGATATCATATATCTATAATCAAAATTGTTTACATTTCTCAAATCAAAACGCCTAAAGTTCAACTTAATTAAGGCAAGAAACTGCATTTTGAAGGATATAATTGATAAGGTTAAGGTCCGTTTTGATTTGAATATCAAGCTTCACGTTTTGTATTCTCAACGTGCACAACATAATGCTTAGAAGATGAAGCTAAATGGAAAACGTCCAATCTGAAAAATGATTTTAACATATAAAACTAAAAATGACATTTTTTTTATTCTCCACATTTGAGGAATATGAAATGTAACACATTTCGTCGTTTTTCCCCCTTCGTTGCAATGAATACGATTTTCACCATCTTCTCCTTTATCACAAAAAATATGAAACAAAGGTTTTAAATAGAATTCTTTGCCAATAGCAAATACTTAAGTGGTAAGTGATACGATGTTGTAAAATGATATTTTAGATAGTATGGACCTAAATAACTTCAATACTGACATATTTCTCTCAATGAGGGAATTAGTTATAAGGAAAAAACCAAAGCTGATTTTTATCAAAATGACAAAAATAAAATAAAATTTGGTAATAAAAACATTCAGTGCTATGTTTATGAAACATTAGATAAAACAAAATGTTACATTGAACTAGCAATAAATTAGCACTTAATGTGATTTTGATTAAATTAAAAAATTATATTTGTTAGCCATTTATGGTTAACACCCTGAAAATTAGATATGCCTCTAGGACTCTTGTTTTAAGGTGGAACTTAGACTTGGACACTGCCTATGTTCTGGAGTTCTGGTTGAAATACCACTGCTATGTACCATAGGTACATTTCCTGTTTAAAACAGATTCAGTTGCCAGCCTTACTTCGGTTTCCTGAACGGGAGTTACATTCTCTTGTGTTTCCACTCCCTAGGAATTCACTAATATTTTTAAATAATTCTCACTTATCACAAAACAGATTCAAATAAGGTTAACCCTTCTTTATAGTCATTATATGAAGGGATCTTATGAATCTACCTTGATTCCTCAGAGGTTTGACGGAATGGCGGAAATATTCCCCTAATTCCAATCAAGCCTTTAAATCTTATAAATCGCTTAGTGGGGAGATCCTAACATAAATCTTAGATCATAACTATAACCATTAACTATGTATAGTCTCTATTTCATAATCTAAGCGTCTAAAAGATGATTGCGGGACAGGGTATAAATTAAACCTAATTATGCATAAATTATGTTTGTGTAACTACGATGTTAGTGAAAAAGCAACAATAATATACGATTGAAACAAGATCCTCTACGAGTATCTTAAGAGCTGTATATTCTCTTTTTAATGATCATATTTAATGTTACATATCTCTCTCTAAGATGATTTAGTAGTTTGGGCTTGACTTCACCATAAGAGATTATAATAATGTTGAAAGTAAAATGAATGTTTAGGACTAGAAAACCCAAATCCCACCTTGGGTCTTTGGGGTCCTATTTATAAATGGGGAATGATCCTTCCTTCGACTTAGATGCTCCGCTTAGGTCATCCAATAGGGTTTTACTACGAAGGCTTTATGAGCACACTGGTAGCTTTCCTTCGGGGGTAAGTCCAAATAGTTGCTTCTAATGGTCCTAGCGAAGGAAGCTCTCAGTTGAATGTGGGAGGAGTGGCCTTATAGGTACTCTCGAGTTTCTTCTGATTTTTGTCTCATGCTCTGTCTCTAAGGCTTAGAGGGTTAGAATTTAGATTCTTTGCCTTTTGTGCTATGCCACTGTGTCGTGTTTCTCTTAGGATTCGAATGTATGCATTGTAAGTCTTGCTTTATTTCTTCTAAGAGTTCCTTGGGTATCTATGTTGAGCTATCTTTTCTCCTCTTGCCTATGGAAGCCTTCGAAGATATTATCTTTCTACTGTGTCCCCCTTTTATCACTCAAAGAGTCTTCTGGTGTAACAATCCGCAAATTCTGAACCAATTTAAAAAAATTATTTTAGAAAATTTTAATGAATTTTGAGGATATAATATAATTTATTATTGATAATAATGGCTAGAATTCATTTTAATCGAAGTTAAAACGAATAAATATAATTTAAATATAAAATGAGTTAGAAATGGCACAGTAGTTTTAAAATTTGATTTTGAACTTTAACTGAATGTACAGGATTCAAAATAAATCAGAATTGAGTGAAACAAGAAATATTTAAATCTGTTTAACCATATCTTTCTAACGAATCTGAAAAATTGAAATTTCATAGCGGAAATCAAAAGTTATGGCCAATTCAATTTTTAGAAAGGTCGCTGTAGAATTTATACATATAATATATATGGCCCAAAAGGCTACTTTTCACATATGAAGAAATTTCGACTCGAAACCACTTCCATTGAGTCTGGAATGATGTTTCTGCATTGAAAAAGAATAAACATTATATATTTTGAGTTTCGAAAATTATTTGTTTAAAAATATATTTTTAATATTAAATATATTGGCCTTAAAAATAGTCATTTTTCAAACGACCTCCGTTTTTGACGAAACCACTTTTGTTGGAACCGGAATGTCAAATTATAGTTAGGTTTCAATGTTTAGAATTTTTCGAATTAATATGTGAGCGTGACAAAAGAAAATGTGTTTTGACTATTTCAGCTAAATTTAAACGCCTTAAAAATAGCCATTTTTCAAAAAGTCTCAGAATTCGACGAAATTGGTCTTGTTAGAACCGTATCGTCATAAGAAAGCTAAAAATATTTTTTTTAGAATTTTCTAAGGTCATATGTTGTCCCGGCATATTTTAATGTACGGTCAATATTTAATTAATTAATTTTTAATGCAATTTAAAATAAAAATCGTACATATTTCGGAATTAGGCCACGAGACATATCCCATTGCGTTCAGAAGGTGTCAAAACCTTAAGAACGACAGTAAACAGGCCCAAATCAGAGAAAGTCCGAAAATCCACCTTTTAAGCACAATTTTCGAGATTTAATATTAAAATATTATTAAAAAAATAAAACCCTAACCCTAATTTCAATGGCCAGCCGCCGCCAGGTCTGTTCAAGGGCCAGAATTGTCCGAATTTCAAACCTTAATATCTTCCAATCCGTTCAACGAAAATCTACAAACTATATACCGAATCGAAGAGAATTTCAAGACCTTTCAATCCATACGGTTAAGATCGGGTTTCAGTGCACGGACTTCGCGAATTCTCAACTTGAAGGGGCTGCGTTTATGGGTGGTTGGCGGGTCCTAGGGGGCGCGAGCTGGGCCCCATGGACGGCGCTGGAGGAGGGCGAGAAGGCGGAGCTAGTGGTGACTTCGGATCGGCTGCAGGTGGTCGGATGGAGGTGTAATGAGATGCCCTAGACGGTGGATGATGGGTTTCAACGCACGAAGGAGAAGATGAAAGGAGCGGCCTCGTGAACGATGGGTACAAACATATTTTATTAATTTAAATTAATTATTTAATCTATTCAAACTTTAAAAATTCGTATCTCTCTCATACGTGGTCTGTTTGACAAACCGTAAATTGCGTTAGAATCACAAAATTAAGATCTTCGCGATGGCGCAGACCAGAGCTGAATCCGAGACAGTCGAATTTCCAGCAAAAATCTAGGTGAGAATTCTGAATTTATTATTTAATTAATTATAAATTATTTTTCTTGCGTTAAAAATAATTGTATAATGATGTAAATTCAGATCTGAAATGTTCTATGATTGATGAATGGTTGATTGTTGTTGGTGGTTTGTTTTGTTGTTCATGATAGGTTGGATCTTCATTGAATTGAATATATTGTTGAATGTATTTGTGGTTAGAGAATTAGATCTAAAATTAGATCTAAATCATATTGTATTCAGATTTAAATCGTAATATAGTTGCTCTAATTTATTTAAAGTATTAAATTATTTATTCTATCATTTTAATGAACAATGAAATGTGAACGACAAATAAAAATTTATTTTTATTTGTTGATGTTACACTGAAATTTGAACGATAAATAAAACCTTATTTTTATTTGTTAACTTTGCAATAAGATTTGAACAACAAATAATATATTATTTTTATTTGTTTATCTAAAATAGAATATGAACAACGAATAGAATATATTTTCATTTATTTCATTTGTTTCATTACAACAGAATTTTGGTTAACAAATAAAATCTTACTTTTATTTGTTTACATTAAGAACAGATTTGTGAGTTACAGTAAAAAAAAAAACTTTTTACTGTCACCTTAAACATAGGATATTATAGAATTAGAATCGTTATAAAATATTAAATTTATTGTTGATATTAAAAACATGTTTTTAAAACAAAACTTTATTTACACTGTATTTGTAAATTAAAAGTAATATTTGAGAAAAACACATAAGTGTTTACATTTTATTTGAGAAAAAGGAAACCATTCTTTTATTTGTGTTTCCGTCACAAATAATAACATAGAAAAAGAACCATTTTTTTATTTGTGTTTTTCAACATAAATATATATATATAGAAATGAATTATTATTTTTATTTGTGTTTTTCAACACAAATATAACTCAGCAAAAGAATCATCTTTTTATTTGTGCTTACTAACACAAATAAAACTTAGAATATGAATTATTTATTTATATGCATTTTACAATGCAAATATTACTTAGAAATAAAGTTCATCTTTTTATATGCATTTTACAATGCAAATATTACTTAGAAATAAAGTTCATCTTTTTATATGCATTTTACAATGCAAATACTACTTAGAAATAAAGTTCATCTTTTTATATGCATTTTACAATGCAAATATTACTTAGAAATAAAGTTCATCTTTTTATATGCATTTTACAATGCAAATATTACTTAGAAATAAAGTTCGTCTTTTTATATGCATTTTTCAATACAAATATAACATAGAAATTAAGTTCATCTTTTTATTGTACTTTTTCCGTACAAATACGACATAGAAATAAAGTCCATCTTTTTATATTCATGCTACAACACAAATATGTACTTAGAATTTGTTGCACAAATAAAATTCACTTTTTATTTGTCATTTGAAACTTAGAATTTATTAGACGAATAAAATCTACTTTTTATTTGTCATTTAGAAATTAGGATTTATTATACAAATAAAATTCACTTTTATTTGACATTAGAATACATAGAAAAATATTTACATATAAAATATTCTTTTATATGTTATTAGAATGTATAGAGAAGTATAAACAAATAAAAGGATACTTTTATTTGTTATTAGAACACATAGAAAAGTGTAAAACAATGAAATACCTTTTTTATGTTATCCTAGAACTGAAATTTTGAGTTCACTCTTTTATTTGCATTCACTAATGCAAACATACATTGAAATAAAATTTACCCTTTTATTTGCATCCACCAATACAAATATATGTTGAAATTAAAATTTATTCTTCTATTTACATTCACTAATGCAAATATAACATGGAAAAATAAGTTAACTTTTTTATTTGCATTTTTCAATGCAAATATACATTGAAGATAAAGTTTATTCTTTTATTTGCATTCTCTAATGCGAATATACATTAAAATATAGATTGTACTTTTATCTGCATCCCCTAATGCAAATATATTTTGGAAATAGAGCTTGCCCTTTTATTTGCATTCACAAATCCAAATATATTCTGAAAATGAAATTTGTTCTTTTATTTGCATTCTTCAATGCAAATATGCATTGTAAATAAAATTATTTCTTTTATTTGCATTCACAAATGCAAATATACATTGAAAATAAAATTCTTTCTTTATTTGCATTCACGAATGCAAATATATATTGAAAATAAAATTTGCTCTTTTTACATTCACTAATGTAAATATACTTTGAAAAATCAAGTTTGTTCTTTTATTTGCATTCTACAATGCAATATAACATCAAAAATAAAAGTTACATTTTTATTTGCAAACATAAACATGAAATGAACATTTTTGCCAAACTTGATTAGTTAAAATAAAATAATTACTTTTGTCAATTTATACTAGTTGAAATAAAATAATCACTTTTATCAATTTATACTAGTGGAAACAAAATATGCATTTTTGTCAAATTGATTAGTTAAAATGAAATATACACCTTAGTCAATTTATTCTAGTTAATAACAAAATATTCACTTTTAACAATTCACATTTGTTGAAAAACAACTATTCATTTTAGTCAATTTATTCTAGTTAAAACAAATATTCACTTTTGTCAATTCACACTAGTTAAGACCAATTATTTACTTATGTCCATTAACATTTGTTGAAACCAATTATTTGTTTGTCATGGCTATATATTGTGTATTACACTTCCATTCACAAGTTACCCGACTTATTTATGTGATTGGGACGATAATTTTCACACATCGCCCAAGTGCACAAATTAGTTTATTATTTATTTGTTGGTTGAAACCCCACACGGGTGTTGGGATGAAAATTAACATACACTAATCCCAATATTTAGTTGTATGTTGATCGTTAGATCGACAGGCTACGATGAGCGTTATTATTTAATTTTAACGCTTACACAGTGGAAATTGCACTCTGGATGTAGATGGATGATTATACTGTTCCTGTCATATATATGATGTGTGTGAAATCCATATAATCTAAATTATATGGTAAATGATTGAGTCGCATGTCGATTCAGGTGTTCTTTTAAATAAGAATATTTTTACATATGAAATCCTTTTTATATAAAGTATATTTTCATAAAATATATTTTTAATCAAGTATATGTTAAAACAAAGAATATTTGTAAAAGATAAATAATTTGGAATATAACGAATACTTCTCATTTAGAATCTTTTATATAAAGAATATTTTTAATGATTAATTTAAAATATGTTTCTAAAAGATTATTAGGATTTGCAATTATATTTTGTGATATGAAATAAATTGAGATGTGAAGTGGATTTATCGTGGACGGTGTTTTAAACGACATTTGTCCTTTAATCCAATTTACATTGAAATTATTATTTGGAATTTATAAAACTATTTTATAGATTTAAATAAATGATCTTGTAATAATGATTTTTGATATCAAATCAAAACTGGAGTTTTAATAAATCTTTTAAGAAAGATTAAAGATTTTATTTTCAGAGTTTATCTCTGATAAAATTAATGAGAATCTTTTAAATTGAATATCTTATTAAAAGAATACTCTGAGTTGGAATGTGGCGAATGTGTGATTTTCCGATATTTGCTTTTTAATCACAAAATACGCGAGTTATTCAGAAAGACCGGGTTTAACCCATTCTGAATAATCATCACGACGATCAAGAGTCGAAGATGAAGACGGTGATTGAAGACCGAAGATTTTCACATCGTTGGGATGATGATGACTGGTATCTTGAATTGGGGATTGGCCTTCCAAGGCAAGGTATTTAGTAATGATCGTCCAAACGCATTTGGAGATCGACGGACACGTTGTTTCGCTCAGACCCAGAGAGAACTTGTAAATGGATTGCGTGTCTGACATTGTATTCATTTCTACTGTATATGTTGAACGCTACTGATTATATATTTCTGTTTGGTGGTGGAGAATTTATTCTTTACTTATCACCCTTCTCTAAGATATATGAGCTTAGAGGTTATATATATATATATATTGGTAGATGATCAATAATATGGTAGGGTCTGACAATGTGACATGATAAGATGCAAATGATCAAGGCTTTGTTGAAAAGCAGGCCTTGTGGTTGATGATCAAAGCACAGTCTATTTAGGCATAGCTTTGTGTATATCGTGACTTCGCGAACCTCACACACCGGTTGAGTCTAAAACGGGAGAAGGGAACGCAGGGAGTGCACACGTTTCTTTCTAGCTAGAAGTGATGATTGGGCTTTAACACGGCCCGACATTTGCTTGTGTGGTTGATGGAATTTTTGCGAGGCCTCGGTTTATTCTTCTCGGTCGCCCTCGGCTGATTTATAGATCCAATAGGATCGGGGAGCGTGTGTTCATGCATAACTAATCCACTAAAGTATTTGTGGACCGGCCCTGCTGTATCCAAGGGTTCGCCAGCGTCCGAATCCTAAGGCATTGCTAGAATGTCTCGAATCGGTCAGGAGCTCCTCCCTAGCCTTGATTCATGATGAAAACCCAAATTCCAATACGCCCTTGCTGTTTTGATTGTATAACTAGTATGGCGACATAGTAGATGGTATCTATGCCGTCTAGGATTGATATTATATATGAAATGTTTTAAATATATATATACACACTAATAATAATATCGTTTTTACGTATCAAGCATCTTTTGACCATTATAAGGTAAAACCCTATCCTCTGGTGTGCGTTGCATTGTCTGATGGGACCTGGGTCTTATAATGGTTTCATTTTTCTAAAAAGCATTACGTTATTTGACGATTTACTTTAATTATGCACTGGCAATCCAATGGAGTAAACCCGTTCCGCGTTAGCGGCATGGTCCTGTGATTAGCTTACTTATTAGGTGAGTCAAGTATAGAATTCTCACACCAGTCCCACGACTGACCTGTAGTTTGTTTCACTTTGCAAACTCGGGTGCCCTCTTTCCACACGGGCAGTCGAGTAGCTTTTTACAGATATAGTTAAGCAGGATCCTGGATTGAAGTCTGAAGCTGGGTCCAGAACATTGATGGCTTTCCGCTGAGATTAGTTCCGCTGCAATGTATTTAATTTATTGTAATGTATCTTCCGCTGTATTATGTATCGATGTACTCTGATATATTCTGTACTCTGATGTAACATTTATTATTGATGTTATAAAAGTCTGTGTTGTTGTTCTGATGTTTTGTATGCCCAAAGTTAACGTACACGGAATTTGAACAGTCTTGATCGATCTTGCGATCGATTGGGGTCGGGCGAAATCCATGTCGTTACATCTGGCTTCACCTGTTGTTGCTTCAGAAGCTCTTCTGATGTTTGATCGAAGGCCTTCTTGACTCCGGCTACTCTTCTCTATTAGTATTCTTAAGGTAAACCCCTTCGATCGAGGTTCAAATATTTATGAGAGGCGTAGACGTATGAAGACTCTCAGCATATAGCGGGGGTTATCTTCGAATCTGCATACTTCTTGATATGATTAGATCTGAGAATTATTTTATTAACATCTGATTTGTCCAATGGATTTCTCCTTTCCTCTTTCACCTTCCCTTCTAACCTTGTGCTTCAGAATACACTTCCTTCTAGTACATTTAAGAAACAAACTTGCCTTGTTGGTGCCTTTTTTGCTTACTGAAGACGGATCTTTCGGAAGATGATTCAAGGTCTTCGTTAACTACAAGCTTGCTTGCTTGCTTCCGACTCTTATCTCCTTCTCTACATCTTCTGATGCTTTCCCCCAGCTTGCTTCTTTCTCCCCTTATTGCAAGGTTATCAGGTCCAAAATTAATGCCCTTTCGGTTAAAGACGAAAGGGGTTTTCTGGCTGGAGGGAAATTCCCTTTTCTTTCCTTCTCTTACTGCGAAAGGGGTATTTCCAAAGATTTAGCACTGCTCCATTTGGCGTGTTGTTGGCCTTTGCATTTCTTCACTTTAACTTTATTTTTTGATTTGCCTTGATCATTTTTGATGCTAACATTTTCCTTTCCCCTAGTGAAGGAGTGTAAAGGAGTGTTCCTGACTTTTCAGGTTATCTGGCTCAGACTCCTACATCTATGTCACTATTTCATCATATCTACTTTTCAGTGATTCTTTCTTGGTAATTGGAATTTAGTCAACAAGAGTCGATTCATCTCTTTTGTCTCTTTTTCTCCAAACGCCGTATTTTTTCTCTTTCTTTCGTAGGTTCTATAGTAGTGTCTTTTTAGTTTATGGCAGTTAATTGCTCTAGCTGACATCCATATTTCTTCTTGACTTTTCCACATTTTCGATGTTATTCAAGGAGGCATTTTCTTTATAAATAGTCTTATTCGTCTTCTTTACCTTATGTCCTTTATCTTTCTTTAGACAATAAATTTTTCTTTTGGGCTTTTCTAAAGTTCTTTTCTTAGCATTGTTGTCTTATTATTTGAGCATGATATCGCTCATGTTAGAAGATTCTGCTTTATCCTTCTTGAGGAATCTCCCTTGTACTTTGAAAGTTTCCGTTTTCCTCTCAGCTCTCCTTCTTAATGCAAATTTTAGTAAAGTACGTAGCTTAATTAAACGGGACATCTAGCTCTACCGAGTGACCTTCCGTTGTCGCCTACACTCCTTCTCCTCTCCCTGATAATATTACTTTCCATTACTTAGGGAAGGGCATATTCCCTGAGGTAGTTAAATCCTCTTCGGCTTCTGCTATGGATTTAGTCATATCGGCTAACACCTTGGGGAGAATGGTGCCCTAAGGGGAAAGGTAGCCATTTTCTCTTGGCCCCTGACTTAGGTGTCCTTCTGTGCCACTTAGCCAACTTTCTTTGAATCCCGACTTTCACCTGCTTATCTTGTAAATTTAAAAACACAGTTACTTAAACTTTAAAAAATCCGAGTAGTATCATAATTTGCTTCTCTGATTATTTTTAGGAACAACGGTCAAGATTTCTCTCATGATCCTTAACCGAAGCAAGAGTTCGACAGTTAATCTTTCTCGACTGCTGCCCGAGAATCTCTTTATATCTCATAGGGGAAAGTAATTTTAAGTGTGGGTATTTGTATTGTAATTTGTATAGATTCTTATAATGATGTTAATGTAATCCAAGACGTGATCTTGTATTTCTTAATTTCAAGAAGCCTTACTATTTTGAGTTTATTCATAATTTGTTGAGAGAGAAACCATAAAAAAATATCTATCGGTGGTGCCCCTGGACTCATCTTACAAAACCTTTTAATGAAGGCTAATTGAAACTTTGGTTTATCTTTATTTTTTTGATATTTGTTGAGTGAAATTTTAAAGTTACTCAAAGAGGCTAATGAAAGGTGTTGCCTTCGCTTCTCATCCTTGCGAGATATAATATCTTCGATGTTAGAATCTTTTACCTTTGCTAATAGTTTTATTGAAGTAAAATATTGACTTACTCTCGTGCCCATATAAATTTTAAGGGAAACAATGTCTTTTAGAATTCATTTTGTCTGATTTATTTAGCTTTCGTCTTGCTTACAAAATGCCTGTCATAATATATTCTAACCTTCGGCTGAACTATTCAAAAGAACAGTTGCCTCTTAGGGTGCGTAAGCTTTATGAAACAAATGCATAGATGAACCCTTCGGCAAAGAATGTTGGTTTTTTAGAGCATATTTCAAAAAATAACTGAGATTCCCTACAAGTCTTTTCAATTCTCAAGAAAGTGTTATTTTAGGTTTCGCTGCTCGGCCCTCCACCATTCGATCCTCCTTTTGGTCGAATTTCATCACTTAACACTCCCTTTCGTTAGGTTTAAACAAGGGGCTTTTTAAATGACAAGCCAAAATTATAAAATCTGAATTAGTGAATTATTCTAAAGTGTTTCGAAAGGGTGGTCATCTGTCATGCTTAAAAGCGACTATGTTAAGAAGGGATTAATTAAGTGCGAAGATGCTACTTTGCACAAAATGGGAGGTTGGAGGATTACCTCGTCCCCTTCAAGAGTTCATAGAGTATATAAGGATTTCCTCCTGTTCATCAATTCTTTTGGTGTGTTCTAAAAAATTTCAAGCTATTTACTTGAGAATCTTACCTTTGTAATGCTTTCTCGTTACCTGTCATGGTGATCCTATGCCTTTGTGCAACGGTATTTAGTGTTACTTTTTTTGAAAGTGCGATGAGATTGAGAACCTTCTTTGATTGTCACTGTACCTTGGTATTCTTATGAATTCCCGAAACAAAGCCTTCAGAGCTGATGGACAAACCGATGCCTTTCTAAATTATACCTAAACAATCTTCTTCGGCATTGGAACCCATCGAGGAAATTACCACTTGGACGAAACTTCTTTTTGTTACTTAAAATATGGCTCCCTTTTGATTTCACGGGCCTCTCTTTTTCATCTTCTAGAAAATTCCGAGTCGCTCTTGGCTTACGAATCCCAAATTTTAGTTGTAAAAAAATAGAAGACCAAGTTTTTATTATTGAAATGAGCAGAGCCTCTTTCGGCTTAAGAGACCCAAACTCGGGTGACAACCGGAAGATCGAATCCCCGTTTTGGCCTAGTAAGCCCATATTTTGAAAAGTATAATAAGAAGTTCTTATCGGCTTGGAAAATCCAAACTGGAATAATGGAAATATGAAGCCATTCTAGACTTAAAGAACCTAGGTTCGGGTAATGGAAAGATGAAACCTCTTTTGGATTAACAGACCCAAATTCAGACGATAAGGAACAATGAAACCTTCTTCAGTTTAATCGACCGAGATTCAGACAATAGGGAAGAATTTGAAGCCGCTTTCATCTTTAGAACCCAAATTCGGTTAATAAGATAGGAACGGAGCTGCTTTCGAACCTGGATTCGAGTAACAATATGAATGAAGCCCCTTTCAGCTTTGGAACCCAGATTCGGGTAATACGGTAGGAATGAAGCTGCTTTCGGCTTTGGAACCCAGATTCGGGTAATAAGATAAGAACAAAGCCGTTTTCGACTTTGGAACCCAAATTCAGGTAATATGGTAGGAAGGAAGCCTCTTTTGGCTTTGGAACCCATATTGGGGTAATAAGATAGGAACGAAGCCACTTTCAGATTTGGGACCCATATTCGGGTAATAATAGGAATGAAGCCGCTTTCATCTTTGGAACCCAAATTCGGGTAATAAGGTAGGAACAAGGCCTCTTTTAGCTTTGGAACCTAGATTCGGGTAATAATATACTAGAAGTCCATAGATTACTTTTCTTTAAACAAGCGATGCCCTTATCAACTTTTTATAGAAAATTCGAAATGTCCTCTTCCAGTTTTGATGGAGCCATCCTTGGCATGTCAAGGAGAATTAAGAATGACCTCTTCCGGTTTAGTTATGAAAGCGCTTTCGGTTTTAACTTATTTTTGTTTATTATAGGTATTTTATAAAGTAGAGGCTTTGGCATGCTTTAGTGCTTCTTTTGAGCTTTTGTTCCCTTCTTTATGATAGGACATAAATAGAGGTAGTGCATTCTTATGCCGAAAGCAGAGGTAGGGCTTGATCATGTAATGATCAAAGGTAGATTGTGTTTCCTCCGAAGCCGGGCGCATGTCTCTGGGCTTACCCGTCCCTTTTCTAGAGGGCGCCTTAACCTGGCCCTTAAGCGTGGTTATGGGCTTCTGTGCATTACCCAGGCACTTAGGCATGGATAATGGCTTACCTCCCTCCCCTTGAGAGGCGCCAGGGATATACCCTGGGCTTGGAGCTGAGGACACAATTTTTTAGTCATACTCCTTTCCCTTTTTAGGGAAGGACCTGGAATATACCTAGGATTTCTAAATTAATCCACTATAAGAAGAGCACTTCTCCCTCAACCAAGTTGAAACTCTTATACACTTTTATGCTGGTTTAAAGCGATTCTTAACTCCTTAATTAAATTCTCATTTGTGGATCGGATCTTACTTCAGAATGACTTTCAGTCCATAAGACACTCTCGTAATTTCCCTTATTTACAAAGGTAATATGTTCTCTTTTCAGTTGTTCTACACTGATTGGTTTCATGACCATTCATTAGGTGATAGTAGCAATAACTACCTCCTTTATTCAATTCATACTTTATTTCTTTCTTTCTGTCCCTCTTTAGTTGGGAGGAAGATATTTTCTCTTGAATTGGTTAGCCTATATTCTAATGTTGGTTTGGACTCTCCCTTTTTTCTTAAGGGCTCAACTTCTGATTTTCTTTTTATTAGTTGTAATCCCGTAGTGTCATAAAATGTTTTCTCTTTTAATCCTATCACGGAGGGATATTGGAAAGAGATTCTACTTGTGATGCTTCTTTGTATTCCTAATTGACATGGGTTTTGATCCTCTTTGGGGTGGCCATATCATCTTTCCATTTTTGGGCGGAAGCCTTATAATCCCTGGTTATTTCCTTTTCGAAGATTGAGCTTCGTGATAAGGTTTGTATAGCTGCTCTTATCTGATGAAATAACATGTTATTCTGATTACTAATGGTTGAGGTCGATTCTCCTTGGGTTGATCCCATTCCCACTTTATGAAGTCGTAATCCATATTCTTCTATTGGTTAATCATACCTAGAGCTTGCATTCGCAACATTTGTTCCTTATGAAATCTTAAATCCACATAAGAAATCTCCCTTTGGAGTGGATTGAAATATCCTTGTTACGATTCAGTTGATTGTACATCTGTACGTAGGGATCGTTTTACCAAGCTTAATACTCTTATCTTTTAATTTGATGATTACTCAACCTTTCTTTCAATTTCTCCCGATTAATTTATGTTGGTAGTAAAAAGGAGTCGCGGCCTCTTTTCTTTTTTTGGACTGTGAAGATGTCCGTGCATCCCTACTGATTTGATATCTTATTCTATGGTTATGCATTCCTATTTCATTGGGATTTTCATTTTTACCACAACTGTTGTCCTTTGGTTCATTCAAAATGTTATTCGAGGTTCCTGCGATCCTTTGCAATCTACTAAAGGTACTTTTACATTTATTTCTCATTGGTTTCTACCTTTTCAGAGACAAATTCTAGCTACTTGGAGGAGGAGAACATGATCGGAGGTTCAAGCCCTCCTTTTAGCATAAAAATGTTAGCTAAATTTATGGTTAACACCCCCAAAATGAGATCTACCTGCAAGACTTTTGTTTTAAGATGAGACATAGAGTTGGACACCACCTATGTTTTGGAATCCTTGTAGAAATACCATTGCTAAATACTAAAGGTATATTTCCTATTGAAAAACAGATTTAGTTGCGAGCCTTACTTTGGTTTCCTGAATGGGAGTCATATTCTCATGTGTTTCTACTCCCTAGGAGTTCATTGATATTTTTAAAACAATTCTTTCTGATTGCAAAACTGGGTCAAAGAAGGCTAATCCTTCTTTATAGTCATCATATGAAGGGCTTTCATGAATCTTCCTTGATACCTTAGGGGTTTGACGGAATGGAAAAAAAGTATGCCCCTAATTCCAATCAAGCCTTTAAATCATATAAGCCGCTTGGCGGGGAGATCCTAACACAAATCTTAGGTCATAACTATAGCCATTGAGCTATGGACAATCTCTATTTCATAATTTAGGGGTTTCAAAGATGATTGCGAGCTAGGGTATGAATTAAACCTAATTGCATTAGGTACATGCGATGTTAATGAAAAAGTAACAATAATATACAATTGAAACAAGATCCCTCACGATTACCTTAATAGATACACATCTCTTTTTATTGATCATACTCAATGTTACAAATCTCTTTCTAAACTGATTTACTAGCTTGGGCTTGACTCCTCCATAAGTGATTACAATATTGTTGAAAGTAAAATAAATGTTCGGGACCAGAAAACCCAACCCCCGCCTTGAGTCTTTGGATCCTATTTTAGATGGAGATAGATCCTTCCTTCGACTAGATGCTCCGCTTCAGTCACCCGATAGAGTTTTATTGCGATGGCTTTGTGAGCATACTGGTAGCTTTCCTTCAAGGGAAAGTCCAAATAGCTGATTCTGATGGTCCTGATGAACAAAGCTCTCAGTTGAATATGAGAGGGATGGTCTTATAGGGTCTCTTGGCTTTTTTCTAACTTTTGTCTCTTGCTCTATCTCTAAGGCTTAGAGGGCCAAAATTTAGATTCCTTTCCATTTTACTATGTCAGCTATGTCGTATTCCTCTTAGGCTTCGGAAGCATGCATTGTAAGTCTTGCTTTATTTCCTCTAAATGGTTCTTTGGGTATCTATATTGAGCTATCTTTTCTACTCTTGTCTTTGACAGCCTTCAGAGATACTCTCTTTCTACTCTGTCCCCCTTTTATTACTCAAAGGGTCTTCTGGCTTCACTTGTTATTGTTTCAGAACCCCTTATGATGTTTGCATGAAGGACTTTGTGACTCCAGCTACTCTTCTCTTTTAGTATTCTCAGGGTAAAACCCTTCGGCTAAGGTCCGAATATTTGCAAGAGGCATAGGCGTATGCAGACTCTCAGCTTATAGTGGTGACTATCTCCAAATTTTCATACTTCTTGATATGATTAGAACTAAGAATTCTTTTTTCAACATATGATATGTCCGATGGGTTTCTCCTTGGCTCTTTTGCTTTTGCTTCCGGCCTTGTGCTTTCGAATACACTTCGCTCCAGTATATTTGAGAGACGAATTTGACTTATTGGTGCATTTTTTGCTTGTTGAAGACGAACCTTTTGAAATATGATCGAAGGTCTTTGTCAACTGCAAGCTTGCGCTTCTGTCTCTTATCACCTTCTCTAGCTCGTTCGATGCTTTCCTACAGGCTTGCTTCTTTCGCCTCATCTTGCAAGGCTGTCAAGTCCAAAATTAATGCACTTTCGGTCGGTTAAATCCATAAGGGGCTTTCTGCTTGGAGGGAAATTTCCCTTTTCTTTCCTTTTCTTACTTTGAAAGCAGTGTTGTCGAAGATTTAACATTTCTCCCTTTAGGGTGTTGTCAGCCTTCGCACCCATTCACTTTAACTTTATTTCTTGATTTTCCTTGATTATTTATGATGCTAACAATACCCTTCAATTGAAATTTCTCACTCATTTATGTACCATAAGACATTCAGTTTAAATATATCCATATGTGATTTACCAAGTCCAAATTTGTATTATGTATGTGTGATCTGTAACACCTTGTAAAATTAATAAGTATTAATAAATAAATGAATAATTAAAACAAGCAATTAAATGATATGGCTAGAAAATGATATTTTGCAACTTTAGGAATTTGGCTATGAAACTCTTTTATTTGAATTCGTGGTGAAATTCTGAATCGTTTTCATATATAATATGTTGAAAACGGTTAATGTATGAAGAAGTTATGAACAAGTGAATTTGGACAGTGTACGTAGAATATATATATATATGTCAATATTATATATATTGTCCAAATAATAATTTAAAATAAAAGGAGAGATATTCAAAATTTGAAATTTGAGATAAGATTTAGGGGACAACATACATTGGATATATGGAAAAGAATGAAGCAAATTAAGAACATAATTAATAAAATTAACACCTCACCAACGGAGCAAAATTGGGCGTACCAGCCGAAGAGGGGTCAACCGCTCCCCCTTACGGGGGTCGACTGCTAGTCGGCTGGCAGGCCCAGTTTTGCCTACGTGGATTAAGGTTTTCTAAGAAGATATGTTTTTATGTAAGGCTCAGATTAAATTTTATTAATCCGACGACTCGTGCTCACACGAACAAGTACACAAAACTGCTCAAACGCCACACTAGAAACCCTAGTTATTCTATTCCTCTGCCTCCATGCTGCTGAATTCCATAGAAAAATAAAGAGAAAAAGGGTGAAGGTTTCTTCTACTTCTCTATCTCCATTCTGTATCTCTTTATTTCTATCTATATAAGTTTAGGAATTTGGAATTTAGCATAAACAATATATATAAGAATCTAATTATATCTTTCTTACATGCATATTGTTAGGAGATCAATCTGAGCTCGCTTGAATGTTGAGAACCGTTGCAGATCTTGAATTTCTACCACATCTCCACCTAATTTGTGAGTGGAATCTAGTTTTTCTTAGAGACATATTCATATTATTAACAGTTTGCCATATGAATTGTTATGCCTATAAAGAATTGGTTTATGCGATAATATAACATGAAAAATCCCCAAATCTTCTATTTTGTAATTACGTAGGAAATTGTCATGTTGAATTGGTTTTGTGGGATTGTGGTTTTTGTATTGGATTAAATGTAAATATGAGTGTTGTACTATTATTTATATTCTATGCAATTCACCGTTATTATCATTTGATTTAAGCCTAAAAAGGTTTGGATTTGAATTGTTTCTTAGTTGAATTAGGTTTAGATCATAATTTGCGTGTAAACGCATTCACAATTTGAAATAAGTCAAATGTGAACATTTATGGATGTATAACACCACAAAAAGGGTGGATTGGGTGAAATATAGATTGTCAACATACATGTGTGAATGTATGAAATACTCTACTTTTAATTTAATATCGAAACCATCTCTACATGCCTAGGATACAAGTTATAATTGTTATGTGTACACACACATATATATATATATATATATACACATATACATATACATACATGCACATATATATATGTGTGTGTGTGTGTGTTTTCCATTCACTACTATTTGCTATATGTTCATTATTCCATCATGTTTATGTTGTAGCAGTAAAATATGGAAAAAGCTAAATTGTATGCCTTAATTTGGATAAATGACAATTGCCATCCCGTTAGAACGTTTCCCCGTCTATACGAATGTTACGTTAATTGGGCGCTATTATTATATTACTTATTTAAACATAACTAACGTAATTAACGTTATATTAGTGTAACAAATGCGATTAGGTTAGAGTTTGAATTTGAAATGCCCCCTTAACAAATATACATAAATATATTTGTTTGTTTGTGTGTGTATGTATAGAATGGCTTATATATATATATATACATACATACATACATACATATATATATATATATATATAACACATAAACACGAGGTTAGTTGCCATTTGTGATAGAAGTCTGCCTGGAACCGACCGACATATCCAGCAACCACAAGAGGGCCTAACTAATGTGAGATGTCTAGGTGCCATGGGCCATTCATAAACTTAGTACACTAGACACGAGGTTGAACTGACTTTTAGTAGAAGCTTGCCCGAAATCGACCGGCATATCCAACATCTACAAGTATATGGTTTAATGTGAGAGGTCTAGTGTGTGTATAAATATATAACTATATATATATACATATAACTATATATATATATATAAGTTGGTGTGTGAAAACAAATAGGCTTGCTACGCCTTAAGAAGGTATTAAGTGGCTGACTCACCTTTTTATCTATAAGTGGTTAGGATTAGGATCCCTCCAAAGGCTTACTACGACTATGTATTTCTGAGATTTTTAAAATAATTGTACATCTTATTTGAATATATATTTTCTATTTCCACTGTGTGAGATTTCCATTAGAAGTATATGTTATTGTGATCTGTGCAAATGTAATCCTTACAGGATCCAACGACCTGTTTAGAATGGCTCTAAGTTTCGATGGGCCTTTTCTAGGGCAAAATTTAGGCACATTCCGGGCGGGTTGTCATATTTGGTATCAGAGTCTAGGTTACCCAATTATAAGGGAAATATACGTATGAGAGGCGTATTTGTGATTTGAAAAAGATTTTTCAAACTATATATATATATATATATATATATATATAATATGTTTACCCCAATAAGCATACACATTTATACAGGAACCTTTATTGTTTCTTCCTTTTTTTCAGCACAAATACTATCTCAGGAGTATCCACTAAGGGATTCTTCCTTTTCTTTTCAGATAGTATAATGGCCGGAAATCCTAATGAGAAGGGCAACCAGGCAAGACCCTCTACTTGCTAGAATGGTTCCAGTAGTACCTCCGTACTGTGGAGTAGGTCCCTGTAGCTAATCCTTCCTGGCAGCTCCTGCCGCTAATGAGGCCTTTGATTTTTTTGGCTTTTGTAAGGACTTTATGAATTTTGGAGGGAACCGTTTTCTGTAAAGGAAGGCTTTGCTAGTGCCCAATCTTAGGTTATGGGCTGTGAAAGAATCTTTGAGACTACAACCTAGCCCGATGAAGTAAAAAAGAAGGATAGCGGCTTGGCATTTGAAGGATGAAGCCCTAGAATGGTGGAACTTAATATCAATGGAGAACGGGAGCCGGATCTTCACATGGGCCAAATTCAAGACCCGTTTCGAAGCGATATTTTTGCCAAGGGCAGAAATGACTATTCAACTAGAGAAATTCATCCACCTCAAGCAAGGAAGCTCGAGTCTACAAGAATATGTATCCAAATTCACTGATTATGTAAGATTGGTAGAGGATTTGTAGACACCCACATGAACAAAGCCCTTAGGTTTGTGAAAGGACTGAACTCCCCATTGAACAAAACCTTATTAGCCCAAGTAGCATTTTAGGTAACTTTTGAGACTCTAGTTGAGACAACTACCCTTTGCATGGCTGAAAGATGCAAGAAGGATAAGGAGGGTGAGAAAGGAGAAAGCTCTAATAGAAACAAGAAGAAGGAATAGTGGAAAAATAACAAGAAGAAGAACTTCAAAAAGGATGCAAAGACTTGCGCGAGATGCAACCGCAAGGGTCCTGAGGCCAAAGATTGTAGGACCTCTTTGGCAAAGAGTGAGTTCAAGGGAAAATATTACAACTGCCACGAAGAAGAACACATGTCCAAAGACTGCTCAAAGCTACCAAAAGTGGCCAGAACTATGCAATTGAAGCAACCCCAATTCAAAGTCGACTCAAGAGACTAAGGGCAACCCGCACTTGAAGGCATAATCTCTATTTTAGGAAATTCAGCATACACCTTGTTTGATTATGGAGCTACCTATTCTTTTATCTCCAAGCGATAAGTAAATTTGTTGAATCTTTCCATATCTATCTCGGGTAGTCCGATTGAGGTGGCCAACCCTATCAGAGGATCTAAGTATCTTGATCTGTTGTGTAAAGACCTAGTATTAGAGGTCGACAATGTTGAGTTCCATTGTGAAGCGTATACGTTGGATTTTATAGGGTATGACCTTATCTTAGGTATGGACTGGGCTATCATTTTATGGGGTCATCCTAGATTATGATAAGAGACTCATTCGTCTTAGGAGCCGAGGAGGACGCAGCCTAAATATTCCTTGTAATGTTAGAAACAAGGACAAAGCCTTTTTATATTCCTTGTGTCCTAGTTCTGAAGGACCATTTTCGGTCCCTATAGTTTGTGAGTTCTTGGACTTTTTTGAGGAAGCCACGAGACTTCCGCCTCATAGAGAAATATCCTTTCGCATTGACCTAAAGAAGAACGCTAGACCCGTAGCACTGCCCTTGAGGCATCTGGCTCCCAAGGAAAGAAGGGAGTTAGATAAACAGATTTCTAAGTTGTTACGAAATGGTTTTATTCGTCGAAGTACCTCAAAATGGGGTGCGCCTGTTGTATTTTCCACCAAAAGCAGATGGATCTTTAAGACTTTGTGTGGACTATAGAGAACTTAATAATTAACCAAAAAGAACAGGTACCCTTTACCAAGAATCGATGACCTTTTTGACCACTTGGTAGGAGCCCTAGTATTTTCCCAACTAGACCTTATTACTGGATTTCACCAATTGAAAATTACGGAATACAGCAAGGACAAAACTACGTTTAGGATCCCAGACGGATTGTACAAGGATAGGATGTACAAGGATATGAAGAGAAATATCCATTGGGAAGGAAAGAAGAGAGATGTTGCCAAGTTCGTGGCCAAATGATTGACATGCCAAAAAGTCAAGGCAGAGCAAGGGAAGCCCGGAGGATTGTTATTACCTTTAGAGATCCCCACGTGGAAGTGGGAACACATTTCCATAGGCTTTATTGATGGACTTCCTAGAAGCCAAAAGATAATGAGGCCATTTGGGTTGTAGTAGACCGTTTAACCAAAAGCGCCTATTTCATACCAGTCAAGAAGACAAGGACTGCAGCCTCGTTAGCCCAACTATATGTCAAAGAGATAGTCAGACTTCATGGTATTCCATCAAGTATCGTAAGTGATAGAGGTCCCTTATTCACAAGCGAATTTTGGAGAAGCCTACAAGCAACATTGGGGACGACCCTTAACTTAAGCACAACTTATCATCCGCAGACCGACAGACAGATAGATAGAGTAAACAGAATTGTAGAAGACTTGCTCAAAGATTGTATTATCGACTTTGGAGGAGTTTGGGAGCAGCACCTACCGCTTGTGGAGTTCACGTATAATAATAGTTTTCAAGCAATGATTGGTATGGTCCCTTTCGAAACGCTATACGGGAGGCCATGCAAATCGCCAACTTGTTGGTAGGAAACTACAGAAAAGTTATACTCAGACCAAACTTCGTCCGTGAATCCACAGAGAAGATATCTTTGATTAGGCAGAGAATGAAGGCAGCCCAAGACCGTCAGAAATCGTATGCCGATAAGCGAAGGAGGGAACTAAAATTTAATGTTGTAGACTTAATGTTCGTAAAAGTATCCCCTCTTAAGAAAACTGTTTGGTTTGGAAAGACTGTGAAGTTGGCTCCCAGGTTTATTGGTCCTTTTAGTATCATTGAGAAGATAGGATCTTTGGCTTATCGAGTGGATCTCCCAGAGTGTCTATCGGGAATGCATAATGTTTTTCATGTATCTCATCTAAGGAAATGCCTTCATGATTCTGCTATCAGACTCGAGCTTGATGAAATTGGGGACATATAGAAACTCGAGTTGGAGTCCAGGGTTCCCCGTGTCACTACAAGGATTGTAGAGCATGAAATTAAGAGGCTCCGCAATAAAATTGTTTGCCCCGTCCGAGCACAATAAAGGAATAATCTTGTAGAAAGCCCATGGGAAACCGAGGATAAGATGAGACGGACTTACCTAGAACTTTTCACAAGTAATTTTTCCCTCAAATTTCTGTTTATTGATGCATCATGATTGCTAGATTTGATGTTAGGGAATGGATGTAACACCATCGCACCAAGCACTCATATATAAAAATATGCATATTTAGGTTGTTTGCATACATACTGCAACACTTATTACACCTACATGTTAGGGTGGAGCTCACTCTAATGGGTCTGTAGTTCATAATCACTGCGAGTCATGAATGCTTATGGACAAATTATAAACAACATGGGTGTACAACATGGATGTTTTGTGCGAGTTGTATTTTTTGCCTCTTAAATAGATTTCGGGGCGAAATTTATATTAAGGCGAGAAGAATGTAACACACCGTAAAATTCATAAGTATTAATAAATAAATGAATAATTAAATACAAGCAATTAAATGATATTGATGGAAAATGAGATTTTACAGCTTTAGGAATATGCCTATGAAACTCTTTTATTTGGATTCGTGGCAAAATTCTGAGTCGTTTTCATATATATTACGCTGAAAACGGTTAATGTATGAAGAAGTTATGAACAAATGAATTTGGACAGTGTACGTAGATATATATATATATAATTATGTATATTTTCCAAATAATAATTTAAAATAAAAAGAGGGAAATTCAATTTTTGAAATTTGAGATAAGATTAAGGGGACAACGTAATTGGATATATAGAAAAGAATGAAGCAAATTAAGAATGTAATAAATAAAATCAACAGTGCAACAACGAAGCAAAATTGGGCGTACCAACCAAAGGGGGATCGACGACGGTCGACCGCTAGCGGTCAACCGCTAATTGGTTGGCAGGTCCAATTCTTCCTACGTGGATTAGGGTTTTCTAAGATGATATGTTTATATGTAAGGCTCAGATTAAATTTTATTAATCCGACGGCTCATGTTCACACGAGCAAGTATAAATAACCCCTCAAACCACACACTAGAAACCCTAATTATTCTATACCTCTGCCTCCATGCTACTGAGTTCTATAGAAAAATAAAGAGAAAAAGGGTGAAGGTTTCTTCTACTTCTCTACCTCCATTCTATATCTCTCTATTTTTATTTATATAAGTTTAGGAATTTGGAATTTAGTATAAACAATATATATATAAGAATCTAATTATATGTTTTTTATATGCATATTGTTAGGAGATCAATCAGAGCTCGCTTGAACGTTGAGAACCGTTGTAGATCTTGAATTTCTACCACATCTCCACCTAATTTGTGAGTGGAATCTAGTTTTGATTAAAGACATTTTCATATTATTAATAGTTTGCCATACGAATTGTTATGTCTATGAAGAATTGGTTTATGCGATAATATAACATGAAAAATCCCAAATCTTCTATTTTGTAATTACGTAGGAAACTGTCATGTTGAATTGGTTTTGTGGAATTATGGTATTTGGATTAAATGTAAATATGAATGTTGTACTATTATTTATATTTTATGCAATTCATCGTTATTATCATTTGATTTAAGCCCAAAAAGATTTGGATTTGAATTGTTTCGTAGTTGAATTGAGTTTGGATCCTAATTTGGGTCTAAACGCATTCATAAATTGAAATAAGTCAAATGTGAACATTTTTGGGTGTATAACACCACAAAAAGGGTGGACTGGGTGAAATATATATTGTAAGCAATCGAAACCATCTCGACATGCCTATGATACAAGTTATAATTGTTATGTATATATATGTTTTCCATTCACTGCTATTTGATATATGTTCATTATGTCATCGTGTTTATGTTGTAGTAGTAAAATATGGAAAAATCTAACTTGTATGCCTTAATTTGGATAAATGAAAATTGCCACCCCGTTAGAACGTTTCCCCGTTTATACGAATATTACGTTAATTAGGCGCTATTATTATATTACTTATTTAAACGTAATTAACGTTATATTTGTGTAATAAATGAGATTATGTTAGATTTTGAATTTGAAATGTCCCCTTAACAAATATACATAAATATATTTGTTTGCTTGTGTGTGCGTATGTATATAATGACTTATATGTATGTATATATATATATATATATATATATATATATATATATATATATATATATATATATATATATTAGTAGAAGCCTGCCCAGAACCGACCAATATATGCAGCAACCACAAGTGGACCAAATTAATGTGAGATATCTAGGTGCTATGGGCCATTCATAAACTTAGTACGCTAGACACGAGGTTAAACCGACCTGGAGTAGAAGCCTGCCGGAACCGACCGGCATATCCAGCATCTACAAGTATATGGTTTAACATGAGAGGTCTAGTGTGTGTGTGTGTGTATATATATATATAACTATAACTATAGCTATAACTATATATATATATATAAGTTGATGTGTGAAACAAATAGCCTTACTACGCCTTAAGAAGGCCTTAAGTGGCTGACTCACTTTTTTATCTAATTTGGGTCTTAAGTGGTTAGGACTAGGATCCCTCTGAAGGTTTATTCCTTGGAGGGGAACCTAAGTCATGAGACCCACCCTTATTAGTATTGAGGCAAGTCTTTGGGTCCTCCTTCTTTAAAAATGGTTTGACATAAAACGGTTAACGGAGTAGCGTAGTTCACGGGGACGTCCACTTCCTCTAGAAGCTTGTAAGGGCACAACTAGGGAAAAATTGGTAATTGAAGGATATGTGGCTATTGCATGCTCACCAACTGTCTAAGGGAAGTCTTAAGCGACATAGGTGTCATATTGGGTAATATCAGTTAAATGGTAATGTTCGCAATACTACTTCTCATATTACAAATGAGAGAACAGACTTAAGAACGTTAACGTACTAGGATGGGGTCCTTAAAGAGCTAGGGGTCCAACTTAGGGTTATAAGAGACTGTAAGAATCCACTTTTAATAGGGCCATAAGTGACCGAGAATGCCACCTCGTTGGGTCTTTACCCTAAAAACACTAATGGACAATTGACTTGGATATCCACCCTATTGGTTAGAAATTTGGTGTTTGTTGTGTGCTGCGTAGACATATCTTGACATGTGTAACCTGCTAAAAATATAGGGTACGGACATTAAGTAACAATATATTTCACACACACAGAACTTTATGTTCTGACTCCCTCTTCTTAACATCCAACAGGTCAGTAGATGGGGTAAAGCCATTGATGAAGTCATGATTAAAGCCGATGAAGAAGGCGGAGTTATTATGATATTATTAGTTGTTATTGCTTTGATTCTTTTTGAATCTTATGAGATTGAACTATTTGATGTACATATTGAATAAATGTAATAGCGACTATGTATTTCTGAGATTTTTTGAAATAATGGTACATCTTATTTGAGTATTATATTTTCTCTTTCCGCTGTGTTAGATTTCCATTCGAAGTATATGTTATTGTTATTTGTGCAAATGTAATCCTTAAAGAAACCAACGACCCATTTAGAATGACTCTAAGTTTCGATGGACCTTTTCTGGATCGAAATTTATGCCCATGCCGAGCAGGTTGTTACATGACCAAACATTGAAAGCATTTTGGTCATAATTCAAACATCCGAAGCTAAACATTTTATAAATTGGTGCAAATACGAGCAAGCTGATAAAGATATGTTCCATTTCTTTATGTGCTACCAGTAATTTAATTTTATAAGGCCACAAAATTTCAAAACATAAAAAAATGCACATAGTTGCAAGCACTAGGAATACATCGGATATATGGTTATTAATACATAAGCTTTTTATCAACAAAATAACATTATCTCTCAAGACAAGCTAGAATATCAGTTACACATAACATCCAAACTTCAACTTGGTACGTCTAGGGATGTCAACGGATAACCGAAAAATCCGAATTTCGTCCACTTTCGCCTTTGAAAATCGGTAAAATATCTGGTATTGGAAAAAACGGATGCGGATACAGATATGTAGATATCCGCATCATAAAATTATTCTTTCGAATTTTTTTAACACTATGCTCAAAATTATATGTATTTTAGTACAAATGATATTTTTTTAATAGTTTTATTAAGTCGAAAGTTTATATTATATGCAATAAATGTATATTAGCTACCCAAATCTATTTAATTTCGTCGTATCTATTTATTTTTAACACTTTCATGATGAATAGAATTGAAAAAACATTTATGTCAAATAAAAAAAAAACCATTTATATTTCTTGATTTATCGATCTTGGCGGATATGATAATTATCCGATATCCGTCCGTATCCATGAATACGGGATCTGATACTTGAAAATGATTTCAGATGCGGATACAGATATAACATTATCCGTATCGGAAGTATCGGTCGATCCCTCTGGATATATCTGCTCTTGGTTTAAGTCAAATCGGAAACAAATTGGGCATTGGAGCGCACCTTGATAGCAGGCTTTTTAGCCTCAGGAGTCCGCCAGCCGGATGAGCCTGTTTGCTAGCAAATGGAATCAACCGACTAGCTTTTCTTCCTCCTCAGATCTCAAGCTCCTAAGAGATTGTGAAAAACCTCCATTTTGTTCTTCATAAATGGAAGATTACCCGGAAGAGTTACGAACTCCACCAGTTTCACTAGTCTCTATAATTTCAACTCCGTCCATCCACCCAACGATCACCGCCTTCCTCCACTCCGAAAATCCACCTATAAACACCCTTGCGCTCCCTGACTTCTCAAAAATCACGATATTTGCCAAAAAAAGTTCAAATTTGAAAGATCCTTTACAGTATTCTTCTGATAAAGAAAACCGGAATGAGACTGGTATTCTGAAGCGTGGTTGGTTGTTAAAACACCGGACGAAAATTCCAGCTGTGGCCGCGGCAGTGTTTCGAGCAGAGGAAGTGGCTGGGGATCCGATGACTTGGTTGAAGGTTTGTACTGATATCGATGAGCTCAAGTAAGTGATTTTGGATCCATCGTCATATTGTCAGTATAATAATCACATTGGTGATGGTTTAAGCCTGGTATAATTGTATTCATGCATTGTTCCAATAGTAGTATACCCAGTAGCAATGTGAAGAATCCCGTTTGGCAGCTGCTCTATTTTTGGTTAAAAAAATGATAAATCTTCTGAAAATAAGTTTTGAACAGTAATATGTAGTTCTGATTGTATAATAGTAAATGTTTATAGATATAATTTGACTTTTAAGTTTGATTTGGATGTTTGCTTGGTATAACATACAAACAATGACCGTATACCAAATTACTCTGTATCATAATAGGGAGAACATACTAAATAGTGCTATCTTGCTTGCAAATTTTTTGATAAAACAAGACTCTTTCAATCAATTACCCGGTCTAATTACTATGAAATTCTATCACTAATCAACAAACAGCTGTTTTCCAATTTAACTTCCGTGCTACTTATGCTACCTTCTTATAAAGAGTTCTCACATCCAAACCAAAATAGGCTACTTGTATGTAGTTCTGATCACTTATAAGAAACTGCAATCATAACCGGGATCAGCTATCTAATTGCAAGTTATTCCGCGTTAACCGACTGTTAATGTCTGTATTGTTAGAACTTTTTTTTTTGTTGGGGGGGGGATCTTCTTGTAACCTTCTCATACTTTGGTTCTTTTTCAAACACAATTCATCATGTTTAAATAGGTAGAGACAAATATTTACATTGACTTCCCTCTCATAACCCACCCGGAGGTACTTGTAAGTACAAATTTTGTACACAAGAATTGTTATAACTTCCCAGTTTTCAGTGTAAGACATTGCAGAGAAGCTTTATGTATTGTTTTTATGTTCTGTGTCCCTATATTTGAGAATGAGGTGACATTAATCAGTGATGACCCTTGTAATTCAGGGGTTTAGATTTATCATTTACAAAAATAGTTTTTTTAGTATAGGATGTCATATGGCAAATACAATTGATTGATAATGCTAAAGTTAACCTGTATTGATGAGTTTGAACAGATTTTCCAATGTATAAACTGCTACCAAAACTCAATTTATTATAAACTAATAGCTGCAAATTAAATTTGGAACTTAAACGAAGTAAGCCTCTTAGGTGGCTTTCATTTAGGCCCTTACTTAGGACCAGCTCTGGCGTTTGTTTGTGTTTGCTTACCTACTAAGCCAAATTATGCTATAAACTTTCTTAAGTTTGGATTTTACTGAAAAACAATTTCAATAAATTTTGCAAACTGTAAAGGCCAAACGCTAATAATTGCATAATAGAGGAAGCATCAATGGATCTAAGATCCAAGTTTTGAAGTGGTGATATGTAGATAATTTTGGATGAAATTGTGATATATCACCATCAATACACCACATATCAAATTACAATTGTTATTATTTCCTTTTGAAATGTTAGTAAATTCCGATAATGTTATAGTTAGACAGTTTAAGAATACTTGCCTAATTATGGTTGTGTTAGACAAATATTTGTTGCAAATACATTCAAATTTTCAAATATCTATGGTTTATGTATGAATTATGCTATATCATCATCAAACAATGCAGTGAATGTTTAAGGGTTGAAGGGATAAAAAGGAATATTTAATAATTTATATCATTTGTCATAATCATATTTTTACTGGTCGATTCTATTTCACTTTTATCTCAAATAAAAATACCACATATTTGGTCATCGATTGATATCTTATCGATAACAATATTAAATGTCTGACATGTTTCTCCCTTTCTCTCTCACACACACATATATCACTATTTTAAGCCACCAAAACATACATGAGACATTTTCAAGTCTGTAAGGTGAGGCGTAAGTCTCGAAACATTGAGGTGAAAGGTTTCTGGGTAAAAATAAAATACAGATCATTTCATAAAATTTGGCATTTTAAATTAATCTAAGAAAAAAGTGTAGAATAATTCATTCAGGTCTGTCTCTAAAAAGTTATGCATTTATTATTTTTTCCATAAAATGATTAAAAAATTATAATAGAAATTCATATAATTTCAATTTCGATTCTGCAATAGTTCCGGTTTCTTTTATCAATTCAAATTGATTCGCAAATTTTATTTGGAGACTCAGTGAAGTCTATTGAGAAATTTTCTTTAATAACAACGAGGAAATCCATTACATAACTCTGATCGTTGTTTCATGAACAATTTTACTTAATCATGTTAATATTGAAATTGAAAAGTTTTTTTCTTAAAAAACAAATCAACTTTCATTTTTTTTAATTTGTTCTTTTTTGCTTTACTTTAAATGATTAAAGTTTAATACTTCATGTTCGTGTCAATATTTGCAGCTGAGGACAAAAATATTATTTAGCCGCATGCCTTGGCAGTTTGAGAGATGTTAGACGTACATTTTATATGCCTCAGGTTGTTGAGGCATAAGCTTTAGAAGTGAAAAATCTGTTGACGAAAGCCTCAAGGCTTTTTATCTCTCATATCCTCGAGGCGCCTAGAAGCGAGCGTGGATGTAGGCCTTTTTTATAACAATGATAATATAAAGTTGTGAGGGAACATGTCATGGGGTTTACTACACAGACTAGATATAAGCACTAAGAACACTAGTAAAAGCATGTTTAAAATATATGTTTTTTTCTAAGTTGGGACTTACTATGTAGAATATGATACAAGTACAAATACTTGGATTTTCATAAACAAGCAACTGTTGAAGATTCAAGAAACCAAGGGGTCACTTATTTCGTGTCATTTTATGTAGCATTAAATGAAAAATTACATCATATATCAACAACCTTTATTGAAATCGATGCATGTTGCAAAAACATAAGCCCCAATGCTAAATGCTCTGCAATTCTCACCATATCATATCAAACCTTTATAGTTATCTATAACATATGATATTTTTAGTTAAGTTTAATTTGTCAAAGGCAAATTTAATATTGTTTTCTAATATTAATTTTGGTTTTAATTTTTGCTTTTTCTACCCTGCAAATGTTAGTATTTTCCCATGCTTGGTTCATCGCTTTGTCTATTTTGAATGTGTTTGAACTATCCGATTATCCTTTTTTCTAATATTTTCATTTCTATGTGTCGCTTCTTGTTTATCTCTTGATGTGTGATTTTAGTCGGTCCTCTCAACATATTATCCCTTTTTCGTTCTTTCAGCTATATTTTTAGACTCCCTTGTGTTACGCATCGAACTCCGCCCGGTCCGAATCAATCGCTAAACCGATCAAGGCCGTTTGAGAATGCGGATTGTATGAGAACACAACGCATCAGAACGCAGAACAACAGAACTTTTCATTGCTATTACAACAATTTACATCAGAATACAAAAATATCAGAGTACGAATAAATATTACACAGCGGAAAAATAATATAAGAGATTAATAATTTACATAGCAGCCGAAATAAAAATGTACAAATACAATGCACAACGGAAATACGTCAACTAACACAACCGAAATAGATACACAGATACAAAACTTTTTGATTATAGCTCTAGCTCTAAATCAGGATCTTGTTAAATAAACATCTGCAAAATCAAAACTACTAGCTGCCCGTGTGAAAAATATGGGCACCCAGAGTTTAGGTGAAAACAATAAACTCCATGTCAGTCATGGAACTGGTGTGAGAACTTAAAACAGTTATTAAAACTTCACTTTAAAAATGAAGAAATCATGGGACCACACCGTATGACATGAAACGAGTTTACTTTACATGAATATCAGCTTAAAACAAAACAACGCAATGGTTTTTTTTGGAAAAATGAAGCTATTAATATTGTAAGACTCAGGTCCCATCACACAATGCAACGCAAGCCGGAGGATAGAGTTTTACCTTATAATAGCCAAACATGCTTGGTACGCTTTAAAACAAATATTTTTTTATATTACTATAAGTGCATAGTGTATAAAACAACTTCAAATATAAATGTATCAATCATAGACGGCATAGTACCTCATCCTACTATGTTGCCATATAAGTTACAACTAAAACTGAAAAGTCGCGTATTGGAAATTGGATTTCATCTATGAGTCGAGGCAAAGGATCTTCCTCACCGGTTTCGAGACACTCTACAACATGCCTCAGGATCACACCCTTAGTAATCCTTGGATCTTCAGGATCGATCCACTCTTACTTTTGTGGATTAGTTATTCTTGAACAATACGTTTTTCAGTCCTATCGGACCTCTAAAATGGTCAGTATGTCGATTAATCATAACCAGAGCCCTCGCATCCATAATCCACATAAGTAAAATGTTTGGGCTCCATACCATGACATCACCTCTAGCTAGAAAGAAACGCATGCACTCCCTGCAGCCGCTATCCCATTTTTTGACTCGTACCGGGGTGTGAGGCTCGCGGATTAACGCTATACACAAAGTTGCGTCATTTAAAGCCGTGCTTTGATCATCATCCACAAGACTATGCTTTTCAACAAAAGCTTTGATCATTGCATCTCAGCATGCCACATTGTCAATTCATATCATACCATTGATGTCCACCAATGTATAACCTCTAAGCTCGTACGTCCCAGAGAAGGGTGTCAAGCAAGAGAATAAATTCTCCGCTACCAAACAGATATATATTTAACAGAGATCAACGAATACAACACACAATACAATGTTAGACATACAATCCATTCACAAGTCCGTTCTGGGTCTGAACGAAACCGAAGGCATCTTATTCCTCATCTCATATATCCAATACAGGAGAGATGTCCTCGCATATCCGGATAATCAACAAGTACATCCGGACAACCCCTTCATGGGAGTGACCTATATCCCAGACATCAGTAGTAATCCATTCAATGTGAAGATTGTCGGTCTTGCACCGTCTTTAATATCTTCGACTTTTAATCGTCATAACAGTTTTTTAGAATGGATTTAAACCCGGTCTTTCCGAATAACTAACGCATCTTTATAATCATGTGATAAATCCACAAAGATAGCACACCTTACGTTCCAATCCAGTATATTCTTTTATTCAAATATTCATATCCTTAAGAAAGGTTCTCATTAGTTTTATCGAAGATAAATTCTTTTAAACTTATTGTTTAATCTTCCTTTGAAAACCATTGCAAAAGATTTTATTATTTCTACTTTATTATTTCTAAATTCGTTGACAAAGCCGTTCACAAATCCGTTGAAAACCATTGACAAAACCGTTCACAAATCCAATTTATTATTTCTAAAAATCATTGGATTATTATTCTAGTTATTAACTAGTTCAATTGGATAAAAATATCTTTTATCTTTTCAAATATGGAATATTTCATCCAAAATCTTTTCAAATCATTTATTATGATTTTACATAATTTATATTTTTAATAATTTTATTAAGGCCTTTACAGTCGGTTTCCAATATCGGCCACCGAATTGCATCCATAGCGACCTTTTTCAAAACTGATTTGGAGTTAAATTAAAATCTAACCGTTGAATTTCAAAAATTCTTATTTTATTGGAAAACTCATTTATTTCATTACGGTTCCAGTTTCAGGAGAATCCGACGGTCAGATCTCCTAATACGTCAGTTCGAAGTTACGAGTTGAAATTCGCGAACTGTCGCGACATTACACGTTCTATTCAAGCCCGAATTCGGTTTCTAAATTTTAATTATAATTCGAAACGCTTCAAAACCATTTTTATAAATTATATTAATATATATAATTATCCATGAAAACTCATTTCAGTCGTTTATCTTTAAAATTGCACATTTCACTTTTAAGTCAAATTTAATATTTTTGTGTTCATCCAAAATCGGACATCAAAACCAAACTTTAATGGTTAACTAAATATTATATTAAAATATTCGTTTTATTCCGGATTGAAATAAAGTTCAACCAATTACCATATAATTTCAGTTATATGGATTTCATACATTACATATATTCAACAATAGTTGTAAGCAACTATCAACATCCAAGGTAACATCCAATCCACATATCGTGGTACATACTATATAAGCATTAAACAATTAACGCTTATATGGGTTCGTCAATTAATAGACTAATATCAATCAACAACAAGTATATGCTCAATCACTACATAGCACAATAAATCAATAATTCATCCGTTGTCATTTACGACGCCATAAGGTGTCCATCCACATAGTTTGAAATACGAGTGTCGTAAATTCAAACAACGCTTCTAATAATAAATAAACTTGGTGAATAGTTTATGTGTTGAACTCAAAGGATATCGCATGTAACTAATAAATCAACATAGATAATCAATATATTTCCAATTATAAAAATAAATAACTTTACAAAATATTAGCAATATTTTCACTTACTCAATTTATTTTTCTAATCATTTCACACGTCAATATTTATTTAATCACTTAACAACTAATTATTTAGTAGTGTATTTTTGCAATTTAACTACACAAATAAAATATTTAAAGTAAGAAACTCACACTAGCAATCAATATATATTTAAATATAAATACAATAACATAATAAAATAATTGAGTGAGAAAGAGTTCTCACATTGATCGGTTTGACGATTTATTTTCAAACTAAATTAAACGGACGTTTAATTTAGCTCAAAATTCAACTTGCTCTAGATTTGATCAAATTAGTTTTGTTGTGAAGCTCTCGACTCCACGATCGCAACAGATTCAGTTTCGCGCGATTCTGAGTTCGTATGTACAAGATATTAAGTTCGAACTTTTAATTACATAATTAAAATAATATTAATTTAAATTCCCCTTTTACCTCTTTCTCTCCCCGTCGTTTACAGCCAAGGTTTTAAATTTCGGATATCGGTCGCGTTTCGTCTCGGGGATTTTATAGACTTGATCTCGTATCGGGGGAGATCTCGGACGAGATGAGTCTAACTCGGGAGTTCGTCTCGGATTTCCATCTCGGATCTGAAAATTCATATCGGAACAATCTCGGGGTACATGATACGTTAAAAAAAGATATTTTTACAAAATGATTTTTATGAATGCTATTAAAAACATAGTAACTTAAACTTGAATTGCAAAATAACTTTATTATTCTTTACTTTGTGAAAGATCATTCATACCCAAAATCGTAATATGCTTAAAACAAAAATATTGTAAGACATAAAACATTAAAAGAATCCAAAACAATAAAAAAATCAGTATAAATAGACCATAAAATACATAATTTCATAAGTAACATGTATGTAGAAAAGACGAATATCAAAATCATAAGCGTTGTAGAACATATATGAACATACAATATAGTCATTTAACATGCAAAATGTAAAATAATAAAAGATTATCATGGCTAGATTTGAGTTTTTCTAATTATTTTCTAGTTCAGGTGCATGTTTAAATTTTAACCAAAAAACTAAGATCTCGGACTATATTTCAGTATTTCGTCTCGATCGATATATCGTTCGATATCGCAATATCTCGGGCGATATATCCAAAAGGAGATTTAGAGTGATATTTGTTGTTTCGTATCGGAAGGAGCTCAAAACGAGATCTTGGAGGAGATCTCGGGCGATATTTGCGAGATTTGAAAGTGTTTGCAGCCGAACCCAAAACCGATGCCCCCAACTTCGAACCGCACCACCAACGAGGCCATTAGCCGACCATCGCCACCCGCCGTCTTGCGCGCCTCCGATTGCTCCACCCATGCCTTGAACGGCCTGCCACCCGGTGGCCCCACGCTCCTCCAAACGGCACACGGACGCGTTGACTTCACGGTCAAAATTCGAGCAAAATACACAATGAAAAATGATCAACTCCGTCTCAAATTAAAGAGCATGAAACGATCTTCAATCTTTGTTTGATGAGTTTCTAAAATTAAAGCATGGATTGGGCATGATTATCGATTGAAATCCGGACGTTTTGAGCCCTCCAAAACACAAAGGGCAGCGACTTTGAATGATTTTAGGGTTTGGTGGAGAAAAGTGAATATATACTATATTTTTAATATTATTTAATCCAAAAATAACTTGTTTATCGTTCCGAACTCCAAACGAATCCCCACGACTGACGTTCCTAACTAAATATCTATATTCCGGACACAATGGAATATGTTTCTTAAGTTGATTCGGCTGTTTCGATCAGTTTTTATCAAAATTAAAATATAAATTAATATAACGTTAAATATTGAATTTGAATGTACATTTTAATTTACCACGGCCACATACTGACTCTAAAAGTTATGAAATTTGAAATCTAGCTATGTTTTACAATTACGGTTCTAACAAAATTAATTTTGTCGAATTTGGAGACCGTTTGAAAAATGTCCTTTTAACTAGCTTATTAATTTCAACTGAATTTACAACACGCGTTTAAATTTACTACACTTACATACTAATTCCAAATGACTTGAAAATTTAAATCTGACAATAATTTGATGTTCTGGATCCAACAAAATTAATTTCGTCGAAAACGGAGGTCGTTTGCAAAACGACTATTTTTAAGGGCTTAAATAATATTAAAATATTAATAAATTCCGTAGCGATTATTTGAAATTTTAATTTGGCCAGTTAATTAGATCCTAACGTTTCTGGTTTCATCAAATTCTGATTTATAATGAACATTGTACATTCATTTAAAGTTTAAAACCAAAATTACAAACTACCGCGCCATTACGAGCTCGTTTTAATTAAATTATAAATTTATACGCTCAGACTTCGTTTTAAATAAATTATAAGTCGTTTATTTTCAAAATAAATCGTTCAAAATACTTATTTTCTATTAAAATCGATTAAAACTAAATTTTAAATTGGTTCCAAAATTCCGGATTGTTACACATTGTTTGTCGTAGAAGGTGGTACACGACCATCTCCCCCCCCCCTCTCTCCCCCTCTCTCTTTTCCATTTTGGTGATGTGCTATTTAGAATTTGGAGATTTATTCGCTGAAGATTACAACATCCATAAATTTGCCAAATCCATGAATTTATGAATGTTGTGATCATTAGCATATAAATCTGCAAAATTTGAATTACAGATTGCCAAAATATAAGTCCCTAGGGCTATATAACGTTAAATTGCTGTCTACATCTCATCTTTGTTTTCATCCCTTCACATCTTGAATATTTATTCGCATATTCAGTCATATTCTTTTATAAGGTTTTCAAAACAGGTTTTAAATTGTAAATCTAAAGTTCAAACTTAAAATCGAAGTTGGATAGATTCAAAATATTTATTTTTTAAGGTTTGTACATACTTTGAAATTGGTTATGATGTGTGAACTTATATCTAGACCTAAAACCCGGTTCTCTTTATTGTTCCAAATTTATTTTGTTTAGAAAACACTTGAATTGGAATTGTGAATTCAAATAGGCATATTGAATATATATATAAAGGTGGATACCCAGTGTCAAAAGCTCCCGTACTCAAGCGCGAGGACTTCCTAGATCAGTCTCCCGTTCTAGTACTATTCTCACGGCTTTCTAGGCTCTGGAGGTGGTCATTTAGCGCGCACAACATTTTCCTCACATTGTGAAGAGACCGGGACTCGAACCTGAGCGCTCCATATTACCAACCGGGTAACCTTACCGTTACGCCAGGCACCACCTTATATTATATTATATTATATATATAAGCGTGGATTGAATGACTTTTCTCAACTGCGGTTTTAAGTTTTAACTGAGTTTGAACCGGAATTCATATCCAGTTGGAATGTGAGAGATCTGGTCCAAAACAGGATTTAAATTGTAAGGTTTTTGATAATAGTGTTCCTTTATAATCCCAGATGAAGAATCCACTTGAACCAAGTTGAAAATTATCTTACAGAACCAGGTCTTTTTTGAAGAGCCAAGTTAATTAAAAAAAAGGGGGGGGGGGAAGGGGGGGGGGGAAGAAACAGAAACTTGGCTTGTTAGAGTGCACATTGTCAAAATTTTGCCTTGACTTTGCACCAATCATCATGCATAACCCATTCAAATATTTGATGCACATGCGAATGCATTCCAGATTAAATTACAAGTTCAAGATTTCAACTATCTCTGATTTCTAATCTAATTCCAAATAATATCATAGATCCCTTTGTATATAAAACATGTTATTGTTCAATTTTTCTAGTACATTAGTTTATAATGGTTTGCTTTTGTTTCAGGCTTGTAGTGTGACTTAGATCTTTGAATGATTCGTTCATATAATAAAAAGATGATAGGAAACTCTTAAATGTACACACTTCGAATTAGTGATGGCTGAGGCAAAAACACCGATAGCGCACTCTGTACACATTTTGACTGTAGCTAAAGATTTAATTGCCGAGTATGCTATTAAACACTCTGCCTAAGCTACATCTATTTGCTTGGTGCCTAGATATCTGATACCAATAGCGCGTCTCTAACATTGTGCCTCCTTTTTGTAGTGTCGTTTTTTATGCATTATTTTATACAAGCTGTTAGACCAAAAAGTGGTTCTAACACCCAAATTGATTAAAAGCAGAATGAAATGAGATCAAAAATAAAATTGAACACACAAGATTTATAGTGGTTCGGCGAAGAAATGCCTACGTCCACTTGTCTTTCACTATTTTCAATGATTTAGTTGCAAATACAATGAAATATTCACTTGATTTCTCTCACAACTCACTTACAATCACTCAATTGTCTAAAAACAAATAATGAAAGAAGATTTGGATTTTCCGGGAGTGCTGGAATTCAGGTTATGAAGGTGATTGAACTCTCAAAGTGCCAGCCAAAAGATCCTTTTCTTTGCCTCCAGACGGGGTATTTATAGGTGAGAATTTGCTCAGAACCCGATCCGGATCGGAGCCACGTGTCATCCATCCCATCAGCCTCGGGTTCGGATGAATTTCTGTGTTGACAACGCATCAGAGCAGTGGACGTTGTGGGTAGGAACTGGTCATAGCCGCTCCGAATAACAAGGCGTTCATGTAGGAAAGTGACGTGAAAAAGGGGTTCGGTTCGGTAGGGTATGCTCATGGGGTTCGGATCGGCATCTCCGATCCGACCAGGATTAACTCAGGACCAATTCTCTCTCCTTTTTACTCTGCTCCGCTCCGATCTATCTCTGTAGCAACTGGGTGGCTTTCCGATCCAACTTGAAGTAGATTGCCCTCCGATCCGAACAGCTGTGCCTCTCTGATTCCAACAGCAATTGTTCACCGATCCGAACAGAAGACCTTATCCGATCCAAACCGATACGCTGCTTCGATCTGACCTGCTTCAGTACTTCCCAAGTTTTTTCAATATTTCACATCTTGGCTTTGTGTTGCCCAGTTCACAAAGTGGGCTAACATTTTGCCCCCTCAAAGGATGCTTCTGTTGGAGACGGAGCATGCTTTGACTATCATTGCACAACGCTCTTCGAGGTGATTTTACTTGTGTTTTCATCTTTTTCTCCAAATTTCAATTTAATTCGCTGCTGAGCTAAAGAACTCGGTTCGGTTCGGATTCCGATCCGAACAGACCCTTCTCCTTTCTATTTTTCAATGGACTGTTGGGCCAATCTTTGCTTCTGGACTGTCCATCTGATCCGAACGGAAGTTTTTCTATTGGGCCGCCGATCCGAATGGGGAGACGAATGGACACCCTACTCCTCTATATAAACTGATTCTTCATCCCTCTCTCATTTTCACTGTTTTACTCCCTGAGTTCTGCAAAACGAGAAAAAACTCAATTCGTGAAACATCAAAATTCCTCTTAATTCTCGAAGTAATCACACCGGTAGGTTATAAAACTTTGAACAATTCCTTCTTTAATTACTCTCGATTCAGATTCGTAGACGATTAGGATGATTCGAGCGTGAAACTCTGGTGACCTTGCCACCGTGACCCCCCCTCGTCATCATCGCCAGTAGACTCGTCGCCATCTCGAGGTTGGAACGGAGGGGATTAGAATCCGTAGTTGAGTGCACCAGCATATAATTGCTTGGTTTTGATTTGAGTGACTGGCACGAAATTGGCCTTGGGGTCGGTTAGGGAAGAAAGAGGGTGAAGGAGAAGAAGAAGATAATAGAGAATCGGTTCGGTTCGGAAGAATGTGGAAGGTGAAAAAATAAGGGAAGAAGGAAGGAATTTCAGGAGGTCGGACCGGATCGGGGAAAGTAAGGAAAGAAAAAAAAAAGAAATTCAGGAGATCGGGTCGGGTCGGAGCAAGTATTTAAGGAAGAGGGAAAGGGAGCTTGCCTAACCGGATCGGGTCGGACCATAAGATAAAAGGAGGAGAAGTATGATTATGTGATCCGATCCGAACCGTTAGGGGACTCTACCTCCGAACCGATCCGATTTTGGTTTCTGAGTTCCACGGTTTATCCGAGCCCAAGTCGAGGCCGCACCCCCGATCCGATCCCCATAAGCGCGCCCGAACCGAACCGAAAAGCAGTTCACCTTAATGCATAAGAACTTGTTTAACTGGTCCAATCAACTTTTGGCATAATCTTCAATCTAATGGACAGTTAGGATAGTGCCTCGCAAACGTAACTGGACATCAAGAATTACTTCAACTCTTTATATTTTGCCAAACTTTTTCGTCACACTTTTTAATATTTACTTTGCACTTTCCGCATGCATTGTTTACACTTTAGTTTGCACACATACACGGGGGGATACGGGCTAATTTGCTCTAATTTGTGCTATTGCTTCTTCAATAGTTTTATGACCATGAGACCCAGATGTTCTTCCAGACTAGCTGAAAAGAAAGAAGCCCCGGAAACCTCCAGCAAAATTACTCTCGAGGATATATCTTCTCCGTCGGATCCAGAATGGAATAATGAAGGTTCAGACTACGGGGTTGGAAATCGTGAAAGTGACGAGGTGTCTTCAGAGAATGAAGTTTCTCTAGCTTTTGAGGAAGAAGGAGGGGTTGGTGACGACCGAGCTCCAGATGAGTTTGAATTGACTATCATATTGGAATCACCCCAAGATTCCGTTGAATCAACCATCGATAACGACCGACTTACCCGAATTTGTTTGAAATACGGGATAATGAAAAGGGACACTCTAGTGCCTTCAAGCTCTGACCGTCCCCACAACCCTCCAGAAGGATATATGGCGGTCACTCGGTTGATGTGTATGGTCGGCGCTTTCCCTCCATTTTCTCCCTTCATCGTTGACTTTCTAAGACAAATGCGGATTGCTCCCATGCAGCTGCATCCCAATTCTTATGCCTACTTGCACACTTTATACATAGCATACCGTGAGATCTTAGACATAGAGCTCACTTTCGATGACGTTCATTTCTTCTATAACTTCAAGCATCGGACTCGAGAGACTCCATCTTTCTGTTATTTTGAGTCTGTTCCTAAGAGGAAGATAATCTTAGCGCCATTCAGCAGTAAAGCTGGAGATTCCAGACTGGAATGGTTCTATGTGAAGCGACAGCCTGGATGTGCCAGGAGGTGGACGAAATCAAGTAAAGCACTGATTTTCTAAATCCGGGCTCTATACACTCGAGTCATCGCCTTAACTTGTTTTTCTTTTTGTTTGCAGTCGACAATCCAAAACAAATATCAGATCAGGTGTTCTTTGACCGGATGCACCAGCTTCTTAATGGCGACCAGAAATTCTTGACTATCGATGAAGTCCTTAAGGACGAATATCTTCACTTTCATGGGCTGTTATCCGTTTTTCGTAGTATTGGTCATGGGACGACTCCATACGTATATATTCCTCCAGTGGATGTAGTCCCAGAGACTGGAGAAGGTTCGGAAATTCCTACAGTGCCTCTTCAAACTTCACCTTCTCCATCTTCTACTCAAGATGACGAATTGGCTAACCTGGCTGAAAAGCATCGTGAATGATATACTGCCCCCGAGGAGGCTACTTCTCTGGAAAAGTCAACATCCTCCAAAGAGTCGCCACTTAATGCTTCCGAGGGAGATGTCCCTAGTACTGATGACCAAATATTTCAGGGTTTGGGGGATCTCCCCTTACCTGAAACTATATACACTTCAGAGGATTTTAGGAATGATCCTTTAGTCTTCACCTCTTCTGAAAAGACCACTCCTGCTAAGGCCAAAGAGCCTGCCCGTACCAGTCTAGCTTCAGACTCGGGTTGGTTGGGGGAAACACACCACTTAGGACACACTTTATACAACAACATTAGCATTCATTGCACCTCTTTCTCTGTGAATCCATTGATTCTGAATTTCGTTTGTCTTATTGTGCAGGCACGATGTCTCGATCTTACTATGATATCAGGAAGCTTCGCCGCAGCATGTCTAATCCATCTCAGGATATCGAGTATGATCGCCGCGATGATCGCGGTAGGGAGGAGAGAAGGCCTTATGATCCCTATTGCTCTCGACCCTCACGTTCTCGCTCTCCCGTTCGGTCGGATCAAGAGAAATACAAAGGTTATCAAAGCCGTAGGGAAGGGGACAAGCCACAATCGAAAGACTCCACCTCTTCCCACGAAAAGCGCAGCAGAGAGAGAAGTCCTCCAAAAGATACTGAGTCTCGAAGTAAGCGCAAGGTCCATGCCAAGGTTATTACGACGCCAAGTCGAGCCAAGTCGAGCCACTACCGTCTAGAAGACTAGTCGACAAGTCGTCCGACTAGTCGTGACAAGTCGATAAGTCTTTTATATGCATATACTTATTAGACTTAAATATGTAATATAATTAGATATAAAGATAACATAATAATAGGTTCAAATTCAACAATGATAACATAACAATGATTTTCATTCCCGCAAAGAACGCATTTAACCACATCTTTATTGCTCAAGTTTGGCCAAAATGCATACTTCCAACCGGGATCATTTGATTTAGCTTTCTTTTTAGGATCTTTAGCCATCTCATGCCAAGTATTTTCTGTGTTATTCTCCATTTCAACCGCTGCGAATATAATTAAAAGCTGATCAGCCGTTAATTAAAACTAATTCAGCCACAAAAAAAACCTTATCAGTTAAGTAAAAAAACATTTCAATCAAAAAAAAAAAACACAAATTGATTAAAAAAAACCCTGCTAAGTAAAAAAACATTTCAGTCAAAAAAAACCTTATCAGTTAAGTAAAAAAACATTTCACTCAAAAAAAAACCACAAATCATCAGTTAATTAAAAAAATCATTTCAGTCAAAAAAAAAACTTATCAGTGAAGTAAAAACAAGTCAGGGCTAAGTCACCAAATCAGCTAATTAGACACTGCTCGGTTAATTTAAAAAAAACCTGCTACTGAAATAATTCCTGTCGATGGAAAAAAAAAACACAAATCGATTAACATACCTCGGCTGGCGGCGGACGAGGCAGCAGGAGGAGCAGCGGCGAGGCAGAAGGGAGGCAGCGGCGAGGCAGCGAGATGCAGTTAGGTTTTTTTTTTATCGATGCTTGTTCAACTGAAACGAAGAGCGAAATCGAAGTCGACTTCTTTGGGCTCGAATTAGGGTTCTGGGCTCAATTCGGCCTACCATCGTGGAATTGCACAAGTCGAGAGTCGTGGAATCTCTCCAGGCGACTTCTCGACTTGTCGACGACTAGTCGACGACTAGTCGTCGACGTGATAACCATGGTCCCTGCTACTAAACGACCTAGGACAGACAAAGAAACTACTGAATCCTCCACACACAGGGACACTGAATTGACGATTCCCGCTCCTCCCCCACTAGATGCGGAAACTGCAATAAAGCGGGCGTATTTGGAGGAGCAATTTCCCGAACACTACTTCGAGACTTTGACTTTTTTACCTGCCCTTGAACCTATTTCTTCTAAGTGGGCAGATGAGGCTAAAGCAAAGATAAACGCGGTTGAAAAACAATATTCTGAGATGTTTAAATATTCACGCAATCTTTCCAGAATTATCCGTACTCTAATCACGAATGCTGATTCAATGCAAAAAACCGCGGAAGAAGATGCTAAGGCCTTAAAGAACCTAGGTAAAGATTTGGAGGACACACAGGCCCAGCTTGCTATTGCTCAGAGGGACGCTACCAACTTCAAACAACAATTTGAGGATATGCAAAAACGCTATCATGACTTGCTTGAATCTCACACTCAAGAGCGTTCTGAGTTAAAAAAGCAAGCTGATGATGCTAAGTCAGAGGCTACTAAGATGCGCCTTGCTTATACTGACCTCGAACGGAAAAATGCCGAGTTAGCAAAGAGGAATGCTGAGCTAGAAAAGAAGAATGCTGACTTGGCTTCAAAGCTATTGGAGGCAGAGAACAGAGCTGCCCTGGCGGAGGGCAATGTTGAGTGTGCTATCAAATCTGCGGAGGAAGCCCGCAAACAATTGTCAGAGGCGGAGGCTGATATTCAGGGTTTTGGCGAATTAATGATTGAATTCTTCGCACATATCATCCGTCGCCGAAACATTTCTTGGATCGAGGATTATCCATCCACTCTAGTTCAAGTATGGAATCAGATTGTTGAGTGGGAAAAAGAGGAACTCAAAGTCGATTCCATCGATGAGGATAAGCTAATGGAAAAATACTTGAGGGATGATGAGCCAGAACGCCTAGCTGAAGGGCGCCGCCTCATTGCTGAGGCTATGGAAGAAGAGAGGCAGAGGACTAAACAGAAAAACATTCCCGAGACTGGTTCCTCTTCTGCTGCCCCCGCAACTCCTGAAGTAGAGGGATATGATCCTGAACACCTGGGAATCCCTCGAACAACTCTGCTATCCCCAATCCCTGAATTGGCATCAGAGACAGCAGTTACCCCCGCTGAGAAGTCTTCGGAAGGTATCCCTACTTTTTCTCCTCAATTTGTCAAGGCTATTTCTACTTTTCGCCACGTGATTGAGCAATCGATGAAAAACCCATTATTTTCGCCTGAGTTGATAACTGTTGCTTCTCACTCTGTAGGTATTGAGCCATCCGAAAAGACTGATGTGACTCAAGGAGCCGCCTCTGGGGCAGAGCCTACGGAGAAGGCAAAAGGAGGGAAGGACAAAGCTGCTCCTATAGACTTGGGAGAAGGAAGCGAGCCATCTAAGGCTGACATTCCCCATGATGAAGAAATGATAGCAGCTTTAAAGGATGATGGCGGTGACGGAGGACATGAGGAAGATCCAGAGGTAGCAATAGTCAGGGAGTCAAGAAATGTTGATGATGTTACTTTGGCTGCAACGAAAGCTGATCAAGATAAACGCTTGCAATTAAAAGCCGAAGAACTAGACCCTGAAGCCCTGAAGCCTCTCGCAGTTGTGGATGCGGGATCAAGGTTAGTTGTTAAGCTCTCAACTAGATCTATTACAGAGAAACTTGCTAAAAAATCTTCTCTTGATTCCAGCGCTCCGCCCTCTGGGAAGAAGTCAACCGGTTCCAGCACCGCATCTTCAGGAAAGAAGAAATCAAAACGAATCTTGACAGAGGCCGAGAAAGAGGCAAATGATGCGGAGAAAGCCGCCAAGAAGTCCAAGGCTCACTCGAAATCTAAATAGTGGGTTGCCTTGTGTCGCTTTAGCATTTAGTGAACCAACAATTGCTGCTACAAGAGTGACTCTTGCACCTTCTTTTTTAGCTATTTTCCTGTATAAATTCATTCATTCGTAAATAAATAAAAAATAATTCATTCTCTGCAATGTCTGTTTGTCAGTAGTTCTGTACTTATGCAAAAATGCATGTCTTGCTATAGTTATGAAATGAAGCTACGGAGGGAGGAAATATGTGTATACATATATGCCCCCAGTCGATTCTCACAAATTATTTAAGGCTTAATCAAGCAATCTGAATGCTCCCGATTTTCTGACGGGATAGCATTTTCTATGTCGTCAATGCCTGTCATTTTTTCTGGCATTTCTTTTATACTCTCCTGTCTCTCTGGAAAGTTAGAGTTCGAGTTCAGCAATCTTATTCATTCCCCGGTCTTTCAGCGGGAAAGGATCTCTTTCTCAGCGCTCAGTCGGAGACGCTTTTATACTCTCTCTCTCTCTCTGGAGAGTTAGAGTTCGAGCTCAGCAATCTATTCATTCCCCGGTCTTTCAGCGGGGAAGGATCTCTTTCTCAGCGCTCAGTCGGAGACGCTTTTATACTCTCTCTCTCTCTGGAGAGTTAGAGTTAAGAATGTCGTTTTCTCATTCTTTTATGTCTTGTCGCACAAATAGTCGTTGTGCTTTTTCTTATGTTTAAACTGTCTTCAACCTTTTCAGGTTTTGAATCATCTTGTATTCCATAATCACAACAGAATAGTCGATGTATGTATATATATAATGCATAAAAGTAAATAACACACAATATTTTTTATAGTGGTTCGGCTAAGTCGTAGCCTACATCCACTTTATAGTCCTTTATTCATATCATCAGATTTTCCCAAGGCAAGTCGTGCTTTATTACAGAGTTCATAAGAAAAATAACAAAAAGTACAACATTTCTAATCCAAATATCGCATTAAGTGTTGGGCATTCCATGCTCTAGGGACTTCTTCGCCATCTACGGTCGTTAACTTGAAGGTTCTTTTTTCAAGTTTCCGTTGGATGACAAAGGGTCCTTCCCACTTTGGACCAAGGTGAGGAAGAGATGGAAAGACTCTCTTTAGCACTAAATCTTCTGGTTCAAAAGTCCTGAGGCGAACTTTTTTGTCGTAATAGCGTGCCATCTGACGTCGATGTCTTGCCGCACGCAAATCTGCTTCGTCCCTTTTTTCTTCGTCTTCATCAAGAGACTCAAGTAAGAGTGTCCGATTCGTCATCGGGTCATAATACGTCACCCTGTGGGAAGGAACTTCCAACTCAACTGGAATTACTGCTTCTGAGCCAAAGGAGAGAGAGAAAGGGGTGTGACCAGTAGCCGTCTTAAATGTTGTTCGATATGCCCACAAAGCTAGGGGCAATTCGTCAACCCATTTTGCCTTTGCACGCTCTAACCGTTTCTTGAGGATGGACTTTATTACTTTGTTTATTGCCTCTACTTGCCCGTTCGACTGCGGATAAGCAACCGCAGTGTATCGCTTGTCAATCTTATACTTCTGGCAGAAATTTCTGAATTCAGTACCATCAAACTGGGTTCCGTTGTCAGTTATAATCGTCCTTGGCCTAGTTATCAATGGCGCGCCATGGCGCACGGCGCGGCGCGGCGCGGCGCAGCATCTGCGCCATTTTGGCTTATGGCGCGGCGAATATGAGAAGGCGCACGAAATGGCGCAAAAGGCGCGCGGCGCAAAAAAGGCGCACGGCGCAAAATGGCGCGCCTTTTGTTTATTTTTTTGTTTTTTGCTTGTTTTTGTTTATTTTTTCATTTTTTGCAGTTCACACAAGATTAATGTTGATCATATTATTGTGTTTGCTAACGTTTTGTATTTTGTTTTATTTATTTTGTAGGTTCTGATGGATTTTGAAAATATGATTGTTGAATCGGATTCAAATTTCTAGTTTATTAGTAATATGTATTATTATATTGGATTTTGAAACCTATGACGCTTGAAATTTTATGCTAATGATCTCAAATATGATGATGTTTCTTTTTGCAAAATAGTAAAAACTTTGATTGCACATGTTTTAGCAAAAAATACCGGATTTTTAATATTTTTTATTATATGTTAAATTAAAAAACAAAAGTGCGCCGTAAATCAGAAAGGCGCGCGCCATTTGCCGCGCCGCGCGCCAAGGCTCCGGACTGATGTTTCGCCTTTTTGCGTCGTGCGCCATTAATAACTATGGTCCTTGGGATCCCGAATCGGCATATAATATTTCTGACCACGAAACTTATCACCTTTCTTGCCGTGATTTTGGTCAAGGGCTCAGCTTCCACCCACTTCGTAAAATAGTCCACGGCCACTATTGCATATTTCGCTCCTCCTTTAGCAATCGGTAGAACTCCAATGATATCAATTCCCCACGTGGCAAATGGCCAAGGACTCACCATTGATTTAAGTTGGGTCGACGGTGCTCTGGGGATTTTGGCGAATCTCTGGCACTTATCGCAGCGTCGTGAATAATCAGCTGCATCTTTATTAATTGTGGGCCAGAAGTATCCGTATCGCAATATCTTTTTCGCTAAAGTCTGACCTCCTGTATGATCTCCACACTCACCTTCGTGCACTTCTCTTAGTACACGCTTGATGTCGTCGTGTGATATACATCGTAACAGGGGCATAGAAAATCCTTGCCTATAAAGAGTATCATCTTGCATGACATATCTGGTAGCCTTGCGAACTACAGCCCTTTTCTCACTCTTCTTTGATGGGAGTGTCCCATTCTTAAGGAAGTTCTTAATTGGGGTCATCCACGACTCCTTCTCCGGTTCCGCTTCGAAAGCGAACTCAACTTCCATCGACTCAAAGCTTGGCGATTCCAACGTTTCAATTGGAATTATTTCAGTCTCTTCTGGATTGTCGGAACTAGCCAGCTTTGCCAGCCTATCCGCCTTCTGGTTTTCGGCTCTTGGGATGTGTGTTATATTGTACCGCTCCAAGCTACTCAATAGCTCTCTCACTTTCCTGAGGTAGGCGATAAGTCGAGGTCCCCGAGCCACAAATTCCTCTCGCACTTGGCAAACAACGATTTTAGAGTCACAGAATATGTCCAACATTTTTATTCCGAGGTCTTTAGCAAGCTTCAGCCCGGCAATCAGGGCTTCGTATTCAGAGTCGTTGTTAGTCGCCGAGAATTCTAATCGTAGAGCGTAATATAACGACCGCCCTTCAGGAGTGACTAAGACGATTCCAGCTCCGGACCTTCGGTCGTTCTTAGCTCCGTCTGTGTATAGCTTCCATTGATCTATCTTCAACTCATCCTTGGACTTAACCACTCTGTCATCGATTACTTCCTCCTCTGGGATGGTGAACTCCGCAATAAAGTCTGCCAGAGCTTGCCCCCTGATCGACTTTCGTGGTTGAAAATTTAAATCAAATTGGCTTAATTCTATATTCCATTTGATCAACCTTCCCGATGCTTCGGGTCTCTGCAACACCTGCCTCAAGGGCTGGTCAGTGTATATGGTTATTGGATGAGTTTGGAAATAGTGACGAAGTTTTCGGGATGCGATTAGGAGGCTGTAAGCGAGCTTCTCAATCTTTGGGTAGTTGCGCTCTGCCGCTGCTAATTTCTTGCTTACATAATATACTGGTCTTTGTACTTTGTCTTCCTCCCGAACCAGGGCTGTGCTAACGGCGTGAGCCGAGACTGCCAAGTAAACAAACAATTCTTCGTGATCCACTGGCTTTGACAAAATCGGCGGTTTCTCTAGCAGTTCCAATAAATTTCGAAAGGCCTCAACACAGTCCGGAGTCCACTCGAAGTTCTTCTTTCCTCTTTTAATCAAATCAAAAAACGGGACGCATTTATCTGTGGCTTTAGAGATAAATCTACTCAGCGCAGCTACTTTCCCTGCAAGACTTTGGACGTCTTTAATTCTCCTCGGCTCTTCAATGTTTCTAATCGCTGCTATTTGGCTAGGATTGATTTCAATTCCTCGGGAGCTCACAATGAAGCCTAGGAACTTTCCCGATGCCACTCCAAATGAGCATTTCAAAGGATTCAACTTCATCTGATACTTTCGCAGGATACCAAACATTTCCGCCAAGTCTTGCGTATGGCTGGAGGACTGTTTCGATTTAACAAGCATATCATCCACATAAACTTCCATAGTCTTCCCTATTTGATTATAAAACATTCTGTTCACCAAGCGCTGATAAGTGGCTCCGGCGTTTTTCAATCCGAATGGCATTACGACATAACAATATAATCCCAAATTCGTAATGAAGCTCGTATGTTCTTGGTCTGGCACGTGCATAGGAATTTGGTTGTACCCAGAATATGCATCCATGAAAGAGAGAAGTTCATGACCTGCTGTCGAATCTACAAGCTGGTCAATCCTGGGAAGTGGGAAACTATCTTTTGGGCAAGCTTTGTTCAAATCTGAAAAATCAATGCAAGTCCGCCACTTTCCATTCGGCTTCTTTACCAAGACGGGATTCGATATCCAGTCGGGATATGTCGAATCTCGAATAAACCCGTTCTGCTTCAGCTTCTCCACTTCCTCTTTGAGAGCAGCCGACCTCTCTGGGCCCAGCATGCGTCTCTTCTGCTTCACAGGCGGATGTTTCGGGTTTACATTTAGTGTGTGACTTATGATGGATGGCGATATCCCACACATGTCAGCGTGGGTCCAGGCAAACACGTCCAAGTTCGCCTTCAAAAAGTCCGTTAGTTCTTTGGCCCGACGTGGATCCAATTGAGACCCAATCTTCAAAACTCTTGTTGGATCAGCTTCATCAATGGGAATTTCCACCGTCGCTTCATTAGGAGTTGCATTTTTAGTCTCTGGTTCCTCGTCTTTTTTGGGATCCAGGTCTTCAGGCGTTCCTTTGGGCAACTCCTTCGGGGTCGATTTCTCTAATTGCTACGCCGAGCCCCCCTTTGGGGGAAGCGAGGCATCTTTACTCTCGATGTTAAGTCCTTTCATCAACATCTTTAATTCGGCAACGTAGCAGGCCCGTCCGGAAACTTGATCCCCTCTCATTACTCCAGTTCCGGCTTCGGTTGGGAACTTAAGCAATAAACACCAAGGGGCGATACAAGCTCTGAACTCAGCAAGGGCAGACCTCCCCAAAAATGCATTATAAGGCGAATCTACGTCCAATACTACGAACTGAAGCATCCGCACTCTTCGGCGTTCTCCTTGCCCCAAGGTCACGGGCAATTCTATGTACCCCATGGGGGCTGTTGACGCCCCGTTGAAGCCTCTGATCCATCCTTCACATGGCTTCAAATCTTCAGACTCAAGCTTCATCTGATCGAATGACTTTTTAAATAAAATATTGACAGAACTTCCGTTGTCTACTAATACCTTATGAACCAAGGCCGGCCCAATGGTGGTAGTAATAACCAACGGATCATCAGTGGGTGATTGGATCCCAGTATTATCTCTGCTGCGGAATACCACGTCGTCAAACATGGTCTTCTGTTGTTTTATGGGGGCGATATCTTCCAAATCATCACCTTCATTCACATCTACGTGCTTGGCAGCATTTACATATTGATCCATTGCTCTAAAGCTACGGATTGCTGGGTGAGGTCCACCCACTATGGAGTTGATAACAATTCCCTTGCCTTTCTGCTGCGCTGTAGGCTTGGGAGCAGGTAGAATCTGTTTTGGAGCCTGCTCTCCTTGCCCCCTGTCCCTCGGGGCAACTTTATATTCATCCAGTTTCCCTTCACGCAGCAGCTTCTCAATCACATCTCTCAAATACCGACATTCATTGGTTGAATGCCCATGAGTTCCATGAAACAAACAAAACTTCCCAGTTGCCATTTCTTTCTCGGTCGAATCACGAGGTGGCGGTCTTTTGTATTGCAAAACATTGTACGTATCCAGGTAAATATTCTCCAAAGTGTCGTTCAACGGTGTATAGTTCTCATAAGTCTGGAATCGGGGCCTTTTGCTAGGATCACTTCCCCTATTCCTATTTCTTCTGTTACCGTTCGCATTACGGTTATTGTTGTTGCCCCCGTTTCCAGAATTGTCGTCTCCACTCTTGTTTCCCACATTCACTTCAACTTTTCTGGAACTTTCCCCAGACTGCTTCACGGCGACGTTACTCTGAACATTTTCTTTTGATGCCGCTTCAGACTTTCTCTTTCGGTTTGCCCTGGCTTCCTCTCGTCTTAAATAAATATCGGCATTTTCATAGAATATCTCTCTCGTGGAGGGAGTCTTCCCAGAAAGGTAATCTCCAAACTCGGATTCGGGATCGACTCCTTCCTTTAATGTCATCAGAATGGTGGGCTCATGTGGGTCACTAACTTCAGTCACAGCTAAGTTAAAACGGTCAAGATATGACCTCAAAGACTCTCATGGCGCCTGCTTAATTCTTGATAATTCAATAACACTTTTGTACTTTCGGGTATGGAGTCGGAACTGATTCATAAAACGTTCGCTCAGTTCCCTATAATTCGAAACCGAACGAGGGGGAAGTCGGGTAAACCAGAACAGCGCCACATCTTCTAAATAGATCGGGAATGCTTTACACTTCACTGCATCAGGGGCAGCAGCAGCATTCATGAGCCACGAGTATCACATCAAATGCTGTCCCGGATCAGTTCTCCCATTGTACTTGTCCATCTGTGGCAGATTAAAACGCCGGGGAAACTGAAAGTCGAGGATATCGTCAGTGAAAGGAGTATGGCTTCGCTCAATGCCATAATCTTCATTGGTATAGTTCCGGCTTTCGGACATAATCTGGCGCACCATTGCCTGTACATCAGCATTAGTTAGGGGCCGTTCAGGTTCTCTGGCCCTGGTATCTGGGTTCCTTCTGGGTTCTTGTTCAGGAGATGCCCTTCTTCTTCGAGCTGCTTCTGTTCTATTCCGTTCCCTACGCTCTCGGTCGATCTCGGGAGGAGGGGACTGGAGCCTTTGCCCCTGAGTGAGATCATTGTTTCCTAGTGCTCGTGCAATATCCTCGCGAGACCCCAAAGATCCGAATGTCAGCTGCTCCAAATTCTGAGGTCGTTCGAGCGGCCTTCGTTCACGGGGCCGCTCTTCCTCGGAAGAAGAAGACTGATCCACTGGTGTGTGACGAACCGGTGAGGGGGTTCTCTGTCTACGGAGTTCGCTAATCTCCCTGCTCATGAGTCTCATATTCTCCTGCATCATGAGATTGGTGCGCTCGTGGACTTTCATAGCCTCCATAGTACTCTCAATCATGTCAAGTAGGCGCGAGAAATCTCCTTGAGTAATGGGCGCAGATGGATTGACCTGATCACTGACCCTGGTGGCTGGAATTGGAGCATTCGTAGGGACTCGAGTAGAGGTTCCAACATCACCAAGTGTCGGATCGGATCGGAGATAGGAGATCGGGTCGGTTCGGAGCTGGGGAGCCTGGTCGGGTCGGTACGTGGCAAGCTGCTCGGGTCGGTTCAGGTTGGGGGAATGCACTGCTTCAGAATCTCCTACCCGGATCGGATCGGAGCTCTCCCCCTGAAGGCGGTCCGGGTTTCCTGCATCGGTTCGTCCTGCTGCTGAACTCTGCCCACGAGACCTTGTCACAACTGCATTTTGCTGATCTTCGCCAACTCCACTTCCTCGACCAGATTGAACTTCTTTGCCTTTTCCTTTGGCCATGGTTTCTTCAACAATCACTTCGACAAATATCCAAGAGCGTCGAAACTTGAGGATTAACTTCTTTGAACTCAACGGTCCAAAAAGTAGAACGATAATCCCGAAAAACAAAGAATTCAGATGAGTTCTCAGTGAAAGCACCAAAATGTTAGACCAAAAAGTGGTTATAACACCCAAATTGATTAAAAGCAGAATGAAATGAGATCAAAAATAAAAATGAACACACAGGATTTATAGTGGTTCGGCGAAGAAATGCCTACGTCCACTTGTCTTTCACTATTTTCAATGATTTAGTTGCAAATACAATGAAATATTCACTTGATTTCTCTCACAACTCACTTACAATCACTCAATTGTCTAAAAACAAATAATGAAAGAAGATTTGGATTTTCCGGGAGTGCTGGAATTCAGGTTATGAAGGTGATTGAACTCTCAAAGTGCCAGCCAAAAGATCATTTTCTTTGCCTCCAGACGGGGTATTTATAGGTGAGAATTTGCTCAGAACCCGATCCGGATCGGAGCCACGTGTCATCCATCCCATCAGCCTCGGGTTCGGATGAATTTCTGTGTTGACAACGCATCAGAGCAGTGGACGTTGTGGGTAGGAACTGGTCATAGCCGCTCCGAATAACAAGGCGCTCATGCAGGAAAGTGACGTGAAAAAGGGGTTCGGTTCGGTAGGGTATGCTCATGGGGTTCGGATCGGCATCTCCGATCCGACCAGGATTAACTCAGGACCAATTCTCTCTTCTTTTTACTCTGCTCCGCTCCGATCTATCTCTGTAGCAACTGGGTGGCTTTCCGATCCAACTTGAAGTAGATTGCCCTCCGATCCGAACAGTTGTGCCTCTCTGATTCCAACAACAATTGTTCACCGATCCGAACAGAAGACCTTATCCGATCCGAACCGATACGCTGCTTCGATCCGACCTGCTTCAGTACTTCCCAAGTTTTTTCAATATTTCACATCTTGACTTTGTGTTGCCCAGTTCACAAAGTGGGCTAACACAAGCCATCGATGCTTTTCGTTTCTTCAACAACACATAGGTTTATGATATGTTAGGATCCAGTTTAGAATCAGTAAACATTAAATTATATTTAAAGCCTGATCTGAGATCACAACATAATTTTTGAACGCTTTTTATAGAAGCCTGCCATTAAAGCTGGCTTAGCCTGTACAAATTCTGTTCAATCTACCGAATTTAGCTCGTTGATCAGATGATGGATAATATATACTCGTTGTGGTTTGAAATCAGAATATAAACATTTTGAGCATTTCTCGTAGAAGCAGACATTACATCTGGGTTAGTGTGTATAAAGTATATTCTACAGACTGAATTCGTCTCATTGGTCGCTGTGTTGGTCCATATGGTCCAAATTTATGGTCCTAACTCCTATTTCTAGAATGGTATGTGTGTTAGTCGATATGGTCCAAATTTAGGGTCCTAGCTTCAATTTCTCGAACAGTTTTCTCATTTAAAATGCCTTTGTTTCAGTCAGTATTCCTATGAGGCTACTTTCCTTTATGAATTTAACTAGAAGTTGATGTTTGATTCAGCATAGAATGCCAATCTATTGCATCATGTTCCTGGACTCAGTATTTTTCATTATGAAGTAAATTGTTTTATTTAAACGAGTGGTAGTAACTTTAAATCCACCTGAGACTTGGTCGTAAAAAGTTCAGGTACACCATAAAGGTTAGCACATCATGGTAATCAACATGTGTAAAATAATACATCATCTTAGTTTATTTTACTGTAATACTGTTGCAGATTGATTTTCTATATTGTGCATCTTATGTTTGTGTTCATATTGTGGGCAGAGCTGTAATCCGTGGAAGAAACATCAAACTTGTTGTTGTACTTTTGAGGAGAAATATTCAAGGTGAGAATTGGTGTATTTAGATTTAGATGCGTTGTTTTTTTATTTAAGGTTACACGTGTAAACTAGTTTTTTATTTGCTGTTTGTGCTTCAGCTTATTCTGTAACGTATCACTTGAAACCAGTTCATTTTTTAATTTCTGGCACTTGTTTGTTTTGTTTATATCTCATTTGTAGAAGAAGTTAGCGAAGATGTAATGGCTGCCTTGAGAAAACGTGCTGACGTAGACTCTAAGTGCTTATTAGAGTTTGTTGAAGAAGATGCCTCGGAATTAAGACTATCATTAAACAGGTTTGTCAGTACTTGGCATTCTTTCTCTTTTAAACACCTAAAGGTAACAGAACAGTTAATAATGTTTGTCAACCTATTTTCTGTATTATGATATTTATATTGAAATATGAGGGCCTCTCATTATGAAAGAGTGGTGCGCATGAATTTGAAATAACGTGTAAGTATCAAAATATTACTGGTCTACAATTCATTTGCATACTTTGATTTACATTTTACAAGCATGCAACCTCTACATAGGAAATATACAAATTCAAAAATGTTATATGCATTAATTTGTATTACCTGTTATAAGCCATGACATGAGCCCAAAACTGCTGCACACAAAAATATTATTGTATCATCCATTATATGACATCATGTGTTCCTATATAGTCCGAGGTATACAAAATTTCAACGCCTACATCTAATAGTGTGGAATCTTTGCAGATTGGCAGCTTTATTTGCAGAATTGTGCAACACTTATTATAGGGAAGAAGGACGAAGAATAAAATCTCGGATAGACAAGAAAAATGCTGAACTGTATATACGCTACTGTTTTAAGGCAAGCACAGGATCGTCTGTAGTTTTTTACTTTCACACTGAGGGTTATGTTATGCAATGCATTTTTCTTCCTTGATTAATTTTTTTAAATGCAAGTGGAATGATCATCCAATCCTCCCTTTGGCGTGCACGCTTAAAAAAATACCTGATTTTTTGACACAGCTAAATAGACGTTCGCATATTCCTTAAAAAAATTCCCTGCAAATGATAGGTGGAGAGCACTGCTCTGTGATACTGTCATCGAGTTAACATTATTTATGGATAATCTTGGTTAATTTATTGAAATGCATTTTGTTCATTTTATACTCTTCGCAGTGTATTTTATTTTTTGTATTTTGTTTTTATCATTTTACTAGACTCCAGTTGAAGTTTTAATTGCAGGTATCTTTTCTTGATTAACACCAGGTTGCTGTTTATGCGGAATTTAGAAGAGATTGGGCAGAAGCACTGCGATTCTATCAAGATGCCTACCATGCCACGAGAGAGGTATGCTACCTTAGATTTTTCTTGTGGAACAAATATATGATTGACCATGCTGCCAGGAGATAGGGTGGAACCTCTGTGTGTGTTTTGTTTTAATTGCAGTTCTTTCCTGGTTTTCAAGATACACCTTAATACATATCAGTTCTTAAACAGCAGTAAATTATCAGGTGTACTAATTTTTATATATTTAATTGTAGATGATCGGGGTTTCAACAAGGTTACCTCCTATTCAACGCTTAGTTGAAATAAAAGCGGTTTCTGAGCATTTACATTTCAAGATTTCAACCTTGTTACTTCATGGTGGTAGAGTAGTTGAAGCGATTACTTGGTTTCAGAAACATATATCAAATTATCAAAAACTTACGGGGGCCGATGAGGTTACCTTTATTCATTGGGAGTGGTTCAGCAGACAGTTTCTGGCATTTGCAGAGTTGCTAGAAACAAGTTCCGCATCCATTCCGAGTAATATTTCACCCAGTTTCGGCACATCCGAAAACCAGCTGACTGGGTGGGAATTTCAACCAGCTTATTATTATCAGGTGAGATAAAGTGCCTTCTAAATTATGCAAGAGCTCACTATTATTATTTTAAAATGTTTTTTTGATGTTTTTATATTCAAGTTTAAATCAAGTATCAGCTTTGCATTCAAAATGTATTTTCACGGTCATTTTTGTGTGTGCTCACTGCTTAGTATGACTTAATTTGCTTTGGCCACCATAATATGGTTGCAGCAGAACTATGCTGCTAATCAGAAGCAAATGTTCTGTTGAATGCTTTTAGAAGCCACTGCATTTTTTTTCAATAATTTTTCTTCAAGTGAAAAAGATATTTTTTGTCAATGGCTATACTAAGAGTAATTAATAGATTATTAAGTATTTCACATTACATAATGCTTGCATTTAATTCTGTTTCCTTAGGTAATTCTGCATTTATTCTAAGTTTTGAGAATAATGGAAGTATCTTTTATTAGAGGCTAGTTAGTATTTACGATATGTTTACCTAAAATCTGTTGCGATGTCAATAGATTCAGTCAATTAGCCAGCAAGCACAGAATCACAAAGCTTGGATTTTTTTTTTTAAAATAAAATAAAATAACGATAGTATTGGTAGAAGCTAGTTACTCCAGATTTGATCTTTTTCTTCTTCTGCGTATGTTAGGGGTGGAATCGGTTCGGTACCGGAACTTTGTACTCAAAACCATTACCATACCGATTTTATATGGTAATAGAAAAATCATACCATTACCAGCCAAAGAGATCGGTTACCAATAGTTCGGTTTATGGTTGGTAATGGTTGGTAGAGGTCGGTAATAAGTTTTTACCGTTCACTGGTATGAGATCTTCTTGTTTACAATATTTCACGTTAAAATATTTTTTTTTTTTGTTATTATATTATTATTTATACATTTTATTTTACGTAGTTAAACATGCATGAAAACTTTATGAATGAACAAAAATACCATATAAATTATACCGTTTCTAGGGTATATAATAAAAATTGCATTCAATCTTGTATCGTAATAGTATTTTCCTAGGTATTTTATTAAATCATTACATATTAAAAATTCTTTGTTATGTAATAAACATATATGTGGTAGGTATGGTAATTACCATTTTCAATGCTCAATTACCGTTACCATACCGTATATTTTCATGTGGTTGGCATACCAATAAAATTGGTTACCGATTGTTCAGTACCACTTTCGTTGGTGGCGGTTGGTAATGGCTGGTAAGTGGTAATATGGTAAAAATTTCCAGCCCTAGCGTATGTATGTTTTGAACGGATTTGAATGTTATGCTATGCTTGAAGATGGTCAAGAAAAATTAATGTAAAAAAGCAAATAATTGTAACCATCGACCAGGGAAAAAAAGTAGAAGAAGAGGCATTTTGTATCTAAAAAAAGGTAATGAGATAATTAACCTTGATCATACAGTTCTGTAGGAACTTGTGTTGGTATTATTATCTTAGTAATTTCTCAGATGGATGTTTTTTGGATACAAATACCATATCCTCAAGCCTGTTTTTAAAATCCAATTTTGTAGATATTCAGTGGCATTTTAGACAAAACCTACTAGTATATGACAGGAAAACATTGAAATGAGATGAACGATTTGTAGTGGTTCCTGGGTAAGGTATGTAAACCATTTTCTCTATGATCATGGGGAGATTACAAGTGGTTTATTTGAGGGAGAATCAAGATAATCTTAGTGTTGGCTAATCTGGATAATTTTGTAATCTCTGTATTGCTAAAAATATATGCCTACTTATCATCCATGAAATAATTAGCCAACATTTTGTCTAGTCAACAATTCAATTCATTTTCATTGGCTTCGTTTAATTGATCCATTGTTGATGACACCATTTATATATTCTATTTGCCACAGTGATAATGATGAATCCAAGCATTTGAATATCACTAAATAGATTGTGTGATACCAAGTTCCGACTGATCTTAATTTTTTAGTTTATGGTGCATGCAGTTGGCTGCGCACTATCTGAGAGAGAAAAAGCATAGCTTGGATCAATCATTGTCCATGATAGATTCAGTTGGGGGAAACCCTGAATCTGTATCGCCTTCTTCGTTTGTTGGGCAATTTGCTCGTTTGTATGAAGAAGGTGATACGGCTGCCTTGCTCCCGTAAGTCTCCGCAATAACTCTATCTAAAGGTTGTGATGCCACATATGTTGACACTGACTTCTTTTGATGAATTTCCTCTGCTCAGCATATCAGATGTTGAATATGTAAGCTATGCTCTCGCTGAAGGACAAAGATTTCATGATTCAGTTGAGATTATTGCACTGTATAGAAGAGCTTCTGAATCATTTAGCAGCCTTAAGTCTGTACGCACAGCTTCTCATTGCAACAACAGAATGGCAAGAGAGTATTTTTCAATTGAAGATTACAGAAATGCAAAGCAGCTATTTGATGTTGTAGTGAAACTTTATAGGCAAGAAGGTTGGGTCACTTTAATTTGGGAAAGCCTGGGATATTTAAGAGAATGCGCAAAAAGGCTTAATTCGCCCAAGGATTTTGTACATTACTCTCTTGAAATGGCTGCACTGCCAATTTTTTCCAGTGGTAACTTAGAAAACGAGGGTAAGAAAAAATGGGGTCCAGCTGGCATTGCTAGTATCTCTCATAGGGAGACAATACAAGGTGAAGTACTTAATCTTGTAAAGGGAGCACGCACAAATGACAATAGCTGCAACCTTATTATCTCTGAAAATCAGCCTCTTTTTCTTGAAATTGATCTGATTAGCCCTCTTCGAATGGCGCTTTTGGCATGTGTTACATTTCATGAACAATCAACGAAACCAGGAATGCGAACATTCATTACTATATCACTTTTATCTCAACTTCCACTTCCAGTTGAGATTGATGAGTTAGAGATACAATTCAACCAGCATAATTGTGACTTCAAAATAATTAGGGCCCAAGAAGAACTTTCTAGTACATACCCTGTTGATGAAGGACGGGGGACACGAGTAGAGACTGCTCCCTCACTAATGTTAACAAATAACCGGTGGTTAAGGGCTACGTATGATATTAAATCAGGTATCTGTTTTTATACTCCTTGCCTAGGATACCCTAATTGATACACTCGTAAAAGGAAGTTTAAAATTAGTAAATCAGTAAACTTGAATTAATGCTGCTTGAAACCGATGACTGAAAGAATACTTTTCCAGTTTTGCCATAGACATTCTTAAGCAAATATATTACTTAGGACAAATTTCTCCAGTAGGCTACTTCTCGAAACAATTTCGCGCTTGAGGGTAGTTTGCAAACTTATTACCAAATACGGCTGATATGTCCCCAGTCAGCATTTTTGTGACTGAAATCCGTGGGTGCAACTATGAGTTACACCCCATATTTGGAAAAATATATATAATCTTTTGCACTTGCTTCCTGTGTTAGTAAAAGAAAAAAACATAACTCATGTGGCACAAATATGAGTTGCGCCACCTAGGTTGTATTATTTTTAGTACAAAAATTTGTGGCATAGCCACAATAAATAAATAAATAATTCTGGGTGCAAGTATGAGTTGCACCCGGATGAGGCAGTTACAAAACCGCTGATTTGGCAGAAACCAGCCTTGTTTGGTAATAAGTTTACATAAGAATACCGTATTTCGCCATGCAATAAGCTGACTGGGCAGAAACTAGCGTTGAACGCGAAATTGTTTCGAAAACTAGTCCATTTTGAAAATTTGTCCTATTACTTATCAATGCGTATGTACTTGTCTGTACATAAGAATACGGTATTTCGCCATGCAAAAAGTTTTTTATATTAATATGAAGTGAATGCCTCAAATTTTGCATATTTTATGTTAATATGCAGATCAAAGCGGAAGGCTTGAATGCTTGTCAGTGACAGCTAAAATTGGGAAAAGTTTTAGCATTTGCTGCATAGCTGAAAGCCCTGCTTCAATGGAAGATTTGCCGCTATGGAAATTCGAAGAAAGAATAGATACCTTTCCAACAAAAGATGCAATACTCTCATTTTCAGGTCACAAATTCATTCAAGTTGAAGAACCCGAACCTCAAGTAGATCTCACTCTAACTGCTTCTGGGCCTGCACTTGTTGGCGAAATATTTGCAATTCCAGTAACAATCACTTCAAGAGATCATCAGGTTTGCTCCGGAGAGCTCAAGATCAATTTAGTGGATGCTAGGGGAGGAGGATTATTAATGAGTCCCAGAGATACAGAACCATTCTCTTCAATCAGCCATCACGTTGAGCTGCTTACTGTTTCTGGAAATTTCGAAGATTCTGAAAATATGAAAAATATTCAACAGTCATTTGGAGTTGTTTCCGTGCCAACTTTGGAACCAGGCCAGTCTTGGTCTTGCAATTTAGAGGTTAAATGGCATAAACCTAAATCAGTAATGCTCTACGTCTCTCTTGGTTATCAGCCAAGCTCCTCGGATCCAGCTGCACCACAGAGGGTTAATGTGCATCGGAGCTTACAGATCGAAGGGCAAACACCTATAGCTATCAGCCATCAATTCATGATGCCTTTCCGAAAGGAGCCTCTCCTGCTCTCATACTTAAAGCAACAGCCTAATTCAGACCAGAAAATATCCCTACCGTTAAATGAAAAGAGCGTATTAATCGTGTGTGCAAGAAATTGCACCGAGGTTCCCCTATGTTTAACATCCATTTCAATTGAAAAAGCAGAAGAAAATATGGAGTGTTCTTGTTCGGTTAGTGGTGGAGCTCCTGTTGAACCAGCTCTTCTGAATCCTGGCGAAGAATTTAAACAGATTTTCTCTGTAGTTCCTAAAGTTGAATTGCAAAATCTAACCATGGGCTCCGTCCATCTATCTTGGAACAGAAGTACAGGAAATACTTCAGGGTCTTACGTTCTAACAAAAGAAATATTACCTACCATCAGCGTGGAGAAACCTCCTTTAATTGTAAGCATAGAATGCCCGCCACATGTTACATTAGGAGCGCCTTTCTCATTTTATGTGAGGATAAGAAATCTAACGAGTTTGCTTCAAGAAGTCAAGTATTCACTCAGCGATTCTCAATGCTTCGTCTTTGCTGGAGCTCATAACGATGCAGCTTCCATTTTACCGAAGTCTGAACATGTGATAAGTTACATGGTGGTTCCTTTGAGTTCGGGCCCTCAACATCTGCCTCAGGTTACTGTAACTTCCGTTAGATATATGGCTGCAGTTAGTCCTCCTACTGCAGCAACGACTGTTTTTGTTTTCCCCTCGGAGCCTTGTTTTGATATGAAACCGGTGACTAAAGCATTGGAATCTCTCTGCCTTGAGTGATATTTATACTGTAATGGTTAGTAGTTTGATCGATTCAGTGGCATTTGTTTATCTGAAATATTTTTGCCATGGTTAGGGCCTGTACCATTTGCATTTAGACAATGTACCCTGCTGTAAATGTGCAATGGTGAGGAAATGTTATACTCAGGTATTTTGAAATCAAGGGAATTGTTGGTATGGTGGCTGTATACAGTGACATATATTATTTTTTCACAGTTAGTCCTTTGAGGAAAACTTTTGAGTTAATAAACTGGTACAGTAAATCTGAATGTTTATTTAGCTATTCTCTGTTTTTATTTGTATTGAAGTAAAAGTTTGTTCGTATTATCTTACTTACTGGCCTTAATTCTTATCACATTCTGTATGAATGCCGGTTAATATCAGCCGATACCCTCAATGAAGTAAGGTAGAATTATTAACAGCTCAATATGCAGTTGTTGATTATTGTTATACAGGGATATAGCCTTTGATCTAATTGCAAATCTCGGATTAGTTCTACAGGAAATATCAAAAATACGTGGTATTATGAAAACTATAAATACTGGTAGCGATTTGATGCGTATACCCTCGTATTACACTAGATGTATTACGGTAGCACTCTGGATTCAAGTCAAGAATGGAAATTCACAATACTATTCTAAAGTGTGAAACGATTCGACCATCTTTTTTGTTGCATGTACAACCGTGTTTATGAATGTACAGGGTTGAATTTGGGTTTTGACGTCAAGATATTTCTCAACAAAATTGTCTAGAAACATATCTAATTCGCATCCCAATAAGCAGGAGATATAATACAATCAAAGTTGAACTGTTATAAAATAAAATAAAATAAGAACGGAAGAAAATATGTAACAACCCGCATTCTACGCACCGGAGGATCGTAGAATATTTATTTCTTTCCCATATGAAGTCGTATGGTCATGTAACTTTGGGAAACAACCATTTGACTCATTTCCCATGTTCATGACTTTTATCGATTTTTAAATGACCGTTTTGCCCCTAGCTGATCTTGTTTTGGCCATAACTTTTGACTGGAAAAGAATTTTGACCTGAAACCACTTCCATTAGATTCGTTTGATGGTTTACCTTTCTGTAGAGTGGTCACATATGGAAAACGGACTTACCGTTTGGGAGATATGGCTGAAATAAGGTTTGGAAGGTGAAAAACTGCTTAACCGGGCCAAATAGGGTGATTAGTGAATGGGCCCATAACCCATTTCGGGATTAGGGTTATGGGGAGGCTGAAAGGAGTTAGAGATTCATATCATTTCAGTTTTCTAGCCTCCACTTATCTCCAAGAAACCCTAAAAATGGCCTCCAACCTCTAAATCACCTTCTAACCAAGGATTAAGCTTAGCAACATCAAATCAAGGGAGATCTACACCAAATCAACATTGGAGCTGCTGTTTAGCATTGGGATTCGCATCAAATCAGAGATTTATTTCAGATCTTAGTTTATTTGTGGCTAAGGTGAGTGATTTGCATAGTTCCTCACTAATTATGGCTAATTAAGGGTAATTAGTGTTAATTAGCGAATTTAAACATGATAAAATTCTGGAAAAATATTTATAAAATTCGAAATGATATTTTAGATCTCTGATATGAATTTGGGTTAATTTGGTTAAGTTTTGCTAATCATATCATTAGTTTTACCTAAACATGCTTAAGGGGAAATATGGGGTTTTTGGGTATGTTTGATCCATTTTTATATGGTATGATTGTTGTTTTGGTGTTTGAGGTCACTTCTATTTGTTGCTATGACTGTATGGTATGCTTTGTGATTGATTAGAATAGATAGAATGGTCGAAAACGCCGTCGACTGACGTAAATTGCTTGCTGGAAGAAGTGCAGGAAAGTATCCGAACCGGATCGGAACAGAGGGAGGACCCGATCCGCTCCCATACCTTACTCTTCGTTCTATTCGCTCTTCTCGTGGCATGTATCGTCCGATCCGACCCGCCTGATGATCTCCGACCCGATCCGCCATAGTACCCGACCCGAACCGATGTACTTCGACGAGGCTTGGAGACTACGACCCGACCTGAGTCGATTAGAAGAAGCCGATCCGAACTGTGGCACATTGGAGGACCCCGACCCGAACCAGTGATGGCGACTGGACGTGGAGATCCGACCCGATACGCTGAGGTGATGATGACCCGATCCGATCCAGTGAAGGAGGAGCACTCCGATCCGAATCGAACTGATGGCTAAGAGGGGATCCGAACCGATCCGGTGATGACCAATAACCCGAGATGCAAAGGTAGTCCAAATGGAAGTTAGAGCTCAGGATCCAATGGGGAACTAACGAGTTCACTTCATGGTTGGGCTTTGCTGCGGGACGTGTGCTAAGGAGTTGTCGACGTTCATAACTTCGATTCACCACTGAAAATGGATGATGGGCTACTTATCAGTGCAGTAGAGTCATTACGACTCGAGGGGCAAGGTGATGGTAGCAAGACTACGTTATCAGTGCAGTAGAGTCATTATGACTTGAGGGGCAAAGTGATGCGTAGTACGACTATGAGCCAGTGCAGTGGGGTCATTGTGACTCCATGGGGCAGAGTGGACATAGTAAAGGATTAGTAAGGCTATGAGCCAGTGCAGTGGGGTCATTGCGACTCCATGGGGCAAAGTGGACATATCGAAGGATTTGTGGCTATGTATCAGTGCAGTGAAGCCATTTATGACTTCATGGGGCAAAGTGATCATAGCAAGGTATGTTGGGTGATCGAAGTGGTGAATATCGTATGTTTTATGCACTGAGTGAGAGATGTGAGGATGGTTGCTATTTTTGATTGTTTGCCATCACTATGACATGCACACCCCCACACCCGTTACCTTTACACCATTTGAAATGGCACCTTAGAGTGTTGTACAGTATGTAGTGCTAACTCTTTGGTTGCAGGTCCAGGTTCAGGTATGTTTTAGTCTACCTGTTATTGTTCTGTTTAGATGTTTATCGCTCATACCAGGCTTTATGTCTGACCCAGAGTTTTATGTCTCCTCTTATTACTCTGGGTGCTCACACGAGCAGACTAGAGACAGGTTAGCTGGTGATGCGCGAGTAGCTGATTCGGAGGCGAGCAGGAGGCTTCCACGTATGATATATAGATATTCTCCCTGTGTTGTTGGTGGTCGCTACTTGGGCATTAGTAGTGTACCTCCTTTATCTTTCTTTTGTTTTTGAGATAGTTTGAAAAGTTGTAATAATGTTAACTTTGGATCATAAGCTGTACTTGGATTTTCCGCTGCTATGTTAGTTTATTTTCAGCTTATGCACTGTCTCACCTGTTTTATGTCAAGTATGTTGTTATTAGATTTTGTTCCATGCGCTGTGAGAAATTTTACAGGTTCCTTGTTAGTTCATTTCCTTCTTTCCTTTTCCTTCTGACGACCGTCCCGCGCTAACTGGACATGTGTACAGCGCACCTTTGGAGTAAATGTCGGTTGGTGCGGGGCGGGCTATCACAAAATAAGGGGAAGAGAAGACATTTTTATTTATTTGGACGCCTTTACAACAAACATGAGCCCCCTATTTATAGGCTTTACGTATTTTAGTAGTTACAATAATGTCCCATACATCGAGCGTATTCACGCTTAATAATTAATATATCACAACACTCCCTTGAATATGTGTATGCAACGATGATAAGATTAATTGTGTTATTAGAAACTTTTTTATGAAAAACCATGTGGGAAAAAAACATAAATAAGAAAAATAATACATTTTTATTTCATCTTTAGGTAATATATTAGCAATGCTACAATGATGGTTGATACTTCTAGATCAAGATAATGTCTTATTAAAAACTTTACTAACAAAAAACCCATTGGAAAAAATATTAGTGAAGACAAAGAGTACATTATAGCACAATTTTATGTACTCCCTATGATTTATAACACATTATTCAAATAGTTTGGTGATACTAGCGGCGCATATCAATTTTATAAATCATCTTCTAAAATGTTGATTTTGGAAGTGCCTTCGTGAATAGATCTGCTGGATTTTTTTGAGATTGAATTTGCTTCACCTCTATCCTATTATCTTTTTGAAGATCATGTGTGAAGAATAATTTAAAAGAAATATGCTTCGTCCTATCACCCTTGATATATTCTGCTTGGATCTGAGCTACGCATGCTGCATTGTCTTCATAAATAATAGTTGAGTCCTATGTAGTTGAGGGAAGTTGGCGCGTACTTCGTATATTTCAATTAATGATCTTAACCAAATACATTCTCGACTTGCTTCATGTAGTGCTAGTTTTTTAGAATGATTAGATGATGTTGCTACCAATGTTTGTTTTGTAGATCCCCATGAAATAACTGCATTGTTGTTAGTAAACACATATCCAATTTGTGATCTTGCTTTATGTTGATCAGAAAGGTAACCTACATCAGCATAACCAACTAAAATCAGATTATTGCCTATGTTAGAATAAAACAAGCCTAAATCTGTGGTTCCACATATTGGGGAATGTGTATTAAGGATCTTAAGGAAAACTAAACATTAGATTGAGTGAATAGCGTTTTGTGGATTTTATAAAATCCACAAAATACTATTCATCACCCTCTAGTGTTTAGTTTGCCTTAAAATTTTTAAATGACAAAATTTGAAACTCATTACGCCACTAGTTCAAAAATATTCATTTTAGCATTGTCTCGGGAGTCTGCATTTATTATTGAAAAATCAAGTTATCTATCGAATTGGTGTGTTGGACAGGAACATATGTGTTACATGACTCTTAATGATTCAACACTCAATGGATAAATGGTGCAAATCAAGAAAGATAAATGGGTACTTGATAGTGGTTGTTCGAGACATATGACTAAAAATTCAGAGATACTCAAAGCTATAATTTACGAAGATGGAGGAATGGTCAACTTTGATAATAACTTGAAATGATATGTGATTGGCATCGGTAATTCTAAAACTCCTACTATTTCTGATGTTTTATTAGTTAGGAATTTAAATACAACTTACTGAGTATAAGTCAATTATGCGATAAAGGTTATAAAATCAAGTTTGAAAAAGATAAGTGTTTCATCGAATAGAATAATACAAACATAAATTTTGAAGGAATTAGAAAGAAAAATATTTAAGTCTTAAGTATGAAATTTTCAAACAATAACCTATCTCTTTTAGCTAATACAAGTGATCCATGGATATGGCATAAAAAATTCAGGCATTTAAATTTCAAACACCTCTCTAGAATTTCTAAACTAGATTTAATGAGAGGACTTCCCAAAATTAATTTTAAAATAGATAGTTTATGTGACGCTTGTCAACTGGGAAAATGAAGAAAAAGTTCATTTAAATTGGAAAATGGTATTTTTATTTAAATTCGTTAGAATTACTTCATATGGATTTATTTTGTCCATCTCAAACTTAACCAATAAACCATAGTAAATACGCGTTCGTAATTATTGATGATTATTCTAGATACACCTACACTCTGTTTATTAGACATAAAAGTGATGCTTTTGATTTATTTAAAACTTTTGCTAAGAATTCAAAATCTATTATCTTTAAAATTAAAACTATACGTAGTGACTACGGTGGAGAATTGAAAATGAAAACTTTGAGAAATTCTCTAAGAAAAAGGGAATTACTCATAATTTCTCTTTTTCAAGAACTCCACAACAAAACGGAGTAGTTGAGCATAAAAATAGAAAGATTTAAGATTGTGCAAGAACTATGTTATCTGACAATAATTTACTAAGAAATTTTTGGACTGAAGCAATTGCTACAGCATATTATATCTTAAACAGAATTTGAATTAGATCATTAAGAAACAAAACACCACATGAACTTGTTTATAATAAGAAACCAAAAGTATCTTACTTTAGAGTTTTTGAAATTAAATATTTCACTTTAAATAATCGAGAAAATTTGAATAAATTTGACTCTAAATCAGATAGAGGAATTTTTATTGGATACTCAAATAAAAGTAAATCTTATAGAGTTTTCAATTTAAGAACTGATACTATTGAAGAAACTAGAATGTACCTTTTGACGAAAATTATAAATAAATAAATCAAAAACATTGTGAAGATGAATTTGATAATGATAATGAATTAAACGAAATAAACAATGAAATTAATCAACCTAATAAAAAAATTAGACTTATAAGAGATCATCCAGTAGAAAATATATTAGGTGATATTGAATCTGTAGTTAGTACAAGAAATCAATTAAACAACACGAGTAACGTAACTTTTATATCAACTATTGAACCTAAAAGGCCAAAGGAAGCATCATCTGATGATTCACGGATACTTGCAATGTAAGAAGAATTGAATCATTTACCAGAAATAATGTATGAAAATTTGTTCCTAGACCAGAGGATAAAGTTATAATAGGTACTAAATGGGTCTATAAAAATAAGATAAATGAACTTGGTGAGGTCGTTAGAAATAAGGCTCGATTAGTTGCTCAAGGATATTGTCAAGAAGAAATGATAGATTACGGCGAAACATTTGCCCCCGTAGCAAGATTAGAATCTATCAAAATTCTACTTGCTTATGTAATTATAATAAATTCAAACTATTTTAAAATGGATGTTAAAAGTGTTTTTCTAAATGCATTTATTAAAGAAGATGTTTATGTTGAACAACCCCCATTATTTGAAGAAAACAATTTCCAAGCCATGTTTATAAATTAAAGAAAGCTCTATATGGATTAAAACAAGCTCCTAGAGCATGATATGATAGACTAAGAACGTATCTGTTACAATTAAATTTTGAAATAGGTAAAATAGAAAATACTTTATTTATTAAAAGACATAAGGATAATATTCAATAAGAACAAATCTATGTAGATTATATAATCTTTGGATTAACAAATAAAAAAATGAATCAAGAGTTTTCTGAAATCATGACAAAAGAATTTGAAATGAGTCACATGGTTGAACTCAGTTTCTTCTTAGGATTACAAATAAAACAATTAGATAATGGAATATTTATAAGTCAAGAAAAATATGTTAGAGATATAAAAAATAAGTTTAATATGACTAGTACCAAAGGTAAATTGTAACACCCACGTCCATTAATGGCACTCACAAAGGGAATGCATTAACTTCCATGGAGCGTATTTAGTGTATAGAACAGAATATAACAAGACAAATATAAGTAATGGTACTTGAAAATTTTAAAACAACTTTTATTGCAGCGGAGAAATAGTTTGATTACAACAACTTCATAAACCAAGTATACTTAATATCCATCTTGATAAATTGTTTCAGAGTACATAAAATAAAAAGCATAAACCCCAACACAAGTAGTCATAAAAGAGATGAGCTGAACTTTACTTCAGCAATCCAAGCACTTCCAAAAGAGACAGAAAGAGATCCGAGATCAAGCTCCACTAGTATTAGTCCCACCCTGAGAACCTGAGGGGGGAGGGGAAGGAAGAAAAGAGGCGAAAACAAGGGGGTCAGACATAAAGTCTGGCGAGTATAATAACTTTAACATTATAATTATTAAAGTAACTAGGATAAGTTATAAACTGGTAAGATAAGATATGACCATAAAACAAGTGGGCATGACAAAGCAAATAAGAGGAATATTCCGGCGTTAATCTCGTTCCTAATCACTATAGGATAATTACTATACTGCACCATCACTAGTCACCCTAAAAGTTGATCCCGCCTACAGAACTTAATAATGATAATGATAGTTTCGTGTACCCCTAGCTGCCTTCATAGGTGTCGTCTGCCCCTATCTCCACTAGTTGTACCCACTACCCCCATTCGATCGGCTCCCTAACTCGTAGATACCCGTGTTGGTCCCACAGTGGGGTGTATCACTTCCCAAAGTGACAACCCGATACCACCAAAGATGCACGACTTATATCTACACGATGCAACAACGTCTTACCTACCAGCCCGGGCCCATGCATGCATATGACCCCGTTGGACTTGCGTTGCCACCGCTAACTCGTTTTGACCTCTTACAATCAAATCCAGTAAGCGTGTCCGTCCTCGACTTGGGTAGAGCTCACAAAGATACTTAATGGGTTACTGGTTTGAAAAGGGCCCCCATGCTTGACATAAGCCTTCCACCTATGCTTGGTCCCCATTAAGGTTTCCCCACTTAAACCCATTCTTATTCATGTCTTCTTACATGTTTCAATCTTGGTTAAGTGCATCTAATCGTATTTCACATGCCACCCAAGGCACCTACTTAACCCCTCATGTCCCACCACATGTTTATTTGGTTAAGTGTTACTTAATTCATTAGAACCGTAACCTTGTAAAGACCTCCAACATTAGGCTGACATTTGCGGTTGCTGGATTTGCCGGGCGGGTCCGGGCAGTCTTATACTGCAAATGAGCCTAACCTCGTGTCTTTACAATTGTTACGCATTTAATTCGTGCCTTTGACCTCTCACATTAGACTAGCATTTGTGGCTGATGGATTTGCCGGACGGGTCCGGGCAGTCTTACACCACAAAAGAGTCTAACCTCGTGTCTTAGGCGGTTAATTATTACACATCTTTATTTAACCCCAAATTGGATTAATATCCCTATTCAAATTTGTCAATAAATTCCAAATTTATTTATGTTTATAATTGTCTCTTAAAATTATGTCCATAAATACCAATTATGCCAATTAATGTCTCAAATTAATTATATGCCTTCTAAGGCCATTTTATGCCAATTCACAATTTATGTATATTCAATATTATCCCATCATCCTCACGCTATTCATACGTTTTCATATGACATATGTTAGACTCGCAAATAGTCTAACTTATAAAAAGAAAAACAACATCACATAACACATAAAATAGATCTAAGGATCATGACATAAGATTACATAGCCAATAACTTGCATATGAATTTCATTCAAACTAGCATATGATACAAAACTAGCATAGGTAATGGGCATAAACTTGCATAACTTATGTACTACTATAGATCCAAACATAAAGGTGTGAACTTGCATATGGATCTAACCATAAAGATGTAAACTTGCATATAGATCTAAACATAAAGATGTAAACTTGCATATAGATGTAAACTTTCATATGGGTCTAAACATAAAGATGTAAACTTGCATATAGATCTAAACATAAAGATGTAAGCTTGCATATGGATCTAGACATAAAGGTTAATGTCACATAAACTAGCATATGCATATACATGTCTTACATATATTTTAACAACCCAAACTTGCATAAGATTCATACATGAATATATGATCCAATCATCACAAACTTGCATAAGATATATGATTCAACTTGCATAAGATTCACATAAGAACTAACATATGATCCAACTTGCATAAGACTAACATATGATTCAACACCACAAACATACATATAATTTACATCACATGATTCAAAATCATATTCTCATAATCCCAATTATATCTTATCATAAGTAAATTAATTAATCATTTGGTGAAAGCTATCATACTCACAATTAAAAAGAATAGTCTTGTCTTTCTAGGATCTGCATTCTGAAACTGAATTGCTCGCCTTTGATGTAGACTAATCGTTATTTAGATTTGATTTGATTTTGATTCAAGCTTCTATCTTGCTTTAGGTTTGAAAGTGTATGGCGGCTACTCTAGGTTCTCCATTGATGGCATGGCGGCTCTTGTTATGAATTAATGTGATTTGGATTAGGGGTTTAGGAGTGTTTTTATAGAAGTTTAATTTAATAAGAGCCATCAGATTAACCTAGGGATAACCCGAACCATCAGGACCACTCAGATGCCACCTCAGCCCTTAGGGCGAATCGGGACACGGGTTGACAGCCAACCACCCTGGATCGACCCCTAGTCGACCCAGCAGGGCTCAGGTCGACTCCAAAAATGGTGCGGTTTGGCTATTCCCTCTCCCGATTCGTTGTTTGGAATTTTTTTTTGAATATTTTATATATATATATATATATTTCTCTCATATGCATACAAACTTCAAGGCTTTATAACTTCTTCATAAGTTATCCGTTTTATGCAAACCAAATGTCTATCTTGACCCAAAATTTTGAGATGAATATAATAGCGCAACCCATTTCACTTAATTCTTCTTCTAAAAATTAAGTATACTTTAATTTGTGAATTTTAATGTTATAAAATTACGGGGTGTTACATTCTCCCCTCCTTAAAGGATTTCGTCCCCGAAATCTCTAAGTTAAGAAGAATGTATCCTACCAACCAATCATCCATCTACTCAACCATCATCCACAAGCATCCATTGTCCTTAAAGAAATTTCTGATGCTATATGAACTTATGCAAAAATGTGTGTATATGTTCCCTATCTAATGCAAAGATCAGACGGTCCACTGATTCAGTTGACCTCCTTAATGCAAATCATGATAGTGTCATGCGTCCATTATGTATGCAAAAGAATCCTATCGATACATTTTATTTCTACATGTGTGCACAACCATTCATCAAAATGCAGCATCCATATGATAACACAACCATTATACACCCATTAATTTAGATATGCACACACATTTATATGCAACATGAACGTGATTGAGCCGATCTAGTGCCTAATGTGTGTGTACATGCATCTACGAGCAACCACTTGCATCCATTTGCATCCACCAAACATAACATGTCTTAAGCACATGTTTGCAACCATAGGGTTCTTCCTAACCAAAGATCGAAGATGTCATCGCAAAGATAATGCTAAAAGATAGGACAAGTGTCAACAAAGCGGTAGAAAAAGGAGTAATTAAAACATACCCTCAAAAAGGAAAGGGTACAGCGTACGCATTTTGTCTTCCGTCTCCCAAGTCGCGTCTCTTTGATCATCTCCCCATTGCACTTTGACCAACTTGACCTCTTTGTTGCGAAGCTTTTTGACCTCCGATCCGAGAATGCGTGTAGGAGCTCGTCTGATCGTGGCATTGCGCTCTACTTCCACTTCTTCGAGCGTGCTCGGCTCTACCACTTCCACCGTATCGTGTAAACACTTATGCAAATGCGAAACATGAAACACGTTATGAACTCCGCTGAGCTTCTCTGCTAACTTTACTCTATACGTCATCTGTCCAATCCTCTCCGTAATTGGAAAGGGTCTTACGAACCTCGGTGCCAACTTTCCTACTGATCCAAAACGGACTACGTTTCTTAACGGTGACACCTTAACAAAAACCATGTCCCCAATATTGAATTCAAGATTGGTTCGTTTCCTATCAGCATATGACTTCTGTCGGTCCTGCGCCGTCTTCATTCGCCGTCGAATCAGGTCTATCATCTCCGAAGTCTCCCTAATCATGTCGGGTCCAAGCAAAACCTTATCAGTGGATTCCCACCAACATGTAGCTGATCAGCACGGTCGTCCATAAAAAGCCTTAAAAGGTGTCATGCCAATGCTAGCCTGAAAACTATTATTATAGGCGAACTCCACTAGTGAAAGGTGTTCTTCCCATGTTCCTCCAAAGTCTAGGATGCATAGTCTCAGAAGGTCTTCTAGAAACCGATTTACTCTCTTGGTCTGGCCGTCCGTCTGAGGGTGATAAACGGTACTTAAGCATAATTGCGTTCCAACCGCCTCTTGTAAGCTTTTCCAAAATTTGCTTGTGAAAATGGGATCTCTATCGCTCACAATGCTAGAGGGTATGCCGTGCAAACGAACTATCTCTCGAAGGTAAACAGATGCTAACCACGCGGCGGTCCTTCTACTTTTAACGGGAATAAAATGGGCACTTTGGTAAGTTTGTCTACAATTACCCAAATCCCCGTATTACCCTTCCTTGATATTGGTAACCCATCTACAAAATCCATGGAAACGCTTTCCCATTTCCAAAGCGGAATCTCTATGGGATGGAGCAAACCTCCAGGCTTCTTTTGCTCCGCCTTGACTTGTTGGCACACTAAGCATCTAGCAACGAACTTGGCCACATCCTTCTTCATTCCGGCCCAAAAGAAAACTCGCTTCATATCCCTATACATCTTATCACCACCGGGATGTATGGTCATCTTAAAGCGATGTGAGTCTTCAAGAATTGCCTTCTTCAAACTCTCGTCTTGTGGTACGCAAAGTCTTTCATCTCTACGCAACCAACCTCTCTTATCTATAGCATATCTATCAAGACGACTCGAGGACTCCCCTTCTATAAGCTTGCCTACTATCTCAACCAACTGTGGGTCATTTCGCTGTGCCTCTCTAACTTGACCCAAAAGTGTAGGTTGCACTTCTAACGATGCCAATAATCCGGTACATAATCGACAGAGGGTCTGAAGTCAAAGGAAGATATATACTCTAAACTCTACCGCTCTACGAACAAAGGACTTAAAGTTAATTTCTTTCTACTTAAGGCGTCGGCTACAACGTTACCCTTGCCAGGGGTATATGCGATCTCAAAATCGTAGGATGCCAAAAACTCCATCCATCTCTGTTGCCTCAAGTTTAGGTCCTTATGAGAGAGTAAGTATTTTAGCGACTTATGGTCTGTATACAACTCAAATCTCTCGCCAAGCAAATAATGACGCCATGAATTAAACGCAAAAACTATGGCCGCCAACTCTAAGTCGTGGGTAGGGTAATTTTTCTCGTGGGCTTTCAACTGTCTTCCACCATAGCATATCACCCTTCCCTCTTTCATTAAAACTGTGCCAAGCCCTGTCCCGCAAGCATCGGTATATACAGTGAATGTCTTACTCCCGTCTGGCAAAACTAAAACTGGAGCTGTCATCAAAGCCCTCTTCAGACGTTGGAAAGCATCATCACAGTCAACGTCCCAAGTAAAAGTCAAATTCTTCTTCGTTAATCGAGTGAGAGGGGCTTATATCTTCGCGAAGTTCTTAATGAACTTCCTATAATAGCCAGCCAGCCCTAAAAAGCTTCTTACTTCTGTTGCGTTGTTAGGAGTTTTCCAATCTTGGATTACCACCACCTTGGTGGGATCCATAGTTATCCCTTCCTTAGAGACCACGTGTCCTAAGAACCTCACTTCTTTTCTCCAAAAATGGCACTTGGAGTACTTAGCTTTTAGCTGATGCGCTCGTAGGGTGTCTAAGACTTCCCTAAGATGTAGTGCATGCTCTTCTTCATTTTTAGAGAAAACCAGGATATCGTCTACAAAGACTACCACAAACTTGTTTAGAAACTCCCTAAACACCCTACTCATTAAGTCAACAAAGTATGCGGGTGCATTCGTCAAACCAAAAGGCATGACGAGCCACTCAAAGAAACCGTCAGGAGTTCTAAAGGCAGTCTTATCGATGCTATCTTTAGCCACCCTTAGCTGATGAAACTCTGTAGCTAAATCCAATTGCGAGAAAACTGAAGAACCCACCAACTGATCGAATAAATCGTCTATCCTCGGCAATGGGTGCCTGTTCTTCTTTGTTAGCTTATTCAGCTCTCTATAGTCCACGCACAATCTAAGTGAACCATCAGCTTTTGTAGCAAAAACGGCTGGAGCACCCCACTCCGAAATACTTCTTCTTATGAACCCCTTCTCAAGCAATTTTTTCACTTGCTTACTGAGTTCTCTTTTCTCTCTCGGAGCCATGTGGCGCACTGGTAATGCAACTGGCTTTGCATTATCTACTGGATATATTCGAAAGTCTATCTCGCGCCTCGGGGGTAAACCTTGAACTTCATCGAAGATGTCACTATATTCACGGACCACACGAACAGATTTCAAATCATCATTGGATGCATCTAGGGATTCTAGGTAGCTAAGCATTACCGGACCTCTAGGGTCACAAGAAATATCAAGGGTCTTTCCACAATGAGTCAACAATCTAACTACCCTTCTTTCACAATCTAGGATGGCACCGTATCTAGTTAGCCAATCCATACCTAGAATCAAGTCGTAGCCCATGAAGCCAAGAACAAAGGCGTTGCATTAAAACCCAACGCCCAAGATAGACACTCTCAAATCCCGACCAATCATAGAAAGATGAGTCGAACCACCAATAAGATTTGAGACTACTATGGGATCCGTAACTAGACTAGTATTTAGGTGCAGTGTTCCAACTAACGAAGCAGATACAAACGAGTGTGAAGCGCCAGAGTCAAACAAAGTACGAACAGGATGATCAAACAGAAAAACTAAACTTTCAACGGAAATGTTTCTACCTCTCTCCTGTCCTGGTGCCATGAGAGTCTGAATCTGCCCTCCCGCCTGCCCTGGTGCCATGAGAGCCTGAAGCTGCCCTCCAGAAGTTCTTTGCCCTTGCGCCTGTTTCCTTGGGCAGTCCTTAACTAGATGACCTGCCTCTCCACAGTGGAAATAGCCAGTCTTCTTCTTTTTCCTACAATCTTTGCTCAGATGGCCTGGTGTCCCATAATTAAAGCACTTCTTCTTTCCTTTGCCATTATTGTTCTTCCCGCCTTTCTTGTTTTGTTGTTGTGGCTTCTTCTGGTCTCCTTTCTTCTCCGGTGCCTTATTAACATTCGCACCTTTCTCTTCCTCATGCATAAGCGCCATGTCAACCAGTTTCTCAAAGGTAGCCCCCACCGGAATGTGGGTCATCGCCAACCCATGTAGCGGCTCATTTAAACCATTAACGAACCTCATGGCCTTCTTCTCAAGTGTGTTTACCAATTCCAAGCCAAATCTCGCCAACTGATTGAACTTGTTGACGTACTCCTTTACTGATAAATCCCCTTGCTTCAACGCCAAGAATTTTTCCATATATAAATTCTCTTCTGCTCGTGAGAGAAACTTCATTTCGAACCTACGCTTGAAATCCATCCATGTCTCCACCAGACGCTCTCCGTTCATGACCTCCCACCAAAACGAGGCTTTGTCTTTCATTAACCAAGCAGCCAATTGGACCTTCCTTCCATCTTCTACTTCGAAAATACCAAATAGATCTTCCACCTCCTTAAGCCAATTTCGAGCTTCAACAAACGTCTCTGATCCGTGAAAAGGTTTCCCGTCCATTGCCCTAAAATCTTTGCATATCTTTGCATATCTTTGCAAAAGTATCAACACAGGGAGGAGGAGGAGGGGAAGGAGGAGGAGCATTTGCTGGCCCTGCGACATTGGCCCTAGCTTCCAGATACCTTCTAAACCATCCTGGTATCGGTATCCCCTCGGGTATCTCGGGAATTCCAGACATGCTGAAAAGAAAATGAAGAGATTCAAAATGGAGAATTCGAAAGAAGATATATGGCTCTTGGGGGTTATGTTTTTAAAACAAACTTTTCTCTTGAAAATACTTTCCTTACAACATACTTTTGAAAGTATTTCTTTATAAAATGCTTTTTGAAAAATAGTTTTTCAAAATTCATATCTGGTCTGGTAACCTTCAGCTCTGATACCACGTGTAACACCCCACGTCCATTAATGTCACTCACAAAGGGAATGCATTAACTTCCATGGAGCGTATTTAGTGTATAGAACATAATATAACAAGACAGATATAAATAATGGTACTTAAAATTTTTAAAATAACTTTTATTGCAGCGGAGAAATAGTTTGATTATAATAACTTCATAAACCAAGTACACTTAATATCCATCTTGATAAATTGTTTCAGAGTACATAAAATAAAAAGCATAAACCCCAACATAAGTAGCCATAAAAGAGATGAGCTTAAATTTACTTTCAGCTATCCAAGCACTTCCAAAAGAGAGAGAGAGAGAGAGAGAGAGAGAGATAGAAAGAGATCCGAGATCAAGCTCCACTAGTACTAGTCCCACCCTGAGAACCTGGGGGAGGGGAAGGAAGAAAAGTGGCGAAAACAAGGGGGTCAGACATAAAGTCTGGCGAGTATAATAACTCAAATAATATAATTATTAAAGTAACTAGGATAAGGCATAAACTGGTAAGATAAGATATGACCATGAAACAAGTGGGTATGACAAAGCAAATAAGAGGAATATTCTGGCGTTAATCTTGTTCCTAATCACTATAGGATAATTACTATACTGCACCACCACTAGTCACCCTAAAAGTTGATCCCGCCTACAGAACTTAATAATGATAATGGTAGTTTCGTGTACCCCTAGCTGCCTTCATAGGTGCCGTCTGCCCCTATCTCCACTAGTTGTACCCACTACCCCCATTCGATTGGCTCCTTAACTCATAGATACCCGTGCTGGTCCCAAAGTGGGGTGTATTACTCTCCAAAGTGGCAGCCCGATACCACCAAAGATGCACGTCTTATATCTACACGATGCAACAAAGTCTTACCTACCAGCCCAGGCCCACGCACGCACATGACCCCGTTGGACTTGCGTTGCCACCGCTAACCCGTTTTGACCTCTTACAATCAAATCCAGTAAGCATGTCCCGTCCTCGACTTGGGTCGAGCTCACAAAGATACTTAATGGGTTACTGGTTTGAAAAGGGCCCCCATGCTTGACACAAGCCTTCCACCTATGCTTCGCCCCCACTTAACCCCATTCTTATTCATATCTTCTTACATGTTTCAATCTTGGTTAAGTGCATCTAATCGTATTTCACATGCCACCCAAAGTACCCACTTAACCCCCAATGTCCCACCACATGTTTATCTGGTTAAGTGTTACTTAATTCATTAGAACCGTAACCTTGTAAAGACCTCCCACATTAGGCTGACATTTTCGGTTGCTGGATTTGCCAGGCGGGTCCGGGCAGTCTATACCGCAAACGAGCCTAACCTCGTGTCTTTACAATTGTTATGCATTTAATTCGTGCCTTTGACCTCTCACATTAGACTGGCATTTGTGGCTGCTGGATTTGTCGGGCGGGTCCGGGCAGTCTTACACCACAAAAGAGTCTAACCTCGTGTCTTAGGCGGTTAATTATTACACATCTTTATTTAACACCAAATTGGATTAATATCCCTATTCAAATTTGTCAATAAATTCCAAATTTATTTATGTTTATAATTGTCTCTTAAAATAATGTCCATAAATACCAATTATGCCAATTAATGTCTCAAATTAATTATATGCCTTGTAAGACCATTTTATGCCAATTCACAATTTATGTATATTCAATATTATCCCCTCATCCCCACGCTATTCGTACGTTTTCATATGACATATGTTAGACTCGCAAATAGTCTAACTTATAAAAAGAAAAACAACATCACATAACACATAAAATAGATATAAGGATCATGACATAAGATTACATTGCCAATAACTTGCATATGAATTTCATTCAAACTAGCATATGATACAAAACTAGCATAGGTAATGGGCATAAACTTGCATAACTTATGTACTGCTATAGATCCAAACATAAAGGTGTGAACTTGCATATGGATCTAAACATAAAGATGTAAACTTGCATATAGATCTAAACATAAAGATGTAAACTTGCATATAGATCTAACATAAAGATGTAAACTTGCATATGAGTCTAAACATAAAGATGTAAACTTGCATATAGATCTAAACATAAAGATGTAAACTTGCATATGGATCTAGACATAAAGGTTAATGTCACATAAACTAGCATATGCATATACATGTCTCACATATATTTTAACAACCCAAAATTGCATAAGATTCATACATGAATATATGATCCAATCATCACAAACTTTCATAAGATATATGATTCAACTTGTATAAGATTCACATAAGAACTAACATATGATCCAACTTGCATAAGACTAACATATGATTCAACACCACAAACATACATATAATTTACATCACATGATTCAAAATCATATTCTCATAATTCCAATTATATCTTATCATAATTAAATTAATTAATTATTTTGTGAAAGCTATCATACTCACAATTAAAAAGAATAGTCTTGTCTTTCTGGGATCTGTATTCTGAAACTGAATTGCCCGCCTTTGATGTAGACTAATCGTTATTTAGATTTGATTTGATTTTGATTCAAGCTTCTATCTTGCTTTAGGGTTGAAAGTGTATGGCGGCTACTCTAGGTTCTCCATTGACGGCATGGCGGCTCTTGTTATGAATTAATGTGATTAGGGTTAGGGGTTTAGGAGTGTTTTTATAGAAATTTAATTTAATTAGAGCCGTCGGATTAACCTAAGGATAACCAGAACCATCAGGACCACTCAGATGCTACATCAGCCCTCAGGGCGAATCGGGCCAAGGGTTGACAACCAAACACCCTGGATCGACCCCTAGTCGACCCAGCGGGGCTCGGGTCGACTCCAAAAATGGTGCGGTTCGGCTATTGCCCCTCCCGATTCGTTGTTTTGAAGTTTTTTTTTGAATATATATATATATATATATATATCATATGCATACAAACTTCAAGGCTTAATAATTTCCTCATAAGTTATCTGTTTTATGCAAACCAAATGTCTATCTTGACCCAAAATTTTGAGACGAACATAATAGCGCAACCCATTTCACTTGATTCTTCTTCTAAAAATTAAGTATACTTTAATTTGTGAATTTTAATGTTATAAAATTACGGGGTGTTACATAAATTGTAACACCCCGTAATTTTAAAAGAATACTTTCATGATAAACTAAAGAATACCTAATTAAATATTAGGAATTAAGTAAAACGGACTGCACTATTGCGTTCGTCTTAGAATTCTACTTAAGATAAACTTCGAGTTTGCGTAAAACAGACATTGTATGAGGAAGTTATTAAGATTAGAAGTTTGTATACGTATAAGAGAATTATATATAAACAAATCAAGTCGAGAATTCAAAATAATTCAAAAATCAGAGCGGGAAATCGAGGCGGGATCCTGGACCATTAGGGGTCGACCCGCACCCTACGGGGGTCGACCCACACAAGGGGGTGTCGACCCTAGGGTCGACCCCGGGATCGACCCACCCCAGATCTGGGCCAGATTCCTACCCTGCACTTGGACGTGTCTCTGAATGAGATTTTTTGGCGGTAGGATATAAATAGGATAGCATTTCTATTGTTTTATTCACCCAAAACAATAGAGACACCGAGATGCTGCCCCAGCTTGGATTGAATTAGCCTATTCTTCTACAAACGACTTATACATAGAATCTCTGCTTCAACATCAACATTCTTTTCTCTGTTCTTTAGATCTAGTCTCGGTGAGTTCATGTTATTTTTAGGTATAAACATTTAACAAGTAATCCTAACATGTAAATAAATCTGGATCTAAACCTATGCCTGTTAAAAATCTGATTCATACCTAAACTGATCTGCCATTACGTGTACACTTGATCTACTGCTCAGTTCTCATATGCCTATTCTATTATTATTCCTATTTATGTCATCATATGCCTATTCCTTATATACCTGTTTCTGTCATCATATGTATATTCTGTTATTTTGCCTATTTCGATCATCATATGCCTATTTCGGTCATCATATGCCTATTCCGTTATTATGCCTATTTCTGTCATCATATACCTGTTTTGTTATTATGCCTAATTCTTTTCTCTTCTTTCCCTCTTTCCCTTTTTATTTTTATAGCCTAGGCTACCTTCAAGCCTAGGCCTATCGCTGAAATATGTGAACGGACGAAATTAGGAACGGTTGGGAAAAATAAATTGGGGCATAACTTGTATCGTGAATCGAGACTGGGATTTGGGGGAATAACCTATGATGAACATGAACAATTGTTTAAAAATAAGTAGGCCTAAATTTACAGTAAATAAAAACTATAACTGCACTCAGACACGAGGTTAAATTTGACTTGTGGTAGAAGTCTTCCCGGAACCGCCCGACAAATCTAGCATCCACAAGTGGTTAATTTAATGTGAGGGGTCTAATGCGTAAATGTACACGTAGATGCTAAGACATGAGGTTAAGTCCAACATATGGTAGAAGTCTGTTCGGAGCCGCCCGGCATATCTAGCATGCACTAGTGGTCAACTTAATGTAAGAGGTCTGGTGCATTAACATACTTGAACGGAGGATGATAATAATATGTTAACCCGTAATACTTAACCTGCTTAAATCTATGGGGGTTATATAAACCTATCAAATTGTGTAAGGGTTAAGTAAACTTGTTTGAATCAATGGGGGGTGGGGGGTTAAGTAAATCTGTTAAATCTATGAGGGGTTATACGAATTCGACAAACTTGACCTGTTTTATATGTTGGGTTTATGCGGGCTTGTAAATTTATTAGGCATAACCTGTCAAAATACTAATAGTGGGGATGGTAAGCCTAGGGGGTGGCTTGTATCTTCTATTATGTGGGACCCGTATTAGTCGATAACCTACACTGGTATCAAAAGGGGACCCCGAACTAGGTAGGGGTCAGGCACACTTACTGTGCTGATTATAAGAGGTCCATATGGGTATAGGTGTCTGATGGCATGTTCCGACGTAGTCACGTGCGTGCACGGATCATCCTGCTCGGGAAAATATGCTATAGCACCAGTAGATATGGCTGTGTCTATGGGGTTTCCCATTTTAGGAAGTGATACATCCTACTGTGGGGCCGGTACAAGGTATTTACAGGATAGGGAGCCGATCGATTGGGGTAGTAATTAGGGTACATCCATTCCTGCCTATTTAGGAGCCCGTTATTATCGTTTGGAGTAACACCTGTCATTTCTGTTGGGCTGCCTGTCATTATCGTTGGGGGTAAAACTCATTACTAGAAGTACACCTAAGTCTACCATTATGTTTCTGTTGGGATCATTTTGTTCTGTTATACTAGTATTGGTACAAAGAAAGGTATTTAGGAAGCGTAATCTATCATGATTAGTTCATTCTGGTTATCCTGCTCCGTTTGTTATACATGTCTTATGATACTGTTATCTCTCTCATCCAGTTTATTTGCCTGTCATGATGCTTTTACTTATTTATATGCTAAAAGTAACCAAACTCGCCAAACTTTATGTCTGACCCGTTTTGTTTCCTTTTCTCTCTCATCCTCCCTTCCAAGGTTCTCAGGGTGGGAGTGCTCAGGCTTGATTAGGATTCTCTCTTCTGTTTCTGCTTGGATTTTGGATTTGCTTCAATGTACCACTTTGACTATTTGTCTACTCTGTTATGGCTCTTTTTGGGGACTATGATTTTATATTTATGTACTTTGATGTTTTTAGTACAATGCAGATACTTTTATTGATGTAATGGGTTTTTCAGTATTTTAGGCTGATGTTGTAACCAGATTTTGGACCACGATGTTTTCTATTGGAAAATATAGTTTTAAATTTTTGCTGTTATTTTATATCTGTCTTGTGATGTTTCTGTTTACCTATAACGCTTCACAGAACTTAATGCATTCTAATAAAGAGTGACATTAACGGACGTGGGGTGTCACATAAGCTAACACCAATGGCAACCAATGAAGCATTAAGTAAAGATGATTCATCAAAAGATGTAAATAAAAAATTGTATAGGGTTATAATAGGTTCTTTATTATATATAACTGCAAGTAGACCATATATTATGCATAGAATTTGTCCCTGTGCAAGATATCAATCACAACCTAAGGAAACTCACTTAAAGGTCGTAAAACATATTCCACGATATGTCAGACATACATTAGATTTTGGTTTATTTTATCTTAAAAGTAATTCATTTGATTTACTATCATATTGCGATGCTGACTATGTTGGCAGCAAATCAGACGGAACAAATATTAGTGGAACTTGTCACTTTTAGGACATTCCCTGGTTTAGTAAAAAACAAAACACCATTTCTTTATTAACAACAGAAGCAGAATATATCTCTATTACTTTGGCATGTTCCTAAGTAATATCTATACTATACTATTAAAGCTGAGTTGCTTTTAGATGGCTCTCAAGCCCTCTCCAATTTGTACCAGAGTAGAATGTGAGCATGCCACGTGTATTGTGCACTAAACCGTCTCACCCTTTCAGCAGTGTTCAAACTTTCGCTTTTTTTCCCTATACTTTTCTCATCCGCCTAATCCCTCCCTTCCTCGGCGTTGTTCACGCCTTCTTCCTCCCCCTACATCGTGTTTCCTATGTTTGTCGCACATCTCCCTTCTCCAATTGCCCTCCTCTCAATTTCTCGCACCCCACCGGTTTTCCTTGCTAAACCCTAAATTGAATTGGGCCTATTCGGTTCCACCTTCAACCGTTTGATTAGCAAGCATGCGCTCTCCCTGCAGTTTCCCCCTTTGCATTTCATCCACCCCTCCGCCCAATCCGTACACGAATTCGACCGCGGTTGAGCCACGTGCCTCCACTAATCTTTTCTCAATGCTATTTTCGGCAGATTTTCCACCGTTGCTTATGTTGATTCTGTTGTCATCTTGTGATCTTATTGATCGATTCAGTTCCAAACTTCTTTATTTATCCGGCTATCTATCCCATTTGAGGTAAAGAATTCAAATTTCTGTATGTGCATCTCTGTTGCTATTTCTTTGCTGTTTGAATAAGCATATTTTATTTGCCTTTTGTTTACGGTTTTTTGATCCTATATAAGATATCATGCAATAGGTTTCTGCCTTCATGGATGCCTTTCTCCTCATTGATGACATACAAATTGGCTAATTGGCTATGATTTTATTCCTGGCAAGCATTGCATTTTTTATATTTCTATTTATTGTCCAGCCATAGTTTACATTTATTTGCTTATCAACTATGATGTTATAAAGGGTTGGCCTTTGAATTGGTTGTTGTAATAGATGAATTCGATAAGATAGTAAAGATAGCCATTGAAAAATGATAATTATGAATATAAGTCCAAAGGCTTATGCATGCCAATTTCAATGTTATACATTAAAAATACAATCTGATATCATTATTTGTTGATTTTCAATTGACCAATGATTTTTTTTCCTTTTTTTTTTTGAAGTAAAACCAGACTTAAATAGAACTGCGATTCTTTGGTATGAGATTGACTTGATGCTGTTTTTTCTTCCATTGACCCAATTTCTCATTTCAAAAATCACAATCATCTAACTGATGCTTTGGTTTGGGCTTAGAAGCTAATTTATCGATTTAGCTCAGCTTCACTCACGTTCTTTCATGTTTTTTTTTTAACCATGCATAAATCATATCTTTTTTATATGTATCTACTATACATGTATTAATGTTTATGAAGCTATTCGATAGATTCGAAATTGAGTTTATTTAGACAGAAAGCGGACGGTAAGTGCTACTTAAAACAGATATATTTTTGAACCAAGCATATAGTTCATTGAATACCTAAAGCACGACACTTACCTTTTACATACAAGATTGGCTTCGGCATATTATAATAAAAATCATCTGAAAAGAAGTCTAAACTTATTTTATGTTTATTTCTAATCAGGTATCTCAGTTGGTGCTTAGAAGCTCATTTATTGATTTAGCTGAGCCGTTCTCAGGTTCGCTCACATTTTTTTTCCAACGATGCATAAAGCATATCTCTTTTATGTTTATCTATTTAGGACTATACGTATATTAGTGTTGATGAGGCAATCTGGAATCACAATCTGGCAGATTGCAGATTGAGTTTATCTGGGCAGAAAGCGGATGGTTAATGCTAATTAAATCAGATGTTTTTTTTGAAGCAAACATGTAGTTCTTTAAATATCCAAAACACAACATTTACGTCTAACATGAAAGATTGGCTTTGGCATATTTAAATAAACATTATTTGAAAGAAGTAGGACTGTAAACTTATTTTATGTTTATTTCTAATCATATATCCCAGTTGCAATTATGTCAGCATTGGCTCATGTAAACGCGTTCAGATTCATTTACATTATCTGCAATATCTCAAACATGGTAACGAGGTAGTAGCCACCAAGTAATACACATTTCGGCCGTATCACAGAACATAGACAACTAGACATGAAAGAATTAATGGTATTTAAGTATATAAACCTGTAAAACACTATAGCAGATACACAATGAGTTATGCTTTTTGATTTAGCAGTGGTCAGCTTATTGAATATTATTTTTCTTCACATTAATTCAAATGTTATATCAGATGAACTTTGCAAAAGGTTCTACGGTACCTACCTCATAAAAAATTTCTACCTATGTAAAAGACCTCCGATTTTAACGGATGAAGAGCATCTAGGTTTGGAAATTAATTAATTTACAATCCAGTAGCTAATATAGTTATATTTTCTATGTTCCTAATTATTTATATGTCCCAAGCATCTTTGATATTTGATTTGAGATTATTTATTTTAGGCCTACCTTAAACATAACTGACAAATTATTAACCAATGTTTCTTCTTAACTCTATGCTACTTTTACATTTACAAGTTGAATAGGCATTTTCTACATATAAATGAATTTATGAAACCCACCACTACCTTTGAAATTGCAAGGCAGGTCCATGTAACAGTGATGCACGGATAGTTATTTTATTTCTTCATCATGTAGTTTTTATGCATGATAACTGCAGACGGCTTGGAGGGAGATCTTTCATATTTTTCAAGATGGTCTCAACCATATAGGATCCATATAAATCAATTATCAAACTATTCCTTCCATTTTTTGGGTTATCTTGCAAGTTTACTAAAAAATTCTTTGGCTATACTTTTTTTTTAAACTTCTTGCAAATAAAACATTAGTCAACAATATTAAATATAAAAGAAGACAACAAGGGATAAATTCTTTAGCAAATTTTACCTCTTCTATTACTACCAATTAGTGGTTTATGCATTAAATTTTTTAGGTTCTTTAATAAGCTGAAATTGATTAATGCTAAATTAATGTAGTAAGAATTTTTATTGACAATTGTAAGATCATGGAAAGAGCATACACAAGTTTCTTACCCTCCCATGATTATGTCATTTGTTTACATATGTAAACAAATCCATTGCAAAGCTTTGATGTAGTTCATTATAGAATGCGCTGCAGATTTGTGGGTCAAAAAATTGTCTTCAAATCAATAAATAGTGATGCCTTATTTTTTGAAGAAATTAGATGTGCAGATGATACTAATTCCTCATCTAAATTGGTATTTGCATAGATGATTTCCATACCAATGGACATGCATTCTCCTAGGTTTGTTTGGGTAATGCGCTAAGAGACTTTGTATTCAATTGATGTTTATTTGGTTGCTCAATTCTAAAACATTTCATGTCATTGTTTATGCACAAATTCTGGGTATATAACTGTCTATTTGAAGAAATACCTAAGGTCGTGGTCATGGTAGCTTTAAGGTATGTAGTTAAATTACCTTATAATATGCAGTAACTAAGATGTTTGTATGCATATTCATACAAGAATGAAGTGATGTAGCATTTTACATTAACATGCCTTATACCATAATCCCTACTCCTTTATCCTTTCCTATTTTGTGTATTGTTGTTTTACAATTTTCAAATCAGCCCCACACTATGCTTATAAATTTAGTGTTTTGTTCTGTTCTTTGTAATCCATGTATATATGTTGTCTCCACTTATATGGCATTGAGCAAAATTAACATTTGTAAATACCTATTTAATTTTAACTAGCAACCTTTGATTTTTATGTTTATTGAACTAACATGTAGGTTACTTACTAATAGATTAACACATGACTTTTTATTCCTGTTTAAGAACTCAAATTGCCCTTTACACCGTTATGCAGTCACATTACTGTCGCATGAGTTCACAAAGCGAGAATATAAGCTGAAATTTGTCTTTGAAAATATTCGTACAACCATTGGTGGCCTCCAAAGTTACGCCTCCAATTATTAGAATTTTTCCTTTAAAGTGCAAGAGTACAATTAAATAAATCGTTGATATTTTTTCCTCACCTGTACCATGGTTATTAATTATGTTTTCATATAGGTAATGCAAAATATCAATAAACAGAACATACTGCATCCTGTTTAAGAATGCGTAACAAACCCTTTTGTCACTTTATATTTCTTTTATTTTCTCGGGTCCTTCTTTTTCAAAATTAATTTTTTGATAGTTTTTTTATACGTTTGTGGTAGCATTTTTAATTCTTTTTTCTAATCTAACTTCGGTGCTGCATTCTTCATCTAATTTTGAATCTTTGATTACTGATGGTTGCTAAATTGTTACATTGAAGTTATAATTTATTGATTATTGGTTTTGGTTATGTGGCTGTGTGGATGTGAGTATATTTTTTATATACTTTCCAAATGAAGAACCATTATGTTTATTTCATTTTATTTTGTGAAATATTTATAAATCAGGTTCATCTATTTATTACATAATAGTTTAAAATTATTATGCTTCATGATCCACTGTTCTTTTTAATTTCTGATGTTGAATTTACTGACTAATATACTTTGGAAATTGCTGCTTTGATATTGTTAATTTCATTTGGCTTTTTCAATTTTAATATTTTAGTTTTAAACAATTTGTTTTCCAAGATAGTTTAAGAAATTTTGTTTTCCTAAAATATTAACTTATCGATGAAATATTTTAATTTACTCAATGGCATGGAAAGCCTACTAATTGCAAATTTCCTATGATGTTCACAAACAAAAATTATTGTCTATCTGTTCATTGCGAAATCTAATCATGTATCCGTTCTATTATATGTAGTGTAATCATTTAATTCTATACTTAAGATTAATAGTTGTTTTGAAGAAGCAAATAGATTAAAGAACAATAAATGTGGTATTTGATTGAATTTTTTTTAAAGGACATTTTTTATTTATGTTTCGTAGAATAATTTTATGGAATTAACAACATGATTTCTGTTTCATTGTTTGACATGTAATTTGTTCATTTAAGCATTGAAATTCGAAATTATTACTTCCTTTTTAAATAGCTTCTACTTTTGTGCTTCTCATTCTCCACTGTGGGAAACAAAAATACTTAAGTCCAATCAACTGTATCTTAGGTGGGAAATTGAAATTTAGAACCTTACAAGTTTATGGCGTTGTTTTGTTCATTTTATATGGTAACAAATGATTTCATATATCAATTTAATCATATTTTATTGTCAATCATATCTCTTTGAATGTTACTGCTAGCTTGGTTCATCCAAATTGAGCCAATCTATAAAATAATCAATTCTCAATTTGGATGATGGTTTACCTGTACATACTCTTTGTTAAGGCTTTATTTGTAGCCAATAAAATTGTGATCACTACAATGCCTATAATAGAAATCTTTCCATGGTGGGGAGGTTGGTCTCAATTTTCGCCATTAATGCCTGTAATAAAAATATATTGAATCATCTCATCAGAAAGATATGAGATTTGGTTCAATGTTGTAGTACTTTCAAGTGAAATTACACTATTCAATAAAGCTTGAAAGTGTTAATTTTAGTATTCATTTTTAAGTTGAGCTTCTTTAAGAAAAATATTATAGAAATAGGTCTACATTATAACTTATTACTAAATTTAGGCATGTCTTATCTTGAAACAGAATGTACAAATTCAAAAGAGGAAAATTATACATTTCATTATTGGTTATGCACTGCCCCTTAATGAGATCTTTTTTCTTAAAATAAATACTGACAAAGGCATATTTTTACAATATATTTTTAAGCAAGTCTTCTTTTGTAATTAAATCCCTATTAAATTTATGATTATCACTGGGAGTCATGAACTCAAGATACATAACTACTTCAGAGGCTAAGATAACTCAAACTATTCTGCTACATATATTTAAACAAAAGCGAATTGTCAATGGAATTTATCAGTCCTACTTCTGCGGGTTAATGGGATATGGGATACTAAATTCCTGTTTTTGACGACTAATTGGATACTGGAAATTTATATTTTTACTACAGTGTTAAAAGTATAGTTTTCTCTTATTTATAGTATATTTATATTATACATGATAGACAAGTGAGTATTTTCACTTTCTTTGTTCTTCTAATATTCAATTCCGCTGTTGCATGCATGTGAATAGTGCTCAAACATTTTCACGTAAACATAAATTGCCAAACAGTTTTTTTTTTTTTTTTACCATGGTCAATTCCAGATTTCCGCTTTCGATCCCTTACTATGCTTGAATTCAATGGGTATAGTTCATGCCTCATTTGTCATTGCTCTGATTTGGATGAATAATTAATTTTATTTGTTGCAGTTTACAGGTGTTACATTTCTACAGGTTTTTATTTTTACCCATAACAATTCTATTCAAATATGTTTCTCTTTTATTTTTGCTTCTTATATTCATTTCTGATTTTTCTTTTTCCAGAATGATTATAAAATTCCTATTTTCTCCCTATAGATTGCTGGTATAAAAAACAATAATATTAGTGTTGTCTAAATGATTACTTTATGTGAGATGTTTGGTATGGAAATCATATCAAAGCTTTTAATTTGAATGAAATTTGATAATGAAACATAATTTTGTTCTATTATCTTTCATTTTGATTTAATGCCATAACAAGTTTATTTTCGAATAATAGTTTAGTTTTACGTAGTTCATTACTACATGAATTTTATATATGATATGTATCCCCAGTTGCTCCAACTTATATAAGGAAAGCTCCTTCTGACGTTCAATTATACTTTACTCTGTACATTATATATGGAACTTTTTTGATGTTGGTTCTATTTGGGTCCGTTATTATATGTGATTAAAACCTTCTAATTTTCTCCAACCCTATTTTAAGCTCCTCCAAAAATTAATTTCTAAATTTTAACTGATAAATTCTATATGCCATATTAGTTGGAAGAAATATTATGATTTGTTACCATATCAAATATTGTACACATCATATAAACATGGTATAAGAACGACAATAACAAGCAATTCATCGTTTAAGTTCGGTGTAATCTGATCAAACTAGGTATGCTTACCATTATATGGTTTTCCATGTAAGGAAGAACGACATTTTCTAAATAGTACAAGCTAAAACTAATTTGGTAAAATTGGCTTGATATGGAGTATAAAAACATATATTCTTACTTGCTCAACTGGCTAGGAGTCAGACTTACCAATGTATGTAGAAAGGTATTTTGGGATTGCAAAATGATTGTAGTCTCTCTCTCTCTCTCTCACTCTACACACACACACACACACATATGTATTCTCTATTGGTCTATCTTAGAAGTGTCAATGACTTTCATGTATTTCATACGAATCAAATATGTATGTGTATCTACATTATTTCCTTATGCTACTTTTACAGCATATTGATTTTTGTGATTTAATACCCATACATGTTTTGGTTAATATATATATATATATATATGTGTGTGTGTGTGTGTGTGTGTGTGTGTGTTTCCTCCTTTGGATCCAATTTATTCATAGTCTTGAATTAATTTTAATCATACTTGCCTTATTAAGTCTACTGGTATTGAATAACATGCTTAGATATGAAAATGAATACCGGTTTTTAATCACGATGAGTTAAAGTCATATTACTATTAAAAGTATTATATTTTAGTCTTTGTAATTTAAGCAATCAAAGATATAAATTACCTGATTAAAGGCTAAAATAGTTGGAAATATGAAAATTTACTTATTAGCAAATTATTATCTGCATAATATTATGATTAAAGGCTAAAGTTAAATCATATATTATGGCAATATATAATGTTTTTATCTAAACATATACTTAAATCATCCAGTGGCAATCTGTATTCTTTCGTGACATATATGTAGCTTTACATATGTATTCAAGTTACGCTAACATGAGAGTTATGCCTATGTAGGTAGCTATTAGCTTTTCCTTGAATCTTTATTATATTAAGTAAATTATAGTACATATATGTTGCCGTATTCACGATATGTACTCTGTTAAATGGCATTACAGAGGCTAGCCAAACAAGCTTAGTTTGAAATGAGCTTACAAACACATAAATAGAATTTAGCTATCTCACAATGTTGCATGTAATGGGTTTTGTTTCTTTAATCCAAACCCCCTTCTCAACCATTGTCGCTACTACCATGCTCTATTTTGATAGTATGCATATTTTTATTTTATTTTACAACAGTCCAAAATATTTCTTAGCTGCATAGCAAATCGTAATCCCGAACATGTATTAACACGTTGTTTGGTCTAGCAGCTATATATGTATCACATAACTACAATAATGAACCTACTATTAGTTGCAGTGAACCTCTAGAACTTATATATTGTCAAAATTTACAGTGCTCCTTTTTAATGAATACAATGACAATTTTAATTTTAGGCAGTGGTAAAACCGTCGTTGCAATATTCGTAACTACAATAATGAACCTAATATTAGTTGCAGTGAACCGCTGGAACTTATACGGTGGTCAAAATTTACAGTGCTCTTTTTTTGTGAATACAACGACATTTTTTTTAGGCAGTGGTAAAACCATTGTGGCAGTATTCATTGGCGCTGATGTGAAGTCGTTGAATAATCTGATAGACGTTTTGGGGGTAACATACATACTTTGGGCCAGTGTCAGAACCACATGTAGTGAGTAGAAATCAGTACATTTCTTTTTTTCCTCTTTGAATCCATTGGCGGTTTTGCTTGGATTCCAATTTTCTAATGTTGCCTTTGCTTATAAAACTTTGATTGAGGTAGACTTCCAAGTTTGGCTTTAGGAATCTGATTGTTCAATTGATGTTTACATACAATCATTAATACACAAGATTTGTATTCAACATATAATGATGTCATAACCATGAGAACACAACTCAAGCAAAGGTGGTAATATGTTATGTAACCACCATATATATATATATATATATATATATAGTTTTGTAAGTCAGATATCTTATTACAAACACAAAAGCTGTATCACAATTAATTTATGTCGCAATAATTTGTTATTTTGTTTGGACTATTAGTCGACATTTATATTAACGTTGCAAGCTTGAGCAAAAAAGGTTCTTTTTGTTCTATCACATGCAATATTGAATTTAAAATTCTACAGTGTAAATATGATTGTTTGTGCATGTTATTAACTATAAGATGGTTTGTTGCCTATTTCACATATCATTTTTTAATTCCTTATTTTATATGCTTAATGGCTTTAAGGAGATTTCAGTGTAACCCGACAGCTTAAAGTCTTGGTTCTTTAGCTTATGGCTGCTACAAATTCAATAATCGGATCTCTTGGTCATTTTATCTATAGATATCTGGTAAATTTTAATTCTATCGAGCTTCTTGCTTCATCCCTACATGTATTCATTACTACAAGCTAACCGAGCATATCCCCATTTGGTTTGAATTAAAAATGACACAAAGTTAATTAAGAAGAGAATAAGCATGGTATTATTTTATCGCATAAACTACAGATAATAGCGAAATGTATGAGCTTTCAAATTAAAAACAAATTCAATATGGTAATTAGTACTACAGCCACACCACTATAATAACATAGCATAGATGGCCACTAAGACTGATTTATGTTTTTATTACCTGATTTGAATACTTATCGTTGTCACATTCTTTAGCATTTACCTTTTCTGCAATATGTATGCTCAACTTCATTGCTGCACTTTATTTGTTGCTTGATCTGAAAGTTGGTCTAAATCTATTTAATAGATTTTTTTTTTCTACCACATTTATATATGTTTTTTATATGAAATATGTACCATGCTAATTAATATGTATGTGCTCAATTGTTTCACAGTATAGTTTTGATAATGTACCTTGGAAGCATTATAAGTTTACGTGTAAATATATAACTCTTGCACGATTTGGATATATCGATATTATTGCATATGCAAATAAGACTATTATCTGTCCTATAATACAATAGTCGAAAACAACATAGGATGTTTGTAGGAGAATATAGGCACAACAGTACATCAATACATTAGTTTCTTAATATTCCACTAGATCCTTCTTTGTGCAAAGTTTGCAACTTAAAATGTATGTTGTATAAGACAATTTAGATCACAACCTTGAAAAGTATGTATTTTTTCATCGTTGTATTAACCAATATCATTAATATGTAATCATTTTTTATTTAACTTATCATGACATAACATCTTATATTACATTAATTTTGGATTGTAGGACGTTTGTCATTCTGGAGTTGAAAACCAAGGGATGAAACTCATTAAGCCATTTCAAGCCAGTTTAGCAAGCAGTGTGTTAGCTGTCAGATCAAGGTTTAATGATGTTTATGTATATGTAGTTGTAGATAATTACTCTTAAGTTTACATGAAAATTTTGATATTCATGTCTGTGTTCATGTATTGGCAGCTCGATGATAATATTTTAATTTTTATGATTGTGCAGCCAAATGTAGCAGTTTTGCGATGTATTCAATGGACTATTTGTATTATGCACAAAGTTTTTACAGATTGATTGTGTATCCAGTCAAATGTGATCCCTGTCCCTTTTGTTATTATATACCATGTATTATTACTATTTACCAATTCTGTTATAAACATCTTCCTTCTTACATGGTATGTTGGCTTTATTTCACGTGATCAAAAATGATTATTCAGCTGTGTAGTGATTTGGTTCATCAAACCAATCAATAGTAGAATTATCAAAGAATGATTGCTTTTTAATGGAAGACTAAAATTTGGCTTTTGACATAATTGTGACTTACTAATATTTCTCTATAAGTACTCTTAATATTGTTTCAGGAACAATGTCAGTAGATTACTTTGTGCGTTTTAATTTTTTCTTCATTTCAGGCAAAAATTTCTACTTTTTACAAAGTAGAAGGATATTTTTCACTGTGAACTTTAGCTAACCATAGTGTTACGCATTGGTTTAAATCTAAATTTGATCCTTCAAGTGAGCAGATAACATTAAAGTTCCGTCACTAATTACAAAAAAGTGTATTTTTATCCCGTGTGCGTAGCACGGGTTCATGCTAGTATATGCAACAAACTATAAAAGATTTTGGATTAAATATAACTAAGTCACCGATTTACTGCGGTAATATGAGTGCGATAAACTTATCTTAAATTCCTACTCGTTATGCTAGAACAAAATATATTGATGTTAGGCATCATTTTTAAGAGATAATGTAAACAAAGAAAATATATCATTAGAATTTATTAAAACAGAAAATCAAATTGTAGATATATGAACTAAACCATTGAATGAAGCAACATTTAGTAAATTAAGAAGAGAACTGGGTATTTTCTCATTAACCGAAATAGAATAACTTGATAATCTAGTGTGTATGTATATAATAAAATATAGGAAAATCAAAAAATTCAAAATTTTCGAATGCATGTCGACATACATAACCCCTTATGTCGATAAATAAGAGTAAAAATTTAAAATCCCTTCAAAATTAGTTATCACACTTATTTAAACTCTGTACTTCAAAAATTCTTGTATTCTCACTCATTTTTCTCTGTAATAAAATTTGAAGTAATAAATTAATGCCCCCCTCATTCTCCTTCCCTATGATTTCTCAAGGCCCTTTCCAACATATATGCTTGCATGTATGATCAAATTAGAACAATCCAAGAAGGATACCCTAAAATTACTCGTTAAAATACAACAAATGCAATTTTATATGATAACTGACAAGAGAAATAAGGGAAGATTATTAGAAATGTACAGAAATTCACAGTGGATAACGAGAAAAATCCAATTGTGGTAGAAGATGATTATCTAATGTAACGACCCAAAATTTTCCTCTTTTCTCTCCGGTTTTTCATTTCTTTGTTTCACTCTGTTTTTTCCCTTCTTTCCAATTCAACATACCAAATCTTGATCTTCCGCTTCCCCTCTTCTGCCTTGTTTTCACTTGCGTAGGGGCTCAATCGACCCTCGGTTTTCTTTGCCTTATTTAAAGCCCTGATCTCCTTACTCCCTTCTTTTACGATTCACTCCACGATTGCAACCTCCCCTATATGACTCCTGTTATCCTTTCCTTACCACTACATGGTGGCCTGCCTGGTTATTTGGATCTTTCTAGTGAGGTACTATAGCTCAGATCCACGTTTTAAGGCTGTATGAATTCCAATAATGCACAACGTCAGGTATCTCAGCGAGTTTGGACAACACATTTCAGAGCAAATTTTTTCCAGTGTCTTTCTAGCTCGTGCCAGGTGGAAGGGGGCGACCTTGAAGCTGTTGCATCTACTATGATGATTACACAAGTAAGTTATGATTTGATCTAGTGTGGTTTCGACTTGCGCGATTTTGGAAAGTATGGGTCCCTCGTGAAGGATCAATGGTCGCAACAACTTCTCGTTCTTTGTTTTCATTTACGTCACTCACCTAACTTTATGCCTAGTACGTTAAGCTTTCCATTTTATCAAGTTTATTTGTGTTATGTCTCCACTTGGTGAGCTTTCGTTGGTATACTTGGTTGTCCTTGTATCTTGGTTTGGTTGTGTTGGGACTCAACGACTTGATATTCAATGTGTCCGGAGATTATGTCTTATTGGATTCATTTTGATGACAGTGTGTGTTGATCTGGGTTGTTGGTATATTGTGTGATTTTGGAGTGTACATTTCGGTTGTTTGGAGACATGAGGCGATGTTGAAGTAGGGAAATCTCTTTCGAAAGTTTGTTGGGTCGTGTATTGGTTAGGTTCGAGTTTTGTTGTTCTGGTTATAGTTTGGCTTCTTGGTGAATTGGTTGGAGAATTTCATTGCCTTCCTTTATCGACTTGACAGAGCTTGCCTAACTAGTGATGGCCTTCTGGCTACTTCCTTCCCCGTGATATGCTAGGATGTGATCGGTTTGGATGTTCTGTCCTTACCTACGCTGTCGGAAAATGTTTTTCTGGTGCTACTTCTATTGTGTCCTTATTGTTGTTGGAATGGATTAGGTGTGGTGCTCGAGGTTGGCCCTGGCTCTTGCCGTGTGAGCACTAGCTTTGGCATTTGATCGAATACCCTTGTGTCTTGATGTTACATTAATCGTTTGTACCTACTTGAGATTTATACTGTAGTGATGTTGCATGTTGTACAGTGAAGGGTATTTTTTCGGATTGTGTAGTGTTTGCTACTGTGGTTTTATTTTTTGATATGTAAATGCCCTTCTTTTTGAAGTTCCCATGTATTATGTCATATTCTCCTTGTGTGGAGTTTCAGGTCATTTTATAGTCTGGAATTAATATTTAGCTCCAATGCTATAAACTTGATAAGATGGTGATGGACGGTTCACCTTAAAACTCAAAAAATGGACGGTACACCTTAAAAACCGTATGTAGTTGATTGGTAATTGGCCAATCTCCTGGAACTATCGTAATTATTATTTGTTATAATAATAAGTGTTTGCGGTCACTTTAGAAATCGGTCAGCTTTGCCAAAAAAATTATTTAGAATTTTTAACATAGTCTATTTTGATTTTGATATTTGAATCTAAATGGCTTTGTTAAATTTATTGTTATTAGTATTTTAAACTAATTGAAATATATTGTTTGAATATTTGTAAATTTTGATTTCTAAATTTAACCAGCGAAATTTAATTTAACTTAATTTAATTTACTTAATGTGAATTTGTTTTAAAATTTAAATTAAGAAATGTATTTGAAATAAAAAATACACTTGTACATACACTTGAGTGTTATAATAGTATATACACCTTCATAAAATAATTATTTACTGAATTATAGCCACTTGTGAAATAATTTGTATAAAGTTGCCACTTGTTCCTATTACCTTGAATTTTTACCCTGTAGAACGTTGTTTCAAAGAGAAACTTCCACGCGTTGTTTCCTCGCCAAAAATAAAAATTCACGAAACCCTCCTCTCCTCATTTTCATTCCTCCCAGCCGAAAATTTTAGTTTCCCCCGAATCCTTTCTCACCGAAATCCATGGCTTCCATTGTTCCTCCTCTCCAAATCACAAGCACCCAGTTCGCCATCGCCCTAGATTTTATCAGCATCACCACTGTCTTTGATTCACTGACTTGATTGCAATCTGAAGCTTGCTGATTGCAACCGCTTCCTGACTTTTTTTACAAGGTGAGTTTTATGCTCATGATTAATTTATTTTCAAGTAGTTTAATTTCGTAGAAACTAGAATATACTAGTTATTGTTGGGTTGTTTCATAAATGTGATTGACTGTTGGATTTCGTTACTATATCTTGTTGTTGGTTGTTTTTTCTTTCTTGCCTCTTGGATGCCAGAAACCTTGATTTTTATAGCTGTTGCACAAAACAAACCTGACCTGATTTTCTCCTCATCATTTTGTTGTTGCCCTTAATATTGAATTTCGGCTATTTGTTTTGTTGAGAAAAAAATTCGCACCCATATTCATGTTAGAATAGGTTGTTTTACTTTTTTTTCACTTGTGCCTTAAATCTCTGCCTCTGAATGTCAGAAATACATATGTTCAGCAAACATATATTATTAGCTACTTTGGCACTTAAGGTTCATATATTTTCACCTACTATCTTATTTTGTTGTGCCAACTTGATTGAATATGTTGTGTTGGTGTCCACCTATCTTGTTTCCAATTATTACCTGGCCCTACTTTGTTTTGTTGTAAGAAAACTATAACATACCTTTGCCGCATTAAAACCTGAAACATGTATCTTCTCTGTATCAACAACTTGGATAGTTAACTGCACATATGTTAGAGGGAAGTGTGGTTTGTCTTATAAAATAATAATAACATGCTACATATATCTGCATGTCTTGTTGGAAATTGTCCATATTAGTATATACTCTCTGCGCATGTACAAAACCTGGAAAAACATACCTAAGTAACTTGCTTACCCTTTTTGTCAAACTAAAAACATGTGTCATGGGTTCGTTGCTGACTAGTTTAGACAAATTCTGATATTGGCTTCAAGTAGAAAATAATGTGTGTTTTTCCACTGACGCATCCCTTAAATGTTAGCAGTGTATAGGCAGCCCTTAAATATTAACCATGTGTATGCAGCCCTTAAATATTAACTGTGTATATGCAACCCTTAAATGTTAACTATGTACATGTGCTATAAATCATGTTTGACATCTTGGCTATGCCATTGAAATGCATACAAACTGTTGCATTGCCATACTTGCTTTTGTAATTTTTTATGCACGTCCACTTTCACTTGACCATGTTGCATATATTTTAGCCATTCACCTGCTCTTGTCATTGTTTCATATGCTACCAGCTTGTACTTAGGCCTGCTAGTTGTTGTGCCCATTAACCTTGCTGCATGCTTGAATTTGTATCTTGTACACATCCACTTGAGCTTATGTAATTTGTGTTGTTTTACCTATGTATACACGAGCTTACTTATGTTGTTTTACCTATGTATACACTGGCTTGCCAAAAACATGGTCACGAGTTGTTCTTAACTTTGATTTCAATACTGCCTAATTGTCTTGAGATGCATGCAGTGGCATCCTTTTATGTTTTTGCTTCCTATTTCATTGCTGGTACATGTCCTCATGAAATCCATGCTATATTTGTTACCCACTCACGCATGAAACCAAATATATTCATGCTGCCTTATTTCTATTCCTAGATGCTTGATCAAATATGTTGGGTAATTCAATAGGAATATTTGATATACTCAAATATTAGTAATTAGATAGGATTAACTATTTTATTTTTGTATTTTATTGAAGTTGTCTTACTTAAAAGAAGTTAATCCTGACTCGAGTGTTTCATGTTTTGCATGGAACGCTCGGGTCAGACCCGAGTATTGCAGATTTAAAGATTCCAGCTATCGAAGCTTGAAGCACATGAAGACGTGCTCGCTTTGGTTTTTTGTAAAAACCCGTAACTTCCCCGTAAAGGAAAGTGTCGGATAGTTCGAGAACAAGCCACAACAGAACGCATACGAAGAACATTTCATTGCTTATTACAACAATGCATCAGATTACAAGAATATACAGAGTATAAATGAATATTACACAGAAATATCAGAGATTTAAATTACACTTAAATACATAGCAGCGGAAAATAATACAATACACAACTAGAATGAGATATACGGATACAAAGCTTTCCGGATATCGTTCCAGCTGTAAACCAGGATCCTGTGAATATAAATCTGCAAAACCGAAACTACTAGCTGCCCGTGTCAAAATAAGGGCACCCAGAGTTTAGGTTAAAACAATAAACTCCAGGTCAGTCATGTGACTGGTGTGAGAACTAAAACAGTTATTAATCTTTATTTTCAAAGTTAGGTAAATCAAGGGACCACGCCGTATAACACGGAACGGGTTTCCTCCCAAGAATACCAGTGCATAAAACAAACAGCGCAATGCTAAATAAAGAAAAATGAAGCTGTTATAAGACCCAGGTCCCATCACACAATGCAACGCAGCCGAGGATAGGGTTTTCCCTTATAACAGCCAAAGAATGCTTGATACGTTTAAAACAAATCGTTTGATACTATTATAAGTGCATAGTGTATAAAACACTTCAAATCATAAGTATCAATCATAGGCGGCATGAATGGCCCATAACACTATGTCGCCATATATAAGTTTACAATCAAAACCGCAAATGTCGTATTGGAAGTTGGGTTATCATTTATGGTATGAACCGAGGCTAGGGGCAAGATCCTCACTGATTCGAGACTGCCTAGCCCGAGTCTCAGGAACAGCCGCAACTGCCCCATGGATCGTCAGGGCCGGTCCACCGATGTGGATTATTATACCTGAGCACTACGTTTCGCCGCCCTTTGGGGCGTAAGCGAGCCAACTAAATGACTCCATCGGTTCGAGAACGACCGATCAATCCGAGGCGCCTCGCAACAGCAACAACCACATAAGTCAAACTCGTCAGGGCGTGTAAAACCACTGACGCCACTTTTAGCTAGGAGGAAACGTAGGCCCTCCCTGATGTCCGTCTCCCGTTTTTGATTCATACCGGGTGTGATACTCGCGAATCAACGTTACACAAAGCTACGCCACAAAGGCCGTGCTTCGATCATCAACCACAAGACTTTGCTTTTCAACAGAAGCCTTGATCATTTGCCACTTAGGCATGCCACACAGGCAATTCACTCCATGTGATTGATATCCATCAATATATAACCCCTGAGCTCGTACGTCTCAGAGAAGGGCGTTAAGCAAGAGAATAAATTCTCCGCCGCCAAACAGATATATATTTAATAGAGATCAATCACACGGACTAAAATCCAATGTCAGACACACAATCCATTTACAAGTCCGTTCTGGGTCTGAACGAAACCGGAGGCACCTAGTACCCCGCATATCCATCGATCTCCAAGTACGTCTGGACGATCACTAACTGTTTCCATCTTCTTGGGTGTACAGCCCAATCAAGATCATCAGTAATTACCCAAACGACGTGAAGACCTCCGGTCTTCGACCATCGTCTTCATCTTCGACTTATCGTCGTATCAGTTATTCAGAATGGGATAAACCCGGTCTTTCCGAATAGCTCGCGTATATTTTGAATAAGTGTTACACAAACACAACATACGCCTCATTCCAATCCATCAGTCACTAACCGCAAATTAATCAAGAGAATAATTCCCCAAACATTAACCCCGAAGGCCGAAACCAACATCAGATCAATATCCAGAAAACCATTCTGCTTAGCTAACCGACAGTTAGTTTCTAAATTTCACATTCATAGGGAAAGGTTCCCATTAATTTTATCCAAGATAAATTTCTTGAATTTATTCTTTATTCTATTTTTGAATATCAATTCAAACTAGTCGAGATTAACGAACCTTACCGAAGTAATCATTGGTTTTAATTTCCCAATCCCAACCTATTCATCCCATGAAGTAAAACTGGTTATACTTCATATCTAACACCACGGTGTTATCGGTAAATTCAATTACCATTTCACGTTCAAATCTAATTAAAGATTTAACTATCGCCTGGAGCAAAACTGGTGATACTCCATTTTTCGATCATTTCAATCTAATTAAAGATTCATTAAAACTCCACTTAGTTTTAATCTTTAACTGGGTTAAAGAATCAGTGTCATTTAAAACACAGTTCACGATAAACCCCAAAATCACATTCCATTAATTATTGGGTTAAAGAACGAGTGTTATTTAAAACACTGTTCACGATAAACCCAAAAATCAATATCAATTCAATTCCAATTAAATATTATTCAATTGGTACACTTCATTAAATCTAAATAAAAAGATTTAATCTTTTCACAACTGGGTTCAAGAACAGTGTTAGTGAAGACACCATTCACGACAAACCCAAATCACATTCGATATTCAATACAAGGCTCTGAATAGAAAATATATCGGCTTATATTCAATATCAAATTCTACGACTAACAAATGTCGTATTGGAAATAACGATATAAATATATATCTTTCAAATTTCCATAACAACACCTGTATAATCACGAATTCCAACATCGAAATATTCCGAAGACAATTTCGATTCAAATCCCCTCCAATGCAATCATTGGATATTCTAGTTATTTTCAAAACCCTTTTTTTTTAATTCAATTCATTTATTTAAAAATAAATAGAATTATAATTCTAGTTCAAAACTAGTTCATTTCGATAAAAATTTATTTTTATCTTTTCAAATATGGTGTTTTTCATCCCAAATCTTCACAAATCATTTCTTATGATTTTACACAAATTATTACTATTTTTAATAATTTTATCAAGGCCCGTACAGTCGATTTCCATCAATGGCCATCGAACTGCACTTACAGCGACCTTTTTCAAATTTGATTTGGACGTAACTCCAAATCCAACCGTTAGATTTTGAATTTCTAATATTCGTTAGAAAGCTCTTTTCGATACGAACCCAACGGTTCCGGTTTTAGGAGAATCCGACGGTCGGATCTCCCGTAATGTCCGTTTGAAATAAATGGTCGAAATCCACGAACTGCCGCGGCGCGGCGCGTTCTATTCAGGCCATTATATTATATATATAATATATATTTCGACGATTTCTATTTAAAACGAATTATATGAATAGTTTTAAATTCGTTTCAAAAGCAATTTCAACTTTCTTTTCAATTCAAATCAAAATTGAATTCTTCTTTATAAATTCGTTTTAAAATTCATTTCTATTCAATTCAAATTTCAATTCAATTTGAATTCATTTCAATTCGCTTTCAATTCAATTTGAATTCGTTTTCAATTCAATTCATTTCGAAATCGTTTTCAATTCAATTTATTTCGAAATCGTTTTCAATTCATTTCATTTCGAAATCGTTTTCAATTCATTTCATTTCGAAATCGTTTTCAATTCATTTCATTTCGAAATCGTTTTCAATTCAATTCATTTCGAAATCGTTTTCAATTCATTTCATTTCGAAATCGTTTTCAATTCATTTCATTTCGAAATCGTTTTCAATTCATTTCATTTCGAAATCGTTTTCAATTCATTTCATTTCGAAATCGTTTTCAATTCATTTCATTTCGAAATGAATAAAATCGATATAAATATCGTTCACGTCAAAATGGCGTCAATCTAATCAACACGGCTTCATAAATTTCTATTTTCAAATATTCTATTTCAAATATTTCTTTTTCAAAATAGTTGTTATTATCAAAATATTTCGTTCAACACATGACCAATCTCAATGAATGAGTACTGTCAACACATGAACTTTTATTTTATATCGATAAAGGTGCAAATTTTATTACTAAAATATTTCGTTCAACACATGACCAATCTCAATGGATGAGTACTGTCAACACATGAACTTTTATTTTATATTGATAAAGATGTAAATTTTATTACTAAAATATTTCGTTCAACACATGACCAATCTCAATGGATGAGTACTGTCAACACATGAACTTTTATTTTATATCGATAAAGGTGCAAATTTTATTACTAAAATATTTCGTTCAACACATGACCAATCTCAATGGATGAGTACTGTCAACACATGAACTTTTATTTTATAATATTAAAGATGTAAATTTTATTACTAAAATATTTCGTTCAACACATGACCAATCTCAATGGATGAGTACTGTCAACACATGAACTTTTATTTTATATTGATAAAGATGTAAATTTTATTACTAAAATATTTCGTTCAACACATGACCAATCTCAATGGATGAGTACCGTCAACACATGAACTTTTATTTTATAATATTCTTTATTTTTCAAATTGGAATGAGGCCCAATAAATTACCATATAAAGTTAATTATATGGATTTTCATACAACACATGTATAATAGCATTGAAAAATAATCAACCATCAACCAAAGTGCACTACACTGTATAAGCATCAAATATAGATATCTAACGCTTATAACAGCCTGTCAATCAATCGATCGACATATTTAATCAATCAGGATGAGTGAACTTCAAATTTCATCCCAACACCCGTGTGGGGTTTCAAACAATCAAACGCATATTTTATTTGTGCAGTTGGGCGATGTGTAAAATTTATCGACCCAATCAATGTCCTTCAAATAGGTGTACATAAACAAACCGTCTGGTTTGTAAATGAATATTTATTTATTCACATTCACGTTAAAAATTATATTTTTAACGATAAAACATTTTATTCCAACATATGAATTTCTATTCAGTTCATCCTTTAAACAAAATGATATTTTTATTTTTCTAACTTATTTTAGAAAATTTCGGCGGCATAACGGCACGATACTAGAAACAGGACGAGGCCTAGCCTTATCCCCAGACTAGTGAAGGCCCACGCCATTCACACATCAATCATATTCACCAAACAACCAAATTCAAATCAAATCATCAAACTAATCTATGCAACCAAACAAACAAGTCCATGGTCTGTGGACGATTGTGTCGGGTGCTACTAAGCACCGTCTACATCCTAGTATATATATATAACTAGAAAATGAAGTTGAAAGGTGAGAAATTCTCACTTATAGCTATCCTAGCTCCACGGCACTTCAAATGCAGGAAATCTTCACTGTTCTCGCCTCTTATCACTTTCTTCGCCCGTAGCCACTACATATATAAAAATCGAATTTTTTATTTCGCTATTCAATATATAAAAATCATATTTTTATTTCGAAGTTCAACATATAAAAATCCTATTTTTATTTCGAAGTTCAACATATAAAAATCCTATTTTTATTTCGAAGTTCAACATATAAAAATCCTATTTTTATTTCGAAGTTCAACATATAAAAATTCTATTTTTATTTCGAAGTTCAACATATAAAAATTCTATTTTGATTTCGAAGTTCAACATATAAAAATCCAATTTTTATTTCGAAGTTCAACATATAAAAATCCTATTTTGACTTCGAAGTTCAACATATAAAAATCCTATTTTTTTACTTCTTAATAAAAATTCCGTCTCTTCCAATTTAAAGATCAAATCTTTTCCTATTTAAAATTCAAAATTTTTTTCTTTTAACTTAAAATTAAAATCAGTTTTATATGCCTTATATAATTCAGTTTTAAATCTTTATAAAATTCAGTTTTACATTCTTTTTTTTTAAAAAAAAAAAATCAGTTTTTAAATCATAACAAAATACAGTTTTCAAATTAAAACAAAAATATAGTTTTTAAATTAAAACAAAATATTTTAAAACTCACCTTTTTCTAGGTCAGAAGGGGGCGGGGGTCGCTGCTACGAACGGGGACGGTGGCGGTCTGCTGGGACGCGGCGGCGAGGTCAAGGCATGGGTCCAGGGGTACGGCGGTTCATTCGAAGAAGAGGAGAGAGAGGAAGAAGGGGGATCGGTCGTTGGTGGCGTTGACTGGGCGGAGGCGATGGCCTGGAGGCGGGATGGGCGACGCGACATCGATTCGAGGGATGGAGGGAGCGGAGGTTGAGCGTCGCTAGGGGAGGGGGTTCGACGATCAGAGGAGCGATGGCCAGGGCGAACGAAGGTGGGCGTCGCCCCCTTTTTTTTTTTTCTCTGAATCGAAAGGAGATGGGGGGGCCAGAGTATAAAGGAGGAAGGGTTTTATTTTTTTATTTTTAATTATTTTAATTCCTAAAAGTTGACTTTTTACATACGACCCCGAAACGAGGCCCACCGCCTGTCGTCCATAGCGTTTCGCCCCCATTCCGAACACAATGAGATATGTATCATAAGCTGATTCGATCGTTTCGATCAGTTTCCGTTGAATTTACATTTAAATCATTATATTGAATTTTAAACGTACATTTCAAATTACCGGGGTCACATATTAACTCTATAAATTGCAGAAAAATATTTTCTAGCTTCGTATTGACGATACGGTCCTAACAAAACTAGTTTCGTCGAAATCCGAGGCCTTTTGAAAAATGGCCAATTTTCAGTCGATTAAAAACAACTGAAACTGGTCAAACGCGTTTTCCTTTGCTACGCTCACATATTGATTCGAAAAATTATGAAATTTGAAACCTAGCAATAATTTGACACTGCGGATCCAACAAAACTGGTTTCGTCGAAATCCGAGATCATTTGCAAAATCTCTATTTTTAAGGGCCTGAATTCCATAGCGACTATTCAGAATTTTCAACTGGACATATCTTTTGATTCCCGCTATCAAATTTCGATTTGTCAGATTCATTGGAAAGATATTATCAATTAGACCCTAATGTTTTTGGTTTCACTAAAATCCAGTTTGATTTGCACCCGGTACATTCAATTGAAGTTTGAAATCGAATTATCGAACTACCGCGCCATTTTCAATTCCTTTTATAATTATATATAATTATTTATATTCTAACGACGGCGTATATAATATATACGTTCGAATTATATTCAAAATAAATTTCTCGTCGATATTATTTAAAATAATTCATTTTAAATAATCAAAATTCGCTAAAATTGCCAAAATAAAAATTTTAAACTGGCCCAGATTTTCCGGGTTATTACATTTTTCTCCCATATATTTTGTTTAATCTAATGTCTTATGTATGTATTTAAAGTCTACTGTTGTATAATAATTTTTTTGTAAAACTCTGATTTTGTAATAAAATTTCCATTATGAGATATAGTGTTGTTTATTCTGTCTGTGATTCTATGTGTTTATTCCATTTAAACCCTAAACTAAATAACAATCTGTCTTTATAAAAGTTTCGAGTCGGCCTTAATTACCGACTTGAAGCGGTCAAAAAGGTGGGTCGTTACATCTAATGTTCAAGTCCATAACCTTATAGAAGATGATGAAGAAGAAGTTGAAGAAGAAGAAGAAGAAGAACAAGAAATGGATGAAGATGATCCAGTATTATGCCTTGGTGAAGTGTGTTTTGATAAAGAAGGGAATGTATTGGGACAAAATGGAGAATTCTATCTTCATCATCCTAATTGTCCAATTCACAAATCCCCAGTTGTAAAAAACACTTGGTAGTTAGATATCGTATACTCATTTATATTTATTGTATAATATTTGTTGTACGATCTCGTGTATTATATTTGCGACAAATTATAATGTATATTCTTGTGATTAAGATTATATAGTTTTCTAGTTTACTAATTCTATAGATTTGAGGAAAGTATTAGATATTGGAATTATTCCTTAGTCTAGATTAGATTTAGATATTAAGTATTAAGAACTATATTAGTTTTAGATTTTAGGACAATGTCTTAATTTAATAATAGGTGAGTTCCATAATAGTTTAATGGGGAGTATTTTAGGGTAGTTATAAATGTATAGGTTTTGTTGATGATAAAGGGAGAGAATTATAAAATAGGGCATTAGAATAAGGGGGAGTTTGTAGTTTAATGAAGTAAGTATGAGTAACAGGAGAATCAAAACATCAGGTATGAATATTTTATAAACCAAGGTTGTTATCATCAAAAATGAGGATATTGTTAGGGATTGAGATGTTGATGATGGTGGTTTTGATGACAACAACCTTGTTTAACTATTATTATTATAAAATATATACTAACATTATTCTCCAAAATATATGTGTATATATAGGAAATGTATGTATGTATTGATTATTGAAGATTGTACAATTTAGAGAATCAAGATTTCAAGATTTAAAGAATCAGCAGTCCAACATAGAAGACTCATGAGTAACAAGAGCTCAAGCATGAGTTCAATAAATAAAACGTAATAGAGTTTAGATTTCTTGTTAAAACTCTGAAATAGCATTGAACCCTTATTTTCATCTTTCTCACTATTTTAAATTTATTATTTTCAAACTGATTTCAAAATTACTTCCTTGTCTCAAATCTATGTTTCTTAGAGTCTTAAATTTATTTTAATTTCTAATTAAAATATATTTTAAATATATTTTAACTCCTAATTGAAATATATTGTACTTCCTTGTTTATATGATTGATATTAAATTTATATATTCATATTCCTTTACTTATATTTATATCTTAAGCTTCAAAATATTTCTTATATTTATATTTATAAATTTTTTCATTCTTATAATGTTTTTAAAATCATTTTTATGTGTTTTTAATATCAATTTTTACTTCAAATACTTTATTATAATATTTAAGGAAAAAAGTTTATTTTTACTCAGGATTCATCAGAATTTATTTTAATAAGATATGCCTTAATTTGATAAATTATTTTTTCAAAATTTTCAAAGGTATGTCGACAAAGGTTAACCACCCATGTCGACATAGTGACCGTTTGTTCATATTCAAATTTTGAAAAGTTGTGTCTTTTGATTTCTAAGGATTTGACTGTTGGAAGACTATAAATAGGCTTCCAAAAACGAATTTTTAACTAATTTTCATTATCTTATTCCTCCTTCATCCTCTTTCCATTAAAGTTCTTAATTTCTATACTTATACTCTTCCAAAATTCAAGAGAATCATATCAAACTTCTTCTATTCTGATTCTTTACCATACTCTCTCAATGATTCATGTGCCACTTAAAAGTTATAGGTTATTTGTAATCAAATATTGCAAGACCAAGTTATATCGAGTTTATCTACTAAAAAATAATGCTTGAAAGGTATGGTCGTAGCCGTTCAAACCGAGTAGGTGTGGTCGTAGCCCGTACAAATCGACTGGGCATGATTTAGCTTGAAAATCAATTGAGTCTCATTGTACTTCGAAAATAGGCAGGGTTTACCTTGTGGCCTTGAAATTGAGGATTGTAATTGAAAATAAATCCGCATAAACCTAGAGTTGTGTACGACTGAATGTAGGGTAACTCTGAACCAGTATAAAATCTAGTCTGTTCTTTCTTTTTACCGCTTCTTATTTATTATTATCTGCATCTGTGTTTGATTATGTGACCATTGTTATATATGTGATTTGTATTACATTCTGTATAATATAAAAAGATGTAATAACCCAGAAATCCGAGCCAATTTAAAATTTGTATTTTGGCAATTTTAGTGAATTTTGGGTATTTAAAATGAAATATTTTAAATAATAACGACGAGAAAATTATTTTGAATAGAATTAGAAGTGTATCTTTATATAGATCGACGTTAGAATATAAATATTTATTTTAAATTATAAAAGGAATTGAAAATGGCGCGGTAGTTCGAAAATTCGATTTCAAAGTTCAAATGAATGTACAGGATCCAAAATAAACCGGATTTTAGCAAAACCAAAAATATTAGAACCTAATTGAGAATATCTTTCCAACGAATCCAAAAAATTGAAATTTCATAGCAGAGATAAAAAGTTATGCCCAGTTGAAAATTCAGAATAGTCGCTACGGAATTCTGGCCCTTAAAAATGGAAATTTTGCAAACGACCTCAGTTTTCGACGAAACCACTTTTGTTGGATCTAGGATGTCTAGTTATTGCTAGATTCCAAAATTCAAAATTTTTCGAATCAATATGTGAGTGTGGCAAAAGAAAACATGTTTTAACAGTTTCAGTCAATTTCGATCGACCAGAAAATGACCATTTTTCAAACGATCTCAGAATTTGATGAAATTAATTTTGTAGGACCGTATCGTCAATACGAAGCTAGAAAATATTTTTCGGGAATTTTTAGAGTCAGTATGTAGCCCCGATAATTTGAAATGTACGTTTAAAATAGAATATATAGATTTAAATTTTGATTTGAGCAAAAACAGATCATAACGATTGAATTGGCCTACGTAACCTATCCCATTGAGTTCGGAATGGGGGTAATTAGCTAAGGGCGACAGTCGTTGGGTTCGATTTGGGGTTCAAATGAAAAGGGTACTTTTCATAGAAAAATAAATAAAATATTATATTAAATATAAAAGGTCAACACCCTCCTTTTCTCTCTCTCTCTCTCACTTCGTTCAAAAAAAAAAAGAGAAAAAGTGGAAAACGCGATCCCCGTAGGCCAGCCCCCTCCTCCGCTGCGCTCACCACCCCCCTCTTCGACGTCGGCCTCTCCACCTCCTTCCTCGAACATGCTCTCCCCCTTCAGTCCGACGAACCCGCACCCCCTTACCAAAACCCGACGCCCCCTAAAACCCTAGCCCCTTTTCCCACCTAATCTGCCGCCGCCAAGCCCAGACCCTCCCCTGGCCACCCGCGAGCAACTGGAAGCCTCTTTCGCTGAATACTGTAAGTTTTTTTATTTTCTTTATTTATTTATTTAATAAAAGTCAGTTTTAAAAAGAGGAAAAAAAATTCTTTTATATTATAGTAAGATAGGTATTTTAAAATATAAAAGCTAGGATTTTTTAAACATTAAAAAGGGATAATAAAGTTGTGATTTTTATGAGGTTTTTATTCGTATAAAAACGTGATTTTTATTTAGATTAAAGATTGGATTTTTGAATACATAAAGTATTGATTTTTATTTATGTAAAGGTTTGATCTTTAACATTGAAAAGATTCGATTTTTAAGGACATAAAAATAAGATTTTTATTTATCTAGTGGTAATATAAAAATTGGATTTTTATGCGTATGAATTTGAAGTAAAAATTCGATTTTAACATATATGAAGTAACGATAAAAAAACGATTTTTACATATATGAAGTAGCGATAAAAATTCGATTTTTACATATATGAAGTAATGATAAAAATTCGATTTATATATATATGAAGTAGCGTTATAAAAATACAATATTTATAATGAAAACATCGTGTTAAAGATGCTATTTTTATCATCTTGAAAGTGAAATAAAAGTATGTGATTTTTATATATGTAGTGAACACGGACGACGAAAGTGACGAAAGGTGAGCACAGCGAAAATTTTCTACATAAGAAGAGTCGTGGCGATTGGTTTAGCTAGTCGGTGAGAACTCCTCACTTTTATTTTTATTTCTAGTTGAAATATATACTAGGATGCAGACGATGCTTAGTAGCACCCGACACCCATCGTCCACAGACCATGGACGACTTGTATGCTTGTGTGATTGTTTGTGTTGTGAAATCAAATATATATTAAGGTGTTGAAATAAAATATATATTCATGGGTTGAAGTAAAATATATATTCATGTGTTGAAGTAAAATAAATATTCATTTACAAATCGAAGGATTTGTTTATGTACACCGATTTGACTGATATTGATTGGGACGATAAATTTTACACATCGCCCAACTACACAAATAAAAATCTGTGTTTGTTGATGTGAAACCCCACACGGGTATTGGGATGATATTTGACGTACACTAACCCCGATTGTTTAGTTTTATGTCAATCGATGGGTTGACAGATTGTGTAAGCGTTAATTATTTATATTTAATGCTTATGCAGTTGTGTGGTGCACTCTGGATGATGGTTGACTATTTATTGTTGCTATTATATACATGTACTGTAGAAAATCCATATAATTAACATTATATGGTAATTGATTGGGCCTCATTCCAATTTGGAAAATAAGGAATATTATAAAAGAAAAATTCATGTGTCGAATAGAATAAAAATTCATGTGTTGAATAGAAATATAAATTCATGTGTTGAATAGAAATATAAATTCATGAGTTGAATAGAAAAATAAATATTCATGTGTTGAATGGAAAATATAAATTCATGTATTGAATAGAAATATAATATTCATGTGTTGAATGGAAAATATAAATTCATGTGTTGAATAGAAATATATATTCATGTGTTGAATAGAAAAATAAATATTCATGTGTTGAATGGAAAATATAAATTCATGTGTTGAATAGAATAAAAATTCATGTGTTGAATATAAATATATATTCATGTGTTTAATAAAATATATATTCATGTGTTGAAGAAAATATTCATTTGTTGAATAGAATAACGAAGTTATTGAAATATATAAAGCCATGTTGGTTAGATATGCGCCATTTTGACGCGAACGATATTTATATCGATTATATTCATTTTTATAATGATTATAGAAAAAGAAGTGATTTCAAAATATAATATTTTGAAAATATCATCATTTATAGATTAATGATATGGAATATTCAATTTTGATTAGAAACTGAATGCGAAGTTGAAATCGTTTTGAAAACGAATTTAAAACGATTTATAAAATACGTTTTAAAAGGAAATCGATGAAATATATAATATATATATTATATATATATATATAATGGCCTGAATAGAACACGCCGCGCTGCGGTAGTTCGTGAATTTCGACCATTGACTTCGAGTGGACATTACGGGAGATCCGACCATCGGATTCTCCTAAAACTGGAACCGTTGGGTTCGTATCGAAAAGAGCTTTCTAACGAATATTAGATATTTGAAATCTAATGGTTGGATTTGGAATTATGTCCAAATCAAATTTGGAAAAGGTCGTTGTAAGTGCAGTTCGATGGCCGTTGATGGAAATTGACTGTACTGGCGTTGATAAAATTATTAAAAATAGTAATAATTTGTGTAAAATCATAAGAAATGATTTGTGAAGAATTGGGATGAAAAACTCCATATTCGAAAAGATAAAAATAGTTTTTTATCGAAATAAACTATTTTTGAACTAAAATAATAATTTATGTATTTTTAATTAAATAAATTGGATTTGAAAGGGATTTAAAAGTAACCAGAAGTTTCAATAATTGAATTGGAATGGAATGTGATTTTGGGTTTATAGTGAACCATGTTTTAAATGACATTGTTTCTTTAACCCAGTTAAAGGCAGGATATGATTTCCCAAGTTAAATAATCATTGATAGTGATTATTGGGAAGATTAAAACCAAGTGGAGTTTTAATGAATCTTTAATTAGATTGAAATGATCGAGAATGGAGTATCACCAGTTTTGCTCCAGGTGATGGTTAAATCTTTAATTAGATTTGAACGTGAAATGGTAATTGAATTTACCGATAACACCGTGGTGTTAGATATGAAGTATTACCAGTTTTACTTCATGGTATGAATAGGTTGGGATTGGGAAATTAAAATAAATGATTACTTCGGTGTGGTTCGCTAATCCCGACTAGTTTGAATTGATATTCAAAAGAAAATTAAAGAATAAATTTAAAGAATTTATCTTTGATAAAATTAATGGGAACCTTTCCCAAAGTATAAGAATATTTGAATAAAGGAATATTCTGAATTGGAATGAGGCGTATGTTGTATTTGTGTAATACTTGCTTATTATATACGCGAGTTATTCAGAAAGACCGGGTTTATCCCATTCTGAATAACTGATTCGTCGTGATGTCGAGGATGAAGACGGTGGTCGAAGACCGGAGGTCTTCACATCGTTTGGGTGATTATTGATGATCTTGGTTGGGCTGTACACCCAAGAGGAGGGAATCAGTTGGTGATCGTCTAGACGTACTTGGAGATCGATGGATATGCGAGGTACAAGGTGCCTCCAGTTTCGTTCAGACCCAGAACGAACTTGTAAATGGACTGTGTGTCTGACATTGGATTTTATTCTGTGTGATTGATTTCTATTAAATATATATCTGTTTGGCGGCAGAGAATTTATTCTCTTGCTTAACGCCCTTCTCTGAGACGTACGAGCTCAGGGGTTATATATTGATGGATATCAATCGCATGGAGTGAATTGCCTGTGTGGCATGCCTAAGTGGCAATTGATCAAGGCTTCTGTTGAAAAGCAAAGTCTTGTGGTTGATGATCAAAGCACCGCCTATGTGGCATAGCTTTGTGTAACATTGATTCGCGAGCCTCACACCCCGGTATGAACCGGAAACTGGAGAGGATCCAGGGAGAACGTGCGTCTCTTTCTAGTTAGAGGTGGTGTCAGTGACCTACCAGCCCTGACATTTATATTATTTTCACCTGTGTGGTTGTTGTTGTTGCGAGGTGCCTCGGATATATCGGTGACTGTGTGGAACCGATGGAGTCATTTGGCTCATTTACACCCCATAGAACGGGGAGACGTAGTGTTCAGGGTTTTATTTAATCCACATCGAGTGGACCGGCCCTGTGGCTCCTAGGTGCAGTTGCGGCTGTAGCCTGAGACATGGACTAGATTGTCTCGAATTCGGTGAGGACTATCTTTTGCCTCGGTTCATAGATGGAAATCCAACTTCCAATACGTGACATTTGCGGTTTTGATAGTAGAGCCTAGTATTGGCGACATAATATATGGTACCCATGCCGTCTATGATTGATACTTATGATTGAAATTGTTTTGACACTATACACTTATAGTAATAATAAAAGATGAAATTTAGCGTATCAAGCATTCTTTGGCTATTATAAGGTAAAACCCTATCCTCCGGCTTGTGTTTCATTGTGTGATGGGACCTGGGTCTTATAATAGCTTCATTGTTCTTTATTTAGCATTGCGTTGTTGTTTTATGCACTGGTGTTCTTGGGAGGAAACCCGTTCCGTGTTATACGTCGTGGTCCCTTGATTTACCTAACTTTAAAATAAAGATTAATAACTATTTTAGTTCTCACACCAGTCACATGACTGACCTAGAGTTTATTGTTTTAACCTAAACTCTGGGTGCCCCTATTTTCGACACGGGCAGCTAGTAGTTTTGGTTTTGCATATTTATATTCACAGGAACCTGGTTTACAGCTGGAACGATACTCGGAAAGCTCTGTATCTGTTTATCTCTTTCAGTTGTGTATTGTATTATTTTCCGCTGCTATGTAATGTATTGTAATCTCTGATAATTTATGTTGTATAATATTGATTCATACTCTGTATTTTCTTGTATTCTGATGGAATTGTTGTAATAACAATGAAATGTTCTTCTGTTTGCGTTCTGATTCGTCTTATCCTCAATTCAATCCGGGCTTTCCTTACCGGGGAAGTTCGAGTCGTCTCAAAAGATTTCAAGAATTCTATAAAATCCACAAAACACTATTTACCCCCTCTAGGGTATAGTTTTCCATAAAATCCTTTATTTGCATTCCCCAACACCATGCAGATATCTCATGACATGTTTTATGCCATTCCATTGTCTTTAAGTTGTTGCAAAACTGTATCTTGCTCGAAAATTGACTGAAAGTGCAATATCTGGTCTCGTGCATTGGGCTAAATATAACAATGCACCAATGACACTAAGATATGGTACTTCTGGACCAAGTACATTTTCATCATCTTCTTTTTGGCGGTAAGGGTCCTTCTTAATATCTAGTGATCTAACAACCATATGCATACTAAGTGGATATGCTTTATCCATTTGAAAATGCTTTAGGATTTTCTCAATGTAATTTGATTGATGGATCAGTATGGCATTTGTACTATGATCGATCTGTAGACCATGGCAGTATTTAGCTTTGCCAATATCTTTCATTTCAAAATCCTTTTTCAAGTAATTTATTGTTTCATCAATCTCTGCAGGAGTTCCAATCAAATTTATATCATCAACATATACCACTAAAATAGCTATTCCCTTTATCGATTTCTTTATAAAGACACATGGACAAATGAGATTGTTTTTATATTCATCTTTTACCAAATATTCACTAAGACAGTTATACCGCATTTTTCCACGTTGTTACAAACTGTTTAGTAATCGTCTCAGTTTTATTGAATACATTTACTTTGATTTTTATTCAGGCAACTTATATCCATTTGGGATTTTCACGTAAATATCAGTACCCAGTTCACTGTATAGATAATCTATCACAACGTCAGTCAATCTTATATCAAGCTTCTCAGAAACTACAAGGCTTATTAAATATCGAAATGTTATGACATCCATAACATGCGAGTATGTTTCTTTAAAGTCAAAACCTGGTTTCTGTAGGTTTGTATCTAACAACTTCATTTTTATCATTTCGTTTTCCAACAAATACCTATTTATAACTTATTGTTTTGACATTACCTGGGGTTATCTCTATTATTCCCAAATACACCATGCTTTTAAAGTGAATATAGCTTAACCTGAATAACATCTTTCCACTTCTGCCAATCATGTCTTTTTCGACATTCATTTATGCTAGTAGGTTCATTATCATTATCATCATTATAGTCATGACTTTCAGTTATTTCAGTAGCTACTAGGAATGAGAGTACATCATCAATTATTATTTTACTTCGATCTCATATTTCTCTATAATTCATATAAAATACCGAGATCTCATTATTATTAGGTACCATTTTATTTTCGGAAGCTTCTATCATTTCCTCTGGGATAATAGTTCCTTTATTGATTTATGAGAATTGGAATTTTCTTTTAAGTTATCATTTGGATCATTTATAACCTCTTCGGGAGGTTTGTTAGTTGATGATTTTTCGTCAAACTTTCTTTTTCTAAGTTCTAAGCCTTTTGAACCTATTGGTCTTTCAATCCTTTATCTAGCTTTAGATTCAGTTGCTGTTATTGACCCTTCGAGGATTTCAATTCAAGCTGGTGCATTTGCTACTAGAATGTGAGATTTAGTTATTTTTGCAGCATCATTAAATATATCTAGCATTTGATTTGCAATATTATGAACACGCAAATTGTTTGTACCTCATATTGGCATGTTTGGTATGTGGATCCAAATGAAACATTGATGGATTATTCCATGAAATTTCACGTCATTCTCCTAGAACATTCTTTTTTTTCCTAACGGCGGGAAAATTGACTCGTCAAATTTACGATTTGCATATCTTGCAGTAAATACATCACCTATAAGAGATTCAAGATAACAAATTATCGAAGGTGAGTCAAATTCCATATAAATTCTCAACCTTCGTTGAAAACTCATTTTAGTACGAAGTGGGGGGCTAATGGGTAAATGCACAACGCAACCAAATTTTAGTAGATGTGAAATATTTGGTTGGGATCCAGTTTAAAGTTGTGATGGTGAAGATTGATGATAGTCTAATTTTTAATCAATTTCGATACATGCAAAATTGCATGTCCCCAAGTTGAAACAAGTAGTTTTGATTCCATAAGTAATAGCCTTACAATAAGTTACAAATGCTTAACGAATGATTCTGCCAGACCATTTTGAGTGTGAACATAAGCTATTGGATGTTTAACTTCAATTCTCAGTGATAAACAATAATTATCAAATACTTGACAAGTAGATTCTCCTACAATATTTAGTCGGATTGATTTAATTTGATGATCTGGGAAATGTGCTTGCAAGTACAAACATACATGTGACCAACGAATTGATGCATTAATTAATACCATAAAATATCTAAATGGTCCATAAGAGGGATGAATTAAACCACATATATCACCTTGAATTCTTCGTAAAAATGCTAAAGATTCAAAATTGATTTTATTGTATGAAGGTCGAGTAATTAAATTTCCTTCTGCACATCGTGTACACATGTAATCATTTGGTAAATTCAACTGATTTGATAAATCATGCACATTTGAGTTTTTAGCAATTTTACGTATCATAGTTGATCCAGGATGGCCTAAACAATCATGCCAAAGAATCAATTTCTTTGTATTCGTGAGCTTCTGGCTCATGTTTATAAAATGAGATTCAACTATGCCAATTTTTGTAAAGTATAATCTAGTTGAAGTTGTACCAAATTTTTCTAAAATAGGCTCCTGGCTTTCAATTTTAGAAATAACACAAGGATATTCTTTGTTGGTTTCATTTATAGTTTTAATATGATAACTATCCATTCTTATATCTTTAAAGCTAAGAAGATTTCTATTAGAATTGCTTGAATATAGTACATTTTGAATGGATATATATGTGTACGATTTGGTAACAGTATATGGGCTCTTCCAGATGCTTCAATTATATTAGTTGAACCAAATATAGTTTAAACTTTAGATGAAATATTTTTAGATAATTCAGGGAAAAACTTCATATTTTTCAAAATTGTATGAGTAGTTGCACTATCAAGTAGACATATATCATCACTTAAACACTGACGGTCCATACCTTAAGAATTAAAGATAATACAGTTAGTCAATCACTTAAATAACTTATAAATATAAATAAAAGTTACAAAAAAACTACTTATCAAATTCTAACATTACATATAATTTCAGCAAGTCCACAAGAATAAACTAAAAAAAATAGGTAAACAAAAAAAGGCGAACTAATAAATTCTAAAAGAAATGAAATGAAAAAAAGTTCACATAATTATCTTCAGGCTTCCAATCGAACAACTCAGTCATATCTTCAAACATTTCATCTAAATTTTCATTGCTAATGAAATTTCCATTGTAATATTAAATAAAATTGTCTAACTTCAAGTTACTATTATCAGACAATCCTTAGTATTATTTGTCTTGATATTCTTTGACTTTTGGTATTCTTCCACTGTTTTCTTTGATGATTTGCACGTAGGATGGTTCGAGATGACATACGTAAAGATCAATACGTAAATGGTAGATAACGGAGCGGTCCGCAGGAGTTACTATAGGAGTGACCGGGAGAGAACAATAGAGCTTGTCGCCATACGTGACCAATGATCAAGACGTTCAAATCTATAGTAAAATTCCTCATAATGTTTTTTATTTTCTACAGCTGAATTACGACTATTTTTAGGCTCATTTTCTTTTGTTGCCTTTTAAAATTAGTAGTTTTGTTGCCTCCAAAACATTATAACCACCTCAACTGGGGTTGTATTCACTTCCACGTCCACATCCAATACCACGTTCACGTCCTCCACCTTTTCCACAACCTCTTCCTGAGTGGGCATAACTAGCATTAACTTCTGGTAATGCAGCTGAACCAGTTGGTCTTGAGGAGAGATTTTTAATAAACAATTCATTATTTTGCTCAGTAGTTAACAAACATACAATAAGTTCAGAATATTTTGTAAAATGATGCTCTCGATATTACTGTTGCAGGAATATATTCGAGGCGTGAAATGTTGAGAAGGTCTTTTCCAACATTTGTGCATCTTCTACCTTTTCTCCACATAATTTCAGTTCAGAAATAATTCTAAACATAGCACCTCAGGTTCAACCACTCTTGCCTTGTATTTGGAAGTATGACAGTCTTTTAGTGGTCATAACGCTCCTTCAGAGAGTTCCATAAGTGGAGAGGATCTTTTTCAGTTAAATATTCTGTTTTGAGATCATCGTGGATGTGACATCTTAAAAATATCAGAGCCTTCACTTTTTCCTGATGGAATATATTATTAACATTTTTAATGTTATTTTCTAAGCATTGAGATTGAAATTGGATCTCGGAGTCTAGTATCCACGATAAATATATATGTCCAAAGCCTTGAATTCAAGTTTAACAATATTTGGCATTTTGCGAACTGCACTTAAAACAGATTGCATGATGAAACTAATATTGACAATTTATTTTTGAAATATAAATATAAACATGTGAAAACAAAATATCAACAAATGACCAAATATGCATTTTCTTTTCTTTAATCAAAAACAAAATAAGCATTATAACACTACAATAATTATACATGTTTAGGTATATCCATCACCAAAGCTTCCTTATCATGAATAACACATTCTAGCATCATCAAACCACCAATATCATAATATTTAGTTTATGTCTAAATTTCTGAACCTGCATAAACCATGATTCAAAGCATGTAGATGGTAGATTTAACATAGCAAAACTTATACTCAAGAAAGCATGCCGCGGCATGAATTTCAACATGAAAACGTGCTATTGTTGATTCAACTATCAAGCATATAATTGTAAAAAACCTAGCATACTTCTATATGAATTTTAAAATGGAACCATTCCACTATTTAATTCGGTGTTATTACCAATTCAATCCAACAAATCATAGAGCCATTTAATTTCATAATATAAACAATGGCATGAATAACACCTACAGTTCAGAGGAAAACTAATTAGTAAAAGGATATTTATGAGCGTAATATATATATATATGGGAAAGTCTAAATGGAAACAAAATGTTTACACAAAACTAAACACACAAAATTTGAGCCATTAGATCTCTCCAAGAATGTCACCTCACACATAAAGACAAACAAATTGTATGGTCCAGATTTTGTGTACATAAATTTGTGTTTCTATGCCCCTCAATAAGGACCACACATTTCTATTTACCTAAGTTAATGGGGAGAGGGAGTTAGTGGGAGGAAAGAGAAACATAAATATATGGTGGAAATCAGGGATCTATAAGGATGTTGCACTTTTTGGAATGCTCTTGATTCTCTCTCTCTCTCTGTCATATATATATATATATATATATATATATATATATATAGACACACACAAAACAAAAGGACATATGCATTTGTAACAAAAATTGGTTTAAAAAAACTTATAAACTTGCTTAGAAATAAGAAGGCAAATATGTCGTTTTGTGCCTGCACCGCAATGAATGCAAAATTGGTGAAACATATACCTTCAGGAAGAAAGAATAGACAAAAAATATATAAATAAAGTGAAGTTTGAAGTACCTTAGATAATAATAAAGTTGTACTAAAAAAATTCTATGTGGAAATAAAACTACATGTAGCAGTACTTATAAAGCAGAAGTTTTCGATGATATTTCATAGGTAGAACGAGTAAAAATAGTGACAAATATCATACTCGGGAAATCTATTCAAACTTCTTGACTGTATAAAAGGTAGGCAACACCAAAAAATAGCGTCACATGAGAAAAAAAACGACAAATTTTGTTGATAAAAAAGATCGTGTTAATAACATGTTATAAAATAAAATAAGAACGGAAGAAAATAGGGACAGAAATGAATTTTTATTCATTTTGATACTTTTATATCACACACGCGCTCTTTATTTACATACTTCACATGTCCTAGTAATTACAATAATGTCCCTTGCATTAAGTGTATTAACCCTTAATAATTAATATATTAAACATGAACAAGTTAATTGGTCAGTACCGATCAATAGATTTATACTACCTTCTTTTCTTACATTAATGTACGTCATGCTCTAATCTTGCTTCACGCTCCAAAATCAAGTCACTACACTTATTCATTAAATATTTTAAACTCTAATTGGATGTGAATCTATCGATGCCATTGGTGTCTATCAATGTATTTAACAGAATTTCCCTTTTATCCTTTTGCAGTTCCCTACATTCAACGGCCTATGTGTGTCCGGTAGTCATTCGTTCATCATCATGAAATCCAGTGTCATTTAATTATCACTTGAGAAGAATCACATATAATTACTTGCTCCCTCAAAATATGTTTCTATGAACACTGTGACGGCCCGCCCCGCACCAACCGACATTTACTCCAAAAGTGAGCTGTACACATGTCCAGTTAGCACGGGACGGTCGTCAAGGAAAGGAAGGAAAGAAGGAAATGAACTAACAAGGAACCTGTAGAATGTCTCACAGCGCATGAAACAAAATATAATAACAACATACTTGACATAAAACAGGTGAGACAGTGCATAAGTTGAAAACAAACTAACATAGCAGCGGAAAATCCGAGTACAGCTTATGATCCAAAGCTAACATTATTACAACTTTTCAAACTGTCTCGAAAAAACAAAAGCAAGATAAAGGAGGTACACTACTAATGCCCAAGTAGCGACCACCAACGACACAGGGAGAATATCTATATATCATACGTGGAAGCCTCCTGCTCGCCTCCGAATCAGTTACTCCCACATCACCAGCTAACCTGTCTCTAGTCTGCTCGTGTAAGCACCTAGAGTAATAAGAGGAGACATAAAACTCTGGGTCAGACATAAAGCCTGGTATGAGCGATAAGCATCTAAACAGAACAATAACAGGTAGACTAAAACATACCTGAACCTGGACCTGCAACCAAAGAGTTAGCACTACATACTGTACAACACTCTAAGGTGCCATTTCAAATGGTGTAAAGATAACGGGGGTGGGGTGTGCATGTCATAGTGATGGCAAACAATCAAACATAGCATCCATCCTCACATCTCTCACTCAGTGCGTAAAGCATACGATATTCACCACTTCGATCACCCAACATACCTTTCTATGATCACTTTGCCACATGGAGTCATAAATGGCTTCACTGCACTGATACATAGCCACTAATCCTTTGTTATGTCCACTTTGCCCCATGGAGTCGCAATGACCCAACTGCACTGGCTCATAGCCTCACTAATCCTTTACTATGTCCACTCTGCCCCATGGAGCCACAATGACCCCACTGCGCTGGCTCATAGTCTTACTACGCATCACTTTGCCCCTCGAGTCATAATGACTCTACTGCACTGATAACGTAGTCTTGCTACCATCACCTTGCCCCTCGAGTCATAGTGACTCTACTGCACTGATAAGTAGCACATCATCCATTTTCAGTGGTGAATCAAAGTTATGAACGTCGACAACTCCTTAGCACACGTCCCGCAGCAAAGTCCAACCATGAAGTGAACTCATTGGTTCCCAACTGGATCCTGAGCTCTAACTTCCATTTGGACTACCTTTGCATCTCGGGTTATTGGTCATCACCGAATCGGTTCAGATCTTCCCCTAATCACTAGTTCGGATTGGAATGCTTCCCTTCACTGGATCGGGTCGGATATCTCGAGCTCCCTCCCAATATGTCGGTTCGGATCGGAAGACGTCATCTCTAGGGGATCGGGTCGGGTTCTTCAATTCCATTCACCACGCATCGGTTCGGTTCGGAGCACCATGGCGGATCGGGTCGGAGAACACCAGGCGGGTCGGATCGGATGATGCATGCCATGAGAAGTGCGAGTGGATCGAAGCGTGAAGTGTGAGAGCGGATCGGGTCCTCCTAACCGATCTGATCCGGTTCGGATGTCTTCCTGCACTTTTTCCAGCAAGCAGTTTTACGCCACTCGACGGCGTTTTCGACCATTCCAACTATTCTAATCAATCACAAAGCATACCATACAGTCATAGCAACATGTATAATCGACCACAAACATCAAAACAATAATCATAGCATGTAAAATGGATCAAACATACCCAAAACCCCATATTTTCCCTTAAGCATGTTTAGGTGAAACTAATGATGCGATTAGCAAAACTTAACCAAATTAACCCAAATTCGTATCAGAGGTCTAAAACATCATTTCGGATTTTATAAATATTTTTCCAGAATTTTATCATGTTTAAATTCGCTAATTAACACTAATTACCCTTAATTAGCCATAATTAGTGAGGAACTATGCAAATCACTCACCTTAGCCACAAATAAGACTTAGATATGAAATAAATCTCTAATTTGGTGCGAATCCCGATGCTAAACAGCAGCTCTAACGTTGATTTGGTGAAGATCTCCCTTGATTTGATGTTGCTAAGCTTAATCCTTGATTAGAAGGTGATTTGGAGGTGATTTAGAGGTTGGAGGCCATTTTTAGGGTTTCTAAGAGGTAAGTGGAGGCTAGAAAACTGAAATGGAATGAATCTCTAACTCCTTTCAGCCTCCCCATAACCCTAATCCCGAAATGGGTTATGGGCCCATTCACTAATCACCCTATTTGGCCCGGTTAAGCAGTTTTTCACCTTCCAAACCTTATTTCAGCCATATCTCCCAAACGGTAAGTCCGTTTTCCACATGTGACCACTCTACGGAAAGGTAAACCATCAAATGAATCTAATGGAAGTGGTTTTAGGTCAAAATTCCTTTCCAGTCAAAAGTTATGGCCAAAACAAGATCAGCTAGGGGCAAAACGGTCATTTAAAAATCGACAAAAATCATGAACATGGGAAATGAGTCTAATGGTTGTTTCCCAAAGTTACATGACCATACGACTTCATATGGGAAAGAAATAAATATTCTATGATCCTCTGATGCGTAGAATACGGGTTGTTACATTCTCCCCCCTTAAGAAATTTCACCCTCGAAATTTCCTAACCAAAACACACACAAGGGTCCCGCATGCCTATCAACCATAAACAACAGTCAAACATGCAAAACAAGCAAAACAAGTTTATCCTAGCATGCGGAATAACTAAATTGCAAAGTAAATCTTACCAGGCAAAGAGTTCTGGATACGTCTTTCTAATGCTCTCCTATGTCTCCCAAGTACAGTCATTCTCGTTCTCGCCCCACTGAACCTTGACTAGCTTCACCGCCTTCCTTCGAAGTTGCTTTGTATCGTGCTCGATAATACGAATCGGCTTGCGGTTCCCAACCGCCTCGGGTTCCACTTCGAAGTCCTCTAGCTGATCAGGTGAAATAGTCATATCTGGGTCGTGCACGAACTTCCTTAACTGGGAAACATGAAATACATTGTGAACTCCCGCCATCTTCTCTGGTAAGTCAACTCTGTACGCCAAATTCCCAACTTGTTCGAGAACTGGGAATGGTCCAACAAATCTTGGTGCCAACTTGCCTCTCCTGCCAAATCGTATCACGCTCTTCAACGGAGAAATTTTGACAAACACCAAGTCACCAACGGAGAATTTTAAGTCTCTTCTCCTTTTATCAGCATAACTCTTCTGCCTATCCTGGGCAGCCTTCATTCGTTGTTGAATGATCTTAATCTTATCTGAAGTTTCCCTCACCACATCTGGTCCAAGCATAAACTTCTCGCCAGTCTCTATCCAACATGATGGTGAGTTGCACGGTCTTCCGTACAAAGCTTCATATGGGGCCATACCGATACTGGATTGGTAGCTATTATTATATGCAAACTCTACTAGATGCAAATGGTCATCCCATGATCCACCAAAATCCAATATACAAGCTCTCAAGAGATCTTCCAATATACAATTCACCCTCTCCGTTTGGCCGTCGGTCTGAGGATGATATGCGGTACTGAGATGCAATTCTGACCCTAGAGCCTCTTGTAAGCTCTTCCAAAACCCACTAGTAAACAACGGGTCTTGGTCACTCACAATGCTTTTAGGTACTCCATGAAATCTCACTACCCACTTCATATACAATTCTGCTAACTTAGCTGCCGTTCTGGTCGATTTGACTGGTATAAATCTTGCACTCTTAGTCAATCGATCCACAATTACCCAAATTCTATCATGTCCCGTTCTAGTTCTTGGTAAACCGTCGATGAAATCCATCGAGACTTGCTCCCATTTCCATTCGGGAATTTCTAATGGCTGCAACAACCCACTAGGCTTCTTTTGCTCCTGTTTAACTAACTGGCAATTCATGCATTTGGATATAAACTTCCCAACGTCTCTTTTCATCCCTTCCCAATAGTAAGTTTGCTTCATGTCTCGATACATCGTATTACCACCGGGATGTATAGTTAGTTTTGAGTGATGACATTCTCTAAGCGCTTCATCTCTCAAACCATTTACGTTGGGCACAACTAGTCTTCCATTCTTTCTAAGCCATCCATCTCGATCAAGCCCATACACATTCATCTCCTCACCGTCGATATTCATCTCTAACTTGGAGATGATTTCCAATAGATTAGGATCGTCCCTCTGGCTGGAACCAATCCGCTCTATCAAAGTGGGTCTGATCGCCAAACTAGCTAGCACTTCTGGATCCAATTCGCACTTTGGTCTGAAATCAAACCCTGCGACATACTCCAGTTGCTTCCATTCAAGAAACATAGCCCCTAAACTGGCATGTCTCCTACTCAAGGCATCGGCTACCGCATTACCTTTCCCAGGTGTGTATGCGATATCAAAATCATACGAAGCCAAGAACTCTAACCATCTCGGCTGACGGAGATTTAGATCCTTCTGGGAGAAGAGATACTTTAACGATTTATGATCGGTAAACAACTCAAATCTCTCTCCCAAGAGATAGTGTCTCCACATCTTTAGCGCAAACACGATCGCTGCTAATTCCAAATCATGGGTAGGGTACTCTCTCTCATGTGGCTTTAGTTGTCTACTAGCATAAGCTACAACCCTACCTCATTGCATCAATACAGCACCTAGTCCGGTACCACAAGCATCCGTGTATACCGTCATCTCTTCATTCCCTTTAGGAATGACTAATACTGGCGCACGCGTCAACTTTTTCTTTAGACTCTTGAATGCATTCTCACACACTCCGTCCCAGACGAAGGACTGGTTCTTCTTAGTCAACTGAGTCAACGGTGCTGCTATCTTGGAGAAGTCCTGGATAAACTTACGATAATATCCAGCTAACCCCAAGAAACTTCTTACATCAGTTGCATTCTTGGGCGTAGGCCAATCCTGCACCGTAGCCACCTTCGCAGGGTCCACGGCAATACCATTCTCTGAAACAACATGGCCCAAGAATCTCACTTCCCTCCTCCAGAAGTGACACTTAGAGAATTTCGCTTTCAATTGGTGTTTCCTCAACACCTCCATCACTATCCTCAAGCGTCCCTTGTGTTCCTCCTCTGTCCTCTAGTAAACAAGGATATCGTCTACGAACACAAGAACAAACTTATTCAACTGATCTCTAAATACTCGATTCATAAGATCCACAAAGTAGGCTGGTGAATTGGTCAACCCAAATGGCATGACCAACCACTCATAGAATCCAGACGGCGTCCTAAATGCCATTTTCGGAACACTCTCATCCGCTACTCGGAGCTGATGAAATCCTGTCGCGAGGTCCAACTGGGAGAACACTCTTGCTCCTTCCAGTTGATCAAACAAATCATCTATCCGTGGTAGAGGATACTTATTCTTCCTCGTTACCTTATTCAACTCGCGATAGTCCACACACAAACGAAGGGAATCATCTGCCTTAGTGGCAAACACAACTGGTGCTCCCCACTCGGAGACACTTCTTCTAATAAATCCCTTCTTCAAAAGATTGCTGACTTGCACCCCGAGCTCTCGCTGCTCCCTTGGTGTCATACGACGAAGTGGCATCACTATAGGTCTGGCATCTTTCACTAAATCAATACGGAACTCAATCTCTCGGTGTGGTGGAAGCCCGGTCACCTCCTCGAAGACATCCGGATACTAGCCAACCACGGGAACATCTGACAACTCATCATGCGGGATGTCGAGGGAATTTATAAAACTAGCCATTACCCCATCACTAGGTAGACTACCAAACACTACCCTCCGCCCATCATCCGCCCTAACTGTCACCAAATAGCCCTCACAGTCTACCACCACCCCGTATCTTTGGAGCCAATCAACCCCCAATATAATGTCATACCCAGTAAAGCCCAAAACAAAGCAATCACAAACAAACATACATCCATGACTCGATAAGACCAAATTTCGGCAAATCATACTAAGGCTAGTCGAACCACCAATCGGGTTCGTCACAACCAATGGTTTATCGACTATTTCGGGTTCCAGTCCCAACCTATCTACCAGCTCACTAGATATGAAGGAACAGGAAGCCCCAGTATCAAACAAAACTCGAACTGGTACATCATTAATAGAAAGCATACCTTGAATAACAACATTCTTTCCTTTCTCCGCCGCAGTTGGGGCATTCGACGAAGAAGGAACAACATCAATAGCATATGCTTTCACAATCTGCTTCTCTTTAAGAGGTTGTGGACACTTATCCTTATGATGTCCCACTTGGCCACAGTTATAGCACTTCCTATCCGCTGGCTTGGCCCAACATTCTTTAGCATAATGGCCCTTCTTACCACAGCTGAAGCACCCAACATCTTTCTTGTTCTTTTTTTGGCCATCCCTAGATTGGTTCTGTTTTCTCTTGTTCTGAGAGTTATTCTTGCCTCCACCGCCCACTTGCGGTTTCAGCCCTTCTGCAGGTGCAGCCTCAGTCTTTGGCTTAGGGTAAAGACTCTCTGATCTCAATGCTTTCCCTACAATCGATTCAAAAGTCTCATCGATGTGGTTGATAAGCCTTTCCCCCAAGTATCCATCCAACCCAGTAATGAACTTCTCATTCTTATTCTCAGGAGTATCGATAAGAGATAGTCATACTTCGACAAAGTGTCGAACTCAGCAATATAGTCCGAGACTGCCCAACCATTCTGCTTGAGTTCCAAGAATCTCTTAAACAACACTGACTTCTGGGCAGCTGGAATGAACTTCTCGCTAAAGCGAGCCTTGAACTGATCCCAAGTAACCTGATCTTCTGGAGTAGCTGTTCTAATGGCATTCCACCAATTCATCGCTCTCCCTTGCAGCTGACGAGACGCTAGCCTTCTCTTCATCGCATCCTCGATACCCAAGTCGTCGAAGATACGATCATAGCTATCCAACCAATCCTGAACATCTATGGCCGACTCCGTTCCATGGAACGGCTTCTGTAACACCCCGTATTTTTAATGTAATTAAAAATGTATATATCCACAGATAGGATTAATATGGTGATGTATAATGAAAATTAATTAATATATGAAAAAAAAAGATTGGTTGCATGCGATGTAAATATGTTGCATGCACTGATTTGCAAACATAATGCATTAACATTAAAAGAAAAAGATTCATGCATTGGTTTAATTTAAGTATTGTAACTAACATGTAAAAGAGAAGTAAGGAAAGAACAATAATTATCATTGTTCTAAGACTTATTAACAAAAGACTTTGTAGCTCAGTTGGTTAAGGCATTGGATTTGTAACATGGAGGTCGAGGGTTCGAACCCCGACGACAGCATAATTTTTTTCTCTGTTTTAAAGAGGGGCAACTGAACATGCAAATATATGTACATATACAAATTCAAAATTTGAAAGGATAAGAACGTACATATAAGGAAATAAAGAAAATATATGTATATACATGAGAATATATATATATATATATATATATATATATATATATATATGCAGAAATATATGTATACGAAAGATAAAATTTAAGATAAGGCTATAGTAAATGAAATATGGCAAGAATTAAATAACGGTGCAACATCGTTTGAATTTTGAAAATAAAATGAAAGTTGTGCGTATATATATATATATATATAAATATATATATACGCGTAAAATGGTCGTTAAAGGAATTGTATACATATAAGAATATTTCATGTGAATAAAACAGTTAAATAAATTCCAGGAATTCAAAAGTTCGAAATTCAAATTTCTGCGCCAAAACAGCTTGTGGGACCCAATGCTGACTTAGCACTGCATGTACGATAAGATTTGGCTAGATTCATCTGCGAACCTGGACTATTTTCTTAACTAGGTTCAATGCTGACTCAGCGCTGCGTGTACGATAAGGTCTTGAGCAACTATATAAATAGCCCTGGTCTTCTTCTCTATTCACAATTCTTCTCTACCCTTATGCTGCAAAGATTCTTAGTAAACATGGCTTCCTCTCCTCCTCTTAATCAAATAATAAATAAAATAATATATATAAAATAAATCAAGACGAGGAGGTGCTGCTCAAAGACTTTCAAAGAGGAGATTCAAGCTAGAATTCAAGTGAAGATTCGAACGACTGCAACGACCGTTTTTCTACGAATCATAGCAACGCCATCTTTCTATTCTAATCTAATCTCTGTAAGTCAGTTATTTCTAGATTGAACGTTTTTCTTTGTTCATGACATGAAATTAAAGGAATAAAAGAATATGCCAATTCTCTTTCTTTCTATTTGAATCTGTGCCTGTCTCTTTGGACCTAATTAAGAACTGTCATGATTCAAAGACAAATAAGACCGTGACTATGAAACTATGGACCTAAAAACCATATGCCTATGACTATGAACGTTTGCCTATGACTATGGACATTGCCTATGACTATGGACACGGCCTATGACTATGAACATTGCCTATGATTGTGACTATGACTATGAGGATTACTTCCTTGACAAAACCTATGCCTTTGATTAACATAAACTATTGCCTATGACATAACAAGGACATCTGTGATTAAACCTCCATGATTCATGACTAGGAAAGTGTTGCTTAAGTTCTGTGATTTTGAGATTGGGGCTAAACCCGATTATTTATTCTGCTTGTCCTTGGTCTTCTTTGGTTTTAGACTATGGGAATTTACCTATTAGGTTAGGTCTACCCATGTTCTTGAACCTACTCTGTCTATTCTTGGTTTTATACCTTGGGAATTTACCTATTAAGTTAGGTCTACCCATGTTCTTGAACCTACGTCGTTATTCAAAACCATTTTATGCCAGTTGTTATATCTATCCTTTTCATAGCAATCTTTGGTTCATTCCCTATTTTCTGCGAATCTAGATTTATCTATAATCTAGATTGAATCACGATTATACGAACGGCGGGAATGCGATTTGGGGCAAAATATGAAATTTACTAAAACGTAGTTTAACTTGGAAATTGGCATAAATTGGGAACATGTATTATGGCATGTTCATAGAAATGCAAATTGGATAAATTTGACATAAATTATAAGATGTGTAATTTGAATCTTGTATTGACGTGTAAATCTAGCATTTACATGAATTGTGAACTAGAGTAATAAGTCTAGTTTGACATGAATTAGAATGTTAAATCAGAATTGGATTAGCTAATTTGGCTCGATAAGTATATTGGCATAAACTTGAAAATTGGCCATAATTGGGAGTAATTGTCAGGATTAGCAAAATCATGGTTAGTGACACTTCATTTGGTATGGTTTACATACCAAAAAGCATAAATATGATATAGAGGGGAAAGTGGACCGTAAGAATAAATGTGGACAATTTACATTAAAAGAGTAATTGGGAAATAAGTAAATTAGGATTAATTTACTTACAGAATTTGTCCTAAATGAGGAAATGTTAATTTAGACAAATTAAAGGTTTGTTAACGACATCTCTTTTAATAATAAACCAGAAAGTTCTAGGGTGACAGAGAGGATAGTGTCTAGGCTTGAGTTTGGAAAATACAAGTTTCCTGCTCTCCCTGTCTATCCCTAACTGATCCGACGGACGGGATGGTTACTTTCAAAACCTGATTTGAAAATTAATCAAAACCCCTTGAACTAGAAAACACGAATAGGCCTAACCCGAGGTTAGACTGAGTTGCGATGTAAACCTGCCCGGAACCAACCGGCACATCCAGTAATCGCAACAATATATGTCTAATGTGAGTGGTCATGGCTTTAATTTATTTAGTTAAAGCTAGAACAAGAATGCTAGGGTTAAGTTAACTAAGACACTTAACCAACTCAACATGATAACAAGACTGGTAGGTGGGGTTAGGTTCATACAGTTAAGCTAGAATGAGAGGGTTAAGTCCATAGGAACACTTAACCAACTTAAGCACAGTTAAGCTAGAACGGAGGGCTAAGTCCACAGGGACACTTAACCAAACTCATGGTAACAAGACAAGATTTGTAGAGGTTAAGTAACTAAGAAAACACTTAGCCAAATTAACATGTTAACTAGTCTAGAAAGTGGGGTTAAGTAAAGTTAATACACTTAGCCAAATTAACATGTTAACTAGACTAGAGGTTGGGGTTAAGTAAGATTTAATACACTTAGCCAATTTGATATGTTAGCTGGGCTAGACCGTAGGGTTAAGTAAACTTGAACACTTAACCATCAGATTGTGATAAAAGAATAGGGGTAAGTCTAAACATGAAGGGATAATACTTGACCATTAACAACATGTTAGTTAAGACAGACGGGCAAGGTTAAGTTAAAAGGGAACACTTAACCAATACATGGTGAATGGGTAGGGTTAAGCAATAAGAAATACTTAACCAATATAACTTGGTTTGTTGTGGGGTTAAGTCAACATGAATTACCGATAACACTTAACCAGTATAACAGGATGAATGAAGAGGGTTAAGTTGGCTTGAATTGACTAATGACACTTAACCAATCCAAATTGACGGGAAAGGGAGATAAGTAGTAAACCTTAGAGAACAATGATTCTGGAAACTAAGTGGTAAATCTTAGTTAGTAAAACTAAGTAGTAATTCTTAGTATAACACGGGAAGGAGCGAATGTCCGTCTGAATAGAGAGAAGGCTCCAACGAATTGGGTTACGAAGCCCGAGGCTTCGAGGGGACGTGAGGGTACTCTTGGTATCCCTCTGTGAGGCTGCAGATGATCCGTTTGGGCCCACAGAGGTTAAGGTCTGCGTAGAAGAACCAGGGGTATGCCTTGGTTGCAATACATGGCAACCTAAAGACTAGGATGGACCGGCGTGATTCGGCGAGCAAACGGTAGCCCTGTGATAGTAACTCGTCGTCTACCATCCATCTTGAGTCAATCGAGATACGTGAAGCGGAAAGGCGGAGAACTCCAAAAGACCATATACTTGCTATCTAGTTATGGTTGCGGATGGCCATAGGATAGTGGGGCATCGGGGGCCGGCGTATAGTTCTCATTTTACAAGGTGTGCCTTTCATTAGTTGAGGGAGGGGTCAAGTGGGACCATAGCCACTGGAATAAAAACATACCTTAGCATCTGCATCGGCAGATATCTGAAAACTCCCGACCGAGTTCTGTATTCCTTGATTTGCCCTGTCACAGGAGTCGGACCGCACATTACAGGACATGTGCATCTAGACAAGCGATAACGATTCGCGATACATGCGTGGGGAAGTATAGGAACATATACCACTCTAGGTGGTGTGTCCTAGACTTGGGGGCATCGTTCGACAGGTAGCGTAATCCCTAGTTGGACTAGGTGGCATAAACCCTGAACTCGAGAAGCGTTCAGCAGATAGCGTAAACTCTAGTTAAATCTAGAAAGCACTTGATAGAAAACCCTAGATTTGATCTAGGTAATAAATAATGAATGTATGCCAGAAGGCAATGGAAAATACAGGGATTGGGATCACGTTATCGTTACTAGTTGGGACACTAGATAGGTGGTGCAAAGATATAGAAACCAGTATAACAAGGAAATAGCGAAGCAGCGAAAGTATTAGAGCGTATCCAGTTTATCTTAGCATATCTTGTGTCTAATCTTGTTGACCCTATCGTCATGGTGAAATCTTGTATTCAGTTAATTCATGTCGTTCTGTTTTCCATTTTCACTTGCTAGAAGTTACTGAACTTACTCAGGCTTTATGTCTGACTCTGTTTTTCTTTCGTCTTCTTTTCTTCCGTCCCCCCCCCCCCCCAGGTAGAAAAGGAGGGAATAGTTTAACTCAGGTTAAGTTGGACTGCCACTCTTTCCCAGCTTGAAGATTTGTCGAAGTTTTGCTTGGATTCTCGTTCCAGATGCTATGGCTGGCTCTTGCTAAAAATCGGGGAATATAAATGTATTTTTATGCTTCTTTATTTTGTAAGACAGATGACACTCTGATATTGTAAAGAAATCTTTGTACAAACTATTTTATCAATAAAGCAAAGTTTTATTTTCCGCTGCTTAATTTCTGTCTGTCTTGTAATTTATCTGCATCTTTTACCCTAAATGCTCCACAGAACTTAGTGCATTCCCTTTGTGAGTGACACTAACGGATGTGGGGTGTTACACGTGGTATCAGAGCTGAAGGTTACCAGATCAGATAAAGGATATGAAAAATTATTTTCAAACGGTTTTAAAAGAAGCATTTTCAAAAGAAGAGATTTGTTTTAAAGGCATATTCCCCAAAGCCATACGCACTATCTTCTCTTCCTCTGTTTAAATTCTGGTCTCATTCTTTCTTGAGTCTCTGGGGCTCCTGGCTTTCTGGGAGGTAACCTCATCGAAGGGCAAAGTAGTGCCCGGCTTCCATCCATAGTCGTAGTTGTTTCATCTACGGGCAGTTTTCTTTCAAAGCTTATAAGGTTTTCCGGATGATGGAGGCAGTTTTCGAGAGATTTGTCAACATGACTACACACGGAAGGGGATGAGGAGTTTGGCTAAGGAGCATAACCTTAGGATGAGGAATTCATGGATGTAAACTTAGCACACGAAGGAGGAAGAAATTATAAAACCTAAGACAAGAGGAAGTATCTTTAATAGGGTATGATAGGGCATATACTTAAGGACAAGGGCAAGAACGAGGACGAGATTTTCAGAAGGACAAGTACATGCTTTCGCCACCAAGCCTACCTAGGAGAAAGGTAGTCCGGTTGGAAGAGTCTAGTTTTCTGTTCGTGCTATTTCCTTAGGTTCTAGCGCTTCTCATTTGTTCATATCCACTTCCATAGTTGGGTCTCTGCACCATAGTACTTGTATAATAGAAAGATCCCACTAGAGTCTCAAATCCAATTGGTGGTCCGACCAGTTTATTTTTTTGTTAATAGGGATTTGAGAATAGCTATCGAGTTTGCTTATATCATCTCACGTAGATCGTCTAAATTCGGGGGAGATATTCCTTGGGTGCTTGTCTGATATTGTTTTAGGCCTTTGGGGCTTGTACTTGAGGAATGTCGAGTTCGGTTTGGATGGTTTGCGGGAGAGATGAATAGTTGTGGTAGGCACTCCAAAGAGCACGTAGTGACCGTTCGACTCTTATAGTTATGGCATGACGGATAAGAAGGAAACCTCTAATCATCTTAGTACGTATACTTGGTACCGTGATTGACATATGTTTATTTTGGAATTGGAGGTCGGAAACTTCACAATCGTGAAGTTAAATTAGTTAAGATACAGTGGAGTAAAGCTCAAGAAGGCAAGATACTAGCGTCATACCCTTTTTCTTAAGGGTGTATCCTTGATTTCTTTGTTTAGGAGCTTTGCGCATAATTGTTTCTCTCTTTCCAAAGTATATCACCTAGGTCGTATCTTCTATCCTTAGGTAGAAGCCAATGGATGTAAACATGTATTTGAAACATGTTATGGTTGATGGTTGCAAGTGGTTGCTAATGGTTGCTTGTGAATGCATATGCATACGTATTAGACACTAGATCAGTTAGGACGTTTTCATATTGCATTTACAGATATGTATTTAAGTTGAGCCTGATATGTTATCATATGGATGTTGCATATGGATGAATGGCCGTGCACGCATGTAGTATTTACGTAACTAGGGATGCTTGCATACATGATTGGACGCATGGCACCGACATGATTCGCATTAAGGAGGTCGACTGAATAAGTAGACCGCCTGATTTTACAGTAGATAAAGACATATACACACACTATGCATATGAACATGAAAGCATTAGAAATATTTTAAGGACAATGGATGCCTGTGATTGGATGGTTGAGTAGATGGGTGATTGGATGGTAGGACACATTCTTCCAACTAGAAGATTTCGGGGACGAAATCCTTTTAAGTGGGGAAGAATGTAACACCCCGTATTTTTAATGTAATTAAAAATGTATATATATCCACAGATAGGATTAATATGGTGATGTATAATGAAAATTAATTAATATATGAAAAAAAAAAGATTGGTTGCATGCGATGTAAATATGTTGCATGCACTGATTTGCAAACATAATGCATTAACATTAAAAGAAAAAGATTCATGCATTGGTTTAATTTAAGTATTGTAACTAACATGTAAAAGAAAAGTAAGGAAAGAACAATAATTATCATTGTTCTAAGACTTATTAACAAAAGACTTTGTAGCTCAGTTGGTTAAGGCATTGGATTTGTAACATGGAGGTCGGGGGTTCGAACCCCGGCGGCAGCATAATTTTTATCTCTGTTTTAAAGAGGGGCAACTGAACATGCAAATATATGTACATATACAAATTCAAAATTTGAAAGGATAAGAACGTACATATAAGGAAATAAATAAAATATATGTATATACATGAGAATATATATATATATATATGCAGAAATATATGTATACGAAAGATAAAATTTAAGATAAGGCTATAGTAAATGACATATGGCAAGAATTAAATAACGGTGCAACATCGTTTGAATTTTGATAATAAAATGAAAGTTGTGCGTATATATATATACGCGTAAAATGGTCGTTAAAGGAATTGTATACATATAAGAATATTTCATGTGAATAAAACAGTTAAATAAATTCCAGGAATTCAAAAGTTCGAAATTCAAATTTCTGCGCCAAAACAGCTTGTGGGACCCAATGCTGACTTAGCACTGCATGTACGATAAGATTTGGCTAGATTCATCTGCGAACCTGGACTATTTTCTTAACTAGGTTCAATGCTGACTCAGCGCTGCGTGTACGATAAGGTCTTGAGCAACTATATAAATAGCCCTGGTCTTCTTCTCTATTCACAATTCTTCTCTACCCTTATGCTGCAAAGATTCTTAGTAAACATGGCTTCCTCTCCTCCTCTTAATCAAATAATAAATAAAATAATATATATAAAATAAATCAAGACGAGGAGGTGCTGCTCAAAGACTTTCAAAGAGGAGATTCAATCTAGAATTCAAGTGAAGATTCGAACGACTACAACGACCGTTTTTCTACGAATCATAGCAACGCCATCTTTTTATTCTAATCTAATCTCTGTAAGTCAGTTATTTCTAGATTGAACGTTTTTCTTTGTTCATGACATGAAATTAAAGGAATAAAAGAATATGCCAATTCTCTTTCTTTCTATTCGAATCTGTGCCTGTCTCTTTGGACCTAATTAAGAACTGTCATGATTCAAAGACAAATAAGACCGTGACTATGAAACTATGGACCTAAAAACCATATGCCTATGACTATGAACGTTTGCCTATGACTATGGACATTGCCTATGACTATGGACACGGCCTATGACTATGAACATTGCCTATGATTATGACTATGACTATGAGGATTACTTCCTTGACAAAACCTATGCCTTTGATTAACATAAACTATTGCCTATGACATAACAAGGACATCTGTGATTAAACCTCCATGATTCATGACTAGGAAAGTGTTGCTTAAGTTCTGTGATTTTGAGATTGGGGCTAAACCCGATTATTTATTCTGCTTGTCCTTGGTCTTCTTTGGTTTTAGACTATGGGAATTTACCTATTAAGTTAGGTCTACCCATGTTCTTGAACCTACTCTGTCTATTCTTGGTTTTAGACCTTGGGAATTTACCTATTAAGTTAGGTCTACCCATGTTCTTGAACCTACGTCGTTATTCAAAACCATTTTATGCCAGTTGTTATATCTATCCTTTTCATAGCAATCTTTGGTTCATTCCCTATTTTCTGCGAATCTAGATTTATCTATAATCTAGATTGAATCACGATTATACGAACGGTGGGAATGCGATTTGGGGCAAAATATGAAATTTACTAAAACGTAGTTTAACTTGGAAATTGGCATAAATTGGGAACATGTATTATGGCATGTTCATAGAAATGCAAATTGGATAAATTTGACATAAATTATAAGATGTGTAATTTGAATCTTGTATTGACGTGTAAATCTAGCATTTACATGAATTGTGAACTAGAGTAATAAGTCTAGTTTGACATGAATTAGAATGTTAAATCAGAATTGGATTAGCTAATTTGGCTCGATAAGTATATTGGCATAAACTTGAAAATTGGCCATAATTGGGAGTAATTGTCAGGATTAGCAAAATCATGGTTAGTGACACTTCATTTGGTATGGTTTACATACCAAAAAGCATAAATATGATAAAGAGGGGAAAGTGGGCCGTAAGAATAAATGTGGACAATTTACATTAAAAGAGTAATTGGGAAATAAGTAAATTAGGATTAATTTACTTATAGAATTTGTCCTAAATGAGGAAATGTTAATTTAGACAAATTAAAGGTATGTTAACGACATCTCTTTTAATAATAAACCAGAAAGTTCTAGGGTGACAGAGAGGATAGTGTCTAGGCTTGAGTTTGGAAAATACAAGTTTCCTGCTCTCCCTGACTATCCCTAACTGATCTGACGGACGGGATGGTTACTTTCAAAACCTAATTTGAAAATTAATCAAAACCCCTTGAACTAGAAAACACGAATAGGCCTAACCCGAGGTTAGACTGAGTTGCGATGTAAACCTGCCCGGAACCAACCAGCACATCCAGTAATCGCAACAATATATGTCTAATGTGAGTGGTCATGGCTTTAATTTATTTAGTTAAAGCTAGAACAAGAATGCTAGGGTTAAGTTAACTAAGACACTTAACCAACTCAACATGATAACAAGACTGGTAGGTGGGGTTAGGTTCATACAGTTAAGCTAGAATGGGAGGGTTAAGTCCATAGGAACACTTAGCCAACTTAAGCACAGTTAAGCTAGAACGGAGGGCTAAGTCCACAGGGACACTTAACCAAACTCATGGTAACAAGACAAGATTTGTAGAGGTTAAGTGTGACGGCAAGGAATTTCGCTCGGTCCGAACCAGTCGCTGAACCGATCCAGGCCGTTCGAAACGCCCTATCGTTTGAGAACACGACAAATCAGAACGCATACAGAAGAACATTTCATTGTATATTACAACAATGCATCAGATTACAAGAATATACAGAGTATAAATGGATATTACACAGAAATAATCAGAGATTTAAATTACATTTAAATACATAGCAGCGGAAAATAATACAACACACAACTAGAAGTAGATATACGGATACAAAGCTTTCCGGATATCGTTCCAGCTGTAAACCAGGATCCTGTGAATATAAATCTGCAAAACCAAAACTACTAGCTGCCCGTGTCAAAATAAGGGCACCCAGAGTTTAGGTTAAAACAATAAACTCCAGGTCAGTCATGTGACTGGTGTGAGAACTAAAACAGTTAATCTTTATTTTTAAATCATTAGGTAAATCAAGGGACCACGCCGTATAACACGGAACGGTTTTCCTCCCAAGAATACCAGTGCATAAAACAAACAGCGCAATGCGAAATAAAGAAAAATGAAGCTGTTATAAGACCCAGGTCCCATCACACAATGCAACGCAGCCGAGGATAGGGTTTTCCCTTATAACAGCCAAAGAATGCTTGATACGGTTAAAACAAATCGTTTGATACTATTATAAGTGCATATTGTATAAAACAACTTCAAATCATAAGTATCAATCATAGGCGACATGAGCGTCCCATGCCACTATGTCGCCATATATAGGATTACAACTAAAACCGCAAGATCACGTATTTGGAAATTGGATTTCCGTCTATGAACCGAGGCAAAAGATAGTCCTCAACCGATTCGAGACAATCTAGCCTACCATGTCTCAGGAACAGCCGCAACTGCCCCCTGGATCGTCAGGGCCGGTCCACCGATGTGGATTATTATGCCTGAACAATACGTCTCCCCGCCCTTTGGGGCGCAAACGAGCCAACGAATGACTCCATCGGACCCGGATCGTCCGATCAAACCGAGGCGCCTCGCAACAGCAACAACCACACAGGTGAAAAGTATATAAATGTCAGGGCTGGTAGGTCACTGACACCACCCTAGCTAGAAAGAAACGCATGCCCTCCCTGATGTCCTCTCTCGTTTCTGGTTCACAACCGGGGTGTGAGGCTCGCGAATTCACGTTACACAAAGCTGTGCCACACAGGCTGTGCTTTGATCATCACCACAAGACTTTGCTTTTCAACAGAAGCCTTGATCACTTGCCACTTAGGCATGCCACACAGGCAATTCACTCCATGCGATTGATATCCATCAATATATAACCCCTGAGCTTGTACGTCTCAGAGAAGGGCGTTAAGCAAGAGAATAAATTCTCCGCCGCCAAACAGATATATATTTAATAGAAATCAAACACACAGACTAAAATCCAATGTCAGACACACAGTCCATTTACAAGTCCATTCTGGGTCTGAACGAAACCGGAGGCACCTAGTACCCCGCATATCCATCGATCTCCAAGTACGTCTGGATGATCACCAACTGTTTCCATCTTCTTGGGTGTACAGCCCAATCAAGATCATCAGTAATTACCCAAACGACGTGAAGACTTCTGGTCTTCGACCACCGTCTTCATCTTCGACTTATCGTCGTATCAGTTATTCAGAATGGGATAAACCCGGTCTTTCCGAATAACTCGCGTATATTTTAAATAAGTGTTACACAAACACAACATACGCCTCATTCCAATTCATTAGTCACTAACCGTAAATTAATCAAGAGAATAATTCCCCAAATATTAACCCCGAAGGCCGAAACCAACATCAGATCAATATCCAGAAAACCATTCTGCTTGGCTAACCGACAGTTAGTTTCTAAATTTCACATTCATAGGGAAATGTTCCCATTAATTTTATCCAAGATAAATTCTTTGAATTTATTCTTTATTCTATTTTTGAATCTCAATTCAAACTAGTCGGGATTAGCGAACCTTACCGAAGTAATCATTTATTTTAATTTCCCCATCCCAACCTATTCATCCCATGAAGTAAAACTGGTAATACTTCATATCTAACACCACAGTGTTATCGGTAAATTCAATTACCATTTCACGTTCAAATCTAATTAAAGATTTAACTATCGCCTGGAGCAAAACTGGTGATACTCCATTTTCGATCATTTCAATCTAATTAAAGATTCATTAAAACTCCACTTAGTTTTAATCGTTAACTGGGTTAAAGAATCAGTGTCATTTAAAAACACAGTTCACGATAAACCCAAAACCACATTCATTAATTATCGGGTTAAAGAACGAGTGTTGTTTAAAACACTGTTCACGATAAACCCAAAAATCAATATCAATTCAATTCCAATTAAATATTATTTAATTGGTACACTTCATTAAATCTAAATAAAAAGATTTAATCATTTCTCAACTGGGTTCAAAATCAGTGTTAGTGAAGACACCATTCACGACAAACCCAAATCACATTCGATATTCAATACAAGGCTCTGAATAGAAAATATATCGGCCTATATTCAATATCAAATTCTACGATCAACAAATGTCGTATTGGAAATAACGATATAAATATATATCTTTCAAATTTCCATAACAACACCTGTATAATCACGAATTCCAACATCGAAATATTCCGAAGACAATTTCGATTCAAATCCACTCCAATGCAATCATTGGATATTTTGGTTATTTTCAAAACCCTTTTTAAATTCAATTTATTTACCTGAAAATAAATAGAATTATCATTCTAGTTCAAAACTAGTTTATTTCGATAAAAATCTATTTTTCTCTTTTCAAATATGGAGTTTTTCATCCCAAATCTTCACAAATCATTTCTTATGATTTTACACAAATTATTGCTATTTTTAATAATTTTATCAAGGCCCGTACAATCGATTTCCATCAACGGCCATCGAACTGCACTTATAGCGACCTTTTTCAAATTTGATTTGGACGTAACTCCAAATCCAACCGTTAGATTTCTAATTTCTGATATTCGTTAGAAAGCTCTTTTCGATACGAACCCAACGGTTCCGGTTTTAGGAGAATCCGACGGTCGGATCTCCCATAATGACCGTTTGAAATAAATGGTCGAAATTCACGAACTGCCGCGGCGCGGCGCGTTCTATTCAGGCCATTATATTATATATATAATATATATAATATATATTTCGTCGATTTTCTATTCAAAACGAATTATATAAATAGTTTTAAATTCGTTTCAAAAGCAATTTCAACTTCCTTTTCAATTCAAATCAAAATTGAATTCTTCTTTATAAATTCGTTTTAAAAATTCATTTCTATTCAAAATAAATTTCTCGTCGATATTATTTAAAATAATCCATTTTAAATAATCGAAATTCGCTAAAATCGCCAAAATAAAAATTTTAAACTGGCCCAGATTTTACGGGTTGTTACATTAAGTAACTAAGAAAACACTTAGCCAAATTAACATGTTAACTAGTCTAGAAAGTGGGGTTAAGTAAAGTTAATACACTTAGCCAAATTAACATGTTAACTAGACTAGAGGTTGGGGTTAAGTAAGATTTAATACACTTAGCCAATTTGATATGTTAGCTGGGCTAGACCGTAGGGTTAAGTAAACTTGAACACTTAACCATCAGATTGTGATAAAAGAATAGGGGTAAGTCTAAACATGAAGGGATAATACTTAACCATTAACAACATGTTAGTTAAGACAGACGGGCAAGGTTAAGTTAAAAGGGAACACTTAACCAATACATGGTGAATGGGTAGGGTTAAGCAATAAGAAATACTTAACCAATATAACTTGGTTTGTGGTGGGGTTAAGTCAACATGAATTACCGATAACAGTTAACCAGTATAACAGGATGAATGAAGAGGGTTAAGTTGGCTTGAATTGACTAATGACACTTAACCAATCCAAATTGACGGGAAAGGGAGATAAGTAGTAAACCTTAGAGAACAACGATTCTGGAAACTAAGTGGTAAATCTTAGTTAGTAAAACTAAGTAGTAATTCTTAGTATAACACGGGAAGGAGCGAATGTCCGTCTGAATAGAGAGAAGGCTCCAACGAATTGGGTTACGAAGCCCGAGGCTTCGAGGGGACGTGAGGGTACTCTTGGTATCCCTCTGTGAGGCTGCAGATGATCCGCCTGGGCCCACAGAGGTTAAGGTCTGCGTAGAAGAACCAGGGTATGCCTTGGTTGCAATACATGGCAACCTAAAGACTAGGATGGACCGGCGTGATTCGGCAAGCAAACGGTAGCCCTGTGATAGAAACTCGTCGTCTACCATCCATCTTGAGTCAATCGAGATACGTGAAGCGGAAAGGCGGAGAACTCCAAAAGACCATATACTTGCTATCTAGTTATGGTTGCGGATGGCCATAGGATAGTGGGGCACCGGGGGCCGGCGTATAGTTCTCATTTTACAAGGTGTGCCTTTCATTAGTTGAGGGAGGGGTCAAGTGGGACCATAGCCACTGGAATAAAAACAGACCTTAACATCTGCATCGGCAGATATCTGAAAGCTCCCGACCGAGTTCTGTATTCCTTGATTTGCCCTGTCACAGGAGTCGGACCGCACATTACAGGACATGTGCATCTAGACAAGCGATAACGATTCGTGATACATGCGTGGGGAAGTATAGGAACATATACCACTCTAGGTGGTGTGTCCTAGACTTGGGGGCATCGTTCGACAGGTAGCGTAATCCCTAGTTGGACTAGGTGGCATAAACCCTAAACTCGAGAAGTGTTCAGCAGATAGCGTAAACTCTAGTTAAATCTAGAAAGCACTTGATAGAAAACCCTAGATTTGATCTAGGTAATAAATAATGAATGTATGCCGGAAGGCAATGGAAAATACAGGGATTGGGATCACGTTATCGTTACTAGTTGGGACACTAGATAGGTGGTGCAGAGATATAGAAACCAGTATAACAAGGAAATAGCGAAGCAGCGAAAGTATTAGAGCGTATCCAGTTTATCTTAGCATATCTTGTGTCTAATCTTGTTGACCCTATCGTCATGGTGAAATCTTGTATTCATTTAATTCATGTCGTTCTGTTTTCCATGTTCACATGCTAGAAGTTACTGAACTTACTCAGGCTTTATGTCTGACTCTGTTTTTCTTTCGTCTTCTTTTCTTCCGTTCCCCCCCAGGTAGAAAAGGAGGGAATAGTTTAACTCAGGTTAAGTTGGATTGCCACTCTTTCCCAGGTTGAAGATTTGTCGAAGTTTTGCTTGGATTCTCGTTCCAGATGCTATGGCTGGCTCTTGCTAAAAATCGGGGAATATAAATGTATTTTTATGCTTCTTTATTTTGTAAGACAGATGACACTCTGATATTGTAAAGAAATCTTTGTACAAACTATTTTATCAATAAAGCAAAGTTTTATTTTCCGCTGCTTAATTTATGTCTGTCTTGTAATTTATCTGCATCTTTTACCCTAAATGCTCCACAGAACTTAGTGCATTCCCTTTGTGAGTGACACTAACGGATGTGGGGTGTTACAGCTTCCCACCAAGGTTAGTGTAATCCTTGCACAACTTGGCGAAATCGACCCTAGGCGCCTGCACTACTGGACCACCACCATTTCCGGGATTGGGAACTGCCCCTTGAACATCCCTAAGCATCTCCCTCATGAAGTTAGTGAACATCGTCCTCATGTCAGGAGCATTCCCATTATTGGTCCCCCTACCAGCACCTCTAGCATATCGGCTCATCGTTCAATCTGTAAAGAGGAAACGATTAACGACCCCATAGTAGTGCTAGTGTAGTACGACTTCATTCTCATACTACTAATAGTATATATATAGCTTTTGAAAACCAAAGTAATCACAAATACGCTCTCTCATATACGTACTATCTCTCCCTAGTGTCTTTCCCTAGGTTAACTACGCAACCTAGAGCTCTGATACCAAATGTGACGGCCCGCCCCGCACCAACCGACATTTACTCCAAAAGTGTGTTGTACACATGTCCAGTTAGCACGGGACGGTCGTCAAGGAAAGAAGGAAAGAAGGAAATGAACTAACAAGGAACCTGTAGAATGTCTCACAGCACATGGAACAAAATATAATAACAACATACTTGACATAAAACAGGTGAGACAGTGCATAAGCTGAAAACAAACTAACATAGCAGCGGAAAATCCGAGTACAGCTTATGATCCAAAGCTAACATTATTACAACTTTTCAAACTGTCTCAAAAAAACAAAAGCAAGATAAAGGAGGAACACTACTAATGCCCAAGTAGCAACCACCAACGACATATGGAGAATATCTATATATCATACGTGGAAGCCTCCTGCTCGCCTGCGAATCAGCTACTCCCGCATCACCAGCTAACTTGTCTCTAGTCTGCTCGTGTGAGCACCCAGAGTAATAAGAGGAGACATAAAACTCTGGGTCAGACATAAAGCCTGGTATGAGCGATAAGCATCTAAACAGAACAATAACTGGTAGACTAAAACATACCTGAACCTGGACCTGCAACTAAAGAGTTAGCACTACATACTGTACAACACTCTAAGGTGCCATTTCAAATGGTGTAAAGATAACGGGGGTGGGGTGTGCATGTCATAGTGATGGCAAACAATCAAACATAGCATCCATCCTCACATCTCTCACTCAGTGCGTAAAGCATACAATATTCACCACTTCGATCACCCAACATACCTTGCTATGATCACTTTGCCCTATGAAGTCATAAATGGCTTCACTGCACTGATACATAGCCACTAATCCTTTGTTATGTCCACTTTGCCCCATGGAGTCGCAATGACCCCACTGCACTGGCTCATAGCCTCACTAATCCTTTACTATGTCCACTCTGCCCCCATGGAGCCACAATGACACCACTGCACTGGCGCATAGCCTTACTACGCATCACTTTGCCCCTCGAGTCATAATGACTCTACTGCACTGATAACGTAGTCTTGCTACCATCACCTTGCCCTTCAAGTCATAGTGACTCTACTGCACTGATAAGTAGCCCATCATCCATTTTCAGTGGTGAATCGAAGTTATGAACGTCGACAACTCCTTAGCACACGTCCCGCAGCAAAGTCCAACCATGAAGTGAACTCATTGGTTCCCAACTGGATCCTGAGCTCTAACTTTCATTTGGACTACCTTTGCATCTCGGGTTATTGGTCATCACCGGATCGGTTCGGATCTTCCCCTAATCACTAGTTCGGTTCGGATCGGAATGCTTCCCTTCACTGGATCGGGTCGGATATCTCGAGCTCCCTCCCAATATGTCGGTTCGGATCGGAAGACGTCATCTCTAGGGGATCAGGTCGGGTTCTTCAATTCCATTCACCATGCATCAGTTCGGTTCGGAGCACCATGGCGGATCGGGTCAGAGAACACCAGGCTGGTCGGATCGGATGATGCATGCCACGAGAAGTGCGAGTGGATCGAAGCGAGAAGTGTGAGAGTAGATCGGGTCCTCCTAACCGATCCGATCCGGTTCGGATGTCTTCCTGCACTTTTTCCAGCAAGCAGTTTTACGCCACTCGACGATGTTTTCGATCATTCCAATTATTCTAATCAATCACAAAGCATACCATACAGTCATAGCAACATGTATAATCGACCACAAACATCAAAACAATAATCATAGCATGTAAAATGGATCAAACATACCCAAAACCCCATATTTTCCCTTAAGCATGTTTAGGTGAAACTAATGATGTGATTAGAAAAACTTAACCAAATTAACCCAAATTCATATCAGAGGTCTAAAACATCATTTCAAATTTTATAAATATTTTTACAGAATTTTATCATGCTTAAGTTCGCTAATTAACACTAATTACCCTTAATTAGCCATAATTAGTGAGGAACTATGCAAATCACTCACCTTAGCCACAAATAAGACTTAGATCTGAAATAAATCTCTGATTTGGTGCGAATCCCGATGCTAAACAGCAGCTCTAACGTTGATTTGGTGAAGATCTCCCTTGATTTGATGTTGCTAAGCTTAATCCTTGATTAGAAGGTGATTTGGAGGTGATTTAGAGGTTGGAGACCATTTTTAGGGTTTCTAAGAGGTAAGTGGAGGCTAGAAAACTGAAATGGAATGAATCTCTAACTCCTTTCAGCCTCCCCATAACCCTAATCCCGAAATGGGTTATGGGCCCATTCACTAATCAACCTATTTGGTCCGGTTAAGCAGTTTTTCACCTTCCAAACCTTATTTCAGCTATATCTCCCAAACGGTAAGTCCGTTTTCCACATGTGACCACTCTACAGAAAGGTAAACCATCAAACGAATCTAATGGAAGTGGTTTCAGGTCAAAATTCCTTTCCAGTCAAAAGTTATGGCCAAAACAAGATCAGCTAGGGGCAAAACGGTCATTTAAAAATCGACAAAAATCATGAACATGGGAAATGAGTCTAATGATTGTTTCCCAAAGTTACATGACCATACGACTTCATATGTGAATGAAATAAATATTCTACGATCTTCCGATGCGTAGAATACGGGTTGTTACAAACACCTAGCGTGCTTTTTCCAAAGATAACTATTCAAATCCTAAATTGATTAAATGATTCCCTTGTTGAAACTATCTCAAAGAAAGGCATGTTTTTAAATATGCTTTTGTTCCATGCAGTCATGATTCATATCTTGTTAATTGATATGAATTTCAAAGTTTTGTATTTAAAAAAACTCGTCATCTCTAGCTAAGATTTCATTGATCCAAGGGTAAAATAATGTCCATAAATGCTCTTATGTCGTTAGCCATAGTCAAGAAATAAAATATCCTAGTAAATAACCTAACAATACCAATTTCTAGCAATCCATCGCATGTATCAATACCAGTAAATCCTCTTATGTGTATTTTAGTACTTAAAAATAATTTCTTTATCGTCTTTCATTTCCTACCCATCGTTCCTTTTTCCTACAGTGAACTCTAGCCAAGGGTTTACAAAACTTCATCGATCTTGCTTAACCAAAACTGATCACTTCTATTAATCAACAATGCCAATTTTACATTCAAATCCATGCCTTTATATATTATTACATCATCAAATTATTTCACCTACTGATCTCTATGCATGAGCCAATCAATCATAGATACTGTATTTATCAACTTGGATCTTGATTTTCGTTGATTTGGACATTTTTGACTGACTTAAAAAAATTGATGTCAGTCTCCTTTTGGTTTTATCATTTTGATTGATCGTCTGAACCCTTCACATCAGTTTAGATCAGTAGGTAAAAAATGTTGGATTTAGAAATTCAATAATTTTATTCACTTATATGTCCTGATGTATGCTACATTTGATCATAAGTCGCTTCAATGATTCCAAAATCTCTAATGTCTCGAAAGCACACTACCTTTTCGCGCAAAGCTGGATCGGAAATAAGGTTTTTTACTCACATGGATTAGGCTGGGAATATTAACATAATACATTAATAGTTGAGTTGAGAACTTGTTTTCAACCACAAACGATCATTCATTTCATACGACATGCTTCCACATGCCATACTGGAGTAAGAAACATAAGCACATAAAGAACATTACTTTCCTATAGTTTATGTATAGTGTCTGATGCGACATATTCTTTTTTTATGCAATGTACATTGACAATGTGAGGCACAATAATTGCAATCACATAGAAATACAAATTTTAATTAAATAAATGTACCTTATGTCATAATTTTCCTTTGAGTCTTGTAAGAAATTTAGATGTGGCACTACAACATCCTAAAAGATTTTCTACCATAACATTTCTTATGCATTTATATCTCCATCTATCACATCTAGCTCCATAACCTCTTCTTCCTTAATGGTCGTTGTTGGCTTATCTATGCATCTAGAGCTCCCGTGACTGCTTCTTCTCTCATGTCCATCGTTGATCCACTGATGGATGACACTGCACATGTTATTTTTGACAATGTAACCATTCTTTACAATTTCCAGATTCTCCATCTCATCTTACAGTTAGAAATCTTTGAAGAATATGCCAAAGGCACGGTATTCCTGAATATGAGGTTGGGCAGCCACAAACTTTCGAGTGAGCAAACATCCCATCGATTTGGTACACAATATGTAATCGATATTTGTGCTTGCTAAACATTATCTCGCCTTTCAATCCATATTTGCATCGAGTATTAAATCCCTTAGAATCGTTCCTTCTCAGTGTCACCTTAATACTTGCGTAGTTGTTTTTAGCTTGTACATGCTCTTCATTGATTATATTTATCAAGAGTTTCTCTTAGATAGATTTTGTTAGTTGTGCAACTTAGTGTGAAGCGCTTCCAACATCACATACATTTCTTTAATGTGCATCACTCCCATAAGGTTGCAATTGATCTCCATAACAAAAGGAACGGATTTAAAGATAACGGCTTTTCTATTATCCACCCTAAGGGTTTTCGTATATATGGATTTTTGGATGTAAGTTCTTTAATGCATATATAGTAAAGAGAATTTACAGTAAAGAGAACATATATAACAAAATATGAGAAGCAATGCCTTTCTTTGGTGGCTCACAAAAACAAACCTAGGGTACTCATTGTACTCTCGGCGATGTAGCAAAAATGCCCAAAAAAAGAAAGTAAGACAAAAATAAGAGAGGCCTTGTAACGGCTCGGAATTTAGTTAGAAATATTTAATGGATATTAAATATTTAAAACGATTCATTTTAAGAAATAATGACTTGAAATTTATGTTTTTGATAAGGTTTGAACGTATAAATTTAAAATTTAATTAAAACGAGATCGTAACATCGCGATAGTTCATAATATTTTGTTTTGAACTTTAAATAATTATATAGAACTCGGTATAAGTCAGAATTTGTTGAAACAATAAACATTAGGATCTATTTAACAATATATTTCTAGCGGATGTTAAAAATCGAGATTTCGTCGTATAAATTGTAAGTTATGTCCAAATTAAATTCGAAATAGTCGCTACGGAATTAATTAATACATTATCAATTTATTAAATATATAAATTGGTTTTTTTATATAATACGGATGCCCTATAACTTGAAACTAGTAAATATTGAATTGGAAGTTATATACAATCCTATTAGGATATATATAAGATAATAATAATCAGCTTATTATCAAGCTGGATAATTTTATAATATTATAATAATATTACATAGTCCTTAAAAATAGCCATTTTGCAAACGACCTCCATTTTCGATGAAACTAATTTTGTTGTATACAAAATAGTATGTAATTGTAAAATTCCAAATTTCGCGCCCAACGGAGTTAGTATGTGGCTGTGCGAGATAAAATCGTTGATGTAGTAATAACACAATTATTTGAGCTCGAACGAGCATCGTTTGAGCAAACGGGCACGGAATTCGATGAAACCTGTTTCATTTGAACCGTAATGACAAACCATAGGTGTGTATCAATTTTCACCCTAAATGAAGTTCATGTGTGCCTGTGCGTAATTTTAAATGCCAAATACAAGTAGCGTTACAATAAAATTTAGTAAACTAATACCCGAGGCTTACGCTACAAGCTACATCCTACCTCTCTATATATACACCCCAACTCCATCTTCCTCCTCTACAAATTTCAGCCTTCGGATTTTTACAATAAAGCTCTCCTTATTCCATAATTTTTATCTCATGAATCATCAAGAATTAGAGGAAACCCCTAACATAAAAGTTGGAGTACCAGATGGGTGTAGTTACTGTAAAAATTTGGTGGCGATTGGATTTGTGGTTTTGTAACAACCCGGAAAATCAGAATCAATTTTAAATTTTTATTTTGGCTATTTCAATGAATTTTGAATAGCTAAAATAATTTATTTTAAATAATAATGATAAAAAATTTATTTTTATCGAAGTTAGAACGAATATATTTATTTTAATTTCAAAAGGAATTAGGAATAGAGCGGTAGTTTGAAAAGTCAAATCTGAAATTTGACTGAATGTACAGGATTCAAAATTAAACGAATGTTAGTGAAACCAAAAATATCTAAATCTGTTTAAAAATATCTTTCCAACGAATCCGAAAAATCAAAATTTTATAGCGGGAATAAAAAAAGTTATGGCCAGTTGAATATTCAGAATAGTCGCTATGGAATATAATATAATTTATAGCCCGTATAAAAGGGCCACTAAACAAACGACCTCCGTTTTCGACGAAACTACTTTTGTCGGATACGGAATGTCAAATTATTGCTAAGTTTAATTTTCCAGAATTTTTGGAATTTGTTTGTGAGCGTAATAAATTAAACTATGGTTTGATAATTTCTGTTGAATATGGTCGACCGTTAAAAAGGCCATTTTTCAAACGGTCTCCAAATTTAACGAAATTAATTTTGTTAGGACCGTATCGTCAAAACATAGCTAAATTTATTTTTCGGGAATTTTCGAAGTCCGTATGTGGCCCCGGTGAATTTAAATGTACGATCGAATTAATTAAATAAAGGATTTAAATTTTAAATTAAAGAAATCAGGCCAAAAACAATTGTTTGGGCTGACGGGACCTAGCCCATTGGTTCCGGAACAGGGGCAATTAGGTGGAGACAGCTCCTGTTGGACTGGAATTGGAGTTGTTATGGATTTACGGGATTATTTGCAAAATCGGTAATTAAATATTATAAAAATACACCGTACAATACGAAACCCTAATACTATACAGTACATAGCCGCTACCACCTCCTTTTCCATGGCTGAAAATGCTCCCTGCTTCTTCTCCTAATTTCTTCAAATCCGATCAATAAAACACCCTGCCCCTTTGGAGTTTATTGTAGAGCTTTTCTCCCTCTTCAAAACCATACCCATTTCAACCACCATTGTCTCACATAGATCGAGAACCGATGCCCCGAAGCTGCATCATTCGCAGCGCCGCCGTGCCCCAGAGGTGCGATCGCACCTGACGTGGTGGGTCCCCTCTTGAGCGCCGCACCCTCCCCTCCGGCATGGTAGCATCGGATCATCATCTCGTGCTCTGTATTGCTCGCGAAATCAAACCGTAGGATTGAACAGAAAGGGTTAGAACCGTGGCCTTGAAACTGAGTTGAGGAAGAAGGTTGATTTTAAATTATATTATTTAATTAATTTATTTTAAATGTTATTAATATAAAACAAACTATATCTCACTCATATGAACTCGAAACGGAACGATTTCAGATTTGTTACGATCGTGAGTCCGAGATCTACAATCCAAGACATACTAGGATCAATTCTGAGACTGAGTCCAAAATTGCAAATCTGAACCATTCAAATTCAAACGACAGTGAGAATTCTATTTTATTTTTATTTTTAAATAATTAGAATAAATCATGATTGTATTATCATCGATCCGCTGTAAATTTCTACATGCTATGCTACGTGATTTGATCTATATTTGATGTGTTAATGTAGATCTGTTAGTTTGGGTGATATTGTGTTATAATTGAATTTGCAATAAAAATGAATCAAACATTTTTGTTGTTATTTTGTTGAATCATAATATTCAACAAAAATGGAGTATCACCTTTATCATATTTGGTTGGAATTAAATTTGCAATAAAAATGTATCATACATTTTGTCACTTTGATTTAATTAGAATTTTCAACCAAAATAAAATATCGCTTTTGTTGTTGTTTAATTGAATTAGAATTTTCAATCAAAATAAAAAAGCATTTGTTGTTGTTTGATTGAATTAGAATTTTCAATCACAATAAAATATCACTTTTGTTGTTTGATTGAATTAGAATTTTCAGTCAAAATAAGATATTAAATTTAGTCATTTTGTTGAATTAGAATATTCAACAAGGATGAAATATAAATTTCTATTATTTTATGGAATTATTATAAAATAGATATGTTCATGTTTTTAAACAAATAAAACACTGCATTAAAAAGCTCACTTTTTTTAATGTAATGTTAGAATATGGAAAATGTTCATGTTTTGAATAAAAACATGATTTCACTAAAAAATTCATATTTTAGTGTCAAGAATTAAAGTAGTGAAAAAATGTACATATTTTAAAATCAAAACATGATTTCATTAAAACATACATTTTTAATGTGATGTTAAAAATAAGGAAATTGTACATGTTTTAAAATCAAAACATGATTTCATTAAAACATACATTTTTAATGTAATGTTAAAAATAAGAAAATTGTACATGTTTTAAAATCAAAACATGATTTCAATAAAATATACATTTTAATGTAATGTTAGAAATTAGTGAAAAGATACATGTTTTAAAATGAAAACATGTTTTACATTAAAAACTCACTTTTAATGTAATAATAGAAATACAGAAAAAGATTCATGTTTTAAAATCAAAACATGATTCCATAAAAATTTCACTTTAAAAGTAATAATGTTCATGTTTTTAAAGTAAAGACATGTTTTACATTAAAAATTCACTTTTAATGTAATAAATATGAATATAAGAAAAGGTTCATGTTTTAAAGTAAAACATGTTTTACATTAAAACTTCACTTTTTAATGTAATAATAGAATCTAGAGAAAAACATGCATGTTTTCAGAATATAATATGTTTACATTAAAAAACTTTGTTTTTAATGAAATGGTTAAAATTATATTTATAATTACATCACATATATTAGAATATATATGTGTTGTTAAAATTACATTTATATTTACATCGCATATATTAGAATTTATATGCATAGTAAAATTGTATTTATATTTACATCACATGTATTAGAATTTATATACGTTGTTAAAATTACATTTATATTTACATCGCATATATTAGAATTTATATGCATAGTAAAATTACATTTACATCGCATATATTAGAATTTATATGCGCTGTTAAAATTACATTTATATTTACATCGTATACATTAGAATTTATATGCGTTGTTAAAATTACATTTATATTCACATCGCATATAGTAGAATTTACCTGCGTTGTTAAAATTTCATTTATATTTACGTCGCATATATTAGAATTTATATGCGTTGATAAAATTTCATTTATATTTACATCGCATATATTAGAATTTAAATACGTTGTTAAAATTACATTCATGTTTACATCGCATATATTAGAATTCATATGCGTTGTTAAAATTACATTTATATTTACATTGGATATATTAGCACTTATATGCATTGTTAAAACTACATTTTTATTTGCAATGCATATATTAGAATTTATATGCATAGCAAAACGACATTTATATTTACATTGCATATATTAGGATTTATATGCAAAGTTAACTTGTCATCGATTCAATTTTCATGTAAATGAAATGTATTCTGTTTGACAATACGTAGATATGATATGCTAACAAAAACATTCTTTTATTTGGCATATTAAAAACGTTAGTGGAATCGTCGAATGGTTTATATATGTAAATATAAATTAAAATTAAACGAATCGAGCGCGGTAGTTCGCGTTTCGGAATCGTAACTTTAAACGATTATATCGAAAGATCCGACCGTCGGATTTTCCGAAAACTGGAACCGTTAGGATCTTTTTGGGAAGATCTTTCCATCGATATAAACTTTGTTAAAATCCAACGGTTAGATTTCGAGATAAGTGTAAATCAAAGTTTGATAAAAACAGCGCCAGAGCCGCCTATCGACCTGAAGCGTCGTTAAATTAATTTAGCTATATATATATATAGTGATAAAACGTTATTAAATACTATGAACGATTTGAAATGTTTTTAAACTATATATATGCGAGAATCATTTGAAAAGACCGAGTTCAATCTCATTTCAAATGATTATACGACGACCTAAATCGAAGATCTTAAAGACGGCGATTGAAGACCGGCAGCCTTCACATCGAAAGGATAACTACTGATGACCGACATTGGTTAGCTCCCAGTAAAGGGTTAAAGTGATAGTTATCCGGACGTATTTGTTGATTGTCCGGATATGCGAGCACCTCTCTTTTGTATTGGACATACGGGATGAGGAATAAGGTGACTCCGGTTTCGTTCAGACCCAGAACGGACTTGTAAATGGATGTGTGTCCGACATTGGATTTCATTTTATGTAAATTGATTTCTATTTAATATATATCTGTTGGTGGCGGAGAATTTATTCTCTTGCTTAACACCCTTCTCTGAGACGTATGAGCTCAGAGGTTATGTATTGGTAGTTATCGATCGCATGGGATGAATTGTCAATGTGACATGCCAAGATACAATTGATCGAGGATTTTGTTGAAAAGCAGAGCCTTGTGGATGATGATCAAAACATAGCCTATTTCGGCATAACTTTGTGTATAACGTTACCTCGCGAGCCTCACACCCCGGTAAGAGTTAGAAACGAGACAAGGGAACGCAGGGAGTGCACACGTTTCTTTCTAGCTAGAAGTGGTATCAGGGTTTTGCAAGCCCTGACATTTTACTTATGTGGTTGATGGAATAAGGCGCCTCGGATTTATTGGTCGATTGTGACCATTTTATAGGTATAATAGGATCGGGAAGCGTGTGTTCAGGAATTGCCAATCCACTAAGGTATATTTGTGGACCAGCCCTACAGTATCCAAGGGTTCACTGCGGGGGACCCTGAGACATTGCTAGAGTGTCTCGAATCGGTTAGGAGATCGTCCCTAGCCTTGACTCATGATGGAAACCCAATTTCCGATACGAAATTACGCTTTTGATCGTAAACCTATATATGGCGACATAGTAGGATGGGGTACTGTGCCGTCTAGGATTGATACATTTACTTTGAAGTATTTTTGAAACCTATTAGACACTAATAATAATATTAAAAATATTAGTTTCTACGTATCAAGCATTTTTTATCATTATAAGGTAAAACTCTATCCTCCGGTTTGCGTTGCATTGTGTGATGGGATTTGAGTCTTATAATGATTTCATTTTCAAAAAAGAATTGCGTTGTTTTTGAAATAAAAATTTATAAAACTTATGCACTGGCAATCCAATGGAGTAAACCCGTTCTGCATTAGCGGCGTGGTCCCGTGATTAGCCATATTGTTAGTTAAGAAAGATTTCTCATACTAGTCCCATGACTGACTCGTAGTTTGTTTCACTTTGCAAACTCGGGTGCCCTCTTTCCACACGGGCAGCCAAATGATAGGTTTTAGGTATGGATACATTCTGGATTGGAGCTTGCTTAAGGAAGAAAATGAAGAACCTTTCCTTTTTATCTTTTTATTGCTTCTTGAGACATTTAGACATTATTGATCTTTGATGTATTTGGTGGAGTTGAGACTTATTTCTCTTTTTGTTGAGACTTCTATTTGCTAAGTGTATCCTGTAACGGTGTACTCTGCTGTCTGTGATGTTATGCTGTGATGACATTTCCATTTCCGCTGCAATGATTTATGTGTTATGGTATTATGTGAGATCTGTTATTGTTGTAATTATGTTATGCTCCTATGATTATCCTTGCTTTCGTACCACGGAAGTTTGGGGTCGTCACAGGTTTGGTCGGGATCTCACCCGAAGTACAACTTGCGGAATTCCGTTTTTTGGTGATTTGGTGGCGAACAGTCGAGAATTAGAAAAGTAGTCAACTAGAAGGTTGGAGAGGGGAGATAGGGCCACAACTTTATTGTTGGGCGTTTCGCCTGAACATGGCCGGAGGTGGCCGGCTAATCGACATGAATGGTGACGGCAGTTTTATAGTCCGGGTTATGTGTTTCACGTATTTCGAGGAGCTGGGGGCTTTTTCAGCCAAAGTGCCCAACTAGAAAGTTGCTCGGACTGTCGAGACGGGTCAGGTATCCAAATTTCGTAGCATTTAGTGATTGGAGGCAGCCGGTAGGGAAAGAAACGCGAATAATGTAAAGTGGTGAAATTCCAGTGAATGGTGGCGAAATGGGGCCCGGGACTGGTGGAGTGGGGCCTCGGTGGTGGTGCGGTGCTCTGGGGCAGCAAGGTGGGCGGTGCGATCTCGAATGGAGGAGGAGCAACGATGAAGGTGATGAATAGTAAATGTTTTATTATCTAATATAAATCGCTATATTCTAACGTGTATATCTTATTTATAAGAACTCAGAATTGCGCGAAACTGGAAACATTCAGATCGTGGAGTCCATAGATTCACAGCAAAACTGATTTGGTTGAATTTGGAGCAAGTTGGAATTTTTAGGTAAAATTAAACTCACGTTTAATTTAATCAAAAAGCGATTGTTATAATAACGATCAAAACTCAAGTGAGAACTCTTTGAACTAATTTTAAATGTTATTATAATCTTATATGATTATATATTGATTGCTTGTGGTTGCAATGGTTGCTTCGTGGATAATGGACGTTTATTTACTATTATATATACACTATATATTGTATATTTAAGCGTTAAATTTTATAAACACTTATCTTATGATTGTTGCTTGATGGTTGATAACTGCTATGGGTGTTATTATAAATGTTTACATATTGACACCACAAATATGAAATTATTTGGGAATTGATTGAATCGAGTTCCAATGAGATTTTAAATGAATATTATATCCATTTAAATGAAATTTGACATAAAAATGGAAACCAGATTTTTATATCCAAAACGATTTGGAAATGTAGTCAATATGATTTCAAGCAATGTTTGAAATGGATTTGAAAGAATTTTGAATTAAAAATAGCTTGTTTTACTTCAAATTAGAATTTGAATAGTAAATTCAAAAAGTGAATACGAGTTTGGTATATAAACGATAGTTTTAACTCGAACGGATTGTTCCATTAATCTTATTTATTTTTATAACGGATATCAGAAAAGTTTGGATTTCAAAATATTATATTTTGGAAATATTATAGTAATATAGAATACTCAATTTTGATTAAGAATTGAGTTGGGAATCGAAATCGTTTTAAACAAGTTTATAAACTATATTTGAACTAATAGGACGAATTTTATTTTAAATAATAATGTGTGTTGTATATAACGTAGTTGTATACACAATTATAAGATTTCTGTTTGATGATAACAACCAAATAAATATTATTTTAAATGTGTTTGTTACTGTACATCACAGACATGAATATAATATTTATATTTAAGTAGAATACAACTGTACAGACATTAATATATTTATACAGTTTTTTATTTAAATTAGATATTATATTTCAAATATTCAAATAGTACAACTATTCGTAACTCTACTATTTAAGCACTTCACTTAAAACTGTACTTGTATATAAACTGAATACAATAAACAATTTTGTTTGAACACAAGTTTAAACACAATAAAATAATATTTTATTTCAAACAAATTTGTTTATTACAAATATCAGTACAATATCCTTTTTCATTCACAGCTCCTACAACACTCATTCGATTATACATTTTCATTTATACATTCACAGACTCAAATACAGACACTTTCACTATTACACACACTGCTCCTGTTTTCTACCTTCTGTCTTCTTGTCTTCACAGCTTTCAGTGCAGTCACTTCAGTCCAGTCTCATCCTCTTACCTGTCACATAAACAGAAACACACAGTATACTGCAATAGAAATAATACTGAATATATGCAAATATAAATTTTAAAATTTTATTTGCCTCAGATTTCTGGTGTGTTTCTCATCATTTTTCATGACTTGATCTGATTTATCTGTGTCTAGTCAGTTTGTATATAGTATAGGGACTGGAAAACTCACTGATGGCTGCATATACACACATGTATAAATATACACGTGTGCACTGCCTCGCCAATCTGCGAGCAACTGAGGAGTAGCCTCTTGGGCCTTCTCGACTCAGTGCAACACTCAGAAGTCAACAACAATTCAAAGTGTCGAGGCATCACAACAGTAAAAGCAAATGGGTCAAGCAGCATATACAAGGCAGCAAGCTTTCAGGTGAAAGTGGCCGAGTATAATGGTGTATTCAAGTGACATGGCCAAGGAGGTGACAAACATAAAACAACATGATCAGCAACAGTGAAGTACAGGTGATCATAGCATGGATGACATGAATGGTGCAAACTAACAAACAAGAAGATCAAGTGAATAACTCAGTGTACAAGAACAACATGTATAAGTTAAGCATGGACACACAATACACAGCATGTACAAGAAGTGGTGCATGTTTATATGCAAGCAGCTCAGCAACTACACAAGCTCAAGTGATTACACAGCATAGTCTAAGCAGCTTGTAACATGGAGAAGTATGGGGCAAGGCAAGGCAGCATGATGGATGAACTCACAAGTGATACAAATCAGTTCTGCAGTGGTTGGTGCAACACAGCATGGAAAGTACAGTTTCAAAGAAACATGGTGCATCAGCAAAGCCATAGTCGCATGGCCAGATCAGTACAAATGAAGCATGGGTTCAAGAAGCAAGTACACACACAAGACAGCATGGATCACCTCAAGTTCAACTATTTTATATGGCAAATCACACTATATCAATTGATCAGCATGTATCTCAGCTAGGCAGATCAGAATGGTAAATGATAGCAGCAAAGTAACTCAGTTACACATATGGATCAAACAGCAAGGGTGAAGCACAAGTACTCAAGACAGTTCTAAAGTGATGCATTTTTTAAAACATGTACTGGCATGAGAATGATGGTACAAAGCATATAAAGCAGTGTGGATACGAAGTGAATGCATGGTTCATGAATTCAGTGAAACTGCATGATATCATACAAGAATGGTTGAACAAACTCAGCAAAATGAAGTACAAGCCGATCTTATACACAGCAACAAGTCCAAATTCAAATACAAGGTGATTAGATGCAAAATAGTATTGTGTATGGAGCATTTCATAAATGAATACATGGAGTAAATCATGCATGAAAAAGATTTTCTTTTCAGATTTAATCAAGTGTGCATTTTGAGTATGTGCATTCAATAGTTTCCACGAATGAAATCAGTGCAAGGTGCAAAATCTCAGTGGGGCAAGAATCTTTCATTTCAGAAATCATGCTGTGTTTCCAGAAATGAAATCACAATTGGCAAGAGTTCAAAATGTTTCCAGAAATAGATACAATCAAGGAAAAGTTTTAACGGCAGAGCATATATCACTCAAGGCAATTTCAAATTCAAACAATGGAGCCAAGAATTGTTTTAATTCTTGGAATCATGCAAGAAATTGTTTTCTAAATATCCAGATTTCCTCACTTCATAATTTCACAGTTAAAGCCGATTTAATCAAGGAATTCTACAGAGGAAATTTCCAGAAATCATGCATATGGAAATCGAATTTATATCAAGGAATCAAGCCAATTTTTAAACAGCAATTATTCAGTGCCGAATTTATCAAAAGAAAAGCAAATCAAAAGGGGAAACATCTGCAACAAATCAAACCAAATCATCATACGCGAAATCAGAGAGCTATCAAAGGATTTCTTTATCCTATATTACACCACATCATCACAAACAATTATCTATCGAAATCCACAAAATCAGTTCAATTTTTTCAAAGCAACAAATTTCAGAAAACTCACTGTTCGATCGAGCCAGAGAGCAATTCCAAGTCGGACGTGGAAAGCCATCGAAGAAACAAGCTTCAGAGTTATCACAACATCAACAATCAAAGCATCGACTTGGTTTGGAGCAATTGAAGAAAACCCTAATCGCCAGCCGCCATTTTTTTTCTGAGCAAAGAGGAGTATAGAACGGGTTAAAGGAAATTAAAAAGGGGTCGGCCTATGTTTAATTGGACTAAGCCAAGTCTATTTTAAATGGGAGTTTAAATTCTTTTAACTTGGGTTTTCCTAGTTTTTCTTTATTTTGTTGTTTTTAAATTGTGTTGTAAAATCAGTTCTGAATAGTTCTAGGTCTGTAAAATTCTAGGGTCTCAGTCAGGGTGTTGACTGACAGTTCACAGAGTCTGCAAAATCTGGGTTACGGATTACGGGGTTGTAATTCGGAAAAATCTGATCGAGGGGATATCGACCAGTCTAGGGTTTTGAGCGTAGGGTTAGAATAGGAGCAGGGTTTGTGAGTGTACATGGTCTTGTGTGCGGGATCTGTTCTATCACCTAGTAGAAACCTTAGAAATGCAGCAGTAGGCAGGGTTTTGCCGAAGCTGGGTATATCTGTGTGTGATTTATTTTCTACATTTCCGTTTCTGCTATATTCTGTGATCTGTGTATTATTATCTATCTCGTTAGATTTTTAATTCAGTTAAAAACTGTGATAAACCCTATTCATCCCCCTCTAGGGTTAATCTAGATCCAACACTTGGTATCAGAGCAGGTATTTTTAACTCTAGAGTCATGGGTAACCCTAGTTGGCTGTCTAGTGAGAGTCAGTCCAGTTCATCTCCAACTATTTTCACTGGAACAGATTTTCTAAACTGGAAATCCAAAATGGAAGTTTATTTAAAATCTGTTAATATTAAATATTGGGATGTTGTTATCAATGGATTTGATAGTGTAGATACTACTTTCAATACCTGTGCTATGAAAATGATATTTGATTATCTTAGTACTGAACAGTTTAATCTTATCTGCCATTGTTTATCTGCACAGGAAATCTGGGATACTCTCAATACGAAGTATGGAAGATCTGACAACGGTAGCTCAAAACCCGAGAAGGTCAACTCAAATTCAGAATTCTGTTTAACAGGATTTACAAATGAAAATTCAGAAGGATCAGATGATGAAGAATCAACAGATGCTGAAACAGAAAATTTCTCATACGAAGATTTAGTTTATATGTGCGGTGATTTGACTAAATCTGTTGATAAACTCCAATCTAAAAATAAATCTCTGAAATCTAAGAATTCTGAGTTGACCAGCAAAATGGATGATTTGGAATTACAACTAGAAATTTTTAAAAATTCTTCAAATTTAGATTGCAAAAATTGTTTGAAATTGAAAACCAATCTTGTTCATCTCAATAAAAATATTCAGAAGTTTGAAAAAGAAATTCAGATCTTAAAAGAAAACAAGATTGAGTTATCAAGTTTGAATAATTCTATACAAAAGAAATATGAAAATTTTAAGACTGATATATATTCCAAATTTGAAATTGCAAAAAAAGAAAATCTATTGAAATCCGATTTGATTCTCAAAGAGCTTGAAGCTAAAATTGAAAATTTCAAGAAATTTGAATCTGAAGGTCGAAAACATTTTGAATCTGAGATTGCTGAGTCCCAAACCAAAATTAAATTGCTTAAAGATGAAAACTTGGTTTTGAAATCTGATTTTGAAAGATGTAAGATCACTAAAAATCGTTGTTCAGATTTAGTGATAGAAAACGGTGATCTTAAAACTAAAATTCAACAACTTGAAACAATTTTGAGTAAATTTTCTGATGGTGAAAAATCTTTGAATATGTTGTTGAAAAAGCAAATTTCTATTGGAAATAAACATGTTCTTGGTTTTAGGAAAACAAATGATCTTGAAAAATTGAATTCTTGTGATTTTAAAAATCCTTTAAATTGCTTTAGAAAGGGTCTTTCTGAAAATCTGAATTTTGAAAATTCCAAAAGGTTTTTAAATCACAAACGAGACAAGAATTGGTTTAATAACAATCCAGTTGAACAGATGTGGACCCCAAAAGGAAATAAAATGATTTTTGGAAAAACTAAACAAGTTTGGGTTCCTAAAGGCACAAAGATAGATTCTAACGGATTGTTATACAAACAGATTTGGGTACCAAAAGATGTGAACAAAACTATGAGTGGTTTTACTACTTTCGTTAGACCACTCAATCCTCTTAACAGTTAGGTACCGAAGGAGGCTGAGGAATTGCATAGCTAAAGAAAAACTGGATTCAAACTGCTACATATCACATAATCATTCACAGTTCCTTAGCCACATCTAATGAGTCAGAGATTCTGGTTTACACTGATTTCAGGTATGATCTCTGAACTTGTTCTTGTAAATATTCTCTGTTTTATTTTCTTGTTTATTTCTTCTTCTATCTCCTTCTGTTTATTTTCTTTATCTCTTCTGTTTTGTTTTTGTCACTACCATATATTTTTATCTTTCTTTTGCACTTTCTTAAACTTCCAATTGTAGAATACATATTTTCTGGAAATTCACTTTATTTGAATAGAACTCTGATATTCTAATTATTTCCAGATCTTGAATTAAAATTTGTAAATATTTCTACAATAGTTTTGAAAGATTATTTTTTGATTTCCGAATTTCTAACAGTGCCGAAGCAATTATATCATATCTTGAACACTATTAGTATAAATTCTAAAATTTTGAAGATCTGAATATTTAATGAAATTTCACATATATCTGCTATTTGAGTTTCTTCTAATTCATTTTAGAAAAGCTTGAAATATTATACTCATTACAGCACTCTGTTATTCATCAATTGTGATATTTTCATTATTTTTCAGATTGGCTTGGATATTATTGAATTATATTGAATCAGTGATACATCTTGAATTTCACCTTTGTTCATGTTCATTATGGGTGTTTTGTGTTTGTTCGAGATCACTTGAAAATTTCTGATATTTTGAATCTCACACACCTCTCAGATCTAAAATTATTAATCCTGTGTGATTGATTCATTGTTTCTCAAGATTTACATTCGTTCAAGTGATTTTGAATAAACCACTTTTTTTTGGATCATGAATTATTACTCAAGTTTGATGTAAATGATCTGAAATTATTCTTGGCCTGTCAGAAATATTTTAGAAAATTCTTTTGAAAATTCGGTCTTGAAATTTACTCTTATCTCATGATTATTTGATTTAAACATTTGTTTGTTTGAAATCATTTGAAGTTATTGATTTATTGAATCTCACACATATCTTGAATCTGAAATTAACATTCTGGTGTGAGTGATTCACTAAATCTTGAGAGTTTAATATTCCTCAAATGATTTTAAATAAACGGTATTTTTAATCATTGGATCATGAATCATCTTGTGTGACCAACATCTTAACAAGTCTGATTTGAAACTGTTTCTGCCGTGCTGCTCTTATACTGTTTTCAAATAACTGCCTGCTTTAATTCGACTGCTGCTCTGATAATAGTGCCAAATTTGTAATCTTGTCTGTTTGGGCATTGTGTTTGAAATTTCTTTAATCTGAGATATCTAGGGTGTGAATAAATTCCTCGATAAAGGAGACTACAATTGGTATCAACTTTTTCATCCATCTGTTTTGAATTTTCACCTTGTATAGACACCATATACATTTTTTTCCATGTATAAATCTGTATAAATTCCTATTGTAATTGATTTTCAATTTTAAAATTATTTATTGATTATTCTTTCAGTAATTGAAATCCATATCCAAATTGAACTGTATTTATAATTCATCAAAATTATTATTAGAATTTGAAATTGTGTTGAATTGTGACTGCAGTATAATTCACAACAAGAGGAGATTTTATTTAGACTTTCATGATGGTTGAATAATTATTATAATATCTTTGAACTGGCAATTATTTCACGACCATTTTCTTTATCTATCATCATTCTGTCATCCATCATGATTTTGTATTGATGTGGAGAGTTTAATATTTTATAAAATTATTTTTGAATACACAGTGGAAATATTCATGATAGAAATGGGACTATATTATTTTTCCGAATTAGTGATAATTGAAAATTTTCAATAATCCCAGTACAGTCGAGCATATTTCATAATATATTTAATTTAGAAATTTATTTCACAGACCATTTCTGTACCTGCCGCATTTCTATCCTCCATTTTTTGGTTTTATATTCTGAGGAGTTTCATTTTGAAACTGAAAATGATAAATATATAATAAATATATAAGTGTGTCTCTAACCTCATTTAAAAATCCAAGCTCTGGTCATGCATGGTTAAGAGATAACTTATAATTTAAGCTGCGACTGACCTCGTTTTAAAAATCCAAGCTCTGGTTATGCGTGGTCAGTGTGCTCTTAAATAAATAAATAATATATATATATATATATGCCAAATTGAAATTGAAATTAAACTGAAATCCTCCTTGGTGTTTATAAAAACTAGCCTATCAATCCATGTTCTAATCTGTGAAATGTATTAATATCTTATGATGTATTATGATTTGTTGATTGATAGCTACTGGGATTTGAGATTATATGATTTTGTCACTTAAGTTGAAAATATAATTATAGTCCAAATCCATCACTGTTTTTATGCTTTATTTTTATAAAAAAACTTTTTGAAAACAATTGGAAATGATTTGTTTTTAATAACTCTCCCTATTTTATATAAAGTTCATCGTAAATCCATCATTCTCTACAATGTGAAATATGCCACCTGTTCTCAGTATATTATGATTTTTGTTTGACTGATTGAGATTTATGATGACTGTTCTTCCTCTTAAGCTAAAATTATATTTTTAGTTATTTTTCATCTACATTTTAATTTTTGTATCCTTTTGATGATAACAAAAGGGGGAGAATGGGTTTGAGATTTTGATTTATGAGTGAATATTTTATAAATATTTTCAATTTTGAAATTTCACTATTATTCAGTTCAGTTCACTCATACACAATTATACTGTTGTAGGGGGAGCTAATAAATAGGGGGAGTTAAAAATTTACTGTCGAACCCATTTATTGTACTCAAAATCTTTTATTTGTTTTGTCATCATCAAAAGGGGGAGATTGTTGTATACACAATTATATGATTTCTGTTTGATGATAACAAGCAAATAAATATTATTAATGTGTTTGTTACTGTACATCACAGACAGGAATATAATATTTATATTTAAGTAGAATACGACTGTACAGACATTCATATATTTATACAGTTATTTATTTAAATTAGATATTATATTTCAAATATTCAAACAGTACAACTATTCGTAACTCTACTATTTAAGCACTTCACTTGAAACTGTACTTGTATATAAACTGAATACAATAAACAATTTTGTTTGAACACAAGTTTAAACACAATAAAATAATATTTTATTTCAAACAAATTTGTTTATTACAAATATTAGTACAATATTCTTTTTCATTCACATCTCCTACAACACTCATTCGATTATACATTTACATTTATACATTCACAAACTCAAATACAGACACTTTCACTATTACACACATTGTTCCTGTTTTCTGCCTTCTGTCTCCTTGTCTTCACAACTTTCAGTCCAATCTCATCCTCTTACCTGTCACATGAAACAGAAACACACAGTATACTGCAATAGAAATAATACTGAATATATGCAAATATAAATTTTAATTTTAAAATTTTATTTGCCTCAGATTTCTGGTGTGTTTCTCATCATTTTTCATGACTTGATCTGATTTATCTATGTCTAGTCAGTTTGTATATAGTATAGGGACTGGAAAACTCACCGATGGCTGCATATACACACATGTATAAATATACATGTGTGCACTATCTCGCCAATCTGCGAGCAACTGAGGAGTAGCCTCTTGGACCTTCTCGACTCAGTGCAATACTCAAAAGTCAACAACAATTCAAAGTGTCGAGGCAGCACAATAGTAAAAGCAAATGGGTCAAGCAACATATATAAGGCAACAAGCTTTCAGGTGAAAGTGGTCGAGTATAATGGTGTATACAAGTGACATGGCCAAGGAGGTGACAAACATAAAACAACATGATCAGCAACAGTGAAGTACAGGTGATCATAGCATGGATGACATGAATGGTGCAAACTAACAAACAAGAAGCTCAAGTGAATAACTCAGTGTACAAGAATAACATGTATAAGTTAAGCATGGACACACAATGCACAACATGTACAAGAAGTGGTGCATGTTTATATGCAAGCAGCTCAGCAACTACACAAGCTCAAGTGATTACACAGCATAGTCTAAGCAGCTTGTAACATGGAGAAGCATGGGGCAAGGCAAGGTAGCATGATGGATGAACTCACAAGTGATACAAATCAGTTCTGCAGTGGTTGGTGCAACACAACATGGAAAGTACAGTTTCAAAGAAACATGGTGCATCAGCAAAGCCATAGTGGCATGGCCAGATCAGTACAAATGAAGCATGGGTTCAAGAAGCAAGTACACAGACAAGACAGCATGGATCACCCTCAAGTTCAACTATTTTATATGGCAGATCACACTATATCAATTGATCAGCATGTATCTCAGCTAGGCAGATGAGAATGGTAAATGATAGCAGCAAAGTAACTCAGTTACACATATGGATCAAACAGCAAGGGTGAAGCACAAGTACTCAAGACAGTTCTAAAGTGATGCATTTTTTAAAACATGTACTGGCATGAGAATGATGGTACAAAGCATGTAAAGCAGTGTGGATACGAAGTGAATGCATGGTTTACGAATTCAGTGAAACTGCATGATATCATACAAGAATGTTTGAACAAACTTAGCAAAATGAAGTACATGCCGATCTTATACACAACAACAAGTCCAAATTCAAATACAAGGTGATTAGATGCAAAACAGTATTGTGTATGGAGCAGTTCATAAATGAATACATGGAGTAAATCATGCATGAAAAAGATTTTCTTTTCAGATTTAATCAAGTGTGCATTTTGAGTATGTGCATTCAATAGTTTCCACGAATGAAATCAGTGCAAGGTGCAAAATCTCAGTGGGGCAAGAATCTTTCATTTCAGAAATCATGCTGTGTTTCCAGAAATGAAATCACAATTGGCATGAGTTCAAAATGTTTGCAGAAATAGATACAATCAGGGAAAAGTTTTAAAGGCAGAGCATATATCACTCGAGGCAATTTCAAATTCAAATTCAAACAATGGAGCCAAGAATTGTTTTAATTCCTGGAATCATGCAAGGAATTGTTTTCTAAATATCCAGATTTCCTCACTTCATAATTTCACAGTTAAAGCCGATTTAATCAAGGAATTCTACAGAGGAAATTTCTAGAAATCATGCATATGGAAATCGAATTTATATCAAGGAATCAAGCCAATTTTTAAAATGCAATTATTCAGTGCCGAATTTATCAAAAGCAAAGCAAATCAAAAGGGGAAACATCTGCAATAAATCATCATACGCGAAATCAGAGAGCTATCAAAGGATTTCTTTATCCTATATTACACCACATCATCACAGGCAATTATCTATCGAAACCCACAAAATCAGTTCAATTTTTTCAAAGCATCAAATTTCAGAAAACTCACTGTTCGATCGAGCCAGAGAGAAATTCCAAGTCGGACGTGGAAAGCCATCGAAGAAACAAGCTTCAGAGTTATCACAACATCAACAATCAAAGCATCGACTTGGTTTGGAGCAATCGAAGAAAACCCTAATCGCCAGCCGCCATTTTTTTTCAGACAAAGAGGAGTATAGAACGAGTTAAAGGAAATTAAAAAGGGGCCGGTCTATGTTTAATTGGACTAAGCCAAGTCTATTTTAAATGGGAGTTTAAATTCTTTTAACTAGGGGTTTCCTTGTTTTTCTTTATTTTGTTGTTTTTAAATTGTGTTGTAAAATCAGTTTTGAACAGTTCTAGGTCTTTAAAATTCTAGGGTCTCAGTCAGGGTGTTGACTGACAGTTCACAGAGTCTGTAAAATCTGGGTTACGGATTACGGGGTTGTAATTCAGAAAATCTGATCGAGGGGGATATCGGACAGTCTAGGGTTTTGAGCGTAGGGTTAGAATAGGAGCAGGGTTTGCGAGTGTACATGGTCTTGTATGCGAGATCTGTTCTATCACCTAGTAGAAACCTTAGAAATGCAGCAGTAGGCAGGGTTTTGCCGAAGCTGGGTATATCTGTGTGCGATTTATTTTCTACATTTCTGTTTCTGCTATATTCTGTGATCTGTGTATTATTATCTATCTCGTTAGATTTTTAATTCAGTTAAAAACTGTGATAAACCCTATTCACCCCCCTTTAGGGTTAATCTAGATCCAACAATATGGTTTGAATAGAATGTGTCGCGCAACGACCATTCACGAATTTCATCCGTTAACTTTAAATTAACGTACCGAGAGATCCGACCGTCGGATTTTCCCTAAACGAAAGACGTTAGGTTCATAATTAAAAGAGCTTTCCAATGATATGTAGAGTTTTAAAATTCAGTGGTTAGATCTTTAGAAAGGTTCAAATCAAATTTGAAGAAAAACAACGTTATTGCCGTTAGTGACATGAAAATGCATTTTAATGAAACAAGTTATTTTTAAATTATTAAAAATATGGAAAAATTATGATAAATCATAATTAATGGTTTTAATGTGATTTGGAAAAAAATACGAAGTTTCAATCCATATTTTGGATATTCGTGTTTTCAGCCTAATTGTGTGAAAAAGGTAAAATAATGTTTTTCGAAATTAAGTTAAATAAACTTAATATTTCCAAATATTGAATTATTGGATTTGAAAGGTGAGTTTTGAGAAATCTTTTAATTAATATTAATTGAAATATGTATTTGGATAGAAATAATTTTCGGATATCTGGTATTGATTACTGTTGTGTAGATGTTTGCTATTCTGGGGAATTTGAATGATGTTTTACAATGTTATTCCCTTTATGGTATTCGTTGATTAGGAGAATTGTTGTTGAATATAATTTGATCTTAATTCTTTTTGAATTCTTATATTTAATATCAATTAGTTTGGGGATTATCGTGAATAGTATCTTCAATAACATTGTTCTCTAACCCAGTTGAAGATAAAGTTATGGAATAATTCTTTTAATTAAGATTAATGAAAATTTCCAAAGTTGAATTATCTAATTAGTAGAAAGCTATTTTCATATTTGAGAAGATGCAGTGTCTAAAAGAAGTTTTTGAAGAAATGTTGAAGTTGAAATGGTCGAATTTTAGCAGGCTTCCTGATTCTGGTAGTTCTATTGGTAGAAAGCTGAAAATGTTGAGAAGATTTTTGAAGCAGTGGAATCTAGAGGTTTTTGGCAGTATTAAGAAGAGGGAGAAGAAGTTGAAGATGAGATTCTTAATCTTAATATTCTAGCTGAACAAAGAACTCTTGATTTGGAAGAAAGATGCATGTTGTTGATTATAGAGAAAGAGTTAATGAAAGTGATAGATCAGAAGGAGATTTATTGGAAGCAAAGATCACGAGATCAATGGGTGAAGGAAGGAGACAAAATTAATGGTTATTTTCATAGAATCGCAAATGAAGGAGGGGATCCAACCTCATTTGTAGTGTATGGCAAGATGAGGTGGAGATTATGAGCAGAAGGAGATGAATGTTGTTTTCTCTGAATATTATAAGAAGATCTTTGGTTCATGCTATGGGGACAAAATTGGTGTTGACTGGAAATCTCTTTATCCAAATTTGATAGAATTGGGTAATATTGATTCTAGTTTTACTGAAGAAGAAATTATTGGTGCTTTGAATGAGATGCCCAACGATAAAGCTCTAGGTCTGGATGGCTTTCCAAACTTCTTCTGCAAGAAATATTGGAATTGGCTAGAGCAAGACATTTTAGCTTTGTTTGGGGACTTAGATAATGGGTGTTTAAATTTTGAGAAGATCAGTTATGCTAATGTTGTTTTGATTCCGAAAAAAGAAGATTGTCTGACTCCGGCGGATTATCGACCTATTACTCTATTGAGCAGTACATATAAGTTGATCACTAAAGTACTTTCTAATAGATTAAAGAAGTTGATGGATGGATTGGTGGATAAAGCTCAAACTTCATTCATTAAAGATCGATATATCTTAGATGGAGCTGTGTTAGTGCAAGAGGTGGTTTCATACTGCAACACAAATTCAATTCCCTGTGCCATTCTGAAACTAGACTTTGCCAAGGCATTCGACACTATTGACTAGAGCTTCATTGTTGATATGTTGAGAGCTAGAGGCTTTAGTGCAAAGTGGATTGGATGGATGAAAGGAATTTTCGCTGCTAGTAAAGCCAATATATTCGTCAATGGTATTGCTGGTAAGACGATTGTTTCTAGAAGAGGTCTCAGGCAGGGATACCCTTTCTCGCTTCTTCTTTTTGATTTAGCTGCAGATGTATTCACTTAGATTCTTAGATTTAGTTGCGCGAATGGTACTTTGAAAATTTTTGGTGATGAGTTTGTTATGTATGGTATTTCTTCTCTTCACTATGCTGATGACATAATTATCTTTACTAATCTGGAATGTAAGTTCATTATTGCTCTTAAATTTATTTTATACGCCTTTGAAAGTCTCTCTGGTTTACAAATTAACTTTCATAAAAGCTCAGTGATGGTTTTGAGGGTTGATAACGGTTTTGAGAATGAAGTTGTTGATTTGTTGAATTGTAAGGTGGGTGCTTTTCCGCTTATTTATCTTGGTGTTTGCATCAGACTTGGGAAATTGTTAAAGGAGGACTGGTCGCTGGTGTTAGATAAACTGGATGCAAAGCTAGCTAAATGGAAAGGGAATTCATTATCAAAAGCTGGAAGGCTGATTTTAATGAATTTGGTCTTGTCTGCAATTTCTCTTTGCTGGCTCTCTTTTTATAGATTTCCAGACTAGGTAATAAACAAGATTGATGGAATTCGTAGGAATTTTTTTGGTCGGGTAAAAGAGCATCAAGTGCTACAGTTTGTTTAGTAGCATGGAGTCAAGTTTGTAGGCCAAAAAATCAGGAAGGTCTTAGGTAATCTGTTTGAAGGACATGAACATTGCTTCGATGTGTAAGTGGTTGTGGATGATTTACTCTCATAGTAGTTTGATGTGGTGTGAGTGGGTGACAAATGCTTATTATAATGGACCTTTCTCCCTTTATGATAACACTAGTCACTGCTCGACATTTTGGAAAGGATTTTTGCACAATTCATATATTTTTAGAGTCAACTTCAGTATTCAAGTTCATAATGGTCATTGGTGCTATTTTTGGCTAGATAGTCAGATCTTGCCGATTTCTATAGCTGCTAAATTTCCTCTTTTGTTTGAGATCGCCAGAGACAAATTTGCTACTGTGCATGAGCTATTCGATCCAGAGTCTACAGGCTTTAAGTGGAAGTTAATTTTTAATAGAATTGTGGAAGGGAGAGCATTATTTCAGTTGCCGAAGCTTGTTAATATTTTAAATGGAGTGTTGTTGGATGGCTTGTGTGATTCTTTTATTTTGGGTGGTAACAACAATAACAAGTGAAAAATGAGACTTTTTGGCAATTTTAAAGTTAATAGTTGTTACAAGATGTTGAACTTCGCTGGAAGGAATTTTTCGACCTTTACTGCTCTGTGGGATTATAAAGTTATCCCTCTTAAAGTAAGGCTACATATGTGGACTATTATACATGGAAAGTTGAATACATCTTAGATGCTTAGAAGAAAAATCTGAACATTGTCGAGATTTTCTATTTTGTGGTGGAAATGATGAGGATTATGGGCATTTATTTTGTGATTGTGATTTTTGCTTTTTATGTGTGGACAAAATGCCTGGTTCAGTTGCATTTGGACTAGTGCTGGAGTGTTGCAATTGTTAACCAATTTTCTTCTTGGGAATCAGTTCCGAATAAACAAGTTGCCATTTTAAATTTTGTTTTTTTGTTGGGTACTGTGGCATGAGAGGAACTGCAGATGCTTCAAAAACAGTGCCAAAACTTTTTATACCATCCTATTTCTAAAGTTATACTATAAATGGGCAGGTATTGATAGCTGGAGCTTCACAGACGTGATTGAAGACAACATGGGAGAACGTATGCATAGGAGGGGGAGGCACGCTGGATGAAGACATTGCTCTGCACGGAAACTAATATAGTTACTTTTGGCTTGTATGCTCCTACATGAGCTTTATTTCCTTTCGGTTCTGTTATGTACATGTATAAAAGCTCCTGCGTGGGTTTATGTTGTTTGTTTTAGGACTGATTGGCTCCTGCGTGAGCTGCTTGATGATGAGGCTGTATTTTTTGATGGTGTAAACGTTATTTAGTTGATGTACATTATTTATGGTATGGAATGGAATGGCGTGGAACTCTTGTTTGAGTTTCCACTACCTTTCCCCCCTAAAAAAACACCCCAAACGGAGTTCGTGTATCCCCGTGCAAATTTTTAAACGCCAAATACAAGTAGCATTATAATAAAATTTAATAAACTAATACCCGAGGCTTACACTACAAGCTAATTCGTACCTCTATATATACACCCCAACTCTATCTCCATCCTCCACAAATTTCAGCCTTTGCATTATTGCAATAAAGCCCCTCCTTTCATAATTTTTATTTCATAAACCATCAAGAATTAGAGGAAACTCTGGGCATGAAAGTTGAAGTACCAGGTGAGTGCTACTTACTATAAAAATATCATGGTGATTGGATTTGTGGTTTGATCGGGATCTCACCCGAAGTACAGAGGATCGAATTCTATTTATTGGTGATTTGGGGGAGAACAGTCGAGAATTAGAAAAGGTGACAACTATAGAGTTGGAGAGAGGAGAGAGGGCTACAACTTTGCAGTAGGGCGTTTCACCTGAAAGTGGCCGGAGGTGGCTGAAAAATCGACATGAACGACGACGAGCAGTTTTGCAATTTAGGTTGCATGTTTCACGTATTTCAAGGAGATGGGGGCATTTTCAGCCAAAATGCCCGATTGGAAAGCTCCTTGGAATGTCGAGACGGTTCAACTATCCAATTTTCGTGGTATTTGGTGGTCGGAGATGACTGGTAGGGGCATAAACGTGATTAACGTAAAAAGCGGTGAAATTCCGATGGTGGCGAAGTGGGGCCCGGGGTTGGAGGCGTGGGGACTGGGTGGTGGCGGCGATGCTCAGTGGCAGCAAGGTGGGAGGCCTGAGCTCATGTAGAGGAGGAGCAATAATGAAGGTGCTAAAAAGTGAATGTTTGATTTATTAATATAAATCACTATATTGTAATGTGTATATCTTTTTCGTACAAACTCATAATTGAAAGAAACTAGAAACATTGGGATCGTGGAGTCTAGAGCTTCAGAATAAAACCGATTTGGTTGAATTTGGAGCAAGGTGGAATTTTTAGTTAAATTAAGCCCACATTACGTTTAATTTAATCAAAAAGCGATTGCTAATAACGATCAAAACTCAAGGTGAGAATTCCCTGAACATATTTTAAATGTTATCATAATCTTATATGATTATATATTGATTGCTTGTGGTTGCAATGATTGCTTCGTGAATGATGGATGTTTATTTACAGTTTTATATATATTGCTTATTGTACATTTAAGCGTTGAAATTTAGAAACACTTATCTTATGAATGTTGATTGATGGTTGATAACTGTTATGGGTGTTATTATAAATGTTTACACACATTGACATCAAGAATATGAAATTATTTGGGAATTTATTGAGTCGAGTTCCATTGAGGTTTTAAATGAATATTATATTCATTTAAATGAAATTTGACATAAAAATGGAAACTGTACTTTTATATCCAAAATGATTTGGAAATGTAGTTAATATGATTTCAAACAACATTTGAAAGGGTTGAAATGATTTGAAAGAGTTTTGAATTAAAAATAGCTTATTTTAATTAAAATTAAAATTCGAATAGTAAATTCAAAAAGTGAATTCGAGTTAGGTATATAAACGATATTTTTAACTCGAATGGATTGTTCCATTAATCTTATTTATTTTTATAATGGATGTTAGAAAAGTTTTGATTTCAAAATAATATATTTTGAAAAATATTATTATTATTTTAATATTATAATAATATAAAATATTCAATTTTGATTAAATATTGAGTTGGAATTGAAATCATTTTAGGTAAGTTTACAAATGGTTGATAAATTATATTTGAACTAAAAGTATGAATTTTATTTTAAATAATAATATGGTTTGAATATGACGTGTCGCACAGCGACTATTCACGAATTTCGACCATTAACTTCAAGTTGGCGCACCGGGAGATCCGACCGTTGGATTTTCCCAAAATGAAAAACGTTAGGTTCATAATGAAAAGTGCTTTCCAATGATATGTTGATTTTTAAAATCCAACAGCTAGATCTTTAGGAAGGTTCAAATCAAATTTGAAGAAAAACAGTGTTATTGTCGTTGATGACCCGAAAATGTATTTTAATGAAACAAGTTATTTTTAAATAATTAAAAATATGGAAAAATTATGATAAATCATAGTTAATGATTTTAAAGTGATTTGGAAGAGAAATATGAAATTTCGATCCATATTTTGGATATTTGTGTTTTTAGACTAATTATTTTAAAACGTTAAAACGACGTTTTGTGAAATTAAGTTAAATAAACTTAATATTTCCAAATATTGAATTATTGGACTTGAAAAATAATTTTTGAGAAATCTTTTAATTAATATTAATTGGGATATGTATTTGGATAGAAATAATCTTTGGATATTTGGTATTGATTACCGTTGTGTAGACGTTTACTATTCTGGGGAATTTGGAAGATGTTTTACATCGTTATTCCGCTTGTGGTATTCGTTGATTACGAGAATCGGTGTTGAATATAAGTTGATCTAAATTCTATTTGAATTCTTATATTTAATATCAATTGGTTTGGGGTTTGTTGTGAATAGTGTCTTCAACAACACTTTTGTTTAACACAGCTGAAGATGAAATTATGGAATAAATCTTTTAATTAAGATTAATGAAATTTTCCAAAGTTGTTTTTTGCAATTAATAAATTTAATTGGAGTTGAATGGAAATCAATTTAATGATAATCGATATGAGTCTTTATGGATGAAGATGGGTACTATTCAAGGAATTTAAAAGGCTTTGCCATTATTCCATAAATAATATCAGTTCGAAAGGAGAGTTTATATCGATTATAAACTTATATGATTTCTATGGAGATTCCATTTCTAATGGAAGTATGATTTTGGTTTTGTCGTGAAAGGTGTTTTAAATCATGTTTGCTCTTTAACCCATATAAAGAAAAATATTATTTTCTAAGATTAGTCGTAGTAATTTTTTTAATTAGATTCGAAATAAAAGACCGTATTTAAACTTACCAGAACATGGGTGGTGTTAGATATGGAGTACCACCAGTTTTACTCCATGTGATGAATATGATGGAATAGGATAACGATTTGATAAATTATCATTTTCGTAAGGTTCGATAATCCAGATAAGGTTTAAAAACTCGATTTCAGTTAAAGCTGCGGAAAAAAAATCTATTGGAACGATTCCCAAGGAAAGATTTAAACAATGGTTTAAATTATGTAAACCTTTGATAAGATTTAAACGGTAGTAATTCCCGATGTAAAGAATAATTTGAGTGAATGAATATTCTGAAATGGAATGAGAATCATGATATGTTTATACATCGAAATTGGTTTGAAAGATTTAGGACATCTTGTATATCTTAATTGATATGAAAGATGTGATAGTTATTTGGAAAGACTGGGTTTCGACCCATTCTGAATAATTATATAACGAGTATTAAAAATACTAAAGAGGTGGTTGAAGACCGAGGATCTTCACATCATTTGGACTATGGTTGATGTCTCGATTGGGGTGTACAACCAAGTTGAGGTTATTAGTGGCGGTCGTCCAGACGTACTTGGAGATTGACCAGATGTGCAAGGGCCTCCCGCCTTAACTGGATGAGGAATAAGGCGCCTTCGGTTTCATTCAAACCCAGAACGGACTTGTAAATGGATGTGTGTCTGACATTGTACTTTACAACATAATCGATTGGTTTATATTGATGTTATATCAGTTGGTGGCGGAGAATTTATACTTTTGCTTAACACCGTCCTTTTAGACTTCAGCATTCAGAGGGTTATATATTAATAGGCACCGATTATATGTTGTGAATTTACAATGTGGTGTGCTAAGTATTGCGGGAAGATATATCAAAGCTTCTGTTGAAAAGAAGAGCTTTGTGGACGTTGAATCTAGGCCTCACACCTCGAATGAGCCGAAAATAGGATAGTGGACTGCAGAGATATGGGATAGCATTACCTTCTAGCTAAATAATGATGTCATGGTATGGAGCCTAGACACATTTACTTATGCGGATGTTGGAGAGTCGCCTCGAATGACAGTGAAACACGGCCAGGGGAATGTTATGTTTAAGAAAGATTCCAATCAGTCATTTAGTGTTAGCCGACTCTTCCGCTCCGAAGGACTCAATGTTTGACTCCTGGGACATTTGCTAGAGTGTTCGGAATGCGGTTAAGGAATGCAGTTAAGGAAGATCATTTGCCTTGGTTCATTGACAGAAACCAATTCCCAGTAAGTGTCTTCGTGGTTTTAGTTGTATACTTGTATGGCGACAGGATAGGACGTGGTATTATGCCGTCTAAGATTGATACATTTATTTGTGAAAGTAATTTCCATACTATGCACTAGTAATAATATCAAAAAAAAAATTCACGTAACAAGCATGTTTAACTATTATAACTTAAAACTCTTTCCTCCCGTTTGCGTTGCATTATGTGATGGGACTTGAGTTTTATAATAGCTTCATTTTTCAAATAGCATTTCAAATAGTTTATTATTAGTATTCATGTAGAGAAAACCCATTTCATGTTATACTGCATGGTCCTGTGATTTATCTTACTTTAAAATAAAGATTAATAAATGTTTTAGTTCTCACACCAGTCCCATGACCGACTCAGAGTTTATTGTATCCCACTTATCCATATGGGCAGCTAGTAGTTTTGGTTTGCAGATATTTTATAGCAGGTGCTGGATTGAAGCTTAAAGCTGTGTCCAAAGCATTATAAGTCTTTCGCTGAGTTTATATTATTTCCACTGTGTATTCATATTTCTTATACTATGATATTGTTATTTTTGTTGTGTATTGTATTTATTCATGTACTCTGATGTAATATTGTAATGATATTAATGAAAAGGTTGTTTTGTTAAGTTCTTATGGGTCGTAATCCCAAGCGACCGGAGGATTTTTGCAGTTTGGATCGAACTTGTGTGGTTTATATCGATTCGAATGGCAGGAATTTTCGGGCCTTTACAGGCCCCTAAAGGCTACCCATAGAACTATATCTAGTAAATAAAACCAAATCCCGGGATATGTCTTTAAAGGACACCCAATGCCTCTGGAACAACATAAGTCTGGTCTAAGAAAGATAAGCTAGTTTGATCACAACTCAGAACTAGTTAAAAAAGGAGGAAATCCTGCTCCTGCTCTAAAGGACTGGCAAGACAAATTCAAAAACTCCAAATCCATCCCAACAAGAAGGAAAGCCCAAGCTAGCCAGGCATAAATCCAACAAAACCTAAGCATCCCTATCAAACCAGTACCCGCTTGAAAAAAATACTCCAGTAGAACCCAAGCAACTCCACTACCTAACCCCGGATCGAGGCCTAGAGCCTAAGTATATTCTTATATCTTGACCAAAAAGGAGTGATGAAAAATTAAGAGTGCCCATAAAGGGCCACCCTCTAAACATGAAATGAATATCAAAAAATACCTTCCTGATGATAACCCCCGGAAGCATCAGAGAATAGTTGAAGATAGCCTTGTTCGAAGCAAACCAAAGATTCCATCGGATTAAGCAAGGAATAAAGCAGAAAAAAACAGAGCGAAGATCCTTCCCTTGACCCCTGTCCCACTAGGAATGAAGAAGCATTAGTAGAGAGGAAGAAGGAACCTGAACCATCAACCAAATTCCCAAAGTATGACCATTTCATCACAACCGATTCACTATCCCATAGCGAATGAGATAATGTCTTTACCAAGCCAGCACTGCAGCAACAATAGTGAGAGGCAAGTAGAATTCCAATCGTCATAAGGTTACCATCTAATGGGAGGGCATCGTGAAGAACTTTCCACATTAGTATAGAAACCTTAGGGGGAATATTCTTATTCTAAATGAAAAGAAAGTCATGATTTCGAAGCAAAGGGCTTCGAATGGAGTTCCATGCAACACAGGAGAAAAAGGATAACCATTCAATGTATAACCCCAGCCATGACTGTCTGAGATGGACTTAACAGACTGCATCCATTTCCACATCTCACTTGCTTAAGATGAGGACCTAGTAAAATAAGTAGGCATTAGCCTCCTGCATTTGGCATGAAGGAAAGTGGCCCACAATGAGTCATTAGATCTGAATTGAGCCCATATCTTGCAAGCATAAGCCTTGCACACATCCTTGGTCTTATGTATCCCTAACCTGCCCTCATGCCTAGGGATACAGATAGTATCCTAGGAAAACCAATGATGTTTTCAGATGTCGTCTCTTTTGCCCTAAAAGAAGAACAAGGCAAGAGATACGCAAGACCTAAAAAATGTCGCAATAGACATCATGGAAGTGAAAATATGGGACCCAGGAGAGTCAAGCACATACTTGACAAAGACTGACCTTCCCGCCTGGGAAAGACGGACAAAATTCCATCTGGAGGTTTTCCTCTTGCTTTGTGAGTAAATGGGTCAAAAAGAGCGTTATGCTTTTATCAACGATAGGGTCGATCCAAGGGTAGGAAATGGGAAAACTAGACAAACTGAAGCCAGTAAACAAGGAAAGCCATTATGCCCTCCTCGGATAAGTGGAACTGGATGTAATGAAACAACTCTTCGTGGCATTGATCAATTGCCCCTAGCATTATTCGCAGAGATAAAGAAAGGCTATGGGACGATGCACATATTAGCGGTGACCATTTTTGAAAATACAATGTCCTCCGCGAAGGAAAGATAAAAAAATGAAGTTGCACCCTTAGGGATAACATGTAACACCCCACGTCCATTAATGTCACTCACAAGGGAATGCATTAACTTCCATGGAGGTTTTAAGTGAATATAGAACAGTAAAATTACAACAAGACAGATATAAAATAGTACTTGGAAATTCAAAAACTTTATTTCATTGTAGCAGAAGTCAAAACATGTTTGATTACATCATAACACCATATTCAATGTCAAGTACAATATCTATCTTGATAAAACAAGTACATAATCCCATTACATGAATAGCCATTAAAAAGAAAGATAACAAGCTGGACTTTACTTCAGTAGTCCAAGCTTTCCAGAAGATAAGCGATCCAACTAGACTCCACTAGAACTTGGCCCAACCTGCGGACATGAAGGGAGAAAAAGGATGGAAAAGAGGGGGTCAGACATAAAGTCTGGTGAATATGATAATTCTACAATATTATTACCAAAATAACTGGACTAAGGCATAAGCTGGAAAACAAGAAAATGTCTATGAAGAGCAGATTAAGGACATAGACAATCGCTAAAGGCAACGTTATAGGCGCTCCTAAATACTAAAGGATAAACACTATACTGCACCACACCAGTCACCCTAAAGATTCATCCCACTTAGCTTCACTTAGAAACTTTCCCAATGGCTTTACGTACCCCTAGCTGACTACATAGGTGCCGCCTGCCCCTATCTCCACTAGGTGTACCATACTTCCCATTATTCGATCGGCTCCCTAACTCGTAGATACCCGTGCTGGCCCCACAGTGGGGTGTATCACTCCCCTAAAGTGGCAACCTGATACAACGGACATGCACGGCTTATACCTACACGATGCAACAACGTCTTACCTACCAGCCCGGGTCCACACACGCATATGAAACCCGTTGGACTTGCGTTGCCACCGCTCCCTGTTTTGGCCTCTTATAGTCAAACCCAGTATGCGTGTCCCGTCCTCGACTTGGGTCGAGCCCACAAAGATACGTTTTGGGATACTGGTTGAAATGGGCCCCCACTATTTACCACAAGCATTCCACCTAAGCTTGTCCCCATTAGTCCATCCCACTTAACCCACTTAGTCATGTTCATTTACATGTGTGTTTGGTTAAGTCTAATCGTATTTCAAATGCCTCTAAAGGCAACCACCATTCCTCATGCCACCCAAGGCACCTACTTAACCCCCATGTCCCACCTTACATGATTATCTGGTTAAGTATTTCTTAGTTCATTAAGGCCATAACCTCATAAAGACCTCTCACATTAGACTGGCATTTATGGCAGCTGGATTTGCCGGGCGGGTCCGGGCAGTCTTACACCATAAAAGAGTCTAACCTCGTGTCTTTACAACTGTTATGCTTTAGTTTGGGCCTAGGACCTCTCACATTAGGCCGACATTTGTGACTACTGGATTTGCCGGGCGGGTCCGGGCGGGTTTACATCACAAACGGGTCCAACCTCGTGTCCTAAGCATTGATTATTAATAATAATCCACTTTCCCCCAATTTTAATAATTCCCTACTTGAATTATTAATTACTTCCAATTTTTAACAATGTCCATAATTGACTCAATTATGGACATTCATTCATGGTATGCAACATCTTACAAAATTGCACCCAATTTATTAATTCCTAATATTACCCCTACCCCACGTTTGAACGTTTATTCGCAAAATATATGTTAGACTCGAATAGCCTAACTCATAGCATAAAAGAGATTATCATAATAACAACATGTATATGTGACCAAATGAATCATAATAAGGGGTAAAACTTGCATATGTCCAACTTGCATAGATTATACATGTCATGGATCTAAAGGTGTCAACTTGTTCAAAATTCACCTAATATGATCTCAATCAATTTTCATAAACTTACATATGAACATGTGTGAATCAACCTCATCAAATTTTTTTAACAACATGGTTTTATATGGGTACACCTAACTCAATAGGCAAATTCCCATAATCAAGTTTTATTTAATTATAGTTTCAAGTTTATGGGTACACCTAACCTAATAGGCAAATTCCCATAAACAAGATCCATTTAAATTAAGAAAAAAAAAACATAACTTTAAGCATGATCCAACAACATCATGATTTTTCAACATAATATAGCATGATTTATAACATGGCATAGTATGATAGTATAACATAGCTTGACATGATTCTCAACATAGCACGACATAGCATAAGAGAATTTACGACATAGCATGACATAGCATATATAATCATACGACAACATAATAACATAATAAGAGATCCACAATATATAGAATTTACAATTACAAATCACATCACTTTCTTGTGATCCATTCATAACTGAGTCAAATTAGTTTGTAATAGTCTTGTGAGAATCATCATACTCACCAACAAAAGAAAAGAATTAGAGAAAGAGAGATCTTTTGATTTGATTTGTGTAGATTTAGTTGTAGATGATTAGGCTTCCTCTTCTTAGTTTGTGACGTCTACGCTGAACTCCATGGCAGCAGCATGACGGTAGCTTCTCTAATTTTACAAGTGATTTAGGTCTAGGGTCTACCCACTTATTTATAGATTTTAGAATTCATTTAGGCCATTAGATTTAACCTAGAAATAACCGCAGCCGTTCAGACAAGATGGGGTTTATCTTGTTGACTCAGCAATGAGTCAGAAGTGACTCAGCAAACACTCAGCATATTAATAAACTTCTATTCATGTCATAAATATATATATATATTTTCTACAATGTACATATTAGATACATCCCCCTTTACTTATTATTGTTTTTATATACATATTAGATACATCCCCTCTCTCACACACTTATTAATATTTTTATATTCATATTAGATACATCCCCTCTCTTACACACTTATTAATATTTTTATATTCATATTAGATACATCCCCTCTCTTACACACTTATTAATATTTTAGCAACTTTAGTGTTAATAGAAAATTCGGGGTGTTACATTCTCCCCTCCTTTTAGGATTTCGTCCCCGAAATCTTCAAGTCTGGAAGAATGTATATCCTACCATCCAAACGTCCATCTACTCATCCATCATACACAGGCATCCATTGTCCTTAAAAGACTTCTAATGCTTTATGATCATATGCAAGTGTGTGTACATGTCCTTACCTAATGCGAAATCAGGCGGTCTACTGATTCAGTTGACCTCCTTAATGCAAATTATGTAAGTGTCATGAATCCATTATGTATGCAAAAGATCCTAATTGCTTACATACTACTTCTATATGCGTGCACACCCATTCAACCGAATGCAGCATCCATATGATGGTACAACCATTATACATCCATTATACTAAATACATCCATATATATGCAATATGCAATATGAAGTGACTGAGCCGATCTAGTGCCTAAAGTGTGTGTATATATGCATCCACGAGCAACCACTAGCAAACACTTGCATCCATTTTGCATCCATCATACATAACATGTCTCAAACACATGTTTCAACCATAGGATTATCCTAACTAAAGGTCAAAGATACTAATGAGAGGACATACTAAAGATAAGACAAGATAAGCTAAGCGATAAAGGAGAAATTAAAAGACATACCCTCAAAAAGAAAAGGGTACAACGAACGCATCTTCTCTTCTGTCTCCCAAGTTGCGTTGCTCTCATCATCTCCCCATTGCACTTTAACCAGTCTGACCTCTCGATTCCTCAACTTTTTGATCTCCGACCCAAGAATGCATGTAGGAGCTCGTCTAATTGTTGCATCACGCTCTATTTCCACCTCTTTAAGCAAGCTCGGCTCTACCACCTCCGCGGTCTTGTGCAAACACTTCCTCAAATGTGATACATGGAATACGTCGTGTACTCCACTAAGTTTCTCAGGCAACTCCACCCTATATGCCATCTTCCCAATCCTGTTTTTTACAGGAAACGGCCCTACAAACCTTGGTGCTAATTTCCCCACGGACCCAAAGCGAACAACATTCTGTATCGGAGATACTTTGATAAAAACCATGTCCCCAATGTCAAACTCAAGATCTGTCCTCCTCTTATCAGCATACGATTTTTGCCTATCTTGTGCTGCTTTCATCCTCCTTCGAATCAACTCAATCTTCTCCGAGGTTTCCCTAACCATATCGGGCCCAAGTAGGATTTTATCGGTAGATTCCCACCAACATGTAGGCGAACGGCAAGGCCTTCCATAAAGAGCTTCAAAAGGTGCCATGCCAATACTAGACTGAAAGCTATTATTATATGCGAATTCTACTAACGGAAGGTGCTCTTCCCATGTACCCCCAAAGTCTAGGATACAAAGCCTTAAAAGATCCTCTAGAATGCGATTCACCCTCTCGGTCTGGCCGTCTGTCTGAGGATGATATGCGATGCTCAAACATAGCTGAGTCCCTACCACCTCTTGTAAACTCTTCCAAAATTCGCTAGTAAAGATGGGGTCACGGTCGCTTACTATACTAGAAGGAATACCGTGCAAACGAACTATCTCCTTAATGTATACAGAAGCCAACCACGGAGCAGTCCTCTTACTTTTCACGGGAATAAAATGGGCGCTTTTAGTAAGTCTATCTACTATAACCCAAATCCCCGTGTTACCCTTCCTTGATCTTGGCAATCCATCCACAAAATCCATTGAGATGCTTTCCCATTTCCATAGTGGAACTTCTAATGGGTGAAGCAACCCACCGGGTTTCTTTTGTTCTGCTTTAACTCGTTGGCACACCAAGCATCTAGCGACGTACTCGGCCACATCCTTTTTCATACCGGCCCAAAAGAAAACCCGCTTCATATCTTTGTACATCTTATCCCCGCCGGGATGAATGGTCATTTTTGAGCGATGAGCATCATCAAGAATGGCCTTCCTTAAGTCTTCGTCTTGTGGTACACAAAGTCTATTATCCCTTCGTAACCAACCCTTATCGTCTAGGGTATACCTACGAAGATGGCTTGACGACTCCCCCCCTTTGAGCTTTTCTACTATCTCAACCAACTGTGGGTCGTCTCGCTGTGCCTCACCAACCCGTCCTAGAAGTGTAGGTCTAACCTCCAAGGATGCTAACAGACCGGGTACTAAGTCAACGGAGGGTCTAAAGTCAAACATAGAGATGAATTCTAAGCTTTGTCGTTCAACAAACAACGGACTCAAGGACAACCTTTTCCTACTTAAGGCGTCTGCCACCACGTTACCCTTGCCCGGGGTATATGCTATTTCAAAATCGTAGGAGGCTAAGAATTCCATCCACCGTTGCTGCCTTAAATTCAAATCCTTCTGAGAGAATAAGTATTTTAATGATTTGTGGTCAGTGAACAGTTCGAATTTCTCACCAAGAAGATAGTGACGCCAAGACTTAAGCGCGAAAACAATTGCGGCTAGCTCTAAGTCATGCGTGGGGTAATTCTTTTCATGAACCCTCAACTGCCTTCCACCATAGGCTATTACTCTTCCCTCTTGCATGAGGACCGCGCCAAGTCCCGTCCCACAAGCAACAGTATAGATGGTAAACGGTTTATTCCCGTCTGGCAGCACTAAGACTGGGGCTGAAGTTAAGGCTCTCTTTAAACGTTGGAACGCATCATCGCAATCTTTGTCCCACGTAAAAACCAGCTTCTTCTTCGTTAACCGTGTTAATGGAGCTGATATTTTTGCGAAGTCTTTGATAAACTTCCTATAATAGCCAGCCAACCCCAAGAAACTTCTTACTTCGGTTGCATTTTTAGGGACCTTCCAATCTTGGATGGCCACCACCTTTGCGGGATCCACTGCTATCCCTTCTTTGGAAACCACGTGCCCTAAGAACCGTACTTCCTTCCTCCAGAAGTGACACTTAGAAAATTTTGCCTTAAGGTTATGCGCTCGAAGGGTTTCCAACACTTCCCTAAGATGTAGGGAGTGCTCTTCTTTATTCTTAGAAAAGACTAAGATGTCATCCACAAAGACTACCACGAATTTGTTAAGGTATTCCCTAAACACCCTACTCATCAAATCAACAAAATATGCAGGGGCGTTTGTCAAACCAAGGGGCATCACTAGCCATTCATAGAATCCGTCAGGAGTCCTAAAAGCAGTCTTATCTATACTATCCTCGGCCACTCTCAGTTGATGAAAGCCAGTGGCTAAGTCCAACTGCGAAAACACTGAGGCGCCAACTAACTGATCAAAGAGATCGTCAATCCTCGGCAGTGGGTGTCGGTTCTTTTTAGTAAGCTTGTTTAGTTCTCTATAGTCCATACAAAGTCTAAGAGACCCATCCGCCTTTGTGGCAAAAACTACTGGAGCACCCCACTCCGATATACTACGTCTTATGAACCCCTTCTCAAGCAACTCCTTTACTTGCTTATTGAGTTCCCTCCTTTCACGAGGAGCCATGTGGCGCACTGGCAAGGATACGGGTTTAGCATTATCCACAAGATAAATTCGAAAGTCTATCTCCCGCTTTGGAGGTAAGCCCTTCACCTCCTCAAACACATCCGGATATTCCCGGACCACTTCTACCGATCGCAGGTTCTCTACAGACGCGTCAAGCGATTCAAGATAACTTAGCATAACGGAATTTATGGGATTACAAAAGATGTCGAAAGCATTACCAAGGCGAGTCACAAGCCTAACTACTCTCCTTTCACAATCAAGAATGGCCCTATTTCTAGACAACCAATCCATTCCTAAAATTAGCCCATAGCCCGTGAAGCCCAATACATAAGCATCACATCTAAATTCAACGCTAAGTATAGAGATTTTCAAATCCAAACATATCATGGTCAAATGAGCCGAACCCCCAATTGGATTTGAAACGACCAAGGGATCCTCTACTAAACTGGTGTTCAAGTGCAGTGATTCAACTAATGATGCAGAGATAAACGAATGAGATGCGCCAGAATCGAATAAGGTACGGACAGGATGATCAAACAGAAAAACTAAGCTTTCAACAGAAATTGTTCTACCTCTTTCTTGCAGCGGTGGGGCCGCAATAGCCTGAACTTGCCCCCTTGCCTGCCCTGGTGCCATAAGAGCCTGCACCTGTCCTCCCGAGGTAGACCCTGCCCTCTGCCCCTTCTTTGGACAGTCCTTCACTAAATGTCCCGCATCTCCACAATGAAAACAACCAGTCTTCTTTTTCTTTCTACAATCTTTGCTGAGATGGCCAGGCGTCCCACAATTGAAGCATTTCTTCTTCCCTTTGCCATTATTGTTTTTACCACCCTTCTTATTTTGCTGTTGGGGTTTCTTCTGATCCCCTTTCTTTTCAACTGCCTTATCCTCATGCATAAGTGCCATTTCTACTAGCTTTTCAAAGGTGGCTCCCATAGGGATGTGGGTCATAGCCAACCCTTGCAACGGTTCATTCAAGCCTCTAACGAACCTCAAAGCTTTCTTCTCTGGCGTGTTCACCAACTCCAAGCCAAACCTTGCTAACTGATTAAATTTATTGACATATTCCTTTACTGATGAGCTCCCTTGCTTTAGTGCCAGGAATTTTTCCATATTTAAGTTCTCCTCTGCCCTTGAAAGAAACTTTGCCTCAAACCTTCGTCTGAAATCCGCCCATGAATCAACTGGACGTTCCCCGTTAGTGACCTCCCACCAAAACGAGGCCTCTCCCTTCATTAACCAAGCAGCTAAACGGACTTTCCTCCCATCTTCCACATCAAAGATATCCAACAATTCCTCAGTCTCCTTAAGCCAATCTCTGGCCTCCACAAACGTCTCAGTCCCTTGAAAAGTTTTTCCTCCCATAGCCTTGAATTCCTTGCACGTCTTTGCAAAAGTGTCAACACGAGGAGGAGGAGGAGGAGGAGGAATGGGTGCAACTAGGGGTGGAGAAGTATCCGCTGGGCCTGCAGTGGTGGCCCTAGCCTCCAAGTATCTCCTAAACCACCCTGGAATCGTCACACCTTCTGGGAGATTAAGATCTTCAGCCATGCTGAAACGAAAAAGGAAAGATTCAAAATGGAGAATTCGAAAGATAAAGATAAGGATGTGGCTATTTGGGATTATGTTTTTCATAAAAACTCTCTTTAAATAACATGTTTTTTTTTTTTGAAAGCACTTCTTCCAAAAATACTTTTAGAAAAAAAATATTTTTCTAAAAAAAATTTTTATCTGTTCTGGTAACCTTATGCTCTGATACCACGTGTAACACCCCACGTCCATTAATGTCACTCACAAGGGAATGCATTAACTTCCATGGAGGTTTTAAGTGAATATAGAACAGTAAAATTACAACAAGACAGATATAAAATAGTACTTGGAAATTCAAAAACTTTATTTCATTGTAGCAGAAGTCAAAACATGTTTGATTACATCATAACACCATATTCAATGTCAAGTACAATATCTATCTTGATAAAACAAGTACATAATCCCATTACATGAATAGCCATTAAAAAGAAAGATAACAAGCTGGACTTTACTTCAGCAGTCCAAGCTTTCCAGAAGATAAGCGATCCAACTAGACTCCACTAGAACTTGGCCCAACCTGCGGACCTGAAGGGAGAAAAAGGATGGAAAAGAGGGGGTCAGACATAAAGTCTGGTGAATATGATAATTCTACAATATTATTACCAAAATAACTGGACTAAGGCATAAGCTGGAAAACAAGAAAATGTCTATGAAGAGCAGATTAAGGACATAGACAATCGCTAAAGGCAACGTTATAGGCGCTCCTAAATACTAAAGGATAAACACTATACTGCACCACACCAGTCACCCTAAAGATTCATCCCACTTAGCTTCACTTAGAAACTTTCCCAATGGCTTTACGTACCCCTAGCTGACTACATAGGTGCCGCCTGCCCCTATCTCCACTAGGTGTACCATACTTCCCATTATTCGATCGGCTCCCTAACTCGTAGATACCCGTGCTGGCCCCACAGTGGGGTGTATCACTCCCCTAAAGTGGCAACCTGATACAACGGACATGCACGGCTTATACCTACACGATGCAACAACGTCTTACCTACCAGCCCGGGTCCACACACGCATATGAAACCCGTTGGACTTGCGTTGCCACCGCTCCCTGTTTTGGCCTCTTATAGTCAAACCCAGTATGCGTGTCCCGTCCTCGACTTGGGTCGAGCCCACAAAGATACGTTTTGGGATACTGGTTGAAATGGGCCCCCACTATTTACCACAAGCATTCCACCTAAGCTTGTCCCCATTAGTCCATCCCACTTAACCCACTTAGTCATGTTCATTTACATGTGTGTTTGGTTAAGTCTAATCGTATTTCAAATGCCTCTAAAGGCAACCACCAGATTCCTCATGCCACCCAAGGCACCTACTTAACCCCCATGTCCCACCTTACATGATTATCTGGTTAAGTATTTCTTAGTTCATTAAGGCCATAACCTCATAAAGACCTCTCACATTAGACTGGCATTTATGGCAGCTGGATTTGCCGGGCGTGTCCGGGCAGTCTTACACCATAAAAGAGTCTAACCTCGTGTCTTTACAACTGTTATGCTTTAGTTTGGGCCTAGGACCTCTCACATTGGGCCGACATTTGTGACTACTGGATTTGCCGGGCGGGTCCGGGCAGGTTTACATCACAAACGGGTCCAACCTCGTGTCCTAAGCATTGATTATTAATAATAATCCACTTTCCCCCAATTTTAATAATTCCCTACTTGAATTATTAATTACTTCCAATTTTTAACAATGTCCATAATTGACTCAATTATGGACATTCATTCATGGTATGCAACATCTTACAAAATTGCACCCAATTTATTAATTCCTAATATTACCCCTACCCCACGTTTGAACGTTTATTCGCAAAATATATGTTAGACTCGAATAGCCTAACTCATAGCATAAAAGAGATTATCATAATAACAACATGTATATGTGACCAAATGAATCATAATAAGGGGTAAAACTTGCATATGTCCAACTTGCATAGATTATACATGTCATGGATCTAAAGGTGTCAACTTGTTCAAAATTCACCTAATATGATCTCAATCAATTTTCATAAACTTACATATGAACATGTGTGAATCAACCTCATCTAATTTTTTTAACAACATGGTTTTATATGGGTACACCTAACTCAATAGGCAAATTCCCATAATCAAGTTTTATTTAATTATAGTTTCAAGTTTATGGGTACACCTAACCTAATAGGCAAATTCCCATAAACAAGATCCATTTAAATTAAGAAAAAAAAACATAACTTTAAGCATGATCCAACAACATCATGATTTTTCAACATAATATAGCATGATTTATAACATGGCATAGTATGATAGTATAACATAGCTTGACATGATTCTCAACATAGCACGACATAGCATAAGAGAATTTACGACATAGCATGACATAGCATATATAATCATACGACAACATAATAACATAATAAGAGATCCACAATATATAGAATTTACAATTACAAATCACATCACTTTCTTGTGATCCATTCATAACTGAGTCAAATTAGTTTGTAATAGTCTTGTGAGAATCATCATACTCACTAACAAAAGAAAAGAATTAGAGAAAGAGAGATCTTTTGATTTGATTTATGTAGATTTAGTTGTAGATGATTAGGCTTCCTCTTCTTAGTTTGTGACGGCTACGCTGAACTCCATGGCAGCAGCATGACGGTAGCTTCTCTAATTTTACAAGTGATTTAGGTCTAGGGTCTACCCACTTATTTATAGATTTTAGAATTCATTTAGGCCATTAGATTTAACCTAGAAATAACCGCAGCCGTTCAGACAAGATGGGGTTTATCTTGTTGACTCAGCAATGAGTCAGAAGTGACTCAGCAAACACTCAGCATATTAATAAACTTCTATTCACGTCATAAATATATATATATTTTCTACAATGTACATATTAGATACATCCCCCTTTACTTATTATTGTTTTTATATACATATTAGATACATCCCCTCTCTCACACACTTATTAATATTTTTATATTCATATTAGATACATCCCCTCTCTTACACACTTATTAATATTTTTATATTCATATTAGATACATCCCCTCTCTTACACACTTATTAATATTTTAGCAACTTTAGTGTTAATAGAAAATTCGGGGTGTTACATAACAAAAGCTTAATTTGACCATCGATCGTAAGGGAGTGGATAATGCAAACCAATGCCTCGCCCACAATAACAAACAATGTCATGGTAACAGATCACCTTGCTGCATTCCTCTTCCCAAAGGGAAGAAGCCTTTGGATGCTCCGTTAATGAGGATAGAGAACCAACAATTAGAGATTAGATGCCAAATAAGGTCAGTAGGAGGTTCTAGTAACCCAAAGCATGCGAACGGAACGAACGATAATAAACCATGACATGCGGTCGTAGGCTTTGGCCATATCGAGCTTGATGACCCATGTTCGAGCCTTGGACCTTCTCATCAATATGAAAGATCAACTCCTAGGAAAGAAGGTCATTTTCAGTGATGAGATGGCCTTTTGATAAACCACGCTTGGGAGGAAGAGATGATATAATCTGTCACAACCCGCCTTCCTGCCTGATTCAAACCGATGATTAAACCGATTTAAATCGATCAACAAGATGTATCACTTGGGGTTACAATGCATAAAAACTGAACAAAAGAACTTTTCCATTATTATTACAATAACTTTTACATCAGAGTACAAAAATATTATTAAAGTACAATAATAAATACATGCATAGTGAAAAATACACAGCGGAAACTTCTAAGCTCAATGGAAGAATTAAATACTCTGGACACATCTCTAGCTTCAATCATGCACCTTCTCTACAAAATATCTGCAAACCAAAACTACTAGGTTACCTATGTGTAAAATATAAGCACTCAGAGTTCAGGTGGAAGAACAATAAATTCCAGATCAGGATGTGAGAACCAAAACAGTTATTTACTTTATTTTAAAGTTGGTTAAATGATAAGACCACGCCGTATAACATGAAACGGGTTTTCCCTTATGAATACCAGTCATAAAACTACTTGCAATGCTTTTTGAAAATGAAGCTACCATAAGACTTGCATCCCATCACATAATGCAACACAAACCAGAAGAGCAAGCTTTGCCTTATGATAACCAAATATGCTTAGTACGTGAAAGTCTCTTTTATTATTATTTGTGCATAGTGTGGAAATCACTTTCGAAAGTAAATGTATAAATCTTAGAAGATGTTGGTACCATATATTACATCTACATACATAGAGTACAACTAAAACTGTATGGTTTCATATCGGAGTTGGATTTCATCAATGACCAAGGCAAAAGATCTTCATTTCCGCGATTTGGAACTCCATTAGCGGGATGTACCAAGATCAACAAATACCCCTTCTGTAGTGGCAAAGACGACCCACCTATACCAGGTCTAGTTCAGGTTTCTCCTGAACATAACATCCCCGATCGTTGTCAACCTTTATCTGAGGTGCCTCATTCCATCATCCACTAAGTAAATTGTTTGGGATCTATACCATGGCACCACTTCTTAACTAGAAGGAAACGTTAGTCCTTAACTCTGCAGTACTTCATCCTGTTTCGGCTCGTTTCGGTTTTAAGGCCTGAAGTTATGTTTTACACAAAGCACTGCTTTTCAATAAAATGCATTGATCATCAATTGCTCATCACTTAGCATTCCACAATGTCAATTCACAACATATAATCGATAATCACTAACCATATAACCTTTGAGCTTGTATGTCTCAAAGAAGGGTGTTAAGATAAGATAATAAATTCTCTGCCACCTAGTAAAATATTTTTAGCAAAAATCCTTTACATACTATAGTATTCAATGTCAGACACACATCCATACAAGTATGTTCTGGGTTGTGAACCCAAACCGAAGTCATCTTATTCCTCATCCAGTAAAGGAGAGAGGCCCTTGCAAATCCGGACAACCTCCAAGTACGTCCAGACGATTTGCTACTTATAACCTTGTCTTGAGTGTACACTCCCAATCGAGACATCAACAGTCAATCCAAACGATGTGAAGATCCTCGATCGTCAACCACTACCTTTAGTATCTTTAACAATCATCGTATAATTATTCAAAATTGGTTGGAACTGGGTCTTTCCGAAATAACTAGCTCATCTTTACAAATAATTGATATATAAATATATCATGAGTCTCATTCCATCTTGGAATATTCTTTTACTCAAATCATTCTTTATATTGGGTATACCCTTTTAAATATTATCAAGGATTTACATTTTTTAAACTCCTGTTTAAATCTTTCCTTGGAAATCATTTCAAATGATTATAAAATCTCATTTCACAAACTTAACTAAAATCAAGCTTTCTACGCTTTATCGAGATTATTGAATCTCATGAAAAGGTAGTTTCTCAAATCATTATCCAATTCCCATCATATTCATCCCATGGAGCAAAACTGGCAGTACTCCATATCTAATTGTCCTCGTATTTCTCAAAATCTAGCTCCTCGCTAAGTAGAATTGCCGCCATGAAGAACTCCTTCCCCTGGGGCCATCATCACTGCCTTTCCCCGACCCTACTTCGGTTCGACATACTCGAACCAGATCCGGATAGCTGATCCGGGGTTGGTCGAGACGATTCTGGATCGATTTTGTCGATCCAAACTTGACCGACCCGGATCGGCATAACCGATCCGAGATTGGTCGAACCGGCACTAGATCGATTATGTCGATCTGAACTTGGTCAAATCTGGATCCACTTCATCCTTTGACTACTTTGCTCCATCCAAGTCTTCAAATCTGATGTCGAGCTCCAGTGTTGCTCTGTCATCGAATCTATACATGCGTTCTAAAGCTCCATCAGGAATATATCTCGTCCGTTCGAGTCTACATCCTTGTGTGTACAACGAAGATACACTAACATATGCATTTGAACGTTAAGCAACTCAAACTCTAACGAACGAAATATTTCCTAATACTAAGTCACCTATGAACGACGTTTTAGAGTAACTAAGCAAACAAGTCAATCATGCAATCGATAGTCATCAAATCTCAAATTTATATATAAACATCCAAAATGACCATAATAGGTTAAATATAACATATCTATAACAACCATGGTATAATATATAACCAAAGCGACAGTGCTAACCTGACGTATAATGGCACGTAATAGCGCATAATCAGGTGGTGTGATGTCCATGTCAAATCTAATCAAATCACTACTTATTTCATTTTCTTTACTAATCACTAGGTTCCATATCTCAGATATTCAATATCATAGTCTGAAATCACAAATAAACATCAATAACATTTTATATTACAATCGTAGCATAGTGAGCGATGATATAACTTACCTCAACCAAGTCTGTACAAAACCTCTACATAGCGTAGAACTCGTCAATACGAGTCCAATGCTCGAAACTGCGTTCAAATCCAAAAACGTACGCAAAAGATATAAGTGTCACAACAATAGCTTATATAATGTAATTAAAAATGAAATTAGCTTACGCTAATTACCTTCTTAGCTCACTTTTCCGGATCGACCCCCTTTGCGGTTTGATATGGTCGAACCGGGCTTGAGCCTCCTTCCAAATAAACGTCGTCGCTGCCATACGACACCTTGCACCTTCGATTGACACCGAACCACCGCCATATGAAATGGCACCCTCCAGGCTACCTTCGCCAGAAATCTTGTCGTCCGACCAAGCTCCGTTCATCGGAAAAGCCAAAATACCGAAATCACTAAAACATAGATTTCTCTATCATACGAACTTCGGTTGACCTCAAACAAATGTCATTCTCTTCGTTTTCCAATCCTCTACAACGTTCCTTTTGGCACCAAGAGCTGATTCTCGACGATGAAGGCGCAACAAGCAAAAGAAACACATGAATTTGTGTTGGTTTTTGTCGATTTTCGGCTAACTCCGGCGTCTGATCGAAGAACGCCCAGAGTTCGTGTCGTTGATACAAACAACTTTCATGTTGAGGATTGGAGCTAAAAGTGAATGGATCAAATTGGCCAATTTTGGCTATTGATGGAGGAACGAGAGCTTGGGATCTAGAGTGAAGAGCAGAAGTTGCTTATATAGCCTCCTTCAAAATACTATTCACCAAGCCCAAAATCTCCCAAAATACATTTTATAATTTAACGAAACATACGAAATCAATGGAATTAGCCCCGAGACCTAACTCGGTTGTACGTGGAAGTTAGCTTGAAAAGCTCGAATACAAAGTTAGTTTCTTACAGAAATTAACACATGTTTAATTTAGACCCCGTCGAACGGTACGTCTGTTCACTATGAAACTTGACGGCGTGCAACAACTCACTAAAACAATTGCAAAAATATAAATTTCGTTGCAATCCGACGTTGCACCTGCAGAACGACGTTTTACGTGCATATTGAGATCACTATAACCACCAACTGGTATGAAATCAAAATGCAGTGATCGATAAATTATTCCTCATGTAATGAACATTCCAAACTCAATGAAATTGGTGCCAAATCCTGATTCGATCATTTGAGAAAAATCCCATTTTAGAGTCGCTAATTAGATAATTATCGATTGATATTTAAATACAATATTTCAATATCAAATCGTAAAATACGGGTTGTCACAATCATGCTCACATTTTAAACTTTTAACTTAACAAATTATAATATTCATAAAATCATCTTAATAAACTTCAAACTTGATTTCTGAAATATTAACATGCTTCAAACTTACTTTTTTTTTTCAAAACTAACATTTGTAACGTCAAAATTTACAAAACATTCTTTGTCTTGTTCAAACTATCTTAATAGTTCATATTTAAAATATTTTCACGTTTAAATATTGATTTTTAATCAATGTTTCATATTTTTAATATTCACTTACAACCCAATTTTTATCTAAACATCCAATGGAACAACCAAAATTGTCGTTAACAACAATTTATACAATTATTGCACTTCGATAAACTAAATCCATTTACATATCTTGATTACAAGCACAAAATAAAAGGTTTACAAAACTTCATTTTTTTCATATTTAAGTTTATTCAACAAACACATATTGAATTCAATTCTCTTATCTCATTATTTAATTTGAATCCAACTTATCCTCAATTCAACACAACTACTCATATAATCACAAGCAGCCGCACACTGAGTAAACTTCGAACACTGTTGCTTAAGAGATTTGAGATGGACGAGGGACAGAGCACCATCCTAAGAGCATCTTTCTTCTTTGACATGAATAGACATATTACAATAACAGGTCGACGCAGAGCAACAAACACCAACCAAAACGCATAGCACTTGTGATATGAACAGTATGATGCAACATACAGCTTGAGGCAACCCCGGGGAAAACATAGAAACTTCAAAAAGAAAGAACCATGATATATGACACATATAAAGGAGAGCCTACCAACCATTACGCGGTAAGCAGCCACAGGGAAGGCCACAACTATCATAAAAATACCAAAGCAAGTGACGTAAACTCGGGAAGGAAGACACCCGAGAGGCATAAACAATTGCATAATACACTGACAAGTCCAGTAGTGATTGGCAAGAGCATAGTAAATACCTCCAAAAAAAGAGTAAAAACATGAGCTAGACCACACTTTTATTGCTGAATTTGAAAGCGTTTAACAAACGAGAAGCAACATAGCAAAATACGCTACAACCTCCAAAAAATCAGGTATAAACAGACACAAAAGCCACCATTCAATCCCTCTAAACCCCAAGCAAAATTCAATGCAAACTACAAGACGAAAAGCCTCACAGACAAAACACAAAGGACTTCGGATCCCAAACACCAGAAAAGAACTTACCCCCATTTACTGTAAATAGTCTCTAGAGGGGGACAACTTTGCGTGTGATTGACCCTGGAGAAATCCAAAGAGAAGCGTGGTTCTACACTATTTTTATAGTATATGCCACGGTGAGCTTAGATTTTTTTTTTCTTGTGATTTCTTTTTGTGTTTTTGTACTTCGATTGGAGTATGTAAGCAATGTGTCAAATTGTTCCCTGCATGGAGTTTAATGTTATTTAGTCGTTCAGACAAAAGTTCTAGCCCTTTTTCTGTAATCTAGGATAAATGTAGTGGACGTTCCACTCTAAAAACCGTCTGCGATGGACGGTCCACCTTAAAAATCGATAGTAGTAGCTAGTCGATATGATTATCTCCTGCATTTATGTATTTTTTATTTGTTATAATAAAAAATATTACCGACCGCTTTAAAAACCGATCGGTCTTGCCAAAAAAATTCGATCATCCCAAAAACTACTCATATAATCCCTAAAATCCTTTGTTTATACGACCTAAATAATTATACAAGTTCTCCTTTTTTATTTCATATTTTGTATTCTTTAATTTCAAATTACAAACCCAATTATAATCTATTTAACCAGATACTCAAAACCATGGCTATTGCAATAAAACTTGCCTTTTTGCAATTTTTAGATTTGTCTTGTAATGTAAGCAAAAATGCATAAACATAAGTGACTAGCGATTATTTATCTAGGGATGCAAAATCAAAGTACAATGAACCTTACCTTTTTTTAATTCTTAGATTTTGTCTTATAATGTATAATAAGCGAAAGCATGCATAAACATAAGTGAATAGTGACTTGTGTTTTGTTTAATTGCATAGGCTTGTATTTTCTTTTGTATGTTGTTCAAGCTTATACTTTGATTTACATGGATAAAAAGAAAATTTCCGCGTTACTCCCAATTGATAGGCACAAGAGGACGAGAGGATAAAATGCAATTACACGCAAAACCAAGGAGCTTAAGGTTAATAATCATGCATTTTTTTAATTAATGTCGTAGAAAGCAATTTTGTCTTGCTTTACCTTCCATTTTCAAACTAAAAAAATAAAATTTTAATTCAGCTCCCAGTTCGAAGTTCTCAAAAATCGAATAATTGCGAAAATCAAAAGTTGGAGAGTGAAAGTAACTTCTTATTTACTTCGTTCTTATTGATTTCTTTTCTCTTCACTGTCTAAGATTCTTTCTCAAGTTCTAATAAATTTTAGTATTACGTATTGTTTTTACTCATATAATTACAGGGAAATGGCAGATTTTCCCGTATATATTTTGTGTTTCACTATTATTTAAATATTTACCTCTAAATTATGAATATCAGCTGAAAGAGGAAAAAGAGACAAATCTTTGGAATTTTTTGCATCTGAGATGTTCTAACTTGTGTATTTTCGTTAACAGCTAGTAGAAATTTTAGAGCTGGTAATTCAAGATCATTCAATCTAGTTTCTTATTTTGTCTTAGTGCTGTAAACTTCATCTTCTTACCTTTGTTGTAATAAGTAATTTTTTCTTAAAAGAATAGATCTTTGATTGAGGGTTTAGGGTTTGATGTCTGTGTTAGCCAAATACATGTGATATTAAGCAGATCCAGCTTATAATAATCTCTTCTTTAGGATTTTTTTTCTCTTGTTTCTTTTTTGCTTTGCTCACTACAAAAATAAGCAAGCTAGAGTAAATTTTTCTACACAAGTTCCCTTTTTAGCTAACCATAAACTATATTTCGTGCAAAAAATCTATACATATCTAATTTTGACCAATAAACCCTGTCCAAACTAAGTTTTTTTACTTGTGGATCATTCAAAGAATCTTGTTTGAGCTACTTTTAACCTCAAACTGTGTCCTGGTATCTTAATTTAGTGCTGTAAGTAAAAATGGAAGTCAGATCTGATACTGGAGTCATGCCCAATAGAGAACCATTTTTAGTAACTATGCAAAAACAAAATGTTCAGTCTCCTTCTATGCAAAATATGAGATTGACTTTCACTCCCGATGGCACTGCTGTCTACAAACCAGTTACATCACCATCAGCTTCTCCTGCTATTGCTGCTGGTGCTACTACTACTACTAATACTACGAGTTCACCGTCTCCTAATCCTCAGCCTCAGCCTCAGCCTTTAGGTGTTAGTGGGCCCACAGCCGAAGTAGCTGGGCCCACTGGAGGTAGTGGTGGACCCGCAGTAGGAGGAAATGGACCTGCTCCTATAATATTGACACCAGCTCCGCATGGGCTTGACATGAACACGAGTGACCCTTTGAGAAAAAAGAGAGGCAGGCCAAGAAAATATGGGCCTGATGGAGCGATGGCCCTTCAGTTACCTCAAGCTTCTCCTTCTTCAGGTGGGCCTGTCTCTGGCCCAGGTTCATTGTACCCGTGGCCTTCTATGTCGACCAAGGTGGCTGAAGCTCTGAAGAAAAGGGGTAGGCCTTCAGGCCCAAGCAGCAGGAAGTTACAACTGGCTGCTTTGGGTAATTCCTAAACTTGTCTGTATGGTTGTTTCATTTATAATAGTTTTGTCTAATAATCTCTTGGAAAGTATGTTCAAGAGTCTAATGTAAAAGTGGAAAATAGATGGATGGTTGAAGATGGTGTTTGACAAAAGCATGTAAGTAGCAAAAATAGATAATGTGTGTTGCTAAGGGCATCTAATTTCCCTCTTTCTAACACCATAGAAAAAAAAAAAACACAATAAAACATGTGTATTTCATAATATCAAAGTCATTTCACATGTAATAAGCCACTGCTTAAAGTTGTTATGCACAGTGAACAAGCACCAACCAACTTTGTTTTCTATGGCCATTAACCACTGAACTACGGTTGTTTGGTGGCTGATCACCGTGGAAACCGGTGTTTATTGACAGTTGTTCGCGGTGCAAAAAAGAGTAGAAAATAATATTTTTAGTAGACCCTTAAAAAAACTGGTATCAGGAAGAGTATAGTGTAAAAAATTATGGTATTTTCAGCAATGTATTAGGAAGAAGGAAATGAGGTATCATACTTATTGCTTGTTTTACAACTAAATTATGTCACAAATTCAACTAGTCTGTTCTAACATTATTATTATTTGTTCAAAACAATTTTGAAGTATCTATTTAAAACTCCTCTCCTATGTAGCAAAATATTGTTGCAATTTATATGGGTCAGAATGCTTCTTAAACATTGTCCACTTGGTATCTTGGGATCTTTCCACGGAACATTATTATTATTTTTATTATTGTACCTATTGTAAGTTCCGAGTAAATAGTGGTTGCATAGTTAAATTTGATGGTTAAATCAAATATCATTGCTAAAATTGAGAAAAGCAATCAATAACCCTGTAGTCAATTTTGATGTTACTGAACACATCAACTTTCACAAGGCGCTTTGACATGCACTCTTATGTGACATTTAACTGTTTTTACTTGGTATAATACTGATTATATTGTATTGTCATGCTTTTCTCTGCTCTTTGGTGTGATGGTATTGACAATAGATAGATTATTTATAAATGTTCGCCAATATTCTTCTTATGAAAGTCTGTAATTGTTATTTATTGATAACTTACTACCAATGAATTTCCATTGTGCTCATCTATGACTATTAACGTTGAATTGTTGGTCTTAACATAGTTTATTCTTCCTTTTCAGGGTCACTAGGAACTGGTTTTACTCCACATGTCATCACTGTTAAAGCTGGAGAGGTAGCAATTTTTCTACTGCATTAGAAAACAGCTTTTGAAATTATGTACCAGCATACCACGTGGTCTGTGTACAGTTAATATTGTAGTTCTACAAATACTGAAATATATTTGATGATGGGTACATCTCACTGAGTAGCATTGTGAAATTCAAACATGGTGTTAAAAAGGGAAGTTGTGTATTTTGTTGTCACCTCTCTTTACTTGCTGCTGGAGGAATACTTATGTCATGGTTTTTGATAAGTGTTTTTTCCTTCTGGTAATCCTTTTTCTCTTCTAGTTTTGAATTAAGTATGTGTTACTACTTTATTTCCTTTGTTGGCTACATGGTTTGTTTAGCAGTTTTGTTATGCAAGCTGTAATTGCCTGTAGAGATGAAATAACTTGTGTATGATTTGTTTAGGACATTTTGGTTTAGCGTAGTTGAAAATGCTCAAGCATACATATAAATAAATAAACACTCGAATTGCCTTGTTAGGTTCTATAAATATTTGCCTTTACCCCAGTAATCCTGCCTTCATGAGACCTATTATATTAAAGTATCATTATAAACTATTTTCCATTTTGTTGCGTCTTTTGCTCTGCATCAGCACATTTAATTACTGATACTGGATAAACCGACACTTTATATGTCAGGATGTATCTGCAAAAATCATGTCATTTTCTCAAAATGGGCCTCGTGCAATTTGCATCCTTTCAGCAAATGGTGCCATTTCACATGTTACTCTTCGTCAAGCTGCAACGTCTGGTGGAACTGTAACTTATGAGGTTTGTTCTGATCCTGCCTTACCAAGGTAAATATTTAGTAATAGATCATATTAAAGCCATTCTGATATTTTCTTTTCTTTAACCATTTGAAAATAGGGTCGGTTTGAAATATTATCACTTTCTGGCTCGTTCCTATTATCTGAAAATGGGGGCCAGCGCAGCAGGACAGGTGGCCTCAGTGTATCACTGGCATATCCTGATGGCCGAGTTTTAGGCGGTGGAGTTGCTGGGCTTCTTACTGCTGCATCACCCGTTCAAGTGAGTCACTTTTTATTTTTCTTCATTAAATGCATGGTTTTTATTCCAGTATTATCTTACTTGCATGTTGCATCCAGTACTGTAGAGCAATCATGGTACATTTTTTTTTTTTTTTTTTTTTTAAAATGTATATTCCATTGGTGGCAGCAGAAGGCTTAAGATTTACGACTTGAAATAGTTTCAGATTGAGTATTTCCCATTATAACTTGATTTTCAAATGTTGATTGGAGAACCAATTAAATAGCATGTCAGAACAATTTTTCCATTTTACGTTGAAATGAAAAACATGAAGAAAAATAATCGAAACCCACAATTCAAATTTTATTGATTGCTTTAAAAAAAAAATCCAACGAAAATGAAAATTAAGTTTTATCTTTTACATATAGACATAGAAAAGGTTCATGCATCAAAATCAGTTTCATGTTTTTGCATAACTATTATCTGATAACTTCCATGGATCCAATTTTTAGTACAGAAACCATAAAAATCATTAGTACATATTCCTTTTTGTATCTGCAATTCACGATTCAAATAGAATTTCAGTTTAATCCTACCCTTACAATGTACAATTCGAATCGCGTATACGCCACTGCATGTAAAGTACATCGGTTTGCAGTCTTTTGGTAATATGTAGAATTTGTATATGATATCATATTCTCTCATGTGCAGATTGTGGTGGGAAGTTTTATCGTGGAGAAGAGGAGGGAACAGAAGCAAACTATTCACGTGCCTCATAACATGCCAGCAGCAGTGGATGCATCCTCCATTCCAGGAAAGCTCGGTGCCAGCTGGCACATGCCTGTGACAGGTGGCCATAACAGCCCCCCATCAAGGGGTACCCTCAGTGAGTCCTCCTCAGGCGGCGGCGGAGGCGGTGATGGTGAAAGCCCGATGAACCATAGCACGGACAACACGGGCAATAACAGCGGACTGCAACCAGTGCCTAACACGCATAACATGCCCTGGAAATGACCTTATATGTAGTATCTTCTCAGAATTTACTTGTATTACTGTCGAGTTAATCTGATGCTGTAGTATTAGCTGCTGATGAAGTGTGTTAGTTCTCTTTAGAGGCTGAGGGTCGAAGAAGACGTTTAATTGTTGATTTAGTTTGCGTTCATTTGATTAGTGGTTTGCTTTTCCTGGAATTGTTTTTACTGAGGATGTATGTATGTTTAGAACATGACTGAATGTATGAATCTTATCCTCCTGTATGCATATTTGAATGATTGTGTTGTGTTGGAATGAAATAATTGATTCCTTGCGAATAACCGCTGCAAACCGAATGGGAAGTCCCTCTCGAGATAGAGAAGGAAAGTGCGTATGACTTTATGGAAATTATTTCGGCGACTCCCAGGTTGTTCTTTTTTAACGGTGCATGGCACAGTTTGGAACTGCATTTGTACTTAAAGAAAGATATTGTGAATCATGTTTGAATTCTGATCACAACCCAATTCTATTATTTTAAAAGTAATATAGTTTTAACGAACAAAATTGATGTTACTACATTATGGCTTATAATAAGTAAAATAACTTTTCTACAATACCAAAAAGTGGTTTGGGTATTTGCGTCGATGCAGGGATAAAATACTGGGATCCATCTCCGGATTTCCAGGCCTAATTGGGCGGAGGGGGGGGGAGGGGGGGGGGGGGGGGGGGGGGTTTGTCAGAGTAAATTATCTTTTATTTTGGTAAAATACCCGAACGTGATTCGGGAATTTTTAGGCGTAATTAGAAGGGAGAGGGAGGGGGGGAGGGGGGAGAGGGGGGGTAGTCATAGTAAATTATCAATACCCGAACGTGATTCGGATAAAATAGCATTTCTTTAAGTAAAAATACATTTTATAAAAAATATGCAAACGATAAACTCAACCAATGTTACATCATTAGTTAAGATGAAGTGGGAATGTTCATACTCGGATTTTTTTTAACATAAACACACATGTATATGTGTGTATACACATACATAGGGCTGTATATCGAACATGACAGTCCATTGTCCGACTCGGTCCAAGGCTGTATGATGTCCGGTCCGTATCCGTCCGAATTCTTGTAAGACAGAGCTTGGACACACCTCCGTCCGGTCCGACCCGTTTACACCCCTACACATACACACACCAAAAACAGAGAAAACCAGTCTTTCTCCCATGACTCACAAAAACATACCACCTTAGCAGAGTGCTTAAGTGTATGGACGACAATAAGCAAAACTCCCAAACAAAAAATCTCAAGATCGAAAAAATAAGCAAGTCCTCTGAACCAAAAAGAACGAAAAGAAACTAATTAGACTACACAACCCAAGATAGAGCCGGTGTAACAACCCGGAATTTCTGAACCAATTTAAAATTTTTATTTTAGCTATTTTAGTGGGTTTTGAATATTTAAAATGATTTATTTTAAATAATAACGACTAAAAATTTATTTAAATCGAAGTTAGAACGTATAAATTTATTTTAATTATAAAACGAGCCTGAAATGGCGCGATAGTTTGAAAATTCGATTTTAAATTCCAATTGAATGTATATGATCCAAAATAAATCGGATTTCAGTAAAACAAGAAACATTAATCTATTTAACTCTATCTTTCTAACGAATGTAAGAAATTGAGATTTCACTTTATAAATTGTAAGTTATGTCCTGTTTAAAATTCAAAATAGTCGCTATGGAATTTATATATATTTTAATAATATATAGCCCTTAAAAATAACCATTTTGCAGGCATAAGTCTGACACACATCCCTAGGATTGCACAAGCCTAGACCTCCCTCTTGCCTGGGACGACAAATCGTATCTCAGGAGACCCACAGATTCCTCTTTGCTTCATCCCTTTTACCCTAGAAAAAGGACGAGGCCAAAGAACAGAATGAGCGAAAAAACGATGAAGTAGGTGCCATAACTCTAAGGACATGAGACCCAACTGAATCGATAACTAATTTAATGAGAACCAGACGACCAGCCTGGGAGATGAGAGAAGAATTCCATCTCACGATCTTACCCCTAGCTTTTTCAGTTAGGGGATCGAAAACCGCAGCCGCTTTCGACCTTAGTAAAGAACAATACTAAGATAAGGAAGAGGAAGATAATGACATCATTTAATTAATGGTTGTAGATTAACATATATGACACGAAATTGATTGTTATAATGTGTGTTAATTGGTAATGTTATATTTATTTTGTTCTCATGCTGCAAGTTCCTTATATACGTGTAAACTATTATGAATTGAAATGGTATATACCCGAATCATTGTATATATTTAAGAATTTAAACTACTATATTGAATGCAGGTTGAAATGATAAATACCTGTAAATCTTAAATATTGGATTGAAATGATATTTATCCGTATTACTTGTCCCAGATATAAAATTATATATGGACACCACTGATCTATTTTGATTTTTTTTGGTGAATTCATATGCTCTGACTGAATAAAGTATTTTAAAAAATTTAATTTAGGATTTTATTATTTAACCTGTATCTTCATATAATTTAATAAAACTTTAAATTTAGATTTTTAAATAAAATTGAAAACTATTTATTTATATAATTTTGTAAAGTACAAGTAAGTAAATTTTAAATAAATGGCAACAATTGAAATATAATTTAACGAGCAAGATAGATTGATTTTAAGATGTGAATTTAATTAATGAAATTGGCTATATGAATTGGTTAAGATTATAAAACTTAATATTAATTTGGTAATAATTTTTTACGTATATGCTTTGAAGCTGAATATAAGTAAAATTTTATAATTCATTAAATTGAATTTTGTATTTAATTGACATGAGCTTATGAAAAGAGTGATTTGAATGAAATTTGAATTCTTACGAATAAAATCGGATAACCTAACTTGAATACTATTTTGAAATGTTGAGCTTGTTTAAAGTTTAAATTAATTTGAAGTGAATTTGTGAATCCGAATTAATGAAACTGAACTTTGGAAATATGGATAAGTGGTTTGGATTGGACTGTTTTAGATAATTTGAAATTTGTATTATTTTATGTTAAACTATTCTAGATTATATTATTTAAACTTAATTATTACTTTATAACCATCTTATATATATTTAACATAATTACAATACTTTCAATACCCATTTCATTCATATTATTTTATTTTATTTAACTATTTATTTTATAATTATTTAAATCAAATTATTTATAAATATAATTATTTTCAAATAAAACCATTTATATTATATTAGCTATTTTATATAAAAGTTGTTCCAGTCCAAGCTATTGAATCCGAAATGTAATATAAAGATTTTGAAATAATGAAATTGAAACAAAGAAATGTGAGGTCGAATGAAGTCTTGTAAATTGTTTTGTAAATATAAAACCTGAATCTTGCACTAAATCTAATAATTAATTGATTAATGATTTATGAACTTAATCAAATAACGAACTGATTTGTACTATGATTTATGATATCGAAACATTTGAACGTAATTATTTGACTATAAACCAATATTTTTATTATTTGATTTACGATGTTTTTAAATATGATTTGAATATAAATAGCCACGGTGTGAAATAAGAGTTTTGTTGTTAAAGAGGCCAAGGCCAAATATTGTCATACTCTCTGTCAATATCGGGAACCACTTTAACAACTGGGCATGTGGTGGAGAATCCAGAATGAAGTGGGTTTATTTGGCGAACACTACTGGAATGAAATAAGAGAACGACGATGGATAGCCTTGACCTTCGGGTCATAATTAAAATGACTAAAACAGGAGCCATACCCAGGCCAATGTGAGTTAGCTCCTCTTAGCGGACATTCTTCTTCGATATTATATCTCTTACTTAGTGACTGATTGGGCGCGCCTTTGATTTTGGGAGTATTGTCTGAGGTGGGAGATAGTTGCGGCTATGCGTTACTACCAACTTAGGTCCGCAATCCAGTAGAATCCTACTAATGGGTATTGCTTTGATGCCTTGTCATATTATCCTAGTCGAGCCCTATGATTTTTGTTTTACGTTGTACCTATGTAGTGCTCCTTGATTCTACAAGTTTACGGTGGGTTTACAGTACTGTATAGATTACAACATTTATAAACAATGTAAGGGTAAAAATAATCCCGCTTATGCTATTTTTAGTAGTATATTTAACTTTAAACATTATTATAATAGCATATTGTATTATATGATATCTAGTTTAACCAATCCTTAAAAAATGAAATTTTAAACATTATTTAAGTTACCAATGCATTTCATTTAAATTTTTTACTTGAGTTGATTCACTGTTGAGATTGTTACTCATAATCCGAGTGTTTTGTTTTGACTTTATGTTCGGTCAAACTAAGGAATTCACTTCGGCAATTCATCTTTTGAGAGCTGGAGATCTATTGGAGATTCAGCTTATTATCTATCTGCTAATGCTATCTTGGTGATTTAGTTATTCCATTTCTATGATTTGTTTATATACTAGGCATTTATGTATCTCAGATTTTCTTATGTATTAATTTATTATTATGATATTTTGTATTTTATTTTGAGCTTTTATAATTAGTAGCTTCATGAACTACTAAGATATTTATTCCACTACAAGTTATTCTGTTATTTGGTGTTTGTGTTCTGTGATTTGATTTTATTAAACCCCATGGTTAAAACAATATGCTTTTTCGAATGATTTGAGTTGATTTTATTATCAACTTAAATGGTAAGAAAAAACCGATCGTTACATGTGGTATCGAGCTTTGGTTTAATCAAAAACCTTAGCTTATAGGGTTTAAATCTCATTAGAGATTGAGCAGTGATACCCTAGAATGAGTAGAATCAGTCGCATAATCATTTTTGAGAGAGCGTATTTTGAAAAGTATAAATTGTTTTAAAAATGCGTTTTAAATGGTTTTAAAAGTATTTTCGATATAAATTTTGTTTTAAATTCTATCTTTTCTAAGTGTCTCATTCCTTTGAATTCGTTCCCTTTGTTAGAATTCTCTTAGGTTAGGATCTCCTTAGTTAAGTCTCGATCTTTGTCATAAATCTATATCCTTAGAAATTTATAGTTGGTATCTTTCGAGATCCTCAATATCCTCTAATTTATGTTGATTAGGGTCTTGTCTTCGTAGATTTTCATTGGTTAAGTTCTTTCTCTTGATTCAAATTTATCTTCGAACTAACGAAATTAATAATGGAAGGGATTTTAAGCATTGCCTATATTAAGAACTAATGTGAAAATGTGAATGAGTTAATAAATAAGGTAATAATAACTTAGTTATTTAATGGTGAAATACACATTTTGAAAAGTAATATGGGTTAAAGAATTGAGATAATACGTTAAGTGAATCTATAAGATTATAAGATAGAACTTGAAACATGATGTTTTGAAATTTGTTAATCTGATTTAAGCCTAATAAGTATGAGAATAAATTTGATTTCAAGGAAATATAAATGAAATTCTAATTTATATCTGAGGAATATATAATTATCAACTTATAAATGTATTCTCTGTATATGCTCATAGAAATTTTAAAATAATAATGATTTGTGAAACAAGTAAAAGTTAAACTCATGTAAGTGAATGAACTTTATAAGTATAACTTAGGTGACCATACCTGTTAAGTGAACTAAACTGATAATTATTCATTTGAATTGAGTTTTAGTAGTTTTAAATTTATTTGAATCAGCTCCTCAGCATATAATCCATTCATCTGCACCAAATTTCTTTTCTAACCCTAATACTTCATCTATTTCTTCACCAATTCTTCCTGAAATGGCATTTCCAGCTAATGCCTCAAACCTGATCAAAATCTCCATTCTTGGTAGATACTGGAACTTTCAATCTGTGCGCGCCACCCTCGCTGCTTTTTTCTAGCACCGTGACTGGGACATCTTCATCCTAACTGACAATAGCTACCCGGTCCAATTTCCCAATGTCGACCTCTACGACTCCGCTGTAACGGCAAGGAATTTCGCTCGATCTGAATCAGTCGTTAAACCAGTCTAGACCGTTCGAAACCCCTGATCGTTTTGAGAACAGGACAAATCGGAACGCAGACGGAAGAACATTTCATTGCTATTACAACAATTCCATTAGATACAAGAATATACAGAGTATAATTGAATAAATTACATTCGATAAATATCAGAGATTACAATAAATTATATAGCAGCGGAAAATAATACAAATGCACAACTAGAAGTGGTACACGGATACAGAGCTTTCCGAGCATCGTTCCAGCTGTAAATCAGGACCCTGTGAATATAAATCTGCAAAACCAAAACTACTAGCTGCCCGTGCGGAAAATAGGGGCACCCAGAGTTTAGGTTAAAACAATAAACTCCAGGTCAGTCATGTGACTGGTGTGAGAACTAAAACAGTTATTTAAAACTTTACTTTAAAAGAGAGTAATTCAAGGGACCACGCCGTATATCACGGAACGGGTTTCCTCCCAAGAATACCAGTGCATATAACAAAACAGCGCAATGCTCTGTGGAAAAATGAAGCTATTATAAGACCCAGGTCCCATCACACAATGCAACGCAAGCCGGAGGATAGGGTTTTCCCTTATAATAGCCAAATAATGCTTGATACGTTCAAAAACAAATCATTTGATACTATCATAGGTGTATAGTGTCAAAACAATTTCAATCATAAATATCAATCATAGACGACATGGGTACCATATATCATGTCGCCATACTAGTTCTACAATTAAAACCGCAATATCACGTATTGGAAATTGAATTCCGTCATGAGTCGAGGCAAGGGGCAAGCTCCTCTCCGCGTTCGAGACACTCTAGCAAATGCCTCGGGACCGCACATAGCAATCCCTGGATCCTCCAAGGCCGGTCCTCTCTTACTTTTGAGGATTGGCAATTCCTGAACACACGTTTCCCGGTCCTTACAGACCTATATTCGAGGCGCCTCATATCCAACAACCACAAAGGTGAAAGTATATAAATGTCAGGGCTGGTAGGTCACTGACACCACCCTAGCTAGAATGAAACGTCGTGCCCTCCTTGGGTCCGTATCCCGTTTTTGACTCATACCGAGGTGTGAGGCTCGCGAATTCACGCTATACACAAAGCTACGCCACACAGGCCGTGCTTTGATCATCAACCACAAGACTTTGCTTTTCAACAGAAGCCCTGATCAATTGCCACTTACGCGTGCCACACTAGCAATTCACTCCATGCGACTGATGTCCATCGATATACAAACTCTGAGCTCATACGTCTCAGAGAAGGGCGTTGAGCAAGAGAATAAATTCTCCGCCGCCAAACAGATGTATATTTAATAAAGATCAATCAACACAGAATAAAATCCAATGTCAGACACACAATCCATTTACAAGTTCGTTCTGGGTCTGAACGAAACCGGAGGCACTTTCCTCGCATATCCGTCCATCTCCAAGTACGTCTGGACGATCACCAACTATTTCCCTCATCTTGGGTGTACAGCCCAATCAAGATCATCAGTAATCACCCAAACGATGTGAAGACTTCCGGTCTTCGACCACCGTCTTCATCTTCGACATCTCGTCGAATCGGTTATTCAGAATGGGTATAAACCCGGCCTTTCTGAATAACCCACGTATATGATAAACAAATGTTACACAAACCCAACAAACGCCTCATTCCAATTTAGAATATTCTTTTATTCACAAAATCACATTCTTAGGGAAATGTTCCCATTAATTTTATCCAAGATAAATTCTTTTAAATTTATTCTTTAATCTTCCTTTGGATATCATTTCAAACTAGTTGGGATTAGCGAACCACACCGAAGTAATTATTTATTTTATTTTCCCAATCCCAACCTATTCATCCCATGGAGCAAAACTGGTAATACTCCATACCTAACACCACGGTGTTATTGGTAAAATTAATTACCATTTCACGTTCAAATCTAATTACAGATTTAACTATCGCTTGGGAGCAAAACTGGTGATACTCCACTCTCGATCACTTTTCAGATTTGATAATTTAAATTATCAATTCACATTTTAATCTAATTAAAAATTCATTAAAACTCCACTTAGTTTTAATCCTTTCAAAAATCAATATTCTGCCTTTAACTGGGTTAAAGAACCAATGTCATCTAAAACACGATTCACAACAAACCCAAATCACATTTGATATTAAATACAAGGCTCTGAATAGAAAATATACCGACTTATATTCAATATCAAATTCTGAAACCAACAAATATCGTATTGGAAATAACGATATAAAATATATCTTTCAAATTCCCATAACAATATCGGTATAGTCACGATATCCAACATCGAAATATTCCGAAGATAATTTCGATTCAACTCCAGTCCAATTCACATATTGGGAATATTGATTATTTAAAATCACTTTCAAATTCAATTTATTTATTTCAAAAATAAATTGATTTTTAATTCTAGTTCAAAACTAGTTCATTTTGACAAAAATATATTTTTATCCTTTCAAATCTGGAATTTTTCAGCCCAATTTTTCCCAAATCATTTCTTATGATTTTACACAAATTATAGATATTTTTAATAATTTTATCAAGGCCCGTACAGTCGATTTCCATCAACGGCTATCGAACTGCACTTACAGCGACTTTTTCAAATTTGATTTGGACATAATTCCAAATCCAACCGTTAGATTTCAAATTTCTAATATGCATTGGAAAGCTCTTTTCGATACAAACCCAACGGTTCCGGGTTTAGGAGAATCCGACGGTCGGATCTCCCGTAATGTCAATTCGAAATCAATGGTCGAAATTCACGAACTGCCGCGGCGCGGCGCGTTCTATTCGGGCCATTATATATATAATATATATATTTTATATATATATTTCGTCGATTTCCTTTTAAAACGAATTTTATAAATAGTTCTAAATTCGTTTCAAAACAATTTCAACTTCCTCTTCAATTTCTAATCGATTTGATTTCAATTCAATTCGAATTCATTTCAATTTTATTTAATTCGAATTCAAATTCGTTTCAATTCAATTCAATTTGAATTTACCTTCTATTTACTTCAATTCGAATTCATTTCAATTTGATTTCAATTCAATTTCAGTTCGTTTTAAATTTCATTCAAAACGATTTCAGTTCGTTTTTAACTCCATTTCAATTTAATTCAGTTTGAATTCATTTCTATTCAATTCGAATTCAAATTCACTTTCTATTCAATTCAAATTCTAATTCACTTTCTATTCAATTCGAATCGAATTCATTTTCTATTCGATTCGAATTCATTTCAAATTGATTTCAATTCAATTTCAGTTCGTTTTAAATTTCATTCAAAACGATTTCAGTTCGTTTTTAACTCCATATCAATTTAATTCAGTTTGAATTCATTTCTATTCAATTTGAATTCAAATTCACTTTCTATTCAATTCAAATTCTAATTCACTTTCTATTCAATTCGAATCGAATTCATTTTCTATTCGATTCGAATTCACTTCAAATTGATTCAATAAAATTTCAATTTGAATTTGAATCCAATTCAATTTGAATTTCATTTCAAAATATTAAATTTTGAAATCACTTTTCAATATTCATTATAAAACGAATAAAATCGATATAAATATCGTTCGCGTCAAAATAACGCATCTCTAATCAACACGGCTATATATTTTTCAAAAACTTCTTTATTCTATTCAACAAATGAATATTTATTCTATTCAACACATGAATCTATATTTCTTTCAACACACGACTATTTTTGTTATGTAAAATATGTTATAAAACTGTGGTATCTATCGTTTGATTTTAATTAGACTCCACCGTGAAGTAGTTCTAATTTTAAATATGATAAAGATGTAAATTTTATTTTATAAAATATTTCACTCAACACGTCAATAGTTTCAACCCATGAACATCGTCAACACATGACTATTTTTATATTCTACACATGAATTTTCTTTTATAATATTCATTATTTTCCCGATTGGAATGAGGCCCAATCAATCACCATATAACGTTAATTATATGGATTCCATAAAACACATGTATATAATAGCAACGATAAACAATCAACCATCATCCAAGGTGCACCACACAACTGCATAAGCATCAAATATAAATAATTAACGTTTACACAGCCTGTCGACCAATCGATCGACATACAATTAAATAATTGGGATTAGTGTACGCCAAATATCATCCCAACACCCGTGTGGGGTTTCAAATCAACAAACACATATTTTTATTTGTGCAGTTGGGCGATGTATAAAATTTATCATCCCAATCAATATCAGTCAAATCAGTGTATATAAACAAATCGGTCGATTTGTTTATAAATATTTATTTATTCACATTCACGTTAAAAATTATATTTTTAACGATAACTAATTTATTTCAACACATCCACATTTTATTATCGATTTCACATCACAAACAATTTTCACAACACATCAATCAAACAAACAAGCCATCCATGGTCTGTGGATGACGGGTGTCGGGTGCTGCTAAGCACCGTCTGCATCCTAGTATATATATATAACTAGAAAAAGAAATTTAGAGTGAGAAGTTCTCACCGATAGCTATCCCAACTTCACGACACTTCATATGTAGAAATCTTCGTCGTTCTCGCCTTTCTTCACTTTCGTTGCCCGTAGCCACTACATATGTAAAAATCACATTTTTATATTGTTGCTATGTATATAAAAATCATATTTTTATAATCACTCCATATGGATAAAAATTCTATTTTTACATCGCTATTCAATATATAAAAATCGTATTTTTACTTCGCTATTCAATATATAAAAATCGAATTTTTTACTTCGCTATTCAATATATAAAAATCGAATTTTTACTTCGCTATTCAACATATAAAAATCGAATTTTTACTTCGCTATTCAATATATAAAAATCGAATTTTTACTTCGCTATTCAATATATAGAAATCGAATTTTTACTTCGCTATTCAATATATAAAAATCGAATTTTTACTTCGCTATTCAATATATAAAAATCGAATTTTTACTTCGCTATTCAATATATAAAAATCGAATTTTTACTTCGCTATTCAATATATAAAAATCGAATTTTCTATTTCAAAAATCTAATCCTTTCTATTTTAAAAATCTAATCTTTTCTATTTTAAAAATATAATCTTTTCTATTTTAAAAATCTAATCTTTTCTATTTTAAAAATCTAATCTTTTCTATTTTAAAAATCTAATCTTTTATGTATTCCAAAAATAAAAACTTCGTCTTTTCATTGATAAAAACCTCATTTTTATTCCTATATCATTTTGCACAAAATCTGCAGTTTAAACAACGTTGTTACCTATTAAAATCTGAATTTAAACTACATAAAGAAAATAAAATAAATAAAAACAAAAGAAGCTTACAGGTTTGGGCAGAGCAGGAGGTATGGGTTGCCGGCGGTGGCCAGAGCGGTGGGGGAGCGGTTGTTGACCGGCGGTGGTCCTTGGGGGGGGGGGGGGTACGGCAGATTCCATTGGGCTTGGGGGGGAAGGGTTTCGGTCTACAGCGAAGGAGGGGAGTCGGGGCGAGAGGGGTCTAGGGTGCGGTGCGGTGCCCTGGCGAGGTGGGCGGTGGCGATGTGGAGGCCACCGGTGGCGCCGTCGAGCGAGATTGGGGGGAAGCGATTTCATTTTTTTTTCTTTCTATTTTTTTTTTCTGTTGATTTGAACGAACGAGAAAAAGCAAAGGGGGGGGGGCAGCGGTTTTGAAGGGGAGGAGAGGAAGCTTTTAATTTTTAATTATTTTAATTATAAAAAGTTGACTTTTTCATATGACCTCTAAACGAGGCCCACCGCCTGTCGTCCATAGCTAATTACCCCCGTTCCGAACACAATGGGATATGTATCGTAGGCTGATTCGATCATTTCGATCATTTTTCGTCAAAATCAACATATACTCTATATATTGAATTTGAACGCGCAATTCAATTTACCGGGGTCACATACGAACTCTAAAAATTCCAGAAAAATATTTTCTAGCTTCGTATTGACGATACGGTCCTAACAAAACTAGTTTCGTCAAATTCTGAGACCGTTTGAAAAATGACCATTTTCCAGTCGATTAAAATCAACTAAAACTGGTCAAACACGTTTTCTTTTGCCACGCTCACATATTGATTCGAAAAATTATGAAATTTGAAACCTAGCAATAATTTGACACTGCGGATCCAACAAAAGTGGTTTCGTCGAAATCCGAGGTCGTTTGCAAAATGTCTATTTTTAAGGGCCTGAATTCCATAGCGACTATTCAGAATTTTCAACTGGACATATCTTTTGATTCCCGCTATGAAATTTCGATTTTTCGGATTCGTTGGAAAGATATTATCAATTAGATTCTAATATTTTTGGTTTCACTAAAATCCGGTTTGTTTTGCACCCGGTACATTCAATTGAAGTTTGAAATCGAATTATCGAACTACCGCGCCATTTTCAATTCTATTTATAATTATATATAATTATTTATATTCTAACGACGACGTGTATAATATATACGTCGAATTCTATTCAAAATAAATTTCTCGTCGACATTATTTAAAATAATTCATTTTAAATAATCAAAATTCGCTAAAATTGCCAAAATAATAAAAAAAAATAAACTGGCCCAGATTTTCGGGTTGTTACAATCTCCCCTACTTAAAACTTTTCGTCCCCGAAAAGGAACAAAGTCGAAAGTGGTTTGATTAATCAACACTACGTTCGATCTGGCTTCCATTCTCCAACTTTTCAGTTTCTGAGAATTTTCAAATTCTTCAAAAATTTGGCTAACACCCGGAATTTTCGAAAAATTTCGCCATAACCTCCCCTGCACCGGGAGCCACGGGAAAATCCCGAAATTGCCATACAGGCCTTCTGATCTCAAAAAGAAAAAGCCAAGCGGCTAGCCAATCGGCTCATAAAATCATCATCACCCAAACAAAACAGTAAATTATGATAAACATGTACCTATTTGTCGGGCAAACAAATTTTATTCTCTGCTCTAGCCTCCTTGCTATGACCTGTTCAATGTAAGTATATGTATATGCAAGCAAATGCAACCGATTTTCAATACAATTCAATATTTGATTCAATTTGGCTAAATGGTTCAAAATTATCAAACAAATAAACAAACAACACAAACATCAATCAATTAGTGGATTAGAGTTTCAAATTCATAATTTGATATATATACAAAAATCATGTTTTGATGCCAATTCACAACAATGTATTCTAGCTAAATTAGTTTTGGTTCTCACACCAGTCTAATGGAAATATATAGAAATCACACCTTCGAAACACGAACATGAATACTGATGATGATGCACCATCATCAGAATCATCCCCGGATATCTAGAATGTGATTCTATATCTACATAGTATATTAAAACTTCGAATATACGTTCATGACGTGTATACGCGAAATCTTTATATATTTGTGACGAAAAGGAATTTCGCTCGGTCCGAACCAGTCGCTAAACCGACCCAGACCGTTCGAAACGCCCTATCGTTTGAGAACAGGACAAAACAGAACGCATACAGGAGAACATTTCATTGTATATTCCAACAATGCATCAGATTACAAGAATACACAGAGTAAAAATGAATATTACACAGAAATATCAGAGATTTAAATTACATTTAAATACATCGCAGCGGAAAATAATACACTACTCAACTAGAAGAGATATACGGATACAAAGCTTTCCGGATATCATTCCAGCTGTAAACCAGGATCCTGTGAATATAAATCTGCAAAACCAAAACTACTAGCTGCCCGTGTCAAAATAAGGGCACCCAGAGTTTAGGTTAAAACAATAAACTCCAGGTCAGTCATATGACTGGTGTGAGAACTAAAACAGTTATTAATCTTTATTTTAAATCATTAGGTAAATCAAGGGACCACGCCGTATAATACGGAACGGGTTTCCTCCCAAGAATACCAGTGCATAAAACAAACAGCGCAATGCTAAATAAAGAAAAATGAAGCTGTTATAAGACCCAGGTCCTATCACACAATGCAACGCAAGCCGGGGGATAGGGTTTTCCCTTATAACAGCCAAAGAATGCTTGATACGTTTTAAAACAGATTATTTGATACTATAATAAGTGCATAGTGTATAAAACAACTTCAAATCATAAGTATCAATCATAGGCGGCATGGGTACCATATATCATGTCGCCATACTAGTTCTATAATTAAAACCGCAAAATCACGTATTTGGAAGTTGGATTTCCATCTATGAACCGAGGCCAGGGATCGTCCTCTACCGATTCGAGACTCTCTAGCCCGAGCCTCAGGAACAGCCGCAACTGCCCCATGGAGCGACAGGGCCGGTCCACCGATGTGGATTATAGTGCCTGAACAATACGTTTCCCCGCCCTTTGGGGCGTAAATGAGCCAACGAATGACTCCATCGGACCCGGATCGTCCGATCAAACCGAGGCGCCTCGCAACAGCAACAACCACACAGGTGAAAAGTATATAAATGTCAGGGCTGGTAGGTCACTGACACCACCCTAGCTAGAAAGAAACGCATGCCCTCCCTGAGGTCCTCTCCCGTTTTTGGTTCACAACCGGGGTGCGAGGCTCGCGAATTCACGTTACACAAAGCTGTGCCACACAGGCTGTGCTTTGATCATCACCACAAGACTTTGCTTTTCAACAAAAGCCTCGATCAATTGCCACTTAGGCATGCCACACAGGCAATTCACTCCATGCGTTTGATATCCATCAATATATAACCCCTGAGCTCATACGTCTCAGAGAAGGGCGTTAAGCAAGAGAATAAATTCTCCGCCGCCAAACAGATATATATTTAATAGAGATCAATCACACGGACTAAAATCCAATGTCAGACACACAGTCCATTTACAAGTCCGTTCTGGGTCTGAACGAAACCGGAGGCACCTAGTACCCCGCATATCCATCGATCTCCAAGTACGTCTGGACGATCACCAACTGTTTCCATCTTCTTGGGTGTACAGCCCAATCAAGATCATCAGTAATTACCCAAACGACGTGAAGACCTCCGGTCTTCGACCACCGTCTTCATCTTCGACACCACGTCGAATCAGTTATTCAGAATGGGACAAACCCGGTCTTTCTGAATAACTCGCGTATATATTATAAAAGTGTTACACAAACACAACATACGCCTCATTCCAATTCAGAATATTCTTTTATTCAAATATTCCTATACTTTGGGAAAAGTTCCCATTAATTTTATCCAAGATAAATTCTTTAAATTTATTCTTCAATCTCCTTTGAATATCAATTCAAACTAGTCGGGATTAGCGGACCACACCGAAGTAATCATTTATTTTATTTCCCAATCCCAACCTATTTATCCCATGAAGTAAAACTGGTTATACTTCATATCTAACACCACGGTGTTATCGGTAAATTCAATTACCATTTCACGTCCAAATCTAATTAAAGATTTAACTATCGCCTGGAGCAAAACTGGTGATACTCCATTCTCGATCTTTTCAATCTAATTAAAGATTCATTAAAACTCCACTTAGTTTTAATCTGTGACTGGGTTAAAGAATCAGTGTCATTTAAAACACGGTTCACGATAAACCCAAAATCACATTCCATTAATTATCGGGTTAAAGAACGAGTGTATTTAAAAACACCATTCACGATAAACCCAAGAATCAATATCAATTCAATTCCAATTAAATATTGTTTAATTGGTACACTTCATTAAATCTAAATAAAAAGATTTAATCTTTTCTCAACTGGATTCAAGAACAGTGTTAGTGAAGACACCATTCACGACAAACCCAAATCACATTTGATATTAAACACAAGGCTCTGAATAGAAAATATACCGGCTTATATTCAATATCAAATTCTACGACCAACAAATGTCGTATTGGAAATAACGATATATATATCTATATCTTTCAAATTTCCATAACAACACCTGTATAATCACGAAATTCGACATCGAAATGTTCCGAAGACAATTTCGATTCAAATCCATTCCAATGCAATTATTGGAAATTCTGGTTATTTTCAAAACCATTTCAATATTCAATTTATTTATTTAAAAATAAATAGAATTATAATTCTAGTTCAAAACTAGTTCATTTCGATAAAAATCTATTTTTATCTTTTCAAATATGGAGTTTTTCATCCCAAATCTTCACAAATCATTTCTTATGATTTTACACAAATTATTACTATTTTTAATAATTTTATCAAGGCCCGTACAGTCGATTTCCATCAACGGCCATCGAACTGCACTTACAGCGACCTTTCTCAAATTTGATTTGGACATAATCCCAAATCCAACCGTTAGATTTCAAATTTCTAATATTCGTTAGAAAGCTCTTTTTGATACGAACCCAACGGTTCCGGTTTTAGGAGAATCCGACGGTTGGATCTCCCGTAATATCCGTTCGAAGTTAATGGTCGAAATTCGCGAACTGCCGCGGCGCGGCGAGTTCTATTCAGGCCATTATATTATATATATAATATATATAATATATATTTCGTCGATTTCAATTCAAAACGTGCTTTATAAATCGTTTTAAATTCATTTTCAAAACGGTTTCAACTTCATATTCAATTTCAAATCAAAATTGAATATTCCAATTTAAATTCATTTCAAATTGATTTCAATTCAAATTGATTTCTAATTTAATTTTAGTTCGTTTTCAATTCGAATTCATTTTCAATTCGAATTCATTTATATCCCATTTCAATTCGAATTTCAATTCTTTTCAAAATATCAGATTTTGAAATCACTTTTGATATTCATTATAAAATGAATAAAATCGATATAAATATCGTTCACGTCAAAATGGCGTCAATCTAGTCAACACGGCTTCATATATTTCTATTTTCAAATATTCTATTTCAAATATTTCTATTTCAAATATTTCTTTTTCAAAACTTTCTTTTTCAAAACTGGAATGAGGCCCAATCAATTACCATATAATGTTAATTATATGGATTTTCATACAACACATGTATATAATAGCATGGAAAAATAATCAACCATCAACCAAAGTGCACTACACTGTATAAGCATCAAATATAGATATCTAATGCTTAAAACAGCCTGTCAATCAACCGATCGACATATTTAATAATCAGGATGAGTGAACTTCAAATTTCATCCCAACACCCGTGTGGGGTTTCAAACAATCAAACACATATTTTATTTGTGCTGTTAGGCGATGTGTAAAATTTATCGTCCCAATCAATGTCCTTCAAATAGGTGTACATAAACAAACCATCCGGTTTGTAAATGAATATTTTATTTTATTCACTTTCACTATATTCATATTCACGTTAAAAATTATATTTTTAACGATAAAACATTTTATTCCAACATATGAATTTCTATTATTCATTTACACAATAAAATGATATTTTTATTTTCTAACATATTTTAGAAAATTTCGGCGGCATAACGGCACGATACTAGAAACGGGACGAGGCCTAGCCTTATCCCCGGTCTAGTGAAGGCCCACGCCATTCACACATCAATCAAAATCACCAAACAACCAAATTCGAATCAAATCATATAATTAATCTATGCAACCAAACAAACAAGTCCATGGTCTGTGGACGATTGTGTCGGGTGCTACTAAGCACGGTCTGCATCCTAGTATATATATATAATTAGAAAAGAAATTGAAAGGTGAGAAATTCTCACCTATAGCTATCCAATCATCTTGACTCTTCCTTTGTAGAAACCTTCGTCGTTATCGCATTTTTATCATCTTCGTTGCTGTAGCCACTACATATGTAAAAATCGAATTTTTACTTCGCTATTCAATATATAAAAATCGAATTTTTAGTATGCTATTCAATATATAAAAATCGAATTTTTAGTATGCTCTATTATATATAAATATCATATTTTATAACGACACTTCATACATGTAAAAATAGAATTTTTATCGCTACTTCTATAATGTAAAAATAGAATTTTTATCGCTACTTCTATTTTGAAAGCAATTCTCTTGCTATTTCTAAAACCATGGTATTTTATTTCTAAGTTGAATATATAAAAATCATATTTTTACATTATTAAAAATCGTATCTTTTCCTTATTAAAATCATATTTTTCTTTCAACTTATTATATATGAAAATCCCATATTTTATTATGCAAAGTTATTTATTTTAAATATTTCATTTTGAAATCAATGTTATTTACAAAAACAAAATCTTATATTTTTCAAAAACAATGTATGATTTACTACTTTAAAAACAAAGTATATTTTTCTACTTTAAAACAAAGTATATGTTTTCTACTTTAAAACAAAGTATATGTTTTCTACTTTAAAACAAAGTATATGTTTCTAACAATCCTATTTTTATTTACATAAACAATGTTTTTTTTCATTTATAATTTCTGATTTTTAAACTATGCTAATTTAATTAAATTAATAATAAATAAAAGTGAAAAGAAGCTCACTGTGTTTCGTTCTGTACAGTCGTCTTCATCAGGAGCAAACCGCAACCCATCTCAACAACTAGGGTTCAGTGTTTCCTCCTCCATGTTGCGCTAGATGAGGATCGCCGGCCGCCACCTTGAAGACCCCAGCATCGCTTGCCTGCGTACCGAGTTCTGATGAACTCGAAATCCTCCAGCCTCCTGAAAACCCATGCGAACTCCGGCTGCTTAAGCCCCAATTTCAGCGACGATACCCCCTTGATTCCCGATCCTTATCGTTGGTCAGAGGGAGCTTAGCGAGCTGGGCAAATTTGTTTTGGGAAATTTCTAATTTTATTGAATGAATTTGTGGAGAAAAATCGAAACAAAAATCTCCTTCCATTTTGATAAAACGCGACGGGCTCCTGGGGTTGACCACGGCTGAGAAAGTGAATTAGGGTTTGACCCTTTTAGCCCTTATATCAATATTTTATTTTATTTTATTTCAAAAATCCATGTTTATTAATATGAACACGAAATCATACCCACCGACTATCGCCCCTGGCTATTTACCCCCATCCCGAACACAATGGGATATGTCACGCAAGCTGATTCGGCTGTTACAATCAGTTTTCGTTAAATTTGCATTTAAATCATTATATTGAATTTTAAATGTACATTTTAAATTACTGGGGTTACATACTAACTCTAAAAATTCTCGAAAAATATTTTCTAGCTTCGTATTGACGATACGGTCCTAACAAAACTAGTTTCGTCGAATTCTGAGACCGTATGAAAAATGGCCAATTTCCAGTCGATTAAAATCAACTGAAACTGGTCAAACGCGTTTTCCTTTGCCATGCTCACATATTGATTCGAAAAATTATGAAATTTGGAATCTAGCAATAACTTCACATCCCGGACCCAACAAAACTGGTTTCGTCGAAATCCGAGGTCGTTTGCAAAATGTCCATTTTTAAGGGCCTGAATTCCATAGCGACTATTCAGAATTTTCAACTGGACATATCTTTTGATTCCCGCTATGAAATTTCGATTATTCGAATTCGTTGGAAAGATATTATCATTTAGATCCTAATGTTTTTGGTTTCACTAAAATCCGGATTGTTTTGCATCCGATACATTCAATTGAAGTTTGAAATCGAATTATCGAACTACCGCGCCATTTTCAATTCTATTTATAATTATATATAAATATTTATATTCTAACGACGACGCGTATAGTATATACGTCGAATTATATTAAAAATAAATTTTCTCGTCGATATTATTTAAAATAATTCATTTTAAATAATCAAAATTCGCTAAAATTGCTAAAATAAAAATTTTAAACTGGCCCAGATTTTCGGGTTATTACAATCTCCCCCACTTAAAACTTTTCGTCTCCGAAAAGGAACAAAGTCGAAAGTGGTTTGATTAATCAACTCTACGCTCGATCTGGCTTCCATTCTCCAACTCTTTAGTTTCTGAGAATTTTCAAAATTTCAAAAATTTGGCTAACACCCTAAATTTTCGAAAAATTTCGCCATAACCTCCCCTGCAATGGGAGCATCGGGGAATTTCAAATAGCGTCCCCGGTCCTTCAGATCTCAAAAAGAAAAAGAAAAAGCCAAGCGGCTAGCCAATAGGCTCATAAAATCATCATCACCCAAACAAAACAGGAAATTATGTAGTAAACATGTACCTATTTGTCGGGCAAACAAAATTTATTCTCTGGCTCTAGCCTCCTTGCTATGACCTGTTCAAGGATATACATGTATATGCAAGCAAATGCGACTAATTTTCAGTATAATTCAATATGTGATTCAATTAGGCTAATTGGCTAAAAATTAGCAAACAAATAAACAAACAACGCAAACATCAATCAATTAGTGAATTAGAGTTTCAAATTCATAACTTTGATACATATACAGAAAATCATGTTTTGATGCCAAATCACAACAATGAATTCTAGCTATATTAGTTTTGGTTCTCACACCAGTCTAATGGAAATATATAGAAAACCACACCTTCGAAACTCGAACATAAATGTTGATGATGCGATCGCTATCATCTTCGGGCGACTAGAGTGTGATGCTATATCTATCCAATATATTAAAACTTTGAATATACGTTTGCAAGGCGTATATGCAAATTCTTTATATACTGAATTGTCCAAATAAATACAAATAAGTAATCAAATACGAATAATTGATTTAAATTTTCAAAACAAAATTGGTTTCATTTGAAAAACATACTCTTCACACTCGTTCTAGGATACTACTGATCCTATCTCTAACGAGTCATTCTAATTGGATATTACTAATCCAATTCTGATGAATTCTTTCGTATGGTTCTAATGTGTCTTGTTCTCTGAGCTTTGTAAACCAAAGCTCTGATACCAACTGTGACGAAAAGGAATTTCGCTCGGTCCGAACCAGTCGCTAAACCGACCCAGACCGTTCGAAACGCCCTATCGTTTGAGAACAGGACAAAACAGAACGCATACAGGAGAACATTTCATTGTATATTCCAACAATGCATCAGATTACAAGAATACACAGAGTAAAAATGAATATTACACAGAAATATCAGAGATTTAAATTACATTTAAATACATCGCAGCGGAAAATAATACACTACTCAACTAGAAGAGATATACGGATACAAAGCTTTCCGGATATCATTTCAGCTGTAAACCAGGATCCTGTGAATATAAATCTGCAAAACCAAAACTACTAGCTGCCCGTGTCAAAATAAGGGCACCCAGAGTTTAGGTTAAAACAATAAACTCCAGGTCAGTCATGTGACTGGTGTGAGAACTAAAACAGTTATTAATCTTTATTTTAAATCATTAGGTAAATCAAGGGACCACGCCGTATAACACGGAACGGGTTTCCTCCCAAGAATACCAGTGCATAAAACAAACAGCGCAATGCTAAATAAAGAAAAATGAAGCTGTTATAAGACCCAGGTCCTATCACACAATGCAACGCAAGCCGGGGGATAGGGTTTTCCCTTATAACAGCCAAAGAATGCTTGATACGTTTTAAAACAGATTATTTGATACTATAATAAGTGCATAGTGTATAAAACAACTTCAAATCATAAGTATCAATCATAGGCGGCATGGGTACCATATATCATGTCGCCATACTAGTTCTACAATTAAAACCGCAAAATCATGTATTTGGAAGTTGGATTTCCATCTATGAACCGAGGCCAGGGATCGTCCTCTACCGATTCGAGACTCTCTAGCCCGAGCCTCAGGAACAGCCGCAACTGCCCCATGGAGCGACAGGGCCGGTCCACCGATGTGGATTATAGTGCCTGAACAATACGTTTCCCCGCCCTTTGGGGCGTAAATGAGCCAACGAATGACTCCATCGGACCCGGATCGTCCGATCAAACTGAGGCGCCTCGCAACAGCAACAACCACACAGGTGAAAAGTATATAAATGTCAGGGCTGGTAGGTCACTGACACCACCCTAGCTAGAAAGAAACGCATGCCCTCCCTGAGGTCCTCTCCCGTTTTTGGTTCACAACCGGGGTGCGAGGCTCGCGAATTCACGTTACACAAAGCTGTGCCACACAGGCTGTGCTTTGATCATCACCACAAGACTTTGCTTTTCAACAGAAGCCTCGATCAATTGCCACTTAGGCATGCCACACAGGCAATTCACTCCATGCGTTTGATATCCATCAATATATAACCCCTGAGCTCATACGTCTCAGAGAAGGGCGTTAAGCAAGAGAATAAATTCTCCGCCGCCAAACAGATATATATTTAATAGAGATCAATCACACGGACTAAAATCCAATGTCAGACACACAGTCCATTTACAAGTCCGTTCTGGGTCTGAACGAAACCGGAGGCACCTAGTACCCCGCATATCCATCGATCTCCAAGTACGTCTGGACGATCACCAACTGTTTCCATCTTCTTGGGTGTACAGCCCAATCAAGATCATCAGTAATTACCCAAACGACGTGAAGACCTCCGGTCTTCGACCACCGTCTTCATCTTCGACACCACGTCGAATCAGTTATTCAGAATGGGACAAACCCGGTCTTTCTGAATAACTCGCGTATATATTATAAAAGTGTTACACAAACACAACATACGCCTCATTCCAATTCAGAATATTCTTTTATTCAAATATTCCTATACTTTGGGAAAAGTTCCCATTAATTTTATCCAAGATAAATTCTTTAAATTTATTCTTTAATCTCCTTTGAATATCAATTCAAACTAGTCGGGATTAGCGGACCACACCGAAGTAATCATTTATTTTATTTCCCAATCCCAACCTATTTATCCCATGAAGTAAAACTGGTTATACTTCATATCTAACACCACGGTGTTATCGGTAAATTCAATTACCATTTCACGTCCAAATCTAATTAAAGATTTAACTATCGCCTGGAGCAAAACTGGTGATACTCCATTCTCGATCTTTTCAATCTAATTAAAGATTCATTAAAACTCCACTTAGTTTTAATCTGTGACTGGGTTAAAGAATCAGTGTCATTTAAAACACGGTTCACGATAAACCCAAAATCACATTCCATTAATTATCGGGTTAAAGAACGAGTGTTATTTAAAAACACCATTCACGATAAACCCAAGAATCAATATCAATTCAATTCCAATTAAATATTGTTTAATTGGTACACTTCATTAAATCTAAATAAAAAGATTTAATCTTTTCTCAACTGGATTCAAGAACAGTGTTAGTGAAGACACCATTCACGACAAACCCAAATCACATTTGATATTAAACACAAGGCTCTGAATAGAAAATATACCGGCTTATATTCAATATCAAATTCTACGACCAACAAATGTCGTATTGGAAATAACGATATATATATCTATATCTTTCAAATTTCCATAACAACACCTGTATAATCACGAAATTCGACATCGAAATGTTCCGAAGACAATTTCGATTCAAATCCATTCCAATGCAATTATTGGAAATTCTGGTTATTTTCAAAACCATTTCAATATTCAATTTATTTATTTAAAAATAAATAGAATTATAATTCTAGTTCAAAACTAGTTCATTTCGATAAAAATCTATTTTTATCTTTTCAAATATGGAGTTTTTCATCCCAAATCTTCACAAATCATTTCTTATGATTTTACACAAATTATTACTATTTTTAATAATTTTATCAAGGCCCGTACAGTCGATTTCCATCAACGGCCATCGAACTGCACTTACAGCGACCTTTCTCAAATTTGATTTGGACATAATCCCAAATCCAACCGTTAGATTTCAAATTTCTAATATTCGTTAGAAAGCTCTTTTTGATACGAACCCAACGGTTCCGGTTTTAGGAGAATCCGACGGTCGGATCTCCCGTAATATCCGTTCGAAGTCAATGGTCGAAATTCGCGAACTGCCGCGGCGCGGCGCGTTCTATTCAGGGCATTATATTATATATATAATATATATAATATATATTTCGTCGATTTCAATTCAAAACGTGCTTTATAAATCGTTTTAAATTCATTTTCAAAACGGTTTCAACTTCATATTCAATTTCAAATCAAAATTGAATATTCCAATTTAAATTCATTTCAAATTGATTTCAATTCAAATTGATTTCTAATTTAATTTCAGTTCGTTTTCAATTCGAATTCATTTTCAATTCGAATTCATTTATATC